>CM053766.1:144095033-144127076 GCA_028658305.1 Pachyuromys duprasi | reverse complement strand
TAGCCAGAACCTGGAAACAACCCAGGTGTCCCTCATTTGAGGAATGGATAGAGAAATTATGGTACTTTTACACAATGGAATACTACTCAGCAATTAAAAAGGAGGAAATCATGAAATTCGCAGGCAAATGGTGAGACCTGGAAACGATCATCTTGAGTGAGGTATCCCAAAAGCAGAAAGAAACATATGGTATATACTCACTTATATAGACCTATAGGATAGGAAGGTCATGCTGAAATCTATACACCTAGGGAAGATAAACAAGAAGGAGGACCAGGGTTGGTATGACCAATGCTTGCTTAGATGGACAAATGGAATGGACATTGAATGGAGGAGAAAACAAGCAACAGGACAGGAGCCTATCAAAGAGGGCCTCTGAAAGACTCTATATAGCAATGTATCAAAGCAGATATTAAGACTCACAAACAAGCCTTTGGCAGAGGGCAGGGAATAATATGAAAATAGGGAGAGTTAGCAAGACTTGGGGAGAACAAGAGCTCCACAAAGACCAAATAGATCAGGGCACAACGGTCTTTTATGAGACTGTTTCTCCAACCAAGGACCATGTGTGGATATAACCTAGAACCCCTGCTCAGATGTGGCCCATGGTAGCTCAGTATCCAACTGAAGACCCTAGTAAGGGGAACAGGGACTATTTCTGTCATGAACTCAATGGCTGGCTCTTCGACCCTCCCACACACATACCCGAGAGGAACAGCCTAGCTAGATCCCAGAAGAGGACATTGCAGCCAGCCCTGAAGAGACATGATAAGCTAGGGTCAGATGGAAGGGGAGGAGGTCCTCCTCCATCAGTGGACTTGGAGGTAGCAGGGAGGAGATGAGGGAGGGATGGGGAGAGTGGGAGGGAATGAGAGAGGGGGTTATGACTGGGATACAAAGTACCTAACCTGTGGTTATTTTAAAAATAAATAAATTACATTTTAAAAAAAAATGAATTCGTACCATTTGCAACAACATGGATAAGAGTACAAGGCATTATGTCAAATGAAATAATGCAACATCAAAAGACAAATATAGCACAGTTTCACTCAAGAGGATCTGAAAATGATCTCACAGAAGTCATGGCTAAAGCAATAAATATCAGAGATAGGAAGAAGAAAGAAAAAGAGATTAATCCATATTATAGAGTTAAAGGAAGAAACAAAGAATATATTCTGGTAATTGAGTTCACAGAGGGTAACAGTATTTCATGTCTCAAGAAAGAAAGAATTTTGTTCTCACCACAAAGAAAAAAATCAATGTGCAAAAATTTTTGCCTGCTCTCGGGACCCTTTTCCTCCTACTGAATTACCAGCCTAGATGTGAGGGTTTGTGCCTGCATCTTGTGGGATTGCATCTTGTGCTGTGTTCAATTGATGTCCCCAGGAGGACTGCTTTTTTCTCATTGAGACAGGGGGCACGGATTGGATCTATGGGAGAGGGGAGGTGGTTGGAAACTTGGAGGAGTGGAGGGAGAGGAATTTGTAGCCAAGATGTATAGTGTGAAAGAATAAATGTTGAAAATTAAATAAAAGACCCATTAATCACACTTTAGTCCTTAATCAATGAATGCTGATATCAAAATACAACAGTTAAAACTATGTACAATTATTATGTGTCAGCTAAAATATAAAGCTAGTTGATAGCAAGTCTTTGGAAGCAACATTCTCATCCTAATGGAAACAATTTTTTGTGTGGCCATTTTTGAGGGTTTTTCCTGTGAAGTGGAAAGACAAAGGAGGTAGTGATGGTGCCATTGGTGATGATGATAGTTAATGATAATGATGGTGAAGCATCTTTCAAGACCTGTGCACTCTAATCTTAGAAGCTGAAACTGTCTTCTACTCTCAAGCTATCCCATCTGGATGAAGTAAAAATGAAAGGAAATATGTAGGTCAATTTGATAGAAGTCACAGGAGCTCGCTAAAGACTTACTAATTCTTAGGTACACTCAAGTTGAAATAGGATAAAGTAAGCAGAAAATGCTAACATCACCCCAACACTTTTCCACTCCTAAAAGCGAGGAGCATAAGGCTACTTTAGACTGAATGGTTAGAAAACTGGTCTCTGAGGGAGAGTACTCAGAGACATGCTCAGGGAAGGGGGCATGTCAAGATCTGAAGAAGAACATTACAGGCAGAGGAACTGCAAATGCAAAGATTGTTAGCTGGGAGTGAGGTTGACATGTTTGGGAATTCCAAGGTGACTGGTGATCTGTGAGGAGAAAACACAGGCAGATGAGAAGACTGTGCTTCCCAGGGGAAGAACTTGGAGAGACAAGGTTTAGATTTAATCTGGACCAAAATGTTTGGATTCCAATTTCTTAACTGATAACCTTGATTTCTGAAAGAGAAAGGGACTGAGAAAGATAATGGTAGAGGAAAGGAGACAGTGTTGAGTGTAACTGCCCACAAAGTCATGTTGAAGATACTGTCTAGGTAACTCAGACTAAAGTGATAGTGACTAACATAGGCAACCATTTATGGAGTGCTTGATTTGAACCAAGCACTGCATACATACTTCAGTTATTAACTTCTTACCATGGCCACAGTGACCATGTCCTTGTCTAGGGCTCCTCACTAATGAAGGACCTGAGGCAAAAGATTAATAACATGATCAGGATCACATGAGAATGTGGTAGAGTCAGATTTAGACCCAAGCAAAGTCTTCCTGCACTAGACTCCAGACAGGAAAAAAGGACAGGACATGGTTTACCTGTTAGTCCTGAAAAGGTCAAAGGTATGAGCTGGAGTCTAAGGAAACATTCACTGGAAGGAACACAGGTCATTGGATGATGAAAACCAGCCAACATTCTCCCAGTACTTGATACATATCAGATTGTGTTCTACTTTTCACACAGTATCTCATTTAATCCTCATTACTGCCATGCAAAATGATTTAAATACACATCCATGCAAAAGCTGAAGTTATTAACTGGTAGGTACAAATGGACCCCCAAAATGGCAGTGTTGGGATGATGTTCTAAACAGAAGGACAATGACAAGGTAAACAGAAGGGTTGTTATTGGATAACAAAAGCCTGAACTCAGTAGTCCTTAGGAATCTCATAAGGCGGGTTTCTTTTTACCAAGAAAGCCACTGTCTTCCTTATCCACCCCCAAAGGCCAACTCTCTCGGGCAATGGCGTCTAGTTCCTGGTTAATCTGAATAGCTTGCATCAGCTAGGAGACACCGCTTTCCACTGACTGTCAAAAATCTGCTTGCTTTCCTACCAACCTGCTGTCCTCTGATCTCAGAGGCTGACCAGCAGTTTGTTTCCCTAATAAACTTTCTACACAAAGAATGGTCCATTTTGGTGGTTTCATTGTGCCTTGCTTATACTAATGTCTACTCAGAACTGAGGAAAATGTAGCACAGAAAGAAAATAAACTCACCTAAGCCTTGCATGACCACTATTAGGGGTTTTTAAAGGCAACTTGTACAGACAGCTTATTAAGATAAGTGTCAATGTTATTTTACTGTGAAGAGAAACTATGACCATGGCAATTCTTATAAAGGAAAACACTTCATTACAGACTCAGAGGTTTAGTCCATTATCATCATGGCAGGAAGAATGGCAATATTCAGGCAGACATGGTGCTGGAGAAGGAGCTGAGAGTTCTACATCTGTATCAGCAGGCAGCAGGAAGAGAAAGAGACACTGGGCTTGGCTTGAGCTTTTGAAACTTCAAAGTCCACTCCCAATGACACACTTCCTCCAGCAAAGCCACACCTACTACAACAAGTCCATACCTCCTATAAGTGTCATTCCCTAATATTCAAGCACTCAAATATTTGAGTCAATGGGGCCCATTCCTATTCAAACTACCACAGAGCCTAGAACTAGATATCCAATAAACAGACATCCCCATGTGACTTCAAGAATGTTCTTGAAGCTCCTTGTGTGTGTGTGTTTGTGATGAGGCTGTTTCCTTGAGACATTGTATCTGCAACTTAATAAATTTGAGTGAGTTTTATTTCATAGCTTGCTTATTTACAATAAGTTGTTGTCCTCCATGCACCAACTCACTGAATTCTTTCTAAAACCCCAGATGTGTCCCTGTTTGACAGCTGGTAAGGAAAGGGCTGAGAAGTTGAATGACTTGGCAGAAGATACTCAGGTAGCATTGGGCAAACCTGGAGATAATTCTGGGTGTTTTAAAATTATATTTTTTACTTCTAGTCCAATTGTTTTCCTATTTCACTGGCTCAGCCCCAGCATTATCTTCAAAAACTTCCACTTGTTGGATCATTCAACAAACCTCACCAGCAGGTTGCTGTAGAAATGCTGATCACTCTTTTCCTTGAACCTCAGAGTCTACTAGAGTCAGACTCACTACTTCCCACAGCAGCCAAAGTGTCTGGAGGACAGAGCCTTGCCTTCTTTGCCTTTTAATCCCCCTTAAGTTCTTAGTTCAACATCCCAAGTCATCAGGTCTCAAAACTGTCTCTTGATTTCCTGCATGCTGTAGAAGTTGGAAAGCTGCTGACCTTGTGGCCCCCAGGACTATAGGAGAAAATGCATTTTAATCTCAATTGCCACCCAATGGTTTGCACTGCATGGTGATTGGGATCATTCACATGAGAAGTAAATGGTGTTCAGCAGACACTTCCATAGATCCTACCTGATTGCCTGAGAGTTGTATCACAACTAATCAGCCATCATGGGCAAGCTTTTTTATATTACTTTATGCCTCTGTTTTAAAAATAGGAACACTCATGATCCCATTGTAGAGTGGTAAGGATAAAATTAGATACTCCTATAAAGCATTTAGATTATATGCTAACAAATATACTATATTTTTTTGGAGACAGTGTTTTCCAATGTGTTTCAGACTAGCTTTGAACTGATAATCTCCCTGTCTCTTTCTCCCAAGTTCTAGTTTTATAAACATATGCCACACATTCTTAAAGCTTAGAAACACATGGAAGAGTCAATTCTGGTGCCACAGCCTTTAATTATAGCTAGTGAGGCGACTCAGGCAGAAGATTGAAAGTTCAAGGCCAGCTCAAGCAATTTAGGCGGTTTCTATCTCAAAATAAAAAGGAATAAACAGTCTGGGAGACTGAGGATGTGGCTCAATTTGTAGAGCACTTGCTTAGCATTTAGAATAACCCTGGGTTCGGTCCCTAGCATTGAAAGGATGAAGACACAAACACAAAGTGAGAGAGAAGGAGTGAGGGATGGGGAAAGGAGAGAGTGGAAGAGAATGGAAAGGAAAGGAAGAAGGAAAGAAGGAAGGAAAGAAAGAAAGAAGGAAGCGGGGGAAGAAGGAAATCATGGCAGTATCAGAAGTAATTTTGGTCAACTGTTTTGTCAGCCTGTTGAAAGTTGAGGTAAACCTTTGGACCATCATCAGACTTTAAGCAAGGGCTCTACAACTGTCCATGTGTTGGCACCACTGCTTACCACCAGCAGGCCTGATTTCATTTCGGGGATGCAGATAAAATTTTGCACATATCTTGCCTAAATTCTATATGACAGTAACACAAGCCTCCCATACCCAGTGTTTCTCAGAGAGACTCTACACTTCCTGGCAGTACTGGCACTGGGTTGCTTCTGCCAGACATCTCCATCCACACATGACACAGGGAGAACATTCAATGGCATTGTAGGTCAAGGTTTAAAAGCAAAGAGGGGTATTTCCTCCTGGTGTCCATCTCAGCTTTGCCTGATGCCAAACACCAAATGACTGAATTGTAGCCCAAAGGCAAAGCACAAGTGTCAGTCATTCCGTATAGTGCTTCCACATGAGCCACTGTAATTATATGGTAAGACTTACTTAACCCTCTCCACCTTGCAGACTTTGTGTTTGTCAGGAAGCAGAATAAAAAATCATCCAATGTGTTTGGAAAGTATGTGAACTTCAAAATGGTGGAAAATTTGAAATCTTTTGCTTGTTTATTTTCATTTTTTTTTTGGCTCAATATGACTTAGGAAGACAGCAAAAATAAGGTCTGGCGGGTAAGTCTGCAGTCATGAGACTTGTGGTGCTGTGGTGCTGTAGTGTGCACAGAGTCCAGGCTCCCTAGTCCCTCCAGTGAAAGCTAAAGGCATCTTCCTGAAATGCTCATTGATATATTTCATGTGTTATCTGCGCTCACTGAGAAGCTGGCTACTCCTACTTTAGACCTAAGTGTCCTCTAAAACCCCCTGTCCTGGATCAGGCTGGCTCCCTGGCTCTGTAGCAGGGAAAGCCAGCAAGCAGCTAAGGGTATTAAAAACATTGCGTCCTAGAAAACAGCCAGAAGACAAACCATTTCCATCTGGTCACTACTGTTTTTTCTATGTTATAAAAATGCAGGCAACGTCATGGTAGCTTGGTGTCCAACTGAAGACCTTAGTAAGGGGAACAGGGACTGTTTCTGTCATGAACTCAATGGCTGGCTCTTTGACCCTCCCCCATACACGCCAGGGAGTAACAGCCTGGCTAGATCCCAGGGGAGGACATTGCAGCCAGCCCTGAGGAGACAAGATGAACTGGGGTCGGATGGAAGGGGAGGAGGTCCTCCCTTGTCAGTGGACTTGGAGGGGTCGGGGAGGAGAGAGATGAGGGAGGGATGGGGAGAGTGGAAGGGAATGAGGGAGAGGGCTACACCTGGGATACAAAGTACCTAACCTGTGATTAATATAAAAATGCATAAATTACATTTAAAAATGCAGGCAACGGGAGAGGAAGCCAAAATTTCAGCCGTGGCAAGCACATCTTTGGAGAGCAAACTCAAGCAAGAACAGCTTGAGTACAGCTAACTGCCTTAACATCCCTGGTCAGCTTCTGGTGGATATCTGAATTTGATGATGTTACACCGGGCTACTCCAGCTGTCCCTGCTGCGTGTTGTAAGCTCCTGACTTGAGGATGTTTTGCTATCTGCTGCTTCTCTTCCTGTCTGCTACTTGCTATTTGCTCTTTTATTTCTACTTGTTATACACTTAGCAAACTCGCTCATTTAAAACTCAAAGTCAAAAACTTACAGTCAGCTGACTAAAAACAATAATTAGATATAATACTAACTGTTATTAGAAATCTAATTCATTGTTGTTTTGTTCTGAAGTAAGGTCTCACTATGTAATCCAGGCTGAGTTAGAACTATCCATCCTCCTGCCTCAGCCTTGGGACTGCTGGTCTAACAGGTGCACAGAAGGACTTCCTCCTTAGAAGCTCATGGATAAGAAATTGAACTATGACTTTAAACAATAAAGGGAAATCTGTCCAGAAATGACTGTATCCAGATTGTCACTTGAATGCCATCTGGCCAGAGCAGAGAGTAATTTTAAAATGAGTCATGATTCCTTTTCATAGCTCTTTTCACAAGAGACTTCAATATGCCGCACAAATTTCTATCATAGACCAGTCTGTAACATGCTTTACTGATTTATTTTATCAACATCCTAGTAAGAATCTCTTTGGAAAGTAGTTCTGAGATTTCTTGAAACATTTACTTTTGAATTTACAATTTATTCTAAGTGTCATTTGATTGACAAAAAGATGTAAAAAACAATATATACCTTAGTTTATTCTTGCAAAAAAAATGAGAAAGAAGTCTGTTTTCCAACTTGCTGAGAGTAAGGGCATGTCTTTTAATAACAAATACCTGAAGCACGTCTGAAAAATGAGGAAAAGCCTTCAGGATGGTCTGTGCACTATTAGCCCATCCTCCCAGGAGAGTCACAATGCTTCATGGGTCAGTGGGGCCTTAACCCAAAACAAACATGCAGGCAGTAAGTTATCCAAGCAAGCCCGGGATGTCTTTATCAGATCTGCCAAATGTCAGGGAGGAGAAAGACAGCCACTTGCACATCAGCGGCTCAATCCTCCAAGTGAGCCAAACGTCTATTAGAACATTTAACGTTAATAACCAAGCACACTGCTTTTAACTCCAGCCACCTCGGGCCCAGCGCTCACCGGTGCTTCAGAGAAAAACAGCCCAGATTAGGAAGATGGCAGACCACTAACATGGAGCCAGCAAAAGAAGAAAATGCCCTTGGAGGCTCCTTTCTTTGTTCTTTTTAAATTGACTCTTTAAACTATTACATCAGAAACTAAAATTGGTCATATTACTCAACTATCAGGTTTTATTCTAATACATGAAGAATTGTGTAGTGTTTAAATTGGGTCAGACAAACATTTTATCCTCAGGTATCATTTCTTTGTATTGGAAATTTCTAGATCCTTTCTTCTAGTTTCTCAAATCCATAGCACCATATTAGGTATAGTCTTCCTACTGGAAGATGACAGAATTGCTTCTGTCTGCAACTGAGTACCTATTATTCAACTCCTCCTGCACCCCCTCCTTTGGACTCACCCTCCAATGCTGCCACCTTACTCTTTAACATCTCTGAGATTATCACTTTTAGATTATAGGAATGAATGAGATCATGTACACTTACTTATATTTCTCTGGCTGGCTTCTTTCACTTGACATATTAATAGCAAATATTCTGGTTCTATCCAGGTTATTGCTAATGGAAGGATTTTGTTCTTTTCATTGGATGACTAATATTCAGTGGTAAGTATGTGATATATTATTTTGGCACTCAGTGCGTCTATTTATGTTGTACTTTGTGTTATTATTTGGTGATTATTCTAGGCATTAGAGTATAGACATTTATTTACATTCTCTCTACTATAGTTTACACTGCTCTATTTTGTATGGAGTATAGGAACCTCATACCACAATTTCAATATTATTATATATATTCTATATATATTCATGTGATAAAACCTCACTGTTTTAACATCTGCTTTAAAGATGAAGGTAGGCTGATGAGATAGGTTAACAATTGCAGCCATGCCTGATGACCTGAGTTAGATCCACAGGATCCATAGGGTAGAAATAAGGAGAGAATCAGTCCCTGCAAAATGCCCTCTGACCTCTACATAGTACCTGTTGTCAGGATCAAATGATATCGGAGTCTGGCTAATTTGCAAACCCCCTTCTAGGGTTGCATCTACTCCAAGCTCTTGGCATCCATTTCTTCCTAAGATTTGGATTTGGGGGCCTCCTGTCCATCAATCAGACATCTATGACTGGAATTAAAATGCAATGTCAAGGTGAGTAACTTTTTCCCCCAGGAACTCCATATCTTCCAGAACAAATAGAAAAGAGGAATTTTGTTCTTTAACACAGAGAAGTTAGGGCTAAAAACTATTTACCTTCAATCAGAAGGATTATTTTCAAGTTACTAAAAGTGTTTATCAAATACTGAAAAAAACTTTAACTAAGTATTTAATATTTCATAATAATACTGACTTTTTCATCTGTTGATTCTTATTCATTTATACTGTAAATTTTTACATAAATTATAGCTGTATCCTCCTCTTGAAGTATGTCTTCCCCATTGAATACTGTCTTCATATGTAAGTTGTATTTCCCAGTTTACAAAACATTTGCACTTCTTGTGCATCTGTTCATTTGTTCCTATAACAAGCCTGGTTGGAAGGAGTGGGGACATCCAGGGTGGGCAAAGGTCATTGGCTGAAGGGCTAAGGTACTAAGATGCTTCATGAATATGGAGAGGCCTTCCAGGAATCCCAGGTAAAGTTTGCTGACCAGGTTCTCAGTGGGAGAAAGAAAGTTGGACCTGAAATTTCCCTAAAGTCTATCTGACATCTTCAGGTAAAGTGTGTGGGGATCCAGGGTCCCCAAGGCAGAGAGGAGGAAGCCTCCCTGACAAACAGAATCCTCCAGTTTGAACCATGCTTAGAGCTCTCCAGTAATGGCAGACTGAAACATAAGCAGCAGGGTTTCCTGACAGACATCCAGAGGAGGACTTCCAAAAAAAAAATAATAATACGAAGACATAAAGGCACCATCAATCTCATGCTGGAGATAATGGCTGAGAGATCCTTGTCTTAAAAGTTGAGTCAGAGAGAAATTGAGGTTGACACTCTGCATAAACCTGGGGCTTCCACATGCACCTGCAAAACACGTACACACGTAGATACATAACAGATAAATGATAAAGTAAAAATAAGCTATACCTCTGGCTGACCATGTCTCCTTTCTGTGCCTGAGGCTTGGATCTCATCCACATCCACACAGGTTTTTTTTTTGGTACAAGGTTACAGGGAAGGCCACCTCCCGGGATAAATTCTGTTAGCAGAACTGTGGAGGTATGGGGCTGCAGGTGAGACTCTTCAAAGCCTCTAAAGGTCTTAACCTTAACGCCATTACTTCCATATGAACACAATTTGTTCAAACCAAATCACCTTGTCAAAATCAAAGTTAAAAGACAGAAAATTTACATTTCGAGGGATGAGATCATTACAAGTCTGTGAATGGAGGGAGGGATGAAGAAATGGGAGCCACACAATCTACCATGGCACAAAAGGTAAGAGAGTGTCACAGGCAAAGCTGCAGACAGGTGACATGCCCAAACAATAGACCTATCTGAAAGGCTGGCTCTCACAGAAAGCCACAGAAGAGCAAAACTAGAGGTGGGGACAGTACTTAGGCTCCAGCCCCAAACCAATGGGGACAATCAATGACAGTGAAATAAAGAGCAAGAGCCTCAGGGAAAGAGTGGGCTGGAGAGGATGAGATGCCAGCGAAAAGGTGAGGAGGCCAACACCCAGGACTATGCTACAAGATAGTGGGAAATGAGCCATGCAATGATTTACAGTGAGCCCACCCAGCCCAGTACCAGGTGGATGTGCCATGAATTCTGAAACAAGGTGAAAGGAAGCTATTAATAATGGAAGTTGCCAAGCCTGCAAGCAATGGACTATTATATCAATCAATGCCCCGATCTCTCTCTCTCTCTCTTTCTCTGTCTGTCACACACACACACACACATACACAGAAACACAAACATAATTAATGGATACTAATATTTCCAAGACTGGTATGTTCAGAATTTTGACTGTTAAAATTTTCCATGAATTCTTTGCTTCCTTGTACTCTATGGAAAATGTCGTAACCATTCTTTTTAGTGCTGTCAAATTGGTTACAGTCCCCCACAGAAGCAGGAGTAGCACCCTACCTGTCTCAGCATAGGAGAGAGCCAGCAAGAACAGTCCTCTATGTCAAACATCCAAAATCAGAGTGAACAGCTCCATCGGCCAGGGGCTGGTGGTCTGTGCTTCAATCAGGGGCTGGTGGTCTGTGCTTCAGTCAGGGGCTGGTGATCTGTGCTTCTAAGCAGCTTCACATGAGCAGCTGGAAGGGAACTGTGCTTGAAGCTGTCACCCATGTTTTTGAAGCTTTCAACCATGAAGTGCCCACTGAAATCACAGAAAAAGTGCATTTAAGAAAAGTACACATTTCAGAAACTCTCTCCTCTACTGGATTTTCTTTAGTATCTAGGAAAACGCAAGTTCATGTCCTACACTGAGAAATCCCATCTACATATGTGCTCACAAGTGGCTTCCCCACAGCTCTAGTGGCCTGAGATGGACTGGGAAGAAACTGGGGAGAGCAGCTGGGAGTCTGGCCAGGCCTGGATGAGTTGTGTGACCCTGGAAGTCATTTACCCCAACTTTCCTCAAGTTTATTCACTCAGCATTTGCTAAACACTTTCAATCCCCTGTCCATGACTGAGACAACACTGCCCCATCAGAAACTGCCTATTTTTAGCAGAAAGTCTCAAGCAAGTAAATTTTAGAGGGAAAGATTGGTGAAGGGGCCAGAACTTAGGAAAATCCACCATGCTGGGTTGACATACTTCAGCTAACCAAGAACAGTTAGCCAAAAGCTGAACTATCAGAATTCAAAAAGCAAGGTATATTTAGAGACTTTCCCAGAACTATGGACTTTGGTGGATTAAACCTTTGTTTTAGTTTGTTGTCTGTGTGCTGAGTTTTACAGCCTGGGTGGTACTTCCATCATAGAGTCCATTGTGCTAAGGTCTCTGGGCTTGCTAAGGTCTGGGGCCCTGTTACATTCCCCATTGGTCTTAATGAATGAGTCAAATTGTGGACTCATACTACTTTAAAGAGGTGTGGTTGGTCCCAAAGACCATTAATTTTACTGAACTGATACATAATTGGCCATAGAGTTCAAAATGCAGGGCCAGTCACTAATTCAATCAGAATGAGAGATAAAGATTAAAGGTCCAGTCGGTGTTGATAGTAGAGTAGCTAGCCAGGGAACCAAGACAACAAAGACTGGTGTTTTTGTCAGGTTTGTTTGTTTGTTTTGTTTTGTTTGTTTGTTTGGGTGGTTTTCCCCAATCATGGCAAGATTTTTTTTGTACTTACTCCTGATCAATTAACATAGAAACAAGTTTCTCCCAAAGCCATACAGAGTTTCCTTTACCTCATGAGAAATACGTCTATGCCTTTTTAATTTTGTAGGATCATTTTTATAAGGGAATCCAACTGTTGTTTTTAACTTAGAAACAGGAAATTTTAATCTCTAGGTCCTGACCAACCTGTCTAATTAATTTGAAAAACATCAGAGGAGGCACATTTAGTCAAACCATTAGTACACGCCCACCAAGCAGTCTCAGGGGTCCAGTAATATTGGATTTGCAAGTTAACTCTGACTGGAAAAGAATGTCCTACATGTAAGATCTACTACTGAGTTTATAATTTGACCCACTCAGTAACTTCACAGTTTCTTTCTCTTATTATAAGAAACATGAGAAGCTACTTCACATTTCATAGTCCCTTGGTACAATTTAGTGTCTGGGCGCTTTGAGCTCTTCCTTCAGTGTGGAAGGGTCCATTGTGAAGTCCCTAAACCAAGCTATTTTCAAACACCAACCTTCTCTACATGCTCCAAACCAGTACCTAAAAGTTGGTGACAATAACAGAAAGACAGTGAGAGAAGACTTGAGGAAAATTAGTTCTGTTTCCATTTAAATAACTTTTTCCTCCATGATAAGCACTGTCAAGTTACAAAACAAGTCACAAAACAAACAGAAAGAGGAGTAGGATGGTAAGGTAAGACCCCAGGAGAGCTAGGAAGCCAGAAAGCCAGGCAGGAGTCACATGATTTCTGCCTTAACTGTGTATCCTAGCACTCAGCAAGCGCTCCTCAGAATTCATATTGGGGTACCTATATCCGGGGCCCCTATGTCTGTGCTGAGGTAGGTGGGAATGAAGAGTAAATGTGACATATGTACTAGGTGAACATTTAAAAAAAAAAGGCTCAGCTTTGAGAAACGAATTGGAGAGACAACTGCTCTGGCTTCATTCCACAGCCGAGCCTGCAACGGGAGCTAAACTGTAACATCTTTTAAAGTGTCCTCCTGGGACCCATATGCACAGGCTGCTAAAACTGTTAACGGACCCAATTAGGTTTTAATTTATCTTAGTTTCCTCGGGCCTGCCATTAAAAGTCACACCACCGAGCTGGCAAACCTAGCATTACCAGACCCACAGTTTTGTCAGGTGCTTTCTCAGTGAGTCGAGCTACACACGAGTTGTAGAAACCAGACCTTCATCCAAACTAAGAAATGTCTAAATGGGTCAGGACCATTTACCCCGGACATCTGTTTGACGCATAACCTGAGGATATTTAACCGTCTCTTAACAAAACAAATAAAGGCTTCCACATTCCCAAGGACAGAAAGCGTTTAATCTACTTACACAGCCCTTTCAAGAATGTAATATTTTGGCAGGGCACGCATGTCAGGAAAGCAACAAGCAATGAGATTTATAGAGGTTAATTTATGATTGAGTCTGTTACGAAAAATTCCAGGTAGCCATGCTTGCATGGGGCCGCAGGTCCCTCCTGCACGTTCGTGCTGGTGCAGTTTACTGCAGCAGCAGGCCTTGGGAGAACACCAATTGCTTAGCACAGGCACCCGCTGATCCATTTATTACAGGGGAATCAACACCTCCAATGAGGTCACTTGCCTCCCTTTGGGTGCTGTACGGCAGGTGATGAAATCGTGTATTTATCTACAACTTATTAGATTCATTTGATGGACTAGGGATCAATTTTTGCTTAACCAACTGTGCGGGCTGCTGGGTAGGAAGTTTCTTGGTACGGGGCTGAGGGGTGTTTCAAAACAGCAGTTAAAATAATTATCTTAATATGGGGCCACTGGGCCATTCTTGAACACATGTTGGAGAAGCACTGAAGACGGTGCTTAGAACTAAAAATACCAAACACATGGAAAAGTCGTTGGGCTCCAGAGGCTCTGTGGCTTCCTTCTGAATTAGGAAGGCACAGTAAATGTGTGCGATCACTCAG
Source organism: Pachyuromys duprasi (assembly GCA_028658305.1). Taxonomy (NCBI): domain Eukaryota; kingdom Metazoa; phylum Chordata; class Mammalia; order Rodentia; family Muridae; genus Pachyuromys; species Pachyuromys duprasi. The sequence continues at coordinate 144,112,931 of CM053766.1, read as the reverse complement.
GATGCCGGTGGGCCTTTCCTGCCATCAGTGAACTTGCGACCTTACTTCCTAGGAGGGCTGTTAAAGTGAAGTCAGAGGGCACAGGAGCTATTTGCAAGTACCTTTTCACTTGTGTGGTCTGAACAACTAACAGATTTCCCCCCAAAGATGGGCAGTGGGAGCAGAGCTGAAGAAGCAGCTGGAGAATTCAACATTTAGCTCGAAATACAAAACCTAAAAACAAGAACCAGGGCTGCCCTCTGGCTTTGTGGTGAAGAGTATGTCTTGTTTTGAAAAACCTTCATTTTTCTCCATTGGGTAGAACATCAGTTCCAGAAGACCCAAGAGGCTTTGTGCTACACAACATGCCATCATGATAAAGGGTCCTTGTATAGCCAACTGGGGGCAAAAGGAGCCCCTCATTTGCTACTGTGAAGAGGAGGCACAGAGCAGGGGCCTAGGCAGCAATTCCCCTAGTTAATTCCCTCAATGCAAAGTATCAGATGGATTAGAAAGATTAACTCCAAGCCCTTTACCCAAAAGAAAAATATGGCCAATTTGGCTGGACCTGGTATTGCAAACCTGAAATTCCAGACACTTGAGAGACTAAGGCAGGGCAATCAAAAATTTAAGGCCAGCCTGGGAAACTTAGTGAGCCCGTCTCAGACTAAAATGCTAAAAGTAGACTAAGATAGCTCACTGGTCCTGGCTGGCCTAACAATGCATGAGATCTGAGTTCAACCCCCCAAATAAAATTAAGAATAAAAACTAGACCTCTTAGATTTGAAATCCGGTTCGGCCACTTTAGTTCTATAATATCAACTGAGTTTACGAAAAATAAAATGAACAAGAACAAAAAAGATCCGTTTAAGGCCACTGCCTGGGTCTAAAGAAGAAAGGTGCTGAAGAATGAAGGTAGAGAGGAGTTCTGGAAAAGAACATCCCTGTGCCTCCTGCTCACTGCACAGGGTTTCACTCCTTATTCCCCTAAACATGTTGATGTAGACATTCCGTGGGTGATAATCTAGGAGATACCACTGTCACACTGAAAAAGTGGAGGTGTGGCTACTGGCCCTAGTACCCCTGAAGAAGAACTTTTCTGGGTGAGCCTGTTCATTCTCTCTGGTTTCTAGGCCTGATTGGTCTGTGGGAGCTGGAAGGGGCCATATTTCTTAGTCCTTTCTAAGTGGCAGGCTACAAACGGTTACTAAGTTATGACAACAGACAATTAATTGCACAATATAAGAGAAACAAGAGAATCAAGCTACCTGAGAGTATGACACAGCATGGAGAGAGCCTTTGGCCTCTGATACTCCTAAGGGCTAGTTACTAACAAAAAAAAAAAAAAAAAAAAAAAGAAAGAAAAGAGATTTCTTACTATCGGTTATGGACAAAAATAAAGACCTTAAACTCACTATAAAGGTTTTTTTTTTTAATTTTGTTTTTTTAACTGTACAGAAAGGTATAAAAGCAATATAGAATGTTCTCAAGAGACTCAAAAAAATGTATCTTTTCCAGATTTGACCCCCACCTCTGACTCATCTGTCCAGAGGTGGAATCTTGAAACTCCCCCTGAAAAAGTTCCTAGTCCTGGAGATGGGATAGTCGCAGTCTAGCTCACCAGCAAGATCCTGTGCATTCTTCAGATCTATACAGCAAGGCAGTGGGAGAGCCCTCCTCCCCCCTGGCTTTGCCCTTCATCCGTGGAGCTATCAGGAGTGGTGATTTGGGGGGGGGGTCAGCACATTGTTGATAAGAACCACTGGCAAGGAAACATGTGCCTTCTTTCAAACATATTCTCTCGACTTGATTTTGCCTATTAATTATCATTCTTGTGAAGGATAAAAGCAGCACCTCTCTGTAAATAGGGTCAAAGCTCATGTAAGAGAACCAAGCAGGCCCTAGGCTGGTTATGACTCATAGAACTGAGGCAGACAAGGGACTTATGAACATATATAGTCCTCAGGGCTTCTACAACTTAGGTGGGTGTGAAATAGGGTTGAAGTTAAATAAGACAACTGTTCTTGACATGTGGTGAGTGTGGGACCTTCGTTTTTCTTTTCTGGACTAGCCAGCCATTTCATGTTTTCATTCACTAAGATGTTAACATAGGCTCTGTCACAGGACACAAGAATACCCAGGCCCCCAGCAAATATTTGATGAGCTAATTAATTATCAAGTGAAATACATCCTCAGAGTTCATGAATTCATCTAAAACAGGTTTAAAAAGTTACCTGGTATAAATCACTCTGTTATAGAAATTTACAACATAGATAATCCAATAGGCTTTGCTTTAGAAGGGCTGTTCCTATTTAATTCCTATTTTCTCTTGAGCACTTTAATGGAAGTTTATAACCTGTTTTGTGAGTTGTTTAAACTTTACAAACTCTGTGTAGCAAATATACACTGCTGGGCCTAGGTCAGCCCAATCTTGAATTGCATTTGAGAGTCTGAAGTATCGCTCTCTAGCAGAAATGTAATATGGGTTACAGATACAAAGTTAAAATGTTATGCAGGAACGAGAGAGATAGGTTAGTACTTGCTGCCCTTGCAGAGGACCCAGGTTTGATTCCCAGCATGGGGCTCACAAACATCTGGAACCCCACTTCCAGGAGATCCGACACCCTCTGCTGGCATCTTTGGGTACCAGCCACACATATGATATACACATACATACACCAGCCAAAATGTTCACACACATCAAATGAAAATGAATAAAATTTTAAGATGCTGTACACATTCAAATGCTTTTTCAGGCAAGTGAAACTAATGTTAGTAATATGTTTAATCAAATATAGCTAAACTAGTATAATGTGAGAAGTTATCAATGAGTTTTGCTACATTTTTTTCTAGTTAAGTCTTTGAAATCTTGAGTGCATTGTACAACTCAATTTGGATTTGCCATAGTCAAGTTCAATGTGGCTCATGGGTGCTATGTTGGACAGTGGAGATCTAGGATTTAAGGTGAAGCACAGATTCAAAACAATGATTTCTAAAGCCACTTGTAGAACAAGGAGTGGAATAAAATAATACTAGTCTTGTTTTGCACAGAAAATTCTAGAATAATTTCTGAGCCCAATAATATATCTGAATCTATCATCCTGTTCAACTGCACACACCACCTGACATTTTGCTGGGTGGCAGCTGCAGAATAGGTACCTGAATGTGAGTGTTGGCATCAGAATAGGTACCTGAATGTGAGTGTTGGCATCTGCTTCCTGCTGTGACATTTAACAGCCATTTGTCCTGTGTTTCCTCATCTGTAAAACAGACACAATGGCCCCAACTTCACAGCATTGTTCAAAGGGCTCTCTCAGTTTACATTGCAAAGCAATTGAATTAGGAATATAAGTACATTAAAAGAAAAAAGCATCAGTGTCCAGAAAAAAAACAGCTGCTCACATCGGTCACCTACTTCCTCACCAAATAATTCTGTATTTCTATCTCTATCCCTTCTCCTATCAACCACACACACACACAGTTTGGACAGGTTTAGGGAAGAATTTCTAACTGTGAGTAATTTAGCATCTTTCTAGTCATGAGCCATCTCCATCCTGCTTATCTGGGAGAATTGCCACAGCAACTATACCCTTCCCTTTGCTATAAGCATCAGGGATGGCCCACAGACACAGACCACTTACATCTAACCAGTGGTTCTAGCAGCCACAGCTCTCTGTATCCTCCTGATGAGCATCAGTCATGTTTCATTCCAATGACAACTGTAGTCATGACTAACTTTGATTCAACAGTGGGGTGAAAGTTGGCTGGGAAACTGAAGAGTGTGTTGTATGTATAAACAACTGAATATTTTCAAGACTGAAAAAGCTAAAATGATAAAATGTTGTGGATTATGCATGCTTGAGCCATTTAAGGCTGGGTACATATTTATTGTTCCAAACATATTCCAAGTACTCAGGGTTTTTGCTTGCTTGTGTGTTTGTTGGGGGGAAGAGTCGGCAGGGCTGTCCTTATCTTTATGTTCACGCTTGATGTAGGGGAAATCACAGGAGTGATATTCCTGATGTGGATCCCAAAAGAAACGTGGAATAGGACTCTCACCAACTACAACTGCCCATTCATAGGCGAGGCATGGTTGTACGGCCAGTGGTCAGGAAATGAGTGGATAGTGGCACTTGTTCAGCAGAATAAAACTGGCAAAGAGGGTTGTGTGCCATCTTTGTGACTTCCCACCCCAATCATTCTAATACATACATACATGCCACCTAAATAATATGAAAGAAGAAACTGTATCTTGCTAAGTTCATGCATTTCTCTTGGATGGGATGGTTTTTGCACAATATTCAAACTGAGAAAGCACAGTTTAAAAACGTGATGCCTTCAGTTAAAAAGAAGGTAAGTGGTGGCCAGGAAAACTGCGTCTCCTCCTCCCGTGATGGGAAGAATCCACACACACCCTAATCCTTATTTGTAGGAAGGAAATTTACCTGAAGATTCATAATTGCAGCCATGCAGTCAAGCTCAAAAAATAGGAATGAGGAGGAACAGGCATTTCTCATCATGGTCCCAAAGCCCCAGACACATGTTCTTATTCTGACTGGACTTACAACACCCACCCTGGATCACACAGAGCACCACCAACTATGTTCAGCTGTTCCCTGGTGATGAAAAGTTTCAGACATATGGTCACAGAGATTAATATCTGTTCAGACCAGTTTTGAAACAACCCAGAAATCATTTGAAAACATGTGGCATTAGACAAATATAAATTCTGAGCCTGGCTGTTTCTTCCATGTGTCTCTCCCTTCCACACCTGGACATTCGCAGTGAGTCACCCAGAAAACTCAGGAGAATGAGGACAAAGGCCTGGGTATTAGCACATGCTTAGATTCTTAGCCCCTGAACAAAATCTACAGGAGGGGTTGTCAGCCTTGGTGGATCACAGGAGAGGGAGGCTCCAGGGTGGAGCTGGCTGTTAGAAAGCCTTTTTCTCAGAGAAGGTCCTGGGTGGATAGTTTGAGGTCTGTTCTGGGGGTCATCTCAAGAAACTAAAGAAGCATCAGTTTTCATCCTGTTTCCTTCTTCCTTGGGTAACATGGTCTGACTTGTACCTAGCATGTGGTATGTCCTTTAACTATTTTTCTATTTCTCAAACAGTAAGTTGCCTTACTTTATTGTGACATTAACTTTAAAATGATCTTTGAGAAGGAATAAATAAAGAAAAACCCAACATACAGAATGATGAAGATTTTCATGGCTGTCTCAACAAATGGTTTGCAGAAGTCTTATACACATTCATTCCTCCAAAAACACTATTTGAAAATGGTTTCAATTGTGGTCAGAAAGTATGTGCTTTGTGTTTTATAAAAGCATGAGCCAGAAACGATGGATAAGTCAGAGGTGGCGTTTCCAGTTTAGGTCTTGAAAATTTGTTATTTATTACCTAGAGCTAGAAATGCTTTCTATTCTGAGAAATGACATATGGCAGAGCATAAAGACAGACAGATAGACATGCATGCATTTGTACACACACACACACACACACCAAAAGAAAGTTAATAAAGTTGTGGCCAATAAAAATATTGAGGAAATTTTTATTTACAAAGAGAAGAAGGCCAAGGAAGAGAATTTGAATCCTTGCCATCACAAGATAGAGAACAAGGAGCATTCTCAGCTTGAACTCAAACACTCCAAGTTTTTAAAAGAAGAATAAGAGGAGGAGGAAGAAGAGGTAGAGACAGGAGAAATTGCTCAGTGGTTAAAGCACTTGCTGTACAAGATTGAAGACCTTCAATCTCCAGATTCCAAGAACCCACATAAATACCTGATGGGCATCGCTGTCCATCTATAATTCCAGTACTCAGAAGACAGGGATGGGGGATCCCCATAGAAAGCTACTTAGTCACATTGTCAGGCTCTGAGTTCAACTCAACGACCTTGCTTCAGTGAATAAGGTCAAGAGCATTTGAGGAAGACCCCTGACACCAACCTCAGATCTCTCCATGCACACATGTGGAATGCCACCTGCATACACTCAAACATACACACACACACACACACCGATACAGACACATATACATACATACACACATGCATCATGTGCAACATACACACACACATACAAGCACAACATATACACATTAAAATAAATAAATATGAAGTTAGTTTTTAAGAAATGAAATTCTTTTCTTCTCTACTGTAGTTCTTGCTCCACTCCCTCCAAATGGTGAATTTCTCTGGACAGTTTTTTATCTGATTTGAAATGGCACCAGGGTCTGTTGGAGAGGACTGCCACAGGCCCCAGCTGTGGAAATTCTCTAAGACTGTTTACTGTCCTCAGGAAAGAATGGTTATTTAAGACCCTTAAACCGAAAGGGATTCTCCAGTATACAAACAAGCTGTGGATATTTGGCCATATTCAGGACATAGAAAACACTGTCTTGTTCCATGGCTTCTAACCATAACGTTCTAATCTGAAAGTAGAATCCTAGGACACATTTTGAAGAAAAAACTTGACGGGCGGGGGGTGGGGGTTAGTCTCCATAATCTTATTTCAGGAGAAATGCTGGGAGGTGAGCAGATATTCAAAGTTTTTAGCAAGAATCTGGGAGTTGACAGGAATAAAGATGATACTGAAGGTCTGTTTCTTTCTTCACTTGATGTTGTTTCATGTTTGTTGTGTTAGGAACTGAATCCAGAGCTTTGTGCTATTATTGAGCTATATTCTTAGCCCTTCCCTCTTTTATCTCCCTTCCTTCCTTCTGTCCTTTCTTTTTCTTTTCTTTTCTTTTTTTTTTTAAGTTCTCACTAAGTTGCTACGGTTGGCCTTGAACTTTTGAGATCATTCTGCTTCAAGAACCCAAGCAGCTGGGAAGACAGACCGGCCTCACCAGGCCCAGCTTAAGGCTGCCCATGAAATATGAGTAGGATTTCCTTTTAAAATATTTCTCTCTCTCTCTCTCTCTCTCTCTCTCTCTCTCTCTCTCTCTCTCTCTATTTATTAGGAAACATCCACAAAGACATGAAAGAGTTGGACTCTGAAGCAATGTTGGTCTTTAGAAAATGGAGTTTTCAAAATAACCTTCCTGAACATTGTGTGAGTTTACACACAGAAGCGGAGCAGCAGTTCCCCAGTCCTTAGGCTTCATTGACACCACTTGTTCTTTATTGTCTTAGTCTTGGTCTTCATCGACCACTGTAGTGAAATGCTCCACACTGGGCTATTTTATAAGGAGCAACTACATTACTCACAGGAAAGCTGGCTTCAAAGTGCCAGCAGGTTGAGTGTCTGCTGAGCGCTTCTCTCTGTTTCCAGGATGCTGCCTCCTTGCTGTGCTCCCCATGGTAGAAAGAAAAGGAACAAAGGCCGTATACTCACGTGACAGAAGAAACAAAAGTCAAGGCATGCTCTAATAAGCACATGAATCCCATCCATAAGGGAGGAGTCCCACCTGCCCAATTACTTCCCAAGAGCCAAGCCTCTGAACTTCCTCACATGGAGTGATATGTTCTGGCATGTGAATTTTGGAAGGACACATGCATCTAAGCTGCAACACATACATATCCTGATACTTACTGTCCTAGTTGGATTTTTATTGGTGTGATAAAACACTATGAACAAAGGCAACATGGGAAGAAAAGATTTGTTTTAGCTTACAGTTGTAGTCCATTATAAAGAGAAATTCGGGCAGAAATAGAAGTAGAGACCTTCAAGAAAAATGCTGCATACTGGCTTGGTCCCCATGGCTTGCTCAGCCTGCTTTCTTAAAGAACCCAGGACCAACAGCCCAGGATCAGAACTGCCAACAGTGAGCTCTGAACTCCCACATCAATCACCAATCAAGAAAATACCTTACAGACCTGTCTACAGGCCAATCTAATAGAGTCAGTTGAGATCTCCTTTCCACAAATGTGTCTAGGCTTCTGTCAGGTTGAACAAAGACCAACCAGCACACCCATAAAATCCATAGGCAAAAAAGATACTGTAGAGTTGTAAATTAAATGTCGTGGGTTTTGTGTCTGCTCAGTATTTGTGTCAGAATATTCACATGGAAGATCCAGTGTTCTACATTTTTATCTCAGATCCAATACCCTAAGGTGCTTTAGAGGTATACCCAGAATGAGGGAAGAAGTTAAGTGTCATTTTCCTATAGTGTCTGAGCTTCTGCTATGGTCACTGGTGAATAATCACACCTTAAACACAAACCTATTCCTACAGCATCCGTGGCTTCTAGATCCATAAATGTGTGTGCACACGGAGGAGAGTTAAATTAAGAAAATAAGGCACAGTGTTATCTGGCAATTTTAAAGAGATGACGTTAACACCACTGGGGTCACACAGTTTGCAAAACAAGCTCTATAGTCAAGACATTTTGTTCATCCTCAACTTCCACGTGACTTTACGTCAATTTTATTCAAGTTAGTTTATTGTGTAGAGGGGCCCGCTTTCTCCTGAATGAAATGGCACAACCAAGTGCTAAATACACACCTAGCACTTGTATTAGTAAAAATTGCTTCAAGAAAAGTAGGCTTATGATTTTTATCATTTATAGATTTTTTTAAATTGTCAAACAAACAAAATTAAGGATTGGAAAAACAAATTAAGTAGATCAGGAGAATGGGTAGAAGGGGTGAATATGGTTGATGTGTGATCTATAAATATGTTTAATGGATGCCTGTTAACTTATACAATAAATTACATAATCAATATGCATTAATAGTTGTAATTTCGGAGGTGAATTTTATCCATAACTTGATTGTCCAAGCAGCTGCCCCATAGTCTTTGGTCCTCAGGTTAATGGTGCTAACAGAGAGGAATTATACTACTAAGAAGCTCTCATACTTTCATTTTTTAAAAGATTGTTGAACTAAAATACAGATGAGCAATGAATAATGTGCGAGATCTGTAAAATAATCCCATTTGCAGATAATGAAGTATTTATATCTCGTTAAGAGCCATGCTTCCTCTCCATCCTTTGTGTGCTATTCTAAAATACGGCCAAAACAACATACAGATCCTACACCTGCTGCCCCCAACTCTCTGAAGTCAGCAAGATGGGGAAAATGTTAGGAAGAAATCAGGAATAGTCATCTTGTTTCCTCTGCTAAATCAGTCATTGGCCATTGTGAGTGGATGGAAAAACCCCTGTAATCCTCAGGTGTGCCATTAAACTCGTAAATTTCAGCATTCTAGGACATTTTATATCACAGTTGACAACGCTCCATGTTATGTTCGTGGATGCTGGCCAAAAGACGCCACTCTGAACATTAAAACAGCCTCTTCACACTCTTTATACTAGAGAAAAAGAAGCCGATTCAACAGCCTGTTTATGCAGCTAATTCCTCCCCAACCTTCACCCGGGAGTCCATTACTGCTTCCATGAAGCCATCATCATGTCATCATGGAACCTGAGCCCAGCAAGTCCTGGCTACCAGTTATTTCTCTATCTTTGGACTGTCTGACTGTTATAGCTACAGGGCTTAGTGAGTCAAACAGCTAAGCCAAATAGTAAAGGAAAAATGAAAAGTGTGGGTTGGGTTTGTAAAGGTTATTTATTTAACAATCTAAAAATAACAGTTCTTTATTTTAAAAAAAATGAACAAAAAAATTGAAGTATATGTTCTAAATGGGCTAAGTACAAGACTCTCCTTAGCCTCAGAGTGTAATATCTGGTAAATCGTTTTGACGTATTTTAAGAATGAAAAGGAAGGCTATTGTACCTAAAAGTCTGTAGGCCACTGAAGCTTAACTGTGCAAAGCCTCAAGTACTTGCTTTTATAGAGAACGTTTCCTGACTTCCATATTAGAAACCTCTTAAACACTTTGGTTTTTGTTGAAGATGCAGCAGTGTTCAACTATACAGTGACACTCTTGTTAAGAGAAGTGTCACATTATTGAAAAGGCACAGATTCAGTGCATCTGACTTCTCTGCCGTACATTACGAAGTATAGACAGCCATTACTTGGCATGTAGAAATGCAGGAGCTGTGAGTTTATTTCCAACCCTAGACACAAAATCAACACATATGACTATTTTTCTGTTTGTGTTCACTGAAGAAAAAAATTGTAAATAATAAAAATTTAGGAACTAATGAAGGGGAAGACTACACTGACTACTGCAAAACCTTGCTAAAACAAATTGCATTATTACTTATATTACTCATTAATTAAAATACAAATAAATGGAACAATGCCTTTTCTGTTGTCTGGAAGTTTGGGATTGTGAAGATAACAATAATACCCAGAAATCCACATTTCAGTACAATTATTACCAAAAACCCAATAGCATTTATTGAAGAAAAGGAATAACTCATCCTAAAATCCATATTGAATCTCAAGAGATCACAAATAGCCAAAACAACCTTGAGACAAAGAAAAAAAAAACATAGTTTGAGGACTCATGTTTCTTCATTTTAATATTTATCTCACATCTGTAATAATCAAAAACACTGTGGTAATACTATAAAAGAAGGTATATGGCTCTATGAAAAATAAAGAACCCAGAAATAAATTCCTACACATATGACTTATTTGTTTTGGACAATAGAACCAAGAGCATTCAATGGATAATGGACAATCCTCTCAACAAAGAGAGCTAAGAAAACCACTTGCACTGTATAAAAAGAAAGACAAATATGGAGGGGAGAGTTGTTTGTTTACTCAACACATTATTTGAATATTAACTCAAACTGGATTAAAGTCCTAAATGTAAAGGCTGGAGCTATAGAAATCCTTAAAGAAAATGTGAAAGAAAAGCTTCAGACATAAGATTTTCAAAGATTTATTAGGAATGACACCAAAAACACAAACAATGAAATACATGAATTTGACTAAATCAAAATGTAAAACTTCTGTGCATCAAAGTGCACTATTGAATAAGTAGAAAAGACAACCCACAGGATGGAACAATGCATTTACAAATCACATCTCTTCCATAGCATTAATACTGAGAATACATAAAGAACTACAGCATGGCAAAAGAAAGACAGATAACTCAGTACAACACAGGCAAAGTGGTAAATCAGTATTTTACTAAAGCACACGGACATCTGTCCAGGAAACACACCAAAAGAGGATCAACACCACTAGCCATTAAGGAAGAGTCGATCAGGCCATGTAGTTTTACTGTGATTTTCATTAACACTTACAAAGATAAGACCCAGAAAATAACAAACGTTGGTGAAAGTATACAGAAAGTCTTGTGCACTGCTGATGGAACTGGAAAATCGTGCAGTCATTGTGGGGAACCAATGAGGGCATCACACACAAAAAAGCAAACACACAATTACCATTTGATACAGAAACTCTGCTTCTAAGCATAATCCCTTAAGAATTGAAAGTGAGGACTCAAAGAGATACTTGTGCAACAATATCCATAACAATGCTATGGACTCAAGTGCCCATCAGCACATGAATAAACAACACATGATATGACATTACATTGTAATATTATTCAAACTTAAAAGTAAACAACATTCAGATACATACTGAAAATGACTAAATTTTAAAAAGTGATGCCAAATGAAATAATGCAGACACAAAGAGACAAATGCTGTAGGATTCTGTTCATGTTAGTATCTGAAATAAACAAAGTCATAGTCATAAAGTAGAACAGATGTTACCAGCAGATGGAGTGGGGGAGGAGAGGATGGGGAATTAGTGCTTCATAGGTACACGGGCCTCTTCGGGATGGAGAAAAGCAGTAAGATTAATGGTGATGGCTTCACAATATTGTGACTGTGCTTACTGCCACTACGTTATAAACTTAAAATAACTGGGCTATTCTATTATGTGCATTTTACCAGAGCATTTAAAACATATGAAAACAGATACAGCTAGAAATAATTGCCAAGCTGGAATGTAAAAGCAGGCTATGCAAATGAGCATACAATGAAAAACTGGAACACTGAAAATATTACAGAAAAGGTAGAACATATTTGTAACTGGGTCAGAAACTCCAGATGTCATCTAATGAAAATGAAGCTTAAATGGAAACAAAGTAAATACCAAGAGTATTAATGTTTCCCAGACTCTGGTGTGAACTAGATAAACTCAAGGTAAGTCAGAAACCCTCACAGTGGGATAACAGAGTCTGACTTCACACAATGTGACACTTATTAAGAGAAATATTTGATACAAAGTGGCTGAGGTGAAATTTTAAATTTGCATATCCCAGAACCAATACATTCATGATTTAAATTCGTGTGTGTGTGATAAGAGGAAGTATATTGATATTGCTTAGAAAACAGAATTCTACGAAAGGCATAATTTAAACTTTTATATGCTGATAGAGGCCTAGAATAATTAGTTATGATACTGTATATATTCACCTTTTAATTAAATTTTATATTAATCAGTTTATTTACTTTGTATCCCAGCTGTAGCCCCCTCTCTCATCTCCTCCCATTCCCCTCTCCAAGTCCACTGATAGGGGAGGACCTCCTCCCCTTCCATCTGACCCTAGCTTATCAGGTCTCTTCAGGACTGGCTGCATTGTCTTCCTCTGTAGCCTGGTAAGGCTGCTTGCCCCTCAGGGAGGCGTAATATACTTCTAAAATGTGTAACAAAGCTTATATAAAGAAGAAAACTGACAAAGCTACCATCGCAGAGAACTCTTAAACCATTCCTTTTGGGTAAAGTTAGAGCCTAATGAATTTAAAATGTAAAACATATAAAAAGAAAGTAAAATAAAAGAACTGAATCCTCTATTATTAATGGCTATGGTGTATAATTTATATAAATGTAAATGGACAAAGTACTCCAATGAACAGGAGATAGGCATCTTCAATCAATTCATTTAGATTCAACAACAAAACAGAGTGAAAGTCAAAGGACAGAAAAAGACATTTCAAGTAAACACAGTCCAAAGAAAGCTGAAGTGATTATACTATCAGACAAAATAGAATTTAAGACAGAACTTACTAGAGACAAAGAAATAGTTTTATGATGATAAAAGCATTATCAAGAAGATAGATAAAACCATTATAACATATATGCACCTAGTCACAGAGCAGTCAAACATATGAAACAAAATGACAGAATTGGAAATTATGACAATTTTTAAATATTAGTTGGAGGTTGCAAGACATTATCTATCAACAATAGGTATAATCAGACAAAAGAAAACAAAGCAAATGGGAGACTTGAGAAGCACTATAAACCAACTAACTCTATTCAACATCCAGATAACACCCAACAATATAGCTGCCTGAACAAGATGTGCAGCAAGATGTCACATCAGGGACAGGGGAAATCTTCCAAGGCCCCACCTCTAGATGAAGAGATGCTAAAAGAGATTAAGTCTCTCAAATGGAGGTTCCCCTGGTAGTCAGCTCCTAAACACATACACACGTAAACTCAATACCTTGTATGTATCTATACATATTTGTGGCTATACATATAGTTAATAAAAATTAGAGGTCATAAAGTTGGAGGGGGGAATAGGAAGGTTGAAAGGGTGAAAGTAAAATGATATCAATATAGCATTCACATATGAAATTCTTAAAAAATAACGATTAAAATTTTTCTTTGAGAAATATTTAAAGTTGTTGAGTTTTATATAAAGATATGTCCAAGATAAGGAGGATTCCATGGCAAATTGTAGGAAATATTTTAAAAATTGACATTGCTCTTTATAAAAAAAAATCCAAAGTATGTTTTTTAAAAGTAAGGTATTTTTCTCATTTTATGAAAGTGCAAATATCAAAAGCATAGGTAAAATATTGCTTGTAAATGTATGCTCAAATAATATTTGACAAAATTCTAGCAAGCTCAAAAATGATAATTCACCATTACTAAGTTGCATGTGTTTCATAAATGTGATAGTTTAACATACAAAAATCAATTGATATAACACCCTATTTTAATTTGAAAAGAAGGAAGATAACCATCCTGATTAATCAAAGCAATAAACATTTGGAAAAATGCAACACTCAACATAGAAATTAGAAATTAAAGGAAACTCCTATATCCAATAAACAACATAAAATTAAAAAAAACTGAAGTTAGTGCAATAATTAATGGAAAAAGCTTTTCTCTGAGATGAAAAAAAAAAATAAAGAGCAAGCATACCTACTCTCATAACTTCTGTCTATCATTATGTTCAACCTAATTAGACAATTAGTTTAAAAATCATCTCCCAAACTTTGGGCAGAGTTCAGGGGATCTTACTAAAGAAGGGGGAGATAGAAAGACCTGGAGGGGACAGGCACTCCATAAGAAGTCTAACAGAACCAAAAAACTCTGGGCCCAGGGGTCTTTTCTGAGACTGATACTCCAACCAAGGACCATTCATGGAGATAACCTAGAACCCCTGCACAGCTGTAGCCCATGGCAGCTCAGTGTCCAAGTGGGTTCCCTAGCAAGGAGAGCAGGGACTGTCTCTGAGGAGAACTCAGTGGCTGGCTCATTGATCACTTCCCCTGAGTGGGGAGCAGCCTTACCAGGCCACAGAGGAAGACAATGCAGCCAGTGCTGCTGAGACCTGATAGGCTAGGGTCAGAGGGAAGGAACAGAGGACCTCCCCTACCAGAGGACTAAGAGATAAGCATGGGAGAAGAAGAGGAAGGGAGGGAGGGATTAGGAGGGGATTCGGAGGTGGTGACAGCTGGGATACAAAGTGAATAAACTGTGATAAATAAAATAATAAATTTTTTTAAATGGGAAAAATAAAAAACAAAAAATCATCTCAATCAATGTGCAAATTATATATTACTATGTATAGAAAAAACCTGAAGAATCCATAAAAACCTACTTAGTAGCTAATAATTTCAGGAAATTTGTAAGGTACAATGTTGTTGAATATTTATTATTGATTTATCTTTTAGTTAAACAGTGGTTATTCCTAAGCGAGCTATTTGCTCAAATCACCACACAGAGACAAGGATTTAATGCTGGACAATAGTGACTCCATCCTAAACCTCAAACCCCGTATAGTTTCTTTCCATTCAGATTTCCCACATTATACTTGCTTTCAGTCATACTTAGGTCTGGCTCATCTCTCTGGGTGGTTCCAGTTCCTCTCCCGCCAATCTCTCCACTCCCAATCCTCCCACTCGCTTCTTCCTCCTGCCCTCCGGACCAGGATGTCACAACCTATTCTCTCCATTGCTCAGCATTAGCTCGTTGTTTTATTGACTATACAGAGAACAAACGGTGGCATGTTCACACAAACTTGAGACAGGTGATGCTTAGAATAAACATCATAATGCAATGTCTGGATTGAAACCAAATAGTGGGGTAGAGAAATCAGCATCTGAATGAACAAGGGTAAATTATATACATTCCACATTATACCAACACAATAAGATAAATATATAAAAATTAGTTAAATTTCTATACATTGCTAGTGAATAATCAGAAAACAAAATAATACCATGCAATACTGTGTGTTTTCAAGACAAGGTTTCTTTGTGTAGCCTTGGCTGTTCTGGAACTCACTCTGTAGACTAGGCTGGCCTCAAACTCAGAGATCTATCTGCTTGCTTCTGCCTGCCTCTGCCTCCTCAATCCTGGGATTAAAGCCATGGGTCACTACTACCAGGCTTACTACAAAAACAATTTTAAAATTATTTTCAGGTAAATTAATTCATATAAGCACAACATATATAAACTGAAAGTATAAAATAACATTGAAACAGAAAGTGTGGACAGAAGGCATCTGCACTCACAGACTAATAAGCTTGACATTGCCAAGGTTATAATATTCCTCCAAACTACTCTGCTGATTCAGGACAATGCCTATGAAAATTCCACCTACCTTTATACAGAAATGGAGACTCTGATTCAAAATCTCACAGGAAAAATCCAAGAACAGCTAGTGTGTCCTTTAAAATAATGAGAAAAGTCAGAGGGTTGTCATTTTCTGATTTTAAAATTCACATAAAATCTATAATAATCAAAACAATATGGCTCTGGAATTTGCACATACATAGAGATCAATGAAACCGAACTGAAATTCCAGAAACTGGTTATTTAATTATCAACAGTGGAGTCCAGACAATTCCAAAGGGAAAGAATCATCTTTCAACAAATAATCCTCCAATAACTGGAGGTCTGCCTGCTAAGGAATTAATATGAATCCCTATTGCACACGACATACAAAACCCAAGTAGTAATTCATAAAAAAAAGGACTCAATATACAAAAACGCTTGCAGGCGATCCATATGACATAGAAAACACAAGTAGTAATTCATAAAAAATATATATACAAAATGCTTACAGGAGACTTGACTGTAAAGCTTCATGACCTCATTGTTGACAAACATTTCTCAGTAATAACCAAAATAAAACTGAAAACAGTATATAGTACTGTATTTAAATTTAAAATGCTTGTATTAAGATGTGTTATCACAGACATCTTATCTTCATATCACAGACATGAATGTGTAACCACATAATGAGAGAAAACATTTATAAAGCATATCTCTGTTGAAGGTCTTATGCACAAATTATCCCCAATTCTTACAAGTCATCAATTAAAATAAGAATAACCTAGAAATAAGACAAATAATTTCAATCTGTTCTTCAAAGATGATGGATAAAAACCACCCAGAAAGGTGTCAGTATCAGTATACACTGGGAAAGTAAGCCAGAACCAAAGGAGACTGGCGATCCCTCCAGCTAGTAAATGTGGACTTGCCATGTCACCCAGCATCTTCAGTCCTAGATACATTTGCAAGAGAAGTGGAAGCACATGTTTGTACCAAAACTCATACACAAGTGCTCACTGTAGCATAATAAGTAACAGTCCAATAGAGGAAACCTCACAGATGCCAGTCAACTTATAAATAAATGTGATACATCCTTGCCATGGAGCACTGCAGAGCCAGCCTCAAGTTTACCGAGACTGAAGAGTAACATCACATGTTCCAACACAATAAATCTTAAAAAAACGTTATGCTGTCTGGAGAAGTTAGGGGCAAGGTGCACATGAGCAAAATACATGATATACGTGCATGTGAGAAATTCCCAAAGAACTCAAAATGCTGTACTTTTTAAAATGTTGTGTGAAGGGCCAGTGATATGGCTCAGAGGATGAAGGTGCTTGATGTTGACTTCTGAGTTAAGCCTCCATGACCTACGTGTGGAAGGAGAAAACTGGCAATTGGAAGTTGTCCTCTGACTTCCACGCCTGTGCTATGGCACAGGAGCCCATGTGCATACACAGGCACACACACATGTGTGAGTGCTGATAATTATAATAATAAATAAATGATGTGTGATTTTAAATGAACACTCAGTGCAATAATCCTAACAGAAAGCCCCTTCTATAGGATTCCATTCTTTTGAAATATTCAAAGACAGAAAGCAAATTCATTACTGCCATGGTGGGGATATGGAAAAAGATGGGTAATGGGGTAGGGATTTCCTTTTAAGTTGATAGGAACATTCTAGCTAGCATTAGTGGTTATACGATATTTGAGAAACCACTGAAGCCTACTACTGTGTACATTAAAATACACTACACAGTTATATACTGTACAACTCTGAGTTTCAGTCTGTATGATTTTTTAAGCTGTAAAAATTATACCTCAGTGAAAATAGAAATCCAAAACCAGTATTAATAAGCATAGTGTTTATAAATGTAGGAAGAGTGTCCAAAAAACAGGAAGTGTGATGCCAATGCTATTGTGTATATTAGGCAGAAGCCATGACAGGTTGGCAGGCATAAATGAAGTAACAAGTCATATGCAAAGCCAGGAAAAGAGCAACAGAGTAAATGCAACAGAACTGCAGGGCAGAGCCATGGACAGAAAAAAAAACTCAAGCAGGAATTAGAAACATCAACTTCCTTAAATCTAAAAGTTCTGAACATCAAGGGGATACAAATTGGAATGGAAGAAGTCAAAGTATCACTATTTGCAGACGATATGATAATATACATGAGTGACCCCAAAAATTCAACCAGAGAACTCCTTCAACTGATAAACACCTTCAGTAAAGTGGCTGGATACAAAATC
>CM053766.1:143987617-144094533 GCA_028658305.1 Pachyuromys duprasi | reverse complement strand
TTGTTGGGAAGTTATCTGTATCCTATAGTTTCTTTGGTATAGTTGTTTTCATTGGATTGAAATTTTCCTTTTAGTATCTTCTGTAGGTCTGGGTTGCTGTGTAGATATTGCTGAAATTTTGATTTATCATGCAATATTTTTTTCTCCATCTATGTTGATTGAAAGCTTTGGTGGGTATAGTAGTCTTGGTTGGCATCTGTGTTCCCTTAAAGACTGCATGACTTCTGCCCAGGCCCTTCTGGCTTTCATAGTTTATGGTGAGAATTCTGGTGTGATTCTGGTCGGTCTTCCTTCATGTTACTTGACCCTTTTCCCTTGCTGCTTTGAATATTTTTTCTTTGTTTTGTAGGTTTAGTGTTTTGAGTATGATATGACAAGAGGTATTTCTTTTCTGGTCTACTCTATTTGGTGTTCTGTAGGCTTCTTGTATATTTATGGACATTTCTTTCTTTAAGTTGGGAAAATTTTCTTCTATGATTTTCTTAAAAATATTTTCTGGTCCTTGGAGCCTGGAGTCTTCTTTTTCATCTATTCCAATTATTCTTAGTTTTCTTCTTTTCATGGAGTCCTTGATTTCCTGGATATTTTGCGTTTGTGGCTTTTCTGATTTTATATTTTCCTTGAGTGAGGAATCCATTTCAGCAAGCATATATTCAGTGCCCGAGACTCTCTCTTCCATCTCTTGTATTCTATTTCTGATGCTTTCTTTTGTGGTTCCTGATCTTTTCTCTAAGTTCTCCAGTTCCAGGTTATTCTGTCTGTGTCTTCTTTATAGATTCTAATTCCCTTTTCATGCTTTTTACCATTTCCTTCATCTGATTGACTGTGGCTCCTATTTTTTTGTTTGTTTCCTCTCTTTAATTGTTCCTCAACATGTGCAGTTATATTCTTCTGAATTTCTTTGAGGGTCTTGTTCATTTCCTCTTTTTGTTCCTCTTTTTGTTCCTCTAATATCTGCATAATCATAGCTTTAACATAATTTTCCTGTGTCTCAGCCGAATTAAAATCTCCATTGCTTTTGGGTGTTTCTGGTGGTGCCATGGTGTCCTGATTTTTGTTGGGTGAGTTCTTATGTCCACCTTTGGCCATTTGTTTATATATAATCAAGGAGCTGTTTGTGCTTTGAGGCTGAACTTCAGACTGGAACTGTCAATCTTTTGTGTCAGGAGTATTCTTCAAGAAGATCAGGGAGTTCCAGTGGTTTGATAGTGTGTGTTGTTGCATCAGTTGAACTCTGTTGTGGGGTCTGTTTGCCCAGGTTCGTGCTTTGTGCTAGAAGTTTTGAGCACCTCAGGCTGGTCACCCCTCTGGTCTGGTGGCTTGGCTCCTCCCTCTGTGCCAGAGGCTGAGTGTCCCAGTTTGAGATGGCAGCTAGGGGCGCTGCTCTGGTTTGGAGGCTCCATGCTCCAACCTGGGCTTGCTGCTAAGGGCTCCCCTCTGGTCTGGAGACGTGGACCTCCTTCTGGGCCAGGGGCTGTGCACCACAGTGTGAGATGGTATCTGGGGGCACCTCAGTCTGGACCTGATACTATGTGTCCCAGTCCAGGGTAGCATCTGGCGGCTCCACGGGGAGTGCACCCGCCTGATGGAGCCCGGTCTGGAATGGTACCTGGGGCCTTCTCAGTCTGGCCCAGAGACTGTGTCACCCATTCCAGAATGGTGGCTGTTGGTGCCCAGGGCAGCTGCACACATTCAGATCAGGACTGTGCGCAGCCGGTCACCTGGATTTTTTTTCTGGGGAATAACTGCGTGTCCCTAGGACTTTCCCACTTGATTTCCTCACCGTAGGAATTCTGCTCACCTGGCAATCACAAATGCTGGTGTTTTATGTCCCAGAGTTCAGTCTCCTGGTTGCTGTTCCAACACTGCTGCCCTACTCCTCAGACACAGTGTCCTCTTGTGGCAGCCATCTTGGATCTCCCTGAATTCATTCTTTTTAATGGCTGAGAGATTCTCTCTCTCTCTTTCTCTCTCTCCTCTCCCCCTTTTCCTCCTTACCCTCATCTCTCAAAAAATGTATTTGCAATATTTTTTATTTATCTGCTCATCCATTGGTGGACAACTTTGGCTGATTTCATAGCTGACTATTGCAAATAAAGTTGTATACAATGAGCATGGGCTTCCTGATTTCTCTTTGGCATGCTGATTTTGTTTCCTTTAAATACCAGCCCAGTTGTAGGATTTCTGCATCTTTTTGTGTAACATGGTAACTCTCAAATTTAGTTTTGGAGGCTCCTTTGTCCTGTTTCCCAGTGGCTGTGCTCACTCACAGCCCCATCAACAGTGTGCACGTTTTCTCTTTTCAATGTCCTCACCAGCATTTGTCTTCTTCCATCTTTTAATTCATTCTTACTAGAGCAGCAGCTTTCAACTTGTAAGTTGTGATCCCTTTGGGGCTGCATATCAGATACCCTGCATATAGAATGTTTACATTATCATTCACAACAGTAGCAAAATTAAGTTATGAAGTAACAATGAAATAATAATTTTATGGCTGGGGGTCACCGCAGCATGAGAAACTGTATTAAATGTTTGAAGCATTAGAAAGGTAAGAATCACTGAACTAGAACAAGGTGATAGTTCATGGTTGTGATTTGCTTTTCTCTAGGGGCGTCGTGTTGGATGGTGTTCATTTACCTTTTGTCTATTTTATGTTTTTGTTTTTTTTTTGAGAAACATTTACTAGTATTTTTGCCCATATTAAGAGCAGATTAAGGCAACTCTCTTTGAGGAGCCCAAACCAGCACTTGGATATGTTTTTCTTTCTGTGACTCTTTTTTTGCGAAGCCTACAGACCCATGCTCTCTGGTATGCTATTTTGTGTTTTCTTTTCTGCGAACCTCCAGAGCTGACGTTAAAATATCTTTATTAAACCCCAACTATGCTTCACAAAACCTAAATAAATAGAATAAAACCAGATGATGATTATTGTTAATATTATCAGTAAAATATCAATATTTTGTAGACATTATTAGATTATTAAAAGTAATAACCATATAATTTATTATTAAATATATTAATAAATTGATAAATTATTATTTTTTATGGAGTTACTATGGATGTCAAATTCAATTTACAAATATTTTCCCATTCTTAGTTTGTCTCTTCAGTTTGTTGATTTTTTTTTCCATGACTACATTGATAAACGTAATGTGGTCCTTTTTATCTGACTTGCTTTGGTTTTCTGTTCTTTTGAACATTTGGTCATTTTGGCACTCATGCGTGTTTATTTAGGGAGGCCTATGGTATCTGCAGGTACTTGTATTCTTAGCTGTCAAACGATGTCACGGTAGGACATGATCTTGAAAGTGTTCTTGATCAATGCCATTCCTTGCTTAAGGTCCAAGATTAGCATAACACAAGCAACCACATGGGTGCAGTATTACCTAGATTCCTTTCTTGCAAGAATCATAGGCTGGAAAGTCATGACTTTGTGTCAGTTTAACTCCAAAATGGTGGCTTGACCTTCACTCCAATAAAAACATTCAATTACATCATCATATATACATAGGTATGTATGTGTATGTATAATAAAAGAATAACATGACTTTTCAAAAGTCTTTAATGCTAGTTATCCCTCCCTCACCCTTACCTCTGTCCTTATCTCCTATCACTCTCCTCACTTAACCCTTCCTCCCTATTACTCCTCTTTCCCACTTCATAGCACCTGTGAATGATGTCGACTAGGCTGGCTCAAACTGTTGATCCATTTGCTTCTGCCTCCAGCATTCCCCACCAGCATGCACTAAGTCAGCTGGCTCTGCTGGTTTCTCTGGGCATGCTGCAGCCTTCTTCGGATAGTGCACGATCTGTATTTTTTTTTAAACTTACATCACAAAGCTTATAGGACTCCTTCACAAAAGCAAGCACTTGTATTTGCACTGAAGGGCAATCTGACACATCTGGCACAAGGTGCCCTATCAAATGTCAAATCTTTCAAATAGTCAGGATTGGTTGTAGATGGCTAAATTGCTAGAAATAACCTTCACCCTGGACTACAGAGCTGAACATATACAACCCTTCCACACACATATCCTGGGTACATCTTTTGAAGTGTGAATTTCTTGGTGTGTCTGCCTGCTACATGTGACATGCCCTGGCCACTCCCTACTTATTCAGGTTTCCATACCCCAAGTTCCATTCAGCTCACTTCTCAGTTGCAAATGTCCAGTTTTTATTCTGAAGATTCTACCTCTCTCTCTTTCATGTTCTAGTTGCAGCTCCTCAAGCTAAGTCACTCATTTGCACACAGGGACCCCTATCATCTTCAAACACCATGGCTGGCTTCCTGCCTAAAGTGCTACCATGTTCATTTGTAAAGCCAGAGGGTATTTCTCCTCATTCATGCTGCTTTGCTTTTGTACCCGTGATGATGAAGAAGAAGATGCTGCAGAAGATGTTCAAGAGTCTGGTGTTAGGACAGCGAAACTAAGAGGAATGGCATTTCCAGCACAGTGGCATTTAAAGAGCATCTGAGAAGAAGCTGGCAACTTTGGAGTGACATTCGCACATGGGGCCGACAGACAGTGTTTCTAGCTTTCCCATGCTCTTTGTAAGGGGAAAACAACAAGATAAATTAATAATAAATAGCAAAACAACAGAGGAAAAAATAAAAAATCATCCCCTCAGATCCTTCCAGTTAACTTCTGGGTTGCAAAACAAACAAAAGAGAAAAAGACTTCCAATCCCACATACTGACAGAAATTTGACAAATAAGATTAAGTTAACCTAAAGCAGCTGAGCCTTCTGGGTTTATAGGGGATTAATAATGTACTGATATTTACTTCTCCTTTTGTTTCTCAGGGTGGAAGATGTCCTGAGATTGAAGGGGCACATTGTCCACCATCAAACCCAGTCACCATGCCTCTGCACTCAACAGTCATGGCTATAAAAGCAGCCGGTAAAATATATCTCAGAATCACACAAAAAGAGGAAGCTATAAATACCAAGAAAATGTCACTTTAAAGAAAGAGGCATTATATCATAGTCTCAATATATGAACATTTATACACTTGTCACATGAGGACAAAAGTCCTGTGATTCTTTCAAAATGTTTTCTTTCAAATGTAACTCCTAGAGTGTATTTCTTGGAGATGAAAATAACTTATTCACAAAAAAATATTTCCAAATAGGCCAGAGGGATAAAAAGGGATAAAGGGATAAAAATGTGCATATCTCTGTGCCCAGCTATTATAACCATCACATGTGATCATATTGAGCTATGATTTTTGTCACATTTTTCAGTTCATATGTAACATGAGAGTAAATGGCCTCTTGGCTGAAAAATCTAGTATGTATTATTCCCCAAACACGTACTCCTTACTTATTCCATCTATGTGCTTGGCTCATGAGAAGACATCGTCAGAGCAGGGATATTATTGCATCTATGGTACAACTGAATTAGTGTGATGTTTCTAAAACGTTTGCCTTAGCTTCCATTCTACATGTCTTGCTCTGCAGAGGGAGCTGCCCTTAATACACCAGCAGGTTTTTCCACAAGCCCTGTCCTTTGTCTGGGTGGGTTGGCGGAACTGGTTTCATTGTTTTTCTAATTAAGCAATCACTACACGTTGATTGTCTCCATGCAGTCATCAGAATAATTCAGAGTAAAGGTCTTGGTAGGGTGGCCTGGGTGGCCGGGATGTCACAGACTGAACACTGGTTTTTGGAAAGGCATGGTCATCAACCACTGCTGTTGGCAGTGGTCAGGGATATTTGCTGAAGTCTTATAAACATCTTTCATAACATTTTCCTGTATGGACTGTCAAGGGCATCCATTTATCACTCAGCATGAACCTCAAGTTCAGGTCAGTGAACCCAAAGCAGCCTTGTCACTTTGGTAAGCTGTCACTGTGGTACAGCCAAAGCTGCCCTTTGGATGCTCCTCATAATGGGAGAGGCTAGGGGACCCCCTTCCCCACTTCTTTCTTACAGCACAGACTACGGCAGTGCTGCCTGGAGGTCTGTTCTCTGGCAGGCAAGGGCAATGGAATGTCAGAAGTTAAATCATTACTGTTGTAAACAACAACATCCAATTGTTTTCTAGCAATAAGAAAGGCTAAGTGAAACCCCACAAATGGTTTTGATACTAGGTGGAAAACACTACAGGAATTCATTATAAAACCCAAAGACATGACCTTCATAAATCTCCAGGCGAGGTCTTCAGGTACCATGACAAATGGGGATGAGGATTTAAGGGGCATATTGAATACGAAGGAGAAATGTGTCATTTGGAAGAGTTCTACGGGAAGATTATTTGGGATCATGGTGGCTTAAAAATGACATGGGATAAAATTGCTTTCAATGACAGTCTTTATCCAAGTCATATCCTAATTACATTTCATCCCAGGTTCGCTGACTCTTTGCCATTACATGCATGCATTTTGATTCATGTTTCATCAGGTATTCTGTTCCTTGTTCAGCATTTGTTACTCTGGGGGTTCTCTTAAGTGATGGACTAGGTGCTTTTGAAATGCACAATTTTTCATGAGTCATAGTGTGGTCTCATTGTGTGTGAGTGGCCTTCAGTTCACTCATGCTGCTCTCCAGGTAAATTTGACAGAATCCAAACTAGTCTGGATTCATCTTAACAAAGACTTAGATGCTAATACGTTTGATGCTGTAACAATGCCAGATTGTGATGGCAATTTCTAACGATACCTATCTGATCAATGAAGATTGTCTGTAATCTCTGCTATGGAGGGAACTGAGGCAGGAGGAATGCTTGAACCCAGGATTTTGAGACCAGCATGGTAAACATGGAGAGATATGTCTCAAAAGGCAGGCCTAAAGGCATTTAACTCTTAGTAGCCTCCTTTCCTATAAGCCAGTGGCAGCCAGTTAGTATGTGGCAGCTGTCTGCTGATGATGGCTGAGCAGCTGTGTGCAACTCTCTACCTGCTTGACATCTGGAAAGGTTGGGAGAGGTGCTGGGGAAACCTGTGGGCAGGGTTCTACTACCTTCTATGATATTTAGTTGTTAAATAGCTAAGTCCCAAAAGTGATGTGAAATGGGGATTATAAGCCCAGTGGCTTCTACAGGATTTTTAGAACTCACTAGACTATGGCAGAGAACAGACAACAAATACCTTCACAATGTAGTAAGACAGCAGGCTTCCAGTGGCTCCACATTGCTTGGGCTGTGGTTTGCTGTGTTCTTAGGCTGGGCGTGGGGTGACTATAGGTCTAGGTGATGATTTCCAAGTTTATCTTTGTTGGATGGGTATTTTGTTCTTTGGTTTCTGTTTCCTCTCTGGGGTTTTGGTTGGTGTGGCTGGAGGTCTCACCTTGAGTTGGAGGCTAGAATCCTTGCCGCTTCTTCTTCTTCCTGGTTGAGAGGGCAAGCTCCACTCCAGTTGGGGTCTGGGATCCAGTTACTGGGGAGAAGGTAGGCAGACAGTGAGAGAGTGAGAGAGGGTTGAGTGTACTGGGCAGCCTGCCTGGACTTCTGGAAGTCCTCATGGTCTCTCCCGTTACAATTTAAAGGAATGAATACTTAATTAGTTTTAGGTAAGTCTGATTTTTAATCAAATAATCCAAATAGACAAAGGAAAATGCCCAGATATCCTGGGCATTGACATAGAGATACGTAATTGCACAGATATCATTAGCAAATGACTAAAGTCTTGAAAAAAATTCTGGCACAACTTCAAGCAAAAGCCAGAGGTTGGGGTGAACTGTTATAAAATGATATCTGTAGACATGGGATGAATGTTATACACATAATAAACTCACAGTAGATATGAGTTCAAGAGAGTTAAAAATTCAAACACAGATCTTTAAAGGGCTGCTGAGGCCCCACCCGATAGCTGAGGAGCTATTGGGAATTGATGGCTTCTGGGAGAGGAATAGTCACTTTTCTTTGGGGTTGTAACCTTTGGTGGGTTGTCCATTTCCCAGTGAATGGCCCACACCCATGGGCATGCAGGCATCACCAGCTGGACTCAGTAGGTTAACAAAGAGACATGAAGTTAGAAGGGAGAGGTGTTGGGGAAAGACCTGGGGGAGTTACAGGGAGGGAGTTGAGGGTATAGATGGTCAAGATATACTATGTACATGTATGAAATTTTCAAAAGCCAAAGAAAAATATTATTTAAAACAGTGTTCTAAAGGTTGGGGAGATACTCAGCAGTTAACAACACTGGCTGCTCTTGCAGAAGACCTTGGTTAAGTTCCCAGCACCCACATGGTAATTCACAACTGTCTGTAATGCCATTTACAGACGATCTGATGACTCTTTATGGCCTCCATTGGCATCAGGTAAACACAATGAGTATACATATACATGTAGGCAAAACAGTCACATGTTTAAAAATTTAGTGTTTTGATTCTTTGGTACCCCAGGTACCTGCTTTTTGAATATTTAATTTACCTTTCTCTTTTTGTTTGCTTGTTGAGACAAGCCAAAGGCTGGCCTTAAACTTATGATTTTTCCCATCCCAGGTCTCCAAATGCTGGATTACAGGTGTGTCCAATGACAATCATCTTAGCTGATCACTTTTACAAGACACTTTAAAATGACAACAGTGCAGGTCTGTGCTAGAGATTAAAGCACTCATTTTCCAAGTTGGGCTCTGATACCATATGAGATGATGACTGAGTCATCCTGGAGGTGACAAACACTGTGCCAGGACACTCCATCACCTCTTCCAGTCATCATAGTAACTACTTTTATACTCTTGGAGAATCATGCCATGTCACTGGAGCACGTTAGCCTGTTGCAAAAAGAGATGGTGACAATAAATGCTAATAATGTATTGAGCACTTAGGGGAGCTAGGTGCTGTTGGCCTAAACACCCTGTGCTTTAACTCATTTCCCTCTACATGGTACTTTACATAGTGGGACTTTTAAATTTATTGCTGAGAAAATCCAGCATGTAAAGGCTCATGCTGCCTGTAACTCAGTCATGACAGCATCTGGATTTGAACCCATGTCTTTCCCTTGCTGGCCTCTCTCTCAGCCTCTGGACCATCCTACCACAAGCTGCCTGCAGATCAGCTGATTTGCAAGCTGATGAGGAGAGAACCTGAAAACGTGATTTTGTTGGCCAGGGCATACTGAGGTTCTCCTGGCAACATGAACCCACTGATGTCATCGCCAGTTCCCCACTTAATATCAGGAAGAACATCCCACTTGCAGACATATTCTCAACAGGCAATTTGCCCAGAAAACAGAGAACATATTTCTGGATATGAGAGTCAGGATGGGAAAAGACTGCTTTGGTTTGGAAGGTGAGAGGCTCAGGGAACTTGTCCAGAGTCTTGAGAAACCCAACACCTTCTAACCCTGTGGTGTGTGTGTGTGTGTGTGTGTGTGTGTGTGTGTGTTGGGATGGAGGGCCAAGAAGGACAGGCAGGAGCCCTCAGCATAATGTCTTTACTTTTTACTTTTTTTCTTTCCTGTGAAGAGTGGCCTAGACATAGCATCTGGATGCAGAGCAGTTTGAAGGATCTGGGCAGCATGTAGGTGAAAGGAAGGTTAGCTCAAGTCCCAAAGGAAAGTGGTTCTGGCCCTAAACTAATGAAAGGCTGCCTTCAACTGTTCTGACCTCTTAGTGCACCTGCACATTGTTGCCAACAAAATCTAAGACTAGTTTTAGGGGAAGGAAATGCAATCCTCCCAGAGTCAACGCGTAGTTCACAGCACACACAGATGAGAACTCTCCCTTCCAGGAAGCAATTTACAAGCAAGGTCATGCTTATCCTTCAGCAACCCTCCCTTCTGAGCTCCTAAGCACAGGGGTTTCATATCCTGCCTCCTTCTCACTTCTCATCTTGCTGCTTGCCTTTGCCTGGCTCTAGCATTGTTTCCCAGCAGGGTCCTGGCCAATAGACATAGGAGGGTCCTTCCATTCCTTCTCTTTTGACTGACCTCAGGCAGAATGTTTGCTTTGGAACACACAATACAAAAAGTTATTTAAAAGTTCCAGAAAATTCATGTGCCCCAGTTTTCATGTGAAGAAAGAACTTCTAAGTGGGCTGGTGACCATTTCAAAGCTAATGCCTGTCTCACAATTACCACAGAGCCACAGTGCCTCTGATAATGCCTCCGGACATTGGGACACAGAGTTCAATCCTACCCGAGCTTGATCTATTTCCCCTTTGTGGAATACATGGTGTTCTTGAAGAACCCAAATGAAAGGAAAGAGAACTCAAACCCATGTTCAAAAGCCTTTCTGGCATTCTTGCTGGATGATTGGTTTGTACAAATGCTCATGATACAGTTTATTTGAATGGGGGCATTTTTAAGCTCAAAGAATTTACTCAACACTCCACAGAGGTCACATTTAATCACTATGTCCTAAATTCATTATCATTAGCATACAAGGCAGTTACAGGAACTTACACAATTCTAGAATGCTCTAATGCCTACATCTATGGGGTTCAATTAGAAAGACAAGAAAATCATGAGCATTTGGCTACAGCTTTACTAACAAAAATGGTTACTTTGTCTTAATAATCATTTTAAGTCTATTTTTATTCCAGCTACACTGGTGTTTGCCAGTGATTTGGGGCTGCTAATAAGAACCAGGTTCACAGTCTGGGAGCACAGGGCCAGTATGATTACATAACTGAAGTGTAGGATAATGGCTGAGAAAGAGAAGGTGGGGAAAGTGGGGCTAGAAATAAAACAGAAAAGGGAAATCTTCACATCTCTCTAATGGCCTAAGCAGTGAAACAAGAGTTCACAAAATGATGTGGGGTGCCTGACTACCCAAAACTGGAGTTCCATGCTCTTTGATGCAGAACAATTACCAGAAACTCTGGTCTCCAACCCAGAGTATTTGGTGATGAAGTCAAGTGACCTCTGAAGGAATGTGCATTTTGTAAGGGTCAGAACTCAGTCCAACTTCATAGGTTTGAAGTTTTTGAACCAAATTAAAACTTTTCCCAGTGCCAGCTTTGAGTTGATCTGAGTGTTTCAAAAATTCCTGATGAAAGGGCTATTGGTTTCTGGGAAAAACAATGGCCGAAGATCTGATAAGCATGGGACCACCAGGATTCTTGACTTTCAGAAGGGACCATTTCTCCCGCTCTATTTCTCTACTTTATCTGCACACTCCCCAAATGTGCAACAGATGTGTAACTTCAACGTGCAAGATCTGTGCTTGCTTGGCAGTTTTGATTATTTATCTCTATCTTCCAGTGGGAAAGGTACCCCAAACTCTAGGGACCAGCCCATCTCAAAGAACTGTATCAGAGAGATGCACATGTTTTGAGAAGCAATACCTTGAAGTCTGACTTCATTCTTTACTTCCCTCCTTGGTTCTTAAAAAATGACAATGTCAGATTTAAAGGTAGTCAGGGATGGTGGTCTGGGTTGGTAGTATAGAGAGCAAACATGTCTCACTCATTGAGGACCATATAACACATCCAGAAAGCCAAAGTTCCAAGGACATATGGGTATGTGACACGATGGATGTGGAGAGTGGGTAGCTAGGGACAGTGCCGAACCTCAATCTAAAATTCATTTCACTTATGAGTCAATGAACCACAGTGACAGGCATCGCATCATCTCATGACTGTATGTGCCTGTTTCCACAGAAGTAGAGAACAGAAGAGAGGTTACCAGAGGCTGGATAGGGCGAATATATGTACAAAGTCACAATTAAGTGGGAGCAAAGAGTTTGGGTATTTAGTAGCATAGAAGAGTGCATAGTCAACTACAGCACATTTTACTTCAAAATAGCTATAAGAAGATTTTGAATGTTCTTATCACAAGGAAATGATAAATATTTGAGGTAAAACATATGTTAATTAGCCTAATTTGGTTATTTCACAATGCACATATGGATTAACAGATCGGTTTGTGCCGTATAAACAAGAAGTATTATGTATCAATCAAAAAGTGAAAATTTTGTTAAGAACATCTATACACACTTTAACCCAAGTACTTAAGAAAGAACATTTCAACTTTGAGTAGAGCCTGGGCTATATAGCAAGTTCAAGGATAAATCTGAGCTATGTGGTGACGAAGGCTGAGGTTGTAAGCCAAAACTGGGGATGGAGACACTGTAGCCCAACGTTGATAATGTTGGCCCTGTACTGATGGTGAAGGATGGAGAACAGTGGTGAGCACCTGCTAGTATGTATAAATTTCTGGTGTCCATATTCAGTGTCACAAACATTTTTTTTAATTAATAAGACAAAGAACCATTGGAATTTAGTAACACATTGGAAATCAAACAGTGAGGATGTCCTGTGCACACAACATTTAAAAGCAGTGAATAAAATTGATAAGCTATCAGATAAAACAGATGGCTGTTTTATACTGACAAAGATGGCTTCATAATGGTCAATCAGAAATTCTGATTTTTAATGTGATAGACGGCCAACAAAGTATCAAAGATGATGGGATTTAGTTGTTATTGTAGCGATACCAGTGATATTTAGGTGAGTTACTAAACATGAAATCATGAATTACATTATTTTTTACCCTTAAATTTTCTTTTAATTTGACAGAGCCCATCATTCTGACATTTAGTCATGATACTTTGAGATTATAATGTGTTTTTTATTATATTAGTTTATTTACATCCTGGGGTGTCCCTTCCTCCTCCTCCCAGCCCCTCACAATTTCCCTCCTTTCCCCCTTTCCTCTCCTTTTTCCCCCAGAAAAGGGGATCCTCCTTCCTTCATATTAACTTTCCCCAGCACATCAAGTCACATCAGGACCTCATATCTTCATTCCCTGAGGCCAGGCAAGGTAGCAGTGCCAGGGAGAAGTGACCCAAAAGCAGGCAACAAAGTCCATGTTAGAAAAAACACTCCCCTCAACTTGCCAGGCACCCCATATGAAGAGCAGTGGCCCTAGGTCTAGACCATGAATGCTCCTTAGTTGATGTCTCAGTCCCTGGAAGCCCCCACAGGCCTGGGTTAGCCATCTCTGTTGGTATTCTTATGAGGCTTCTGTCCCCTCAAGGTTCTTCCGTCTTTCCTCCAACATTTCCACAGGACCCTCAGAGCTCCACCCCATGCTTGGCTGCAAGTCTCAGCCTGTGTCTCCATCCACTGCTGGCTGGAGCCTCCCAAATGACAGTCTAGTTAGGCTCCTGTCTACAAGTATAGCAGAGTATCATTATTAGTGTCAGGGGCTGGCTTTTTACCATGGGGTGGAGCTCAGGATAGGCTATTTATTGTTTGGACTTTCCCTCAATCTTTGTTCCCTCATTATCCCTGCACCTCGTGTAGGCAGGGTAATTTTTGGATCCCAGATTTTGTTTTCAGGTTGTTGTTCCCCTCCTTCCACTAGTCCTGCCTGGCTAGGAGGAGGTCACTTTTTTTTTTTAATTATTTGTGTTCACAGAAAACAATGCTAAGTTGGTGAACCATCTCTAGTCATTGCTGTTCTTCAATGGACTATTAAAGTTAGTTTCAATTTTGAGAGATATACTTCTGCTAATGAGATACAAACAGATTTTTGACATAATTAAAATGCTAATGGAATGGGAAGTAAAGAATGAAGTGTATACACCATGTTCAAATATGGTGATACCACCATACATGACATGCAAAATTTATTACAAATTTTAATTTTACTGTATAAATAGTTGTTGTGTTTAAAAATCTGTCACTTCCTTTACAGCACTATCTGAATTCATGGAGCAGGGACTAGAATGGTAGCTTAGTGGAAGGGTGTGTTTTGCATTTACAAGACTTGTGGTTCCATTACCGGTACCCAAACAAAAGAAAATTCACGCATTTGAGGTTTGTAGTCTCTATAATCTTCATTCCGAATTTTCAGTGCTAGAATAGTATAAAAGATCTCCTGCCCCATCCGTATGCTATTCCATTTGAACTATTGCCTTCTTTTCCTTGTTCTTCTTTGCATGTTTATGTACATGCAGCATGTGTGTCCACCTGTGTGAGCATACCTACATGTGTGTGTGCACATGCGAAGCCCCAGGATTGAGAATCTTTCTTAGTCACTCTCCCAGCGTGTCTCTTTCTTTTGAGGTAGCTATCTCACTCAGACCAGGGTGTGCAGCGCAGCTGGTGTGGCTTGCCAGCTTTCTCTGAGGATTCCTTCTATCTTCATTCCAAGGCTGGAATTACATGTGAGCCCTCATGCCCACAGCACTGACATGGGTTCTGGGCACCTGAGCTCCAGTCTTCTTGCATTAGCCACTGTGCCATCTTTCCAGTTTCTCAACCTAGTATTCAGGAAGTATTCTTTATAGGAAGTTAATTTATTTGAACTTGAATGTTTCCCCTTAGAGTTGTAAATGTTTTGTTTCCTTATTCTAATTTATTTATTCTTTTCTTTTTCTTCCACAGTTCACACATACTTTTAAATTAGGAAGAAAGCCCACGTTTCTATCTATAACTTTTAAAGTCCTTTTAAAAGTAAACTGGCCAAAATTGGATCTGTTTTTATAAACTTGCTAATACAGTAGCAATCCCAGCTTCTGACAAATGGCTTTGGCCAGTACAAATTCAAAGTCATTTTTTTATTTCAAAGACTGCACTTTCCTCTTCATTTTGAGCATCTTCCCTTTTCACTGAATTCGTCTGATGCATTTTTGTCTTGTTTGAATTAAAACTGATTTCTTTATCAGAATTGTGGCAGCATATGCCATGTGACCAAGAGAACTCCTAAAGTAAAAAATGACAGTGTTTGATCGAGATGTTCCATTTTGGGGCAAGTCCAGAAAATGTCACATACAATTTTGAGTTGTCTCAAGGACTGTCATTGCTATTGGCCCAGCTGGGGCCATGTCTCATAGTAACAAATTTAAAACATGTGCCCCGCATGGCACAAAGAATGCTTCTGGTTTTCAGCCAAATTTACAGTCTTACATCTTTTTCTCTACTAACCATGTCAGCACCATTATCATAGATTTGCCCTATTCGAACCTTCAAATTGTTTAAATAAAGCTGACATTTAAAATTTAATTTTGTAAAATTCAGTCAAATTCTTCAAAAACTTTTAAACGAAATGTAACTTGTCACAAGTCTAGCACTGAATACATGCCTAGTTAGCAATATTTGATTTTTTAATGTACAGATTTTAGAATCTTGATTTTTTTAACACTGTAAAAGTTTCCTTGGCCACTATAGGCAGGGATGTCTGGGTTAATTCTCTTGCACCTCTGGAAGCAGTGATTGGAATGGAAGGAAATGAGGGAATGGATTGTTCAGCCCAAAGAAGAGTTCTGCAGATCAATTAACAGACTATTTCTCCAGCTCTGCTACTCGAATTCTTTCCACTCCTGAGCTGTCTATGTAACCCTAGCATCTTCAGGAGCCCCAAAACTTCTTGGCTTTTGGGTGAGACACGCCTTTGTTTCCAGGGGTCAGGACAAGTGACATGGAACCATCTAAACTGCCTATCTCCATGCCAGGGCCAGCTGGATAGGCTGATGATCCCCGAGCAGCTGAGTGTTTCCTTGTTGCCTTAAGTTTTAGCTCCAAATAGTGACCTTCTAGGAAGAGGTGGCATGGGGATGCTTTTTTGATGTTCTTGTTGCATTTACAGGGAAGAACATGTCCCAGGCACTTCATAAACACATGTAAAGAAAACCATCAGAAAAGCAACTGTTACAAAGCACACTGTTGGACTTTTGGAAAACATTGTGAAAATAAGTGCTAATGAAAGCCAAACATATTTATTGTGTGGAACAATGGTTTGTAGGGGAATTTCGGTCCCCCCACCTCACAGCAGTATCTCTTATTGGTTCGTAGATACTACAGGTGAAGTGTTTATCACGGTGGCAGTCATTTTATGATGCACAGACACATACGTTCATTTGCACATCAGCCTCAGCTTTCTTTGCTCCTATTTACCACCACATCAGACAATCTACTGCAGGGCAGCAAGAGACGCAGAAGGTAAATGGAAAGGAAACGAAAGGACAAGGAGATAGGAGAGGAGAGGAGCTGGCAACAGAGGAGGACTTTGCTGACTCAGCTAAGACAGGCCATCTCCTGTGTCTCAGTATAACGGTGTAGCAGGTTCAGGGAACAAAGTGTAAGAAAACATGCACTTGGATGAGGGAAGCCTTTGTTGCTGCTTTATGAAGGCCATTACTTTGTTCAACAGTTTTGCTGAAGATCTTTTTTAAAGGGATGAAGGGAAATTTGCGTTTCTGTCTCAAAAGTGTTTGAGTAGTAGCAAGAACATTTAAGACACCAGCAACAAATATTAGATAGTGTAAGTTGAAATTTGGAGAAATGTTCCTTTTTTTATCATGTGGGATGCCCATTCTCAAACCAAACAGCACTTGACTGATAGCCACAAAAATTCCATTCTGTCTTCAAGGGGCAAATGGCTGCTGCTGAGTTCACAATTGAAAAGTTACCCACTGCGACGCTTTCAATTATTTGTAAAGCTTCTGCCTGCCACCAACTTCAGTTCTTCAGGTTTTCCAATACCAGATAGTCAGCTTGCCTATTATTTGGTGAGTTGTTGTTTAGGTGCTCTGAGAACTGCTTAGGCTGGAAGGGAAATTAATCAGAAGTAGAGGTCACAGTGTTGTTGCCTGTGAAGAAGGGGTGCTCAGTGTTGTAAAAATAGTCTTCCCCAGGGAAGAACACTCTGATTGGTTACCCAACACTGAATAGCCAGTCCTGAAAACATGACACGAAATGATTGGCCTGTTTTTTGATCACCAACCCCTGAGGGGGGATCAGCCTCACCAGGCCACAGAGGAAGACAATGCAGCCACTTCTGACGAGACCTGATAGACTAGGATCAGAAGGAAGGGGAGGAAGAGCTCCCTTATCAGTGGACTGGAGAAAGGGCATGGGTGGAGAAGGGGGAGGAAAGGGAGAATTGGGAGAGGAGGAGGGAGGGAACTACAGGGGAGACACAAAGTGAATAAACTGTAAATAATAAAACTAAAGGTAAAAATAACTTTAAAAAAGAAAATACAGTTTTTGATTATGATTTCCCCCTTTTTATTTTCAACTAAATGATCAGCCACACAGGAACATTCCCGTATTCGGAAGGTTGCTTGGAAAGGTGTAACTGCTTAATTCGAATGTGTGCCAACCTAACTTTCTTATTGTGGATGATATGATTTAATAAGAATAATCTTGAAAAGTAGATGCAGATAAGAGAAATAAGCATTTCCACTGTTGCAGTCAATTGAGATATAGTGAGCTAGGATCCTGGCTGCAGATGGTAACATGCATAATAAACCTGGCCCTACACTAATACTTACGCTCATATCTTTCTACATTCCTGGCACATTTCGGTTGGTGAGTAAGTGAGCTCTATCTAGCAATTCCTGGGCTGATCTTATGATTTGTGTCTTAACAGCCTGAAATAAATGGGCAGGAGGAAGAACAACTCTATGCTGTGTCAAAATGACTTACACTATACCAAGGAGGCACATCATGGGGAAGGCTCACTATGAACAGTTGCATGTCCATCTCCAGGCAAGATGAAATTGGAAATAATCTCCTCCCAAGCCGTCATTCTTCTTTAGGCAGTGTTTGATCTCTGTAACAGTCAGTGTTTACTAGGTGTGATGGCTATTCTTGGTTGTCAATTTGACTACATCTGAAACTAAAACCCCCAAAAGGAGGACACACCTGTGAGGTTTCCTATCTATCTATCTATCTATCTATCTATCTATCTATCTATCTATCTATCTATCTATCTATCTATCTATTTATTATTCAAAGAAGGAAGATCCACTTGTAATCTGGACCTTTGTGTTAGGAAGACCCACATCTTTAATCCATATCTGGAAGTGAGACAGCAGACAGTACCTTTAACCTGGGTCATGCCTTCTGTTGGAAGCTTACATAAGTTCACAGAAGAAGGAAGCCTTTGCTCTTTGCTTGTTTGCTCCCCCTTGCTAGCAAGTCCATTTCTTTCCTGGCATTAGAGCCTGCTTTTCAGGATTCTACTATATACTGATGACAAGCTGAGACATCTAGCCTTGTGGACTGAGTAACTACTGGATTCTTGGACTTCCCCACCACAGATAGCCAATGTAGGATTAACTGGGCTGCAGCCTGAAGGCATTCCAATAAACCCCCTTTCTCTATCTAGAAATATAGATTCATTCTATAAATTCTGTTAGAGAACCCAGTTACTTTAGGCATCAACTTGGACCCTTTGCTTCACATATGTGTGTTCGTGTTCAGCAGGAACCTTGAGAGTAGAAGCTACCATTGTTATTTATTTATTTATTTATTTATTTATTTTTTAATTTATTTATTTTTATCTCAATCACAGGTTAGGTACTTTGAATCCCAGGCGTAGCCCCCTCCTTCATTCCCTCCTACCCTCCCACTCCCTCCCTCATCTCCCTCCTCCCCGCCCCCTCCAAGTCCACCAACAGGGGAGGACCTCCTCCCCTTCCATCCAACCCCAGCTCATCCTGTCTCCTCAGGGCTGGCTGCAATGTCCTCCCCTGGGATCTAGCCAGTCTGTCACTCCCTGGCTTGTATGGGGGAGGCTACCATTGTTTTTATCTTACAGATTAGCGTACAGAGTGTTAGAAAGTTCAACTAATTTGAAGAAACACAAGAACACAACAGAGGCCAAATCCCAAAATGCTAAATGCCACGAAGATGTAAAAGGATCCAGGAAGATGGAAGACAAGCCTGGAAGATGCAGGGGGACTCAAAAAGATGCAGGAGGGTGCAGGAAAGCTCAACAGCAAATGAAGTCTTGAGGAAAAAGAAAAACTCTCAGGAATTGCTTTGGAAAACCAAAGAATTTCAAATCATCTAAGAATAAATTTTGACTGTTTGCATTATAAGAAGAAAAATCTTTTGTGATTCTTAAATTCTTTAATAGGAGCTAATCAGGCAGGTGACTTCTCAGGGAAGGGGCTTAGGCAGGAGCTTTGAGATAAACATATTACAGTAATGTATGAAACCATCAAACAATACATTTTACAAAGTTAATTTTCTCAGCTCCCCCAAATAAAATTATATAATATTTTAAATATTATAAATGTCTGAATATTGATGTTATATAAATATATTGTTTACAAACTCATGAAAGCAAAAAATATCAACTAGAATTAAATGGTTTATTAAAATTATTTTTTAAATTAGATGTATTTATTTTATGTGTATGAGCGTCTAGTCTGCATGTATGTACACTACATGCATGAAGGTCCACAGAGAATTCCCTGTAACTGAAGATGGTTTCGAGCTGCTTGATGTGGGTGCTGGGAACCAAATCCTTGTTTTCTGGAAGGGCAGCCAGTGCTTGTAACCCCAGAGACATCTCTCCAGCCCCTTCCTTTCTCCTGTTAACTTACCTCCATACATTAAAAATTTCTGACTCCCCCTAGTGAACTTCCTGCATCCAGATGTATTTTTAACTTAGGAGCTTTTAGGTCACCTGTTTCCTCATATTTGTTTTCAAGAATGGGAGCTCAAATTTGTGTCTGTGTGATCTCCATAGTTCTCCTAAGTCTTTGATTCTCAGAGCCTGGTCTGTGGGCCAGCAGCACAGGCATCTCTGGGGACCCCTGATAAATACAAAACTTAGATTTACCCTCACCCACAAACAGAACCTGCATTTGCACAGCACACCCAGGAGATTCAAACACAATGTCCATTTTTAGGAGCAATTTAAATTTAGAAGACTTCTATGAATAATTTTAGATTCACAACAAAAGGAGAAGACAAAGATTTACCACATACCCACTGTTGCCACACCTTGGAGTGTCCCCATCATCAGCAACTTCTCCACCAAGGCTTTGAAGCACACTTGCTTCAAAATATGAACTGACAGTGGCCTAATAGTTACCCAAAGGCTGTAACTTGTATGAGATCTCATACAGGTAGAAATTGTTGATTAATTTACAAGATGGGGAATTAATTTTTGAGAAATAAATCATGTCCATTTTGTTAGAAACCTTTGCTGAAATCGGTATTGATCTTCATGCAAGTTAATGCTGGCTTGTGGTCGAGTCCCATTCAGAAGTTGCTGGACAAGTTCTATTTGGGTCTGGATTTCCACTCTGAAAGTACGGGAGGGTACTATGTATAACCCTGAGCAGAACTTGTTATCCAGGCCCGGTGATGGCATGATAAAGGGGAAGAGGAAGCTAACAGACCCCACACAGATAACCCTGCCCAAGCTTCCAAGTGACTCATTCGGTCCATCTGGATTGAGCCCCATCTGGTTTGTATTAACTGAATGTTACTCAGATCTTTTGAAACAAAAGGATTAATGTTAGAAATACCTAGAAGCACCATTGTGATACTGTAGCTGAACTTCCCTTGTTGGGTATTTATTGTGTAATTGTATGAATAGTTATAATAGATGATTATGATTTTGTTTTACTAATTCTTTGTTTTCACTAGAGTAGTCATTCTCAAGTCTGAGCAAGTGCAGGATAACCTTGGGAACTTGTGAAGAAACAGGTGCATGTTCTCTATCCCATAGTTTCTGGGGCTCAATAACACACATTTTACATAATCTATATATGGGATAAGAAGATGGTTCTGGGTCAACCATGAAGACCCCACTGCCCTAAAGAACTAACAAATTAGCATCCAAGCATGCTGGGAATCCCCATTTTGTACAGTTATCATTGATTGTTCCAGGCCTTGTCTGTACCCAACAGTGGTTTCTTCTCTAGTTGTCAAGCTTCTGGAAGCCTGACACAGGGAGAAACAGGCTTCCTCAGACTTCTGCAGCTGTTAACTTTGGTTTGAGATTTATAAAGCCTTCTTGGCATATATAAACCTGCACTGTCAAACTGAGGTACGCTCCTGGGGAGACCAGGTCACTAGTGGCATTTGATGGCCAAACCCATTTCCATGTATTCATAGATAGGAGAATGCCATAAGACTCAGAGATGGGAAAACATTGAGAGGCTCTGCTTCTTTCTTGGTCCACTCAATAAAATGTTCTGCTGTGGGGGCCCAGGATCACTGAGTTTATTCTTGTTGCTTCATGATGCAATTTCCTCCAAATTAAAACATTGGAAGGAGAGAGGAGGCTCATGATATTAAGGGACTAAACAAACTTCACTTCTCTGATAATACTTATAGGTGTCACAAGGGTCCCTCCCCCGAGCTTGTGGTAGCAGTAAATATCTGCTGCTGCACACACAGATTCTGACCAGCTGAGTTACTGAGAGGAAGGGTTCTGATCTGCTTGTGTTCCTTTCAAGTTGTGCAGAGAGTACCACGTTGATAGTGTTCCTAAGTTATCACTTGTGTTGGTATGGGCTTTTGCATGATTCAGTTGCCTTGGAGTCATCCCTGTTGTTGTTGGTAACCTCTCACTAATAAATTCATCAAGTCATCATGTTGGACTTCAGTGTAATTTTTACTTTGATCTGTTGTGTGTTGCCTATCTGGCTTGAGTAGATGTATGGGTCAGTCTCCCTAGGGAAGATCTTATGCAGTATGTTCCCAGATAGAGACTGTTTGAAATTTAGTTCTCACTGTGGGTTGGCAAAGTATAGGAACAGGTAGGATCTTTAAAAGGGTCAGGGGAGCTCTGCTCTTAAGAATGGACTAATCTTTTTATGGATTAAAGAATCATCTCAAGCGTGGATATACATAAACCAGTTTACTCCTATTTTCGTGTCCTTTTTCTTAAATGATGCCCTGTGCCTTCTGAGAGACCCTTCTATCAAGAAGATGTTTCTCAGATGTTACCCATTAGGCTTTCCAGCCTGTAGAACCATGTGATGTAAATCTTTGTTCTTAATGAATTACTTTGTGAAATTCAGTTATAGAAACAGACCCCAAGCTTTCTCTGGGAATCAAGAAAATGAAACGTGCAAGAATCAACTACCTTGATACACACAGACTTTTTTTTTTTAATCTAGTCCAGAGCTCTGGGTTAAGCTGTGACATGCTGAAGGGTGATTGGTCACATCTATAAGTCAATATGAAACTCAGGATAACATGATCTGCTGTCCTCTCCACAATATATCAAGCAGATGCAGATTGGGATAGAGGGTGGCACTAGATTAGGATTCTTAAAGAACAGCAGGCAACGAGAACAGTAGCTAATACATACAAGTAGTACACCATCTCAGAGACTTCCTGGGTACCTCACAAAGGCCTGTATTTTCCTATGTGTGTGCTACATCTATTTAATAATCCAAGTTCAAAAAAAAAAAAGAAAAAACAAAAAAAGCTAAAAGAAGTGGAGTAAAAAAATGATCAGAAAATTTCAGTTTTAATTTGTCAATAAATTTCATCTCGAATTAGGTTTCTATTCTTTCTAATTTTCTTCTATGAAAATATGACTCACTTATAAAAGATTAAAACTGCCAAAAATTCTTAGAGGTTTTATGACATCATCATTTGCTTTGGACTTTCATATTACCCAGTATTGGGTAAAGTCAAAAGAACCGATGTCTAGTAACAGGGCTCATTTCAAATAATATTTATGGCACAATTTGGGGCTCTAGCTATCTGACTAGTCATATTGTTAAGCTATTGGAACTAAGGATAGATGAAAATAAAATGTTTTCCCAGGTAGAGCCCCGGAAAGGATGCACAAAATTGGCACAAGGCCAACTGTCTCAAACCATGCATCAAACTTCTGAGGTTAGGCAAAATTGAAAACATTTGGAGAAGTTAATTCCGCTTAATTTTGAAACTCATGTGTATTTCGAGGGCATTTAATCCGTGTGTTTCTAATTCATTTACACTCAACTCATCAAAATGTTATTTTGAAAGAACTGTTTCAGTTTTTTTTTAAATCCAGAAAATATGATGAAGTCTTGTAGCAAGATTTGTGAAGACTTTAATAAAATGTCATTGGGTTGAGAAATAGGGTTTGGCCCCTGACAGAGACTGGAGAAAGCAGTGTGGTTCTAAAACAGGCCCCATGCCTCAATGGTTTGTGCATTTTACTATTATACGCTGATGATGGAGACTTTGCCACTTGTCTCTGGTTTTACCCTTTCCTCTCTCAATGTAGCAAGGGATTTCCAGTGGACTCTAATACTCAGTAGAGAATGAAGTAGCCCTTAGTGTTAGTTCTCATTAGTTAATGGATATAAATATAAATAAACATTTCTATACATTTTTTAGTGGAATAAATAGATCCCAAGTATTTAAGTGAAGACATTGATACTTAGGGTATTGATACTTAGAGATCAATGTGAAAGGTGTTAGAGTCTACAAACAAACAAACAACAACAAAAACCTTGCTAGAAACTGAAACCCCGGGAAAGAAATAGAAGAGGAAGTAGGTATTTTCACACAATCAAAATAATTTGTAAGAAAAAACAGTGGATGGAATTAGCTATGATTTTACATTGAATTTGGGTATACAAAACAAAGGAATTTTTATTAGACAAAATACTAGGTTGAAAAGGGGAGAAAAATGGCTTACTATTCAATGTTTGTGCTTCTAAAACATGACGATTAGTATAAGACTCAAAGCCGAAATGTATTTGTAGCTTTGAGGTCAGCGTGGAGGGAGATGTTGCTTCAGCTTTGAAAGTAAAGGATTAAAGCCTTGGTCCAGCATTTGATTTATAACCACAGGGAGAATGGAATGTGCTGAGCTTCCCTTTGGGGCCATGTCCACATGGGGCAAGAGATGGGAAGCTGCCAAGCAAAAGCAGCCAGGCTAATGATCATGTGCTATTGCTTGTGGCAGGACAGCTCTGGGCAGCACCTCCCGCTGTGACTTCACATGAGGCTGGAGGCTGGTCCCGGAAGTTACTCAATGAGGTTATATAGTAAGACCTTGTTTTTTGTTTTGTTTTGTTTTTTAAATTCTTTAAAATTTTTGAGAATTTCTTTTTTATTATTTTATTTTTATTAATTACAGTTTATTCACGTTGTATCCCAGCTGTAGGCCCCTCCTCCATCCTCTCCCAATCACACCCTCCCTTCCTCCTCTTTTCCTATGCCCCTCCCCAATCAATAATAGGGGCGGTCCTCCTCCCCTTCCATCCATCTGACCCTAGTCTATCAGGTGTCATCAGGACTGGCTTCTTTGTCTTCCTCTATGGTCTGGTAAGGCTGCTCCCCACTCAGGGAGGAGGTGATCAAAGAGCCAACCCATGAGTTCATATCCATATCTGAGACAGTCCCTGCTCCTATTATTGGGGAACCCTCTTGGACACTGAGCTGCCATGGGCTGCTTCTGTGCAGGGATTCTAAGTTATCTCCATGCATGGTCCTTGTGTGGAGAATTTAATGCATTATATTTTGATCATATTCACCCTTTTTCCAACTCTTCCCAGCATCACTTCGTGTAGACGCACTGAACTTTGTGCCCTCATTTTGTTGTTGTTTGTTTTCCTCCATCGAGTCCAATGTATGTGGCCCATATACTCTTCCATATATAGGTGTCCACTGGAACACGGTCAGCCTGTCAGGGGCCACGTCCTTAAAGAAAAATAGCTCTCCCTTCCTGAGTAACTGTCAGTTATGAGTGGGACTTCATGCTCACTTCCCATCGAACACTACAGTTTTGTTTGTCTTGAGTTTGCACGTCTTCTGCATTCTGTCACAGGTGCTGTGAGTTCATATGTGTATCAGGCCTGCTGTGTCTGGAAAATATTGTTTCCTTGGAGCTATCCAGCACCTCTGCCTCTCATGATCTTTCCACCCCCTCTTCTAAAAGGATCTTGAGCCTGGGGAGGACAGGGTGGTATTGATGTTCTGTTTAGGGCTGAGTGCTCTGGTCTGTGACTCTCTGCTCCCTGAGCAGTCGTGACTCTGTGTTAATTGATATCGACTGCAAAAGAATCTTCTGGTAGGAAATTTTAGAGACACACTAGTGTATATATCTATAAGGCTAAGTCATTAGGAGTTGCTTTATTACTAGGAGCCTTTGTCAGAACAGTGGTAGTGAGTTTTCCCCTAGAGCCTAGGGCCTATGACCTGTGTAGTACCTCCTCCTGCACCTCCCCCCCCCAGTTTTTTCTTTTTCTTTAACCTGTGGTGGGAAATAAGATGTGGAGCTTTGCAACAGAAACCAAAAGATACAGTGCGTCTGATTTACTAGCTGACAGCCAGGTTCCTGTCACAGGCCACATAATGCCAGTGGAGGTTTGTAAAAATGACCATTATTTACCATCATTTATGAACAGGTTTTTTTCACCTATCCCCAATAATGCAATTGAAGTTTTTATAAATGCCAACTTATGCTCTTGGACTGGTGGCTGTGGTAAGGTCTGAGGAGTATTCTTTTGGAGATGCATACTATCAATTTCGTATTCTAGGTGTGTGCTAGGTCAGGCAAACTCCCAGGCCTACATAGACCCAGTCATCTGTAAAGATCTTAACTATTAGATTTTAGGACAAACTTGGGATAAGGAAAGCTGACATGGGGTATAAGATCAGACCTTAAACATGCATGCACTGGGTTGCCAAAGAACTAGCTGTCTACTTCGGAAAACTGAAAACAACCTAGAAGTCACAACCTGGGTTTTTCTTTAGTCATTGCTAATGCTCTTTTGAGTAGAACATGGAAAGAGTTTCTTAAATATCCTGTGACAATAAGAGTTAGTGGTCTCTGACAATTTGTGAAGATAAGAGTTAATTATTAGCATATTAACATAATTAATGAATTTGAAAATCATCCAGTGAA
Organism: Pachyuromys duprasi; assembly: GCA_028658305.1. Taxonomy (NCBI): domain Eukaryota; kingdom Metazoa; phylum Chordata; class Mammalia; order Rodentia; family Muridae; genus Pachyuromys; species Pachyuromys duprasi. The sequence goes on along the minus strand of CM053766.1, from coordinate 144,069,032 downwards.
GATCTGTAGCAATTGCCATAAAAATAAATCTGAAGAAAACCTGATCTTAAAGTTTTAGAGTGAATTTATGCACAGAAATATCTTTGCGTCTTTGCTTTGGTCCTGCTTACTTGCTGGTTTGCTTTTTTAAAAATGTGAATGCGTGCGTTATATGCATGCATTTATGTGTACCATCAGTATGCAGAGCCCTTGCAGGCTGGGGTTGCCATGTGGGTGCTGTGAACTGAACCTCGGTCCTCTGCAAGAGCAGAGAGGGACCTTAACTCCTGAGCCATCTTTCTAGGACCTGCCTCTCCTTTCTTGAAGTGTAGAAGGTTTAGGAATCTCAACTGCCTCTGTTTACGTGTGACTTTGATCTTCTTATATAGACAACATTATAATTGAAAGTGGTCATACCAATTACACATATGGAAAGAAAAAAAATACAAAAGTTTGCCTTGAGAGTTATCTGTGAAGAAAAGCCTTCAGTCTGGGGCCTAGCAGGAACTCAAGAAATGTGGACTACATATCACCTTCATCATACACCATTTGGGGAACCAAGTGGTTAGGCTAGTATCTTGTTTCACTATTATATGATGGTTTTGAGAGGTAATTCTGTGTTAATGATTTGCTGCTCAATTCAGTCTCCAAATACCTTAACTCTAAATTCAGCTTAATCATAAACATATGGCCAGCTTCTTATTTAACATTTTAAAAGAACGAGTACATGATCATACGTTTATATTTTTAGAACATGCTCTGGTGGTCATTACAATCAGAATAATTTCTGAATCGCTCTCTCGCGCTCTGTGTATGTACATCTGCTTCTGAAGGATTGATTGGAGCTAGTATATCTTTGTTTTATGTAGATGTGATTACCTTATTAAAATTGGGAATGTGATTTTTGGCCTCTTCATGATCAGCTCCACAAGTGTGCTTCATAAAATATGGATTTGGTGCTCTGCTGGGACTTGCAGCCATGTGGATCCCTCAAGCACAAGATTTCTACTGAACCCTGACAATGCCATGTATAGGACGCCTTAAGAAAGAGTACAAGTTCTGTTTTGCTATGGTATCCAGGCTGAAAATTTGCTTCCAAAGTGGATAATGCACTATGATATGTTAAAGTCACTGACCAGTTAATTCTTCACATAGCAAAGGCAAGCATCCTGTGGGGTCTTTGATCTCTTTGAAGAATACTTCTCTGAGTGTGGGCCGCCTTGGTCCTATTCCCATCTACCTCCCCCACCCACACTGCAACCCACATCCATGGGAACTTTTCGAGATCCTGTCTTAGCAGTGTCATGCTGGGAGCTCTTAATTTCTGCCTGTGGGTGGATACTGTCCAAACCAAATCTCACAACACCCCTCTTCTTTGGCTTCAAATGTACACCTTCACATCTCACATTTTGCTATCACTGAATTTGTTTTTATAGTTGTGACTTAGCACCAGTGACAGCCATGGTCCTCTATCTGTATTCACAAGAATAGCTCCTAACCTATATGATCAAAGATTCATTTTTTTCCCTAAAACATATTCCTCATCTCCCGTAACCCAGGGGTTCTAACCTAATGGATCTGAGAGTTGACTGGGGTGTGAATTCACATGCTGCCACCTGAGTGTATGTCCCACAGAGCAAAAAGTATTTACCGTTTGGTCCTTGTGGAGAATGTTTGCTAGCTGCTACTGCATACCCAAAACACTGGCTCTTTTACCTGTCCATGCCCCATTGTGGTTCGTAGGATCAGTTCACACCTGCTTCCTGCTCTTTTCTGAGTTATTTTCTTATCCATTCTCCAGCTTTGATAGGTGGTGCTAGGCATGTAGTCTCTGCTGTTTTTTCTAATTATGGCTGATATTCTGCCTCAGCCTTGAAATACATCTTCTTGATGAATCTGTTGTGAAGGACGCATTGAGTGTAATCTGTGTTCTAATTTCTCCTACCTCTATACATACCTCTTGCCTAAAGAGTTTAAGTGTGTATGTGAGTATGTGTGTCCATATGCTCACCCATGCAAAAGGCTGATGCTGGGACGTCTTTTCTTGATCTCATCTAGATGTGAATTTTTGGTGATAGAGTCTCTTTACTGAACCAGAAGCTTACATTTTGGCTAGACTGTCTGCCCAGGAAGTCCTGGGAGGTACCCATCTCATCTGTCAGACTCGACAGTGGGGGTGCAGGCATGCACAGCCACACTCAGATTTTATGTGGGTTCTGAGAAATCTGAACTTGGGTCTCTATGTTTGCGCAAAAAACTTTACCCAGTGAACCATCTTTCCAATATGAGCATTAGGTTATCTGTCTGTCTGTCTATATTTGTGTGTTCATGTTCACATATCTCTGTGTTGGAGAATCTTCTCCAGACCAATTCACCCTTTGTTATTTTGTCTCTTACGTTTCATTTTCCATCTTTCTATGGGGCAGAAACTTGCTGGAGGTGTGTGCTCTATACATAGTTTATCCTTCAGCAACACAGCAAGACTCTGAAGCCACATGACAAAGTCCACTCCAGAGAAGGCACCTGAGGTTCAAAAGGATAAGGCAATTTCCTCAAGTTTACAAAACTGGTGGGTGACAGAGTGACAATTTAAAGTCATTTCAATCTTGCTCCCAATTGCCTACAAAAGGATTTCATTTACAGTGTATCACCAGGGAGGAAGAAAGAATGACTTGAATATGCTAATACATGTTTCTGAAATGTTTATACACACTCTGCTAAAGAGGTTACAAGTTTTATGGTGGTGTAGAAGAATTCATTATACAACAAGCATTAAATCATCCTTCACCATGTTTGGCATCCTGAGCTGACTGAGCCAAAAGGAATTAGTCTTAACCTTTTGGCTGTGATTTTATTCTCTGCCTCCATTCTTCCAGCCAGGCAGACAAGCTTGTGTGCAAAGTTGAAATGAGTTGGCTGAATATAATATTGGGTATTGTTAAGAAGACAGGACACCTCTGACAGGGTAGGCCCCTGGGAGGATATGTTACTCTAACTGAAACTCTTAGTAGTATGGGACATGGAGACTGAAGTGGCCACTTCATAGCCAGGCAGGATTTCCAGTGGCAGGAGGGACCCATCAACCCATACACAAAACCTTTGACCCAAAATTACCCCACCTACAAAAAGTTCAAAGATAAAGATGGAGCAGGAATTGAGGAAATGGGCAACCAGTGTCTACCCCAAGCCAAAACCACCCCAAAGGAGAGAGCCAACCACTGACACTATTAATGGAATTCTGCTGTGCTTACAGACAATAGCCTGGCGTAACTGTCCTCTGAGAAACTCCACCCAGAAGCAGCAGATCCAAATAGATGCTGAAACACACAGCCAAACATTATGAGGAGGTCAGGGAATCTTGTGGAAGAGTGGGAGGGGGATAGAAGGACCTGGGGTGGGGGAGAGAATTCCACAAGAAGACCAACATAGTCAACTAACCTAGGTCTATGTGAGCTTGCAGAGACTGAAGCACCAATCAAAGAGCAGGCATAGACTGAACATAGCCCCCTGACACATACATAACTGATGGGCAGCTTGGTCTTCATGTGGCTCCTCTAGCAAGTGGAGCAGGGGCTGTCTCTAATATGGACTTGGTTGCCTACTTTTAGGTCATTTGACCCTAGCTGGGCTGCTTTGTCTTCCCTCTGTGGAAGAGGATGAGTTTAGACCTGGTGTAGCTTGATTTGCCAAGGTGGGTTGGTAAGGGGTGCTGCCCTTTTCTGAGGTTAAGTGGAGGGGAGGAAAGGAGCAAAGGGTAGGAGGATGGGACCAGGAGGAGAGGAGGGAGGGGTGTGTTTGGGATGTAAAGCGAATAAATAAATAAAATTTAAAAAAATTAAAAAGGAAGACATATTTGAGAGACTAGGAGTATAGTTTATGATAGATCACTTACTTGGGCCTTCTAAGTACCTAGGTTCTATCCTCAGTGACACAAACACACACCAGCAGAGACAAGCTGTCCTAGTGTCTACACTACCTGTGTAAACTTAAATAAGTGAGCTAGCCTCTCAGACACCTTATCTGCAGAGTGGATTTTATTATTTACTTAATCTAGACAAATGGAATGCTGTGAATGACTTGGGCACATAGAAAATCCACTGAGTGGTATTTCTATACCATGAAGGAAACTTTGAACTTGGTTTATAGAAACACTAATTCTCAGGTATTTCTTTTGTATATAGCTAGCAGTGTTGTAAATAGACACTCATGCTCCATTACAGTGGTTTTCAACCTTCCTCATGTTGTGGTGACTTCCAACTGTAAAATTACTTTCAGTGCTACTTTGTAACTGTAATTTTGCTTCTGTTATGAATCATAGTGTAAATATCTGATATGCAGCCTCTGAGCAGGTCACAACCCACTGCTCTACTACTGTATCATCTGAAACACATCGAGTCACCAAAACAACAGCAGCTTGACTCTCACGTGTATAGAGCCTGTGAAGATGCAGAGTTGACTTTCAGCCACACCTTCCCAGGCCCCTGGATTTTAGGATAACTGAGTTGCATCCAATCCATGCCTCCTGCTCAGGAGGTTTGGGTGAATACAAATAAATGCCCTATCATAGGGACAAGCTTGGTGCCAACTTGACAGGAGCCAGCAAAATCTCTCTGGCTCCTCCTTCCAGGAAATGCTAAGGATTCCAAACCCTCTGCACTTCCCTCTGATTTCTACCCAAGGATCCAGATGGTATCTGTTGTGCTCTGCTGACAGTTGTCCCCACTTGACTGTTTTTTCAGGAGGAAAGAAATTCCTTTTTTTTTTTCTTTCTCTCCAGAAATATTATTACTACTGACTGGCTAGTTAAATGATTGCTGAATGGGCAAATGAATGAATGAAGGTGTTTCACACTCCTACAGCTCCAATTGTGTTGAGTTCACCCTCAAGCTTCCCTACTGTTCTCTATGCTAACATTGTGTGTGTGCACTTTTGTACCATCTTTGTAGGCTTTCCTTTCACCCTGTGGAAGTTCCATGGTAGGAAACGCTCCACATTCCCTGAGTCCTATGGCCACTAATATTTCCAGCTTCTAGTGGAAGACTGAATGCTGGTTCAGTACCATTGGCTGAAGGCCCAGGGCAGGACTCAGGGTGAGGAACTGCAGAGCCTGCAGTTAGGGGCTTCCCTGTTGAGATATTCCTAGTTGGGAGGACCACCTTTTAAACCAGCCTTCCTAACCCTGTGACCCTTTAATACAGTTCCTCATGTTGAGGTGACTTCCAACCATAAAATTATTTTTATTGTTACTTTGTAACTGTAATTTTGCTATTGTTATGTAATGTAAATATATTTGGAGCTAGACATTTGCAAAAGGGGTCATGACTCTCGGGCTGGGAACCTCTGGTCTAAAAGGATGATGGTGCAGATGCTTCAGACGTGTGTCATGATGTATCTGTCTCAATCCTGTTCCTCACTTAGGTAGGAACCTTGTCCTTTAGAAAGACACCCCAGATCTGGAGTGCCATGTTGTGCACAGGGCAGGTTGCAGAAAGTACCATATGAATGAGTAATGAATTGTAGAGCCAGCATAATGGACCATGTAAGTGAAAGGCAGGAGACTTTGTTTTGGGAAAGAAGTGTTTTTAGTGCCATTGTTGGGAAATGAGGATGCTTTTGCACTTTCCATTTATTTCACTTGGATTCTCACAGACTCACACTGAGGGACAGACCATAGAATTCACATGCAAGGTCTTAAGGCCCTGGAAAGTCTTTGTGTTAACAACAGTACCACTTTATTCAACAGACTCATGGACATGTGGCACTGAGCACTGGGAAAGAAACTTAGAACTAAGACATTTAATCTGTAGTTATTTGATTCTTAAATTTAAATCTAAGAAGTGAATTCAGACAATAAAGCAGTCATTTTGAATAGGTGAGGTGTGGGACCTGGGCAAATAATCAATTATATGAAATCCTTGTAAAGATAAGATTTCTGATAAAACATTGTCATCTTAATTGATAAATGCTGTAACTGTGGAAGTCAGTAGGTTTTAGAGATTTGGTGTGAATAAAAGCATGTGAGATTTTAACATGTGTCCTTGATAATTCTGAAAGTTGATCACATATGGAAATGATAAGACATTGGGTAGGCTAAGCTATAGATCATTTGCTATGAATTAATTTCACCTGCTTTCTTTTACTTTCTAATGTGGCCACTGGAATACTGAAGCCGTCTCTGTCGTCTGGGTTGTATCTCTGCTAAAACACGCTGTTCCAGAACCAGAACTCCGTAAGAAAACTTGAGAAGTGAGTGGTCCTGTCCCCACCCAGGGTGTTCTACATCTTTCTGGGCTGATGCAGAAAGTTTCCTCTGTGGACTGTACCTCCTTCCTCTTTCTCCACCTGTTGAATTAGACTTGTGTGGTGACAAATCCAAACAGGTAAGGCAGGTAAGGTTGATATAGGTCATGATTGTCCCCTCAGAGTTAATGTTTACTGGGGGCTGAGTGCTGAGAATTTTCATATAGCATCATGTCCTCTTAGCAATCAACTCTATGGGATAGGCCATATTATTATACCACCTCAGAGAAAGAAAAGCTGAGGATGAGGTAACTTGATCAGAAAGTGTAAGTTGAGTCTAATATTATCTATCTCAAGCCCTTCCATAATTTTACTTCATATAAACACAATGCAGCCTTGAAACAAGCAAAGTTAACATAGATACAATACTATATTCAATCTATAGACCCTGTTTAATTTTTTCTGTTTCCCCAGTAGAGTCCTTTATTGCTATGCTAGAGTTCTCTAATAAATGTTACAAAGGAGCTGCCATAAAAATGCCCCAAGAATCAACTACAAACACTCTCTAAATGAATGAGAACATAGAAAACCTAAACAAGCAAAGAGAAACTACTCAACCACAAACTTCATTGATGGATTTAATGGTAGTAAAGAGATGAAAGGGAAGGTCCGATAAAGTTTAGACAACTCAAAAGATGTTTGTTTAATCTAAATGTGGAAGAGACAAAGTAGAAGATGAAGAAGATAATCAAACTTACTATGGGAAAATAAAACCATGCCACTAGAGTCTAGAAGAAGAGGAGAAAGAGAGAATTGTGGTAAAGAAAAACCACTTAAGGAATAATGGATGGAAATCTTTGTCATTTGAGAAAAGAAATAAAAGCTTAAAGACTCTGATCAAACCCAATGTATTATGAACCCAAAGAGCTTGATGCTCAGGTATGCCCACAGCTAATAAACTGCAGGAAAGTACTGGATCAGAATTACTTGAGAAACTATGGGAAGTAGGAGCAATGGATCAAGCTTTCAAATGCAGAAAGAGATGCTAGGAAAACATTTTATACCCAGTGAAACTGTCCTTAAGGAATTAAAGAACAATAAGCCAAGTGTGGATGAAAGTAGACATTCCATGAAATGTTAATCAAAAAAAAAAAAGGAAAAGAAATAGCTATAGTACCTGAAAATGTATACTTTACACTCAATCACCAATGATAGAAACATTATATAAAGAGAAAGCAGTCACTTCTCAAGAAGTCAAAAGAAGGCTTGTATGTGTAAAACTTGTGAAGAAAAACTAATATAATAGAATTGAAAATCTAGACAAATCCTTGTCAGACATTTCCTCCCCCTCCTTAATATTTTACATTTTTTAAAATAACACAGAAGAAAAAAATAGCAATATTTATAATACTAGCAAAGTTATGAAATAACCTCACCAATGGGTGAACACACAATGAAACTGTAATGTATATATTCCCAATGATGTTTTATTCAGCCATAGAGGAGAAAAATCACATTCTTGTAGGAAAATAGAGATCATTGTGTCAAAGGAAATAAGCCAGACTCAGAAAGGTTTGTTCTTATACTCAGAAAGGTGATACCCATCACTTATCCTATTTTCTCTCTCACGTGGAATCTAGACCTCTAGATTATGTGTATACACACATAAACACACACACACATGTGGCATAAAAAAGAAAGGGGTACTATTGGAAGACTACCAGAGAAGATGAGGCTATGTATGAAAATTAAAGAGAAGAATTGGGGTAAATACAATGATAACATATTATATACACAGACAAAAAACATCTAGATGATATCTACCATTTTGCACAATTAATGTATACTAAGAAAAATATAGACTAGAAAACACTATTAAACAGCTCACCCAGGTTGGCATTTCTAGACAGTACCACTGGCAAACAGCAGAATACTGGGCAAATGTGCAGTGGATATTTACCAAGCCAGATCACATTGTGGGTCAGAAAACATGTCTCAGTAAATACAAACAGATTTAATTGTGCAAAGTAACAAATGTTCTGTGACCACAAATGGAAGCCAACTAAAAACCAATTGCATGAACATAGAAGGAAGTCATCTGTCCTTTGGAAATTAAACAACACATAACTACTGCATGAAAGACGAGGTTTCAGGAAAGACATAAAAATACATTTTGAACTGTAAAATAATGCATGTTAGAATTTGGAGGAACATGCAAAACAGTTTCAGAATGAAATTTATAGCATTTTCAAAGAAGAAAAACAACATCTCTGAAGTCAATAGCCCGTAGAAAAAAGTTCAAGACAGGAATTTAATGAAATAGAGAAGAAAATTCAATGGATAAATTAATGAATACTAAAGTTGGTTCTTTTAAAAATCCTAGTAAGTCGAGGGACTTCTAGCAAAGATGACAAAAACCAAAATTAAAAAGACACAGATTGTCATCCTGGAGATGAACAGAAGGAAAGTTCTAGGCTGAGGAACAGCAAATGGAGGCAGGGACTTCAGATGTTGGAAATAGCTCTGACCCTTCCAGGAGTGTGAAATGGGACGATGCTGCATCATCTAAAGATTTCATCTTTGCCTTCTGCCCATGGTCGCAGACTTCCTATGGGCAGCTCACCCACCTCCACCTTCCTGCACAGCATACCTACAGGTGCAGACTGCTGTACAGCTTGGGGGCAAACCTGAGCCTATTTGGACTGGAGCAGGATGATAAACCGAAATCAGGAACACTACCAAACCTCTTGGTCCAACTGTTGGTCCAATCAAATCCCTGCACTGTGGGGTTGACCACCCAACACCCCTGACAGTGGCCAGGCAGAAATCCAGGCGGAGAATCTCATACTCTTGACAGCTGGAGGCAGCCAGATTCTGTCCCATTTAACTCAGTACAGTTGTCTTCAGATACCCTCAATCCCACCCTGTTCACTAACTTGTTTTTACATAAATTTGGGTGTGATTTTCCCTTCTCAGCATCTGCAAGAGTCCAGAATGGTGAGAAAGCTGAGCTTCGTTGGGCTTTGTTGAGTGCATAAGTCTCTTAATGTTGGCACCAGAGGCCATTCCTCTCCATTCTCAATGGTAGATTGAAGAGTTGATGTATCCTATCCCCACGGTAGCTTCTTCTATTTATAGACAAAAGGTTTTCCAACCTTTTAGAAGAGTAACATCCATTTTCCATCTTGTTTCAAAACAGATTCAGAGATCTGGAGACAAATAGCAGCCCAGTGCTGGATGGAAGAGCAATTAAGTGTTTCTCTGCCTGTTTGGTCTCTTCCATTCCTTAACTTCTCAACCCTCATGAGGCACCAGGATGGATCTTAAGAGTCTGAGAGACTCAGGGCATCAAACAGTTTGGTTGTCATTTAGCATCTAAAACGAGTCAGTTTGGGGTAAAAGAAGATACTCTTAATTAAGTTTATTGTGGATAAAAGGCATTTGTAGGCAAATTGGGACACTCTGGTTCTATAGTATAAGAGCTGAAATGACAGGAAAGTCAGAGAAAAGGGTTCTGATCCCACTTTTGTCACCTGTCAGCCTTACATTGCAAATAAGTTAGTGAACCTCTCTACGCTTTCTTAGTATGTGTTGGATGGAGAACCCTTGCCTCTTTCAGTGGAGACTGGAGGAGTCAGTTAGGAAAGTGCTCTGTCAACCAGCAGACACAATGAAACTGGTGGTTTCTATTATATGAAATAACTGATATAATTATGTTGACTCTAACAATATGGTTGTATTTAATTTTACACAATAGATGAATTCTCAGGGAAAAAAAGAGTATGAATAGGCGTTGTGTAAATCGCCTCTTCCTTAAAAAGCTCGCATTAGACCCAATTCTCTGAGAATTTCTTCTATAGTGATCAAATTTTCGGGGGAATTTAAAAAATCACTCTTTCCTTACATTTTTTAAGCAAAACATATCCCTTGTGGCTCCCTAGCTGAACTGGGATGATGAGGCCTCCCCTGAGTGAGGTTACCTGGGTAAGATGCAGCCTGAGGCTAAAGCAAGGAGAAGGGAGTCTGGTGCAAACCTTCTGGTGCCCATTGTAGCCACAAGGTAAAGAATTTTAAAAAGAAAACATGAATTCTTGGAAAGCAGGGCCCCGATGTTTTAATGCATTTCACATTGTGCCTCCTTAGCACTGGGCCCAGCAGGCTAATGAATACGAGTTGCAGCTGCAAAGGAGCAAAGCCTTGGCAGTACCCCTTGCACAACTGCTACCCAAAAGAGCCCTCTCAATTGGCTCACTGTGAGGATTCCAGCCAGCATCTTCTGTGTGTCTGCAGCTCCTGTCTGGCCAGCTTGCCTCACCCTCCTCCTGGTGGACACAGGAAACGCATCCTGCTCACTGTAGCTGGGTCATGTGTGGCTCTTCCTTTCCCCTGTGTCTGGGCCACCATCTGGGATGACTTAGCCATTGTCTGTTAGAGCCTTTGAAGCTTGATTATAGGAGAAGGGAAACATCAGCCTCACTAGAGCAGGCAGTCCTGTTCGGGACATCAGTGCAATCTCTCTTTCTTCTTCTTCTTTTTTTTTCAATTCACATATTTTTGATCATCTTCACATAGGGTGAATGCTGGAAATAGAATACATTCTAGAAACCTTCCTCTTGAAAGGAATAAACCCTGTTTTCCCAGCCTCCATAAAATCAAGTTTGCAAACATGACAAAGTTGCTCAATGATGGAGTCCAGTCTGCTAGGCTGACAACTGGCTGCCCATATAATCAAAATCACCATACCCCAAGTCAAAGCACAAAAGCCGACAACCTAATTTCTGAATTTCTTTAGCTTGTTGATTCTACCCCAACCTTTCATCCTGTGTATAAGTGGTCAGGGATGGAAACAAGACTGATTTTCCATAGCAAAACTCCTACCTCCAACAATGGACTCAATAAAAAGAAAAAAAAAATCCACCAAATGGTATGTTTGAATAAATATTAACAAAGTTACTGTGAAAATATGATATTTCATTTGAACCAAATCTATATATTTTTTGTGTGAGGAGAGAGTAACTAACTTACAAAACTATAATTTTCATAATTTCTGTTTTTAATAGTGTATGTGAATAAAATTATACCTGTACACACCCAAGTTTCCACTGCTGTGGGGTGGACTCTCTGAATTTTCATCCTTCCTTTTCAATCTCTTGTTTTTCTCTTGGCTTATTAGAATATTTAAATTATTTTACCAGAAGTTTGTATCAGATTTTTACTAAAAGCTACCAGATAAAGATGTTTAAAAACATGAATTCTAACAGGTTTCATATGGTTTACATTCAGATATAAAAGGTCAGATAGGGAGCAATCAAGGTGATGGTGATAGTTCCAAATGCCAGGGAACACAAAATGGAAAACAAAACCTTCAGACAACTCCCAGCAGCAAAGGCCAATGTAAAATGAGCAGCTATTAGATGAGGGAAATCTTGTGAATACAGTGAATGATCTTCAGACTTTAGGACTTTTATAGGACGAAATGGGAGAGCCAGTGAGCAGGGATTGCAGCTCCTCAGGTGGCCTCTTTCCCATTCTTCACTCTCTTCCTTTTACTCTACGGGTGGTGAGGAAAGCTGACACAGCCCTCACCTTGAGGATTACCTGTGCCTTAGTCCTGAAGCTATGGAGATGGTCTTTCATCCTGTGTAAGCCAATATTTGTTGAAGTTATCATGGTTAAACTGGTGTCCTAGGTTTTAGTACATAGACTCTCCCTAACCTACAAAAGAGCTATGTCCTCACAAACTCATTCTGTGTTGAAAGCAGCTTAGGCCTGAAATACATTTAATGTACTTACCAAACATCCAAGCTTAGTAACATGTTACCTATGGAGTGTCTGCACATTGTGACTGCACAGCCAATGGAGAGAAGTGACTGGCTGCCACTGTCCAGTATCAGAGAGTAAGATACACATGTTGATAATTAAGAAAAAAGTCCAATATTTGAAGTAGGATTTCTACTAAATGTATATGGCTTTTTGTTCACTGTCATAAAGTTGAACCATACAAGTTGGGAACCATCTGCATTATCTCAGTACAATTTCATAATGCGCTGTAACGACATAATTTTGTAATATGCAGATAAATAGATGGCTACGCAGACAGGCACAATGGGCCCCACACTGCAGCCCTTCTGTTCCTCATTCTGCCCCCCCCCCACAGAGCCCATAGGAAGCTTCCATCTCATCTCTCAGCCTACGGTAGTGGCTGGCATTGTTGGGTCTAGGTGCTTCCCCAGTTCCTGAAACCTTGATGTGAGTTCTTCATCTAGCAGATATATAAAGAAACCAAAATTTCCAGCAACATTGTCAGAAGATACTTCCTTTAGTTCAGCAATTTAGTTTGATGAAGTTCAGAAAATGAAATGTGAGGGCCTGCGTTTCCTCTCGGGATGAAAGAGGTTTGTTGCCTTTACAGGTCCAAGTGGAGAACACAGGGGGACGATGACTACAAAACAGGGAGAGTGCACACCAAGAAGACCAAGATGCAATGATGAAAGAAAGCAAAGGACCAGAGAAGGAACTGCAAAGGCTCCCTGCCTGGACCCATCATATACCGTGGCTTAGAGACAGGAGAAGAGCCAGTCTTTGGGGAACATGGCAATGAGGGTGGCTCAGTTGGCTGAACACAATTCACTCATGAATACATGGAAGGAGGATCCTGGACCTCCAAAGGTACACAAAAGCTGCTGCAGTGACATTTTTTCCTATTCATACTGTCTGTAGCTTACTTATACATTTATTTATTGACCTTCCGATTTATTACTTATTTAGTGGCACTTAAGGTTGTACCTAGGGCCTTATATGTGTTAGGCAGGCATTCAGTCACTAAACTCTATCCCTGGAACAGTGGCTCTCAACTTGTAAGTCATGACCCCTTTGTGGGGAGAGTCGAATGGCCCTTTCACACGGGTTGCCAAAGACCATGAGAAATATCAGATGTTTACATTACGATTCATAACAGTAGCAAATTTACAGTTAAGAAACAGTAACAAAGTTTTATGGTTTGGGGCCAGCACAATATGAGGAACTACAGTAAAGAGTTATAGCATTAGGAAGGTGGAGAACCACTGCCCTAGAACCTCTCTCTGATGTTAAGAAAAAAATCAGATAAAGTTTCACTTACTTATCCAAGCTAGCCTTGTACTTCCTTGGTAGCCTGGGTATGGTTGCTTCTGTTTCAGCCTCCAGAATACAAGGATGACAGGCTGTGTTTCTGTGTTAACCTTACTGTAACTCTTTTCAATAAATTCATTCCTTTTTTTTTCTCTGACAAGTTCATCTTCAGAATCATGATGGAACACTACAATCATTTGTGCACAATCTCCAAACTCTGGATGAGCTTAGCTTTGTTTACATGGTGTCAAAACAGGAAGTCTAGGATATACCTTCACAATATACCTCTTCCCAGGCAAAAAGCTAAACATCAGAATAATCTGGGGTTTCCCCAATAAGATGGTGGCTCAGTGTCTATCTCCTGCTCAAGGACGGAATGCCAGTTACTATCCAGTCATATCTGTCACCATCCTCCCTGCTTGTCATGTGGCTGCTGAGAGGGCATACCGTTATTTCAGACACTGAGGGTCCCAGAATTGATGTCCTGGGATCCAAAAATATGCTCAATCTGGCCTCATGCAACCCATCATACTGGCTCTTTTCTCTCTTTAAGATGAGTGATTTTTTAACGCCTTATTCATTCTGGGTCCCTAAGGAAACCATTTTGTCATCACTAAATGGTCACGTGGAGTCATGAGCCAGGACATAGCTTTTGGAGTTGCCAGACTTTGAAGCAATTACTGTCTTCTTTTCTCTCTGCCCATGTGATGATAGGCTGTGCCGCACCGCCTTGCCGTTATCTTACCCTTCCGCCGCCATTTCATCTGTCAGTTCTGTCTCCAATTATGTGAGCAGCATCTGTGACTTATGGTTGGTCTGTCGGGTTCCACTCTATAGATTTTGATTTTTGTAACTTTACACTTGTCTCTTGTGATCAAGTTTTGACTTACATACCCTAGAACAGTGATTCCCACAGCGGGTATCATTTAGTGGCATTACTAGGTGGGCTCAATAATACACAAAGGGCTGGTCCTCATTCCAAGAGTTCTGATTTCATCAGGTCACAGGTGGGACCAACAATCAAAATATCAAAGTTCTCAGGCACACTTACATTCTGTTCTGGTGCATTCTTGCTCTGTCACAGTCTTCATCCTTTTGTGGTATTGGTATCATGAATTCCTCTCTGGCAAGCCTTGGTGCCATGTAGCTCCTCTTTGCTCTGTTGGGTCCTGTGTATTACATAGAGGAAAGCTACTATCCCAAAAGTGTAGAGAGAAGCAAGGGCTATACTAATGGTTGGCTTGGGTGGCTTAGTCAATGTGATGGGGTCACAGTTCCCTCTCCTCAGAGCAAGCTAGCAGTAGTGCCATTGAGTAAAAATCCTTCAGAAATAAATGTTGACTGTAGAGCCTAATGTGTGGTCTACATACTTGGTATATAGTCTATTTCCAGAAAGTTCAAAATAGCCTTGACATTAACCCCTGAGGAGAGTGGCAGGGCTAAGATACTGGGGTCTTATGTTAGGCTGAGGAAATACTAATAACTTAGTACTTAATTTGAGATGCTGCAAATTGCCCTATCTCACACTGGTGCTTGCTCTGGTATCCTATCTAGACCTTTCATAGAATACATTTTCAAAGGCCAAAGGTCTCCTGCAGTGCTATGGTGTTGTGGTGCTGTGGGAACCATTAGGAGAATGGAAAAGAGGGGGAAATGAAAAGAAATTCAACCTATTGCAGAAGATCATGAAAACACTGTGACACACTGGGCTTTCCATTCAAGGGAACATGTGGCACAGACCGTGTATTGGCAGTTGTGCTTTCTGCTTATGCCAAGTGAGTCAGATTGGATGGTGATAGTAATTTGTTGGTGTGGATGTGTGTCAGTGGCACTGTGACAGAAACTGCTCATGACTCATGAGAGTAGGAGTCAGAGTAGGCAATTCAGGCATCAGCCCCTCCTGGGTCTGAGCTGCCTTATGCTGGTGTGACATTGAAAATTTGCCTCTCTAGTGCTGTGACATGCCACCAGGAGCTGTGAAGGGCTAGAAATACTCCCAATATGTGCACATTCCCTATCAGACCAATGTGAGCGCTCATATGGGAAGTCCCATGAAAATCTCTCAGGTCTTTGTTTTGCCCTAAGAAACCAGATGGGGGCACTGTTCTGAATTTGTGTTTATGATAGATGTATGTGTCTGGCAGCTGTGTGCCAGCTGAACCCAGAGTTTGAATATAAAGCTAGTGTGGTTGGCTTGCTCTGGGATCTCCTGTGTCTGCATTCTAGAGGGCTAGAATTACAACTAGACTGCATGCCACATGACGGTTACATGGGTGCTAAGGATCTGAACTCGGGTCTTTAGTCTTGCTTGTCAATCATTTTATCCACTGAACTATCTTCCTCTTCCTAAAGCTGGGACAATTTTGATGTAGCTTGGGGTTAGTAGTGTTCTTTATGTCCTTTCTAAAGCTGAAAGATGTCCATGGCTGCTCTTCAGGATGTTTTTCTTGAAGTTTAAGGGCAGTGGCAGGTGTTGCAATAACATCTGTTATAACTATTATGAAGATGGACATTAATGGTAGTTATAAGATCAAACATCATCTCCTCCTGCTTCAACCTCTGCATTCTGGGTTAAGGGCATGATCGCGAATGCCAGGTTTAGCCAGCGCCATTTTGTCAAGGTTTCATAGATAAGAAAGCTAGGGCATGACTTGCTATATGCTCAGGGTCATAACAGGTCAAGAGCCCAGACATTCAGACATGAGACCTCTGCTGACTACCTCATGAGCATGCTGCCTCCATGCTGGTGAGATGTGACTGGTAGAAGCTACTAGCTTTCACTGGCTACTGAACCTACTAAGGTCAAAACCTCTTGGGTGTTTCTGACCAGAGAAATGTGGAAAAACATGCCCCACTCCCCAAAGCCTGTCATTGTTTTCTTGCCATTGTTTCAGAACCAAGAATAAACTTTTAATATATGTAACTATCCAAGATTTTTGTCTGTAATTTTTAGGTTTCCCAAGTCTCCCCTCTTATTTCCTAGAATAAAGAATTCCCTAGAATATCCAAAATCCCACAGGACCTGTTTGTATTCTACACCTTTCCACAAAGCTTTCTTCATCCTGGAATGGCCCTCCTTCTCGTGACCATTTACAGATACACTTGTTACAGATACACTGAGACCATGATTCCTGAGCCCCAGAATAACTGTATAAGATCTGGACCATGGAGCTTTACTCTGGTCACTCCTGGCTATATACATCTTACTTTCTGTTTGCCAAGGAACTAGCCTACAGTATGAATCACAACACACTCAGGCTGTCTTGAGAGAGATCAGCAAGCAGAGAGGGTGGCAGGGCTCCTTCTTCCCTCCTGCTCTGACATGTCACAGCTCCAACAGTGGCTGCCTTCTTCTCTCCTGAACAGGAGCTTGGTTCTGGGACTCCTATAGTCATAATAGCGACCAACAGCTTTTAGGTTTTCCCAGCCTGTATTGGTTCTCCTGTCTTCAGGGCCATCCATTGTTGCTTACGTGTTAATATTGCAATCATATGGGTGAATTATTAGCCTTTCAGGAGCCATGAGCAATGAAAAACCTTCCTCCAAAACTATGTCTTCCAACAAGTAGCCACCAACAGCTTTTCCTACCCACATCACCTGGTCCTCACTTAGAAGCACAAGGCAGCACATGGCAGCTCAGATAGCATTGGGATCACAATGAAGAATTAGTGCTGGTCAAATTCTCGGAAAGACACAATAGAGTCTCCATTCCTCTTTTACTACACTGCCTCTGTGGCAGGTGGCAAGTGGCAGGTGCTCATGCGTCACAACACTGGGTCACCCAGGACACCAAGTGGGGGCACCGGATTATTTTCTCTCTCCTCACATCATATGATTGTTGATGGACTTGCTTCACTGGAAATCTGTTTGGTCCCTAATAGAAAGCATGGGCTCCCCAGGACTAAACCAAAACAGATGCTTTGGGAGTGACTGAGTGAATAAATGCATAAAAAAATGAAAGAAAGATGGAAAGAGTCAGGGGTCATTGTACAGCTGCAGAACAAGCAAGTGAAACTGGTTTTCTATTCTGAGCCTCAGGACTTTTAAACAGAACATTCTACCTTTCAGGGCTAGCAGCAATTCAGAGGGCAGGTTTCTACCTGGACATGCTTCCCTTTGTATTATGGCACAGCCTGGAAGACAAGGAGGCATTGAAGACTTCACCTCAGCTGGGCAGGCAACTGAATAGAGAAGTCGGGGTTCCTAACCTCCCACCCGCTGCTCTTTTGACTAAACCACATGGGCTGTTTACTTCTGCCCCTGCCTGGACCACTTGGCAGTTCTTGACTCAGACACCACTGATTTCTTTCCTAGGATACACACCCACTTGTTCCCTGGGACCAAGTTTCTTCAGGCATGTGTCGTTTTCTGGAATTTCAAGGTACCTCAGAGCTGTGGCTCTTCATCCCAGGGCAGAAGGATTTATGTAGATCAGTTCTCCCCTCGAGGGACCAGTGGGAGTCTCCAAGCTCTCAACATGGTCCAGAGACAGTGGTTTTTCTGTAACCAATTTAAGAAGTGTGCAGTGGACATGATACAGAAAGCCAAGTGTGCAGAAGATAACCTTTCTCCATAGTAAACCTAATCCGGAGCTAAGCACAGAGAGCAGGGAGTTGATTTAATACTAGTAAGTGAACCAATCTCATGGGGAGCAAACTCCATCCATACCCATGTTCCTTCATCTTCATCTTCTTCTTCCTCACCATCCTCTGCCCTGCCCCACACCACCCTGTTGCTCTTCCTTTTTCATTTTCAATAAAGCAGTGATTTGCTTGGTGCATACAAAAGCAAACAGAAAATAAATAAGCTACAGAATTTGGAGGGAAAAGTTTAAGCTAGAAAAACAAAAGAGGCAGGCAAAAAGGGGCACAGAATCAGAGTAAACAGTTAAGGCAAACAGTTTAGACCAAAATAGCCGGGATCTTGCAGCTGGGATCCAACCTCATTGCTGGTAAAGAGGCTAAAGTGGATTAAATGGACCACAACTGTGTTTAGGACTACTAAGGAATTTTAGTTTTTTGTTTTTATTTCTCTTCACAAAGGTGTGATAGAAGGTTAGGCTTTTTACTGACAGAGTATTTAAAGCTCTCCTATCTTTTGCTTCTGTTTCTGTTCTTTGCATTTGAAGTTGGTTTGTTTAATGTGTGCTTCTCAGTGTATATATGTACACACACACACGCATATATGCACGGGGAGGGGAGAGGTGAGGAGAGAGAGAGATTTCTTTTCTGTTGAACCATGATAGTAAAAATGATTAGTGGAGTTGAAATCTGTAGCAATGCACACAGCATTTGCTGCAGTGTTTAGGAAAGCTGAAATATGCAATAATTGATTTTAACATGCGTTGTAATTGGTTCCACATGCATTGCTGTCAACTGTGATACATCATAATTAAACTGACATGTTCAAAAACTGGCCACTGAAATGAGCGCTCACTGACTCCTCCAACTGTGCACAGCTTGGGGCTTCTCCACTCCCCTCATTTTCCAGAGGTCCTGAGTTGCTGAGCCTGACTTTGTTGCTGGTCCCCTCCATGCTTTCTTATTTTTCTGTCCCCCCCTCAAATTTTAAATGGATGCCTGTAATGGATTCGGAGCTCTTTCCTCACCTTCATTTTCAGATGGTCACATATCTTAGCGGTGATAGTCCATGCAATTTCCTAAGTCATCATAAATCAGATCTAAAATCATAAAATACAGTCAAGAACTTGACATAAAATAAGACACAGCAGTAGATCCAAAAGAGTTCCATATTTTTGTTCCTCCACTCCCAACTAAATCATGCTTCAACTTTAATTAGGCTATTCTTTTGGATGAAAACAAAAAACAACAATTATGCTCTGGCACATGTGTATCTGGCCTCCTATTACATGCCTCATGAGTCTCTGTATCCTTTCTGCTTCTTCCTATGGCCACCACAGTACTTCCGCACATTCAGGATGGCCTCATGTCAATATTTTGATCATGTGGGTGAAAGGAAGAAGAGCTAGGCTGTGGATTGCTGGTGCTGGGTCCTAGCTGTCTTATTCTGGATGTCATCAGCAAAGCTATCTGCAGTCAGCTTTCTCCTTGGTGAAATAAGAATGTCACCAAGATTTGGTGTTTGTGTCACAACTTCCAATAGGAGGATGGCATGTGAACACAGTTGGCTAGAATGTCTCTCTGGACCTTATGTTTCCATTCTGAGTCATCATGGGCCATGTCTGTTTTTGGAGTTTGTGGTACCATTGTTTTTCTATTACAACTAAGTGAAGAGAGATCCCCTGATCCTCCACTACCTGCCTTGCTCTCTTCTACCAGACCCTTAGAAAGCTGAATGCCTGCTAACAAAAAACAATTCATTATCTATCCATGATCAGGGCCTTCCATTGACTACAAGATTTCATAAAACTAATTCCATGGGAAGGAACATGGTAGCTCTCTCTCTCTCTCTCTCTCTCTCTCTCTCTCCCTTTGGATACATTAATTTCACTTCTTTCAATCACGTGTCACTGATAGGGATTCCTAATTTCATTAGTCGAGTTTAGGGCCTTGAGACAGAGAGCTGGTATCCTCTCTTTGTCTACAGAACCAAGTTGTGGGGAATGACCATGCTGGCCCAATAAAGGCTACTTTTCTGTGTTCTTCAATAGCCAACAGATCAGAAATGAACATATCTTATCTCCTACTAATACGCTGTGAAGACATATGCCTAGTGAGTGACACCACTCTTCCCTACCATGTGAAGGAAAGAGATATTGAGTCCTGTGCATGGAAGGAAAAAAAGGTTGAAAAATGTGCTATACAAACCAGAATAGCTACAGAAGAAGTCTTATACCTGGGTGAAACCCAACAGGGGCCAACTATCTGAAGATACAAAGTACCTGGGCAGGAGGTGTCATGCATTTCCCTCTTGTCTTGTCTTGTCTTGTCTTCCCTCTTTACTTCTCTTCTTTGTTTCTTTCTTTGTTTCTTTGTTTCTTTGTTTCTTTCTTTCTTTCTTTCTTTCTTTCTTTCTTTCTTTCTTTCTTTCTTTCTTTCTTTCTTTCTTTTTTGGTTGGTTTTCTGGGGGAAAAGTCTTGATTACATGGGCAGGATCCAAGCAAGAACATAGCTGCCTCTTCAGTGGCCATCCCATCAAGGAACTGGATTCTGTTTTCTTGTCCTCCTATTTTACATCTTTATTCCTCATTGGCTTATACCTCCCTTGACAATATAATATTGCTTTCCACCTGACTCTCTGGCCAACATAGCCTCAGGGTGGCAAGATTAGTCTATTCTCTTTGAGCAGCTTTTGGTTGGCCCGTGGTATGTATGCAGAGGGGCTCAAACTCATGATGCCTCTGAAATTCTGGAGAATCCCAAAAGCACAGCTTGCCAAGTCTGATGGATAGTGAGTCTGAGTCAGGAGATTTGGTTGGGGTAAGGACTCTGGTTTACATATAATATATTGTTGACATATGGATTCAACTTTGAGCACCACTGTGGTTACAGATATGAAATAACAGAACAGCCATGCCACTCAAGCCTTAACATTTAAGCAGTTCACCTCTATGGGTCTCCTTTCATTTAATTACCTCGACCAAATTCATCTACCAATTTAGATGGATTTGGTCGAGGTAATTGTTAAGTGCAGCCCTTACTCTTTGTTATTCCCAGCTTCCATTTTTCTCTTCTCTCTGCAGCACATTCTTTAACAATGCTTTGCTTCAGAAGCATAGCACTTTACTTCCATTCCCAAGCCCTTTTCTTTTTGGTTTTGCTTTGATATTAACCTCCTGTGCTAGGTAAAAGTTAATTCAATATCCAATAAATATGGCAAATATTTACAGTACTTAAAGGAAAAGTGGAAGAAGAAATTGAGATTTTCTACAGGTGGAAGAAGCATGTTTTTTTTTTTCTATTTTAGAAACAAACTAGGTCCTCTTATGAAACAATAATTGATGAAATACTCAATAAAATGTCAAGTCCTCTGGCTCTCTCCTATCATAGGGGCAGGCATTGGGAAGCAGAAGACCCACTCACTCCAAGAGCCTTTTTGGTAAACTTTTTAAGCTCTTAGTTGTTACTTTGCTGAAACTTCAGGGCTCTGTGAAGGCAGACAACTGGTCACTTAAGCCACATTGCTGGAAGGCTGACTGACACCTACATCCAGGGACCCATACTGATGAAAGGTAGCTCTGAGCAGGGCTCTGTCCACTTTTGACTTGCTGGTAAGGCTCAGGCACATCTGTGGGATGTTCCTTCAGGTCTCAGACCCCATCAGGCACCTCTGTGTCATTGTTTGGATCACTCACAATAGATGGAGTTTTATCTTTCAAATCTCTTGAACATTTTGCTCAGCCTCAGAGCTCTCAAAGGAACAATCAGAATTTGACCAAATTTGATATATAACCAAAGACTTATGAAGAATATTCTGGAACTAAGCTGAGTGTGGGCTCCAGGACAGACATTTACTTAACCTTTGAGACTGTGATCAAAAAGGGATCCCCTAAATTCCTTAAATAATTTCAGAGGAAAGGAAATTTGAGTAACAGATAATCTAAAGTCGGGCACAACATGTGCTGAGGACCTTCCAGACCATTGCTGAAATGCAGAGCATTTCAGGAAATGTGAGTGTGCTTCTCTCTTTTCTCTAAGGCATGTGGTAGTTATCTGTTTGTCTGTCTGTCTGTCTGTCTGTATGTCTACCCATCTGTACACACACACACACACACACACACACACACACACACACACACATCAATGTCCCCTAAACTCACTGCATGTGACTTGGGCAAACATTTTTGAAATTCTTCAGCTTCTTTGTATCAGGAAGGGCCTGAGATTCTGCACAAGTGGAAAGATTCTGATGTATTCAGAGAAGTCTGCAGAACAAGGATTAGAATATGGTAGCCATGCAGAAGAGACAGGAGGTAGCAAGGGCTGTCTAAGAAACAGAAAATTGGATGGCCTCATGTTAAGACACCTACCGGAGGATGACAGAGCAGCTCCCTCGTGAACAGAGAAGCAGCCAGGTGTTTCCACAGGTCTGCCTTCAATGTCGAACCTACCGTCCTGGCTGGCTAGATGCTTCTATGTGTGTGTGTTAAGATTTCTATTACTATAACAAAACACCATGACCCAAACCAGCTTGAGGAAGATACAGTTTATTTTATTTTACAGCTTGTATTCTGTCATCCAGGGAAGTCAGGGCAGGAACTCAAGAACAGGAACCTGGAGGCAGGGACTGATGCAGAAGTCACAGAAGAGGTATTTATACTGGCTTGCTCCTCATGGCCTGTTCAGCCAGCTTTCTCATAACACCCAGGACCACAGCATACACTGAGGTGAGCTCCCCCACATCTGTCATTAATCCAGAAAACTCCCCAACAGTCTTCCTCACAGGCCAATCATATGGGGATATTTTTTAAAATTTTATTTAATTATTATGTATACAGTGTCCTGCCTGCATGTACACTTGCATGGCAGAAGAGGGCACCAGATCTTATTATAGGTAGTTGTGAGCCATCATGTGGTTGCTGGGAATTAAATTCAGGACCTTTGGAAGAGTAGTCAGTGCTCTTAATCTCTAAGTTATCCCATTTAAAAAAAATTTTATTAATTATACTTTATTCACTTTGTATCTCCCCATAAACCCCTCCCTCCTCCCCTCCCAACCCCACCTTCCCTTCCCCTTCTCCACACATGCCCCTCCCCAAGTCCACTGATAGGGGAGGTCTTCCTTTCCTTCCTTTTGATCCTAGTCTACCAGCTCTCATCGGGAGTGATTGCATTGTCTTCCTCTGTGGCCTGGTAAGGCTGCTCCCCCATCAGGGTGAGGTGATCAAAGAGCAGGCCAATCAGTGATCCCATTTTTTAAAACTGAGGTTCTTTCTTCTAAAATGATTATAGCTGTGTCACGTTGACATAAAACTAGCCAGCACACTGTACAAAGTCAGGGCTTGAGTAGGTCTCACTCTCACAATAGTGGTGATGGAGTAAAATTGAGGTTCTGGCTTCCTTATCTTTTCCAATGAACATATATTTGTTCTCATGGGCACACGGTACTTGGTGCCTGAAGCCCAGGAGGAAAGCCCAATTCCCCTGGAGACCAAAACTCAATAGAGTTTTTAGTTAGTAGCTCCATATATCTATGAATAGCCCATGACTAAGAAAGAAGCAACAGGCACTATCTCAAATTAATTATCATACACAGAGAGAATCCAAAGAAAGGTTCAAGTCTTCTTTAGGAGGCCACAGTTCACATTCTTAGGCCCTTCAGCCTCCACAAAGTCCTGACTACCTACTTGGCAGATAGATACTGTTTTCTTTTCTACCAAAAATATGAAAGGAAAGAAAAACTCTAAGTGATTTTTAAAAACATTCAATGTGCATGCAAAGCACCCGTATCCTTGTTTATGGGTAGCTTCTGATTAATTTTTTCTACTTGGGCCATGCCTGGGCACTATCTTACCTACTTCTGAATTTAGTAGCCATTATGTTTTTTTAGAAATGATGCACTCAACAAATAAGGAGGCAGACTGGTCACTAAGTACCTGGCCCAGATGATGTCATAGGCCGCAGGCACTGACACAGGAAGTTGTCAGGATCCTAAAGGTCCCCAAGGGAGGGCCAGAGGAACTGCCGGCACAACGGCAAGAAGTCCAGGAGACCTCTTCGTCACCTGCAGGCACAAGGATGGGTTTTCATCTGGGTCTACCCTGGCTCCCAGAGCTGAAGACACTAGGGCACTGGTATCTGTGCATTAGACATCTCTGTTAGACACGAAGGCTTGGGGCTCCAGGGAACAGCATTATTTCACCTTAGTGGCTACAGCAAGGCAGAGGCAATGGCGGGCTGTTGGACGTTTTTAGTGTTTGCTGATTTTTGTGCTAGTAATTTGCTGAAAGAAAAGAAACTGCTAATTATGGAGGAAGTGCTACGAGGAAAGAAGGAAGGTGAATCCATCTCCTCCCTCACCCGCCCCAGGTCCCATCCCAACCCTTTGCCGGCAAGTTATGAGCACTTGGGCTGACTTCCAAGTTCCCAAAGTTCAAATGTGGAAAAATCCAGTTAATCTCCTGGAAAATCTCCTGACATGTACTTTTCTTTAAGAGTCTAGGCAGACTGCAAGCCCCTCCTCTCTCCCGCACTCGGCGGGCTTCTCACCAAGGATGGTTTCCCTCCCTGGCTGGGTATTGATACCAGATACACAATGGAATTTGTCAGGGCCAGGCATGTCTTACTGCTGACCCATTAACTCAGTTAGTGCATTAGGAGGGGGAGTGCTGATTCCGCACTTCGATTTAGGCTGTCAGGCCTGATTTGAGCTTATTTCTCATCGAGTATTTCATATCAAAGGCTGGGATAATAGAATTACAGAACATTAGGATTTTCAATCTGGAAGGGACCCTGGAGATCATTTAATGCTGCTTGCTCGTTTTACAGATGAGGAAACTCCTATTTTTCACTTTCAGAGACTCAAGGAACTACTCAGCTTTTGATACGTGCATGAAATCACCAGCTCCCATGTATGGGAGTTCTGTGTGCAAGTGAGGTGAGCCAAGAACAGAACCTTTCTATTGAGTTATTCTTGATGTTGGCTTTAGTTTCATCAAAGTCTGTCATGCACTCCCTTCTGGATAGCACACGCTCTCCAGGAATATGCAGATGCCTTGGTTCTGACAATAGCTGGAAAAGAAGCATAGTGTTTTTACTTACAGGCACTTTATACAGTTTAATAGCAAAGGCATCCCTGGTGTCTGCAGCAGATGGTACCCAGGGCAGGCAGCTTTTTCTAAGGGATCTAGCTGAAATTTAGCTGATGAAATCTTCTGTATCATTTGGTGATCATATTTCATTTCAGACTTTTGAACAGGACAGATTGTCCACCTGGATCTCATTTTGCCACATTTTATTGATGGTCTGAGTCAGATCTTTCACATTTGTGCTAACTGACCTTGAAGGAGTAGCTTGTTGCTCAACTTTTACGACATAGACAATCAAAGTGCTTGTGAATTTTGCAACACAACGGTGGTGAATAATGAATTAGACCTCTTCATTAGTATTTATTTCCTGCACTTAAAGAATTAATGAGGACTGTAGATCATACCCATCTATTGAGCAAAATTACAAAATTAATTTTGATGCAAGCACACATCTATAGGAACTGCTATGTTTTGTTGGAGATTCCTGGGTCTAAGTAAGGATACCACAGTCATCTTCTTATTGCTGCTAATTCTGTGAATATTGGCAGCTTTCTCCCTTCTAGCTTTGTTTTTCTGAGTAATTTGCAGAAGCCACCAGGCAAACCAACATGAGCTCATCTTCTGAAGCATAACGTCCAATGGTGAGAACTATAGATGCTAGACAATCTGACCGTGAGAATTACATCCTACCAATCCTCAAAGTTATGAACACTCAGCCTACAAAATTCCCAATTCCACAAGCTGGTAATCAAAACAAGAGACTCTGAGGTGTGGCCAGTCTAGAAAAGGGTTAGTATAGAAAATGGCCAACATGTACTATGAGGTCTTCTATCAGATTCTGGAGTAGAGAAGAGATATCAGAGGGGAACTCAGGCAACCCAACATGTGGACCTTCGTTTTGAATGATGTATCCACATCAGTTTCTAAATGGTAACAAAGTTTCCATGAGCGTAGAGCACTGTCAGTGAAGGACACTGGCCCTAGTGTTGGTAGGCTAGTCTCTACAATGGTTTTAAAATCCTAAGATTTAAAGGATATTTAAAATAATACCTGTTACATACATTTAGCCTTTGATGTTGCCTATTTTTGAAATATAGTTATCAGAGCCCCATAAACCAGCTATGGGTTCATACTCAGCATTTTATCAAGTGCTTAGAACACTTCTATGTGGTACTTAGATTTTCAAGCAGCAGCTTTGGAAATAGAGTGTGATGTCAGTGGGAATGATTTTGTCTATGTTTACAAGATCCTCTGGCTTAAACACGGGAACTGGATTCCTTCTATTCCTGGCTTGCCTGACTCTGAGACTCAAGTTTCTCTCCCTTCCTCACTTGGTTCTCAGAATATGGCTTCCGCAGACGGGCAGAAGTTGGGAAAAATCAGATGGGCATGGCAAGATCATGTGAAAGGAACTCAGAGTGCCATATCTGGCTCCTGGCATCATGGAAGTTCACCAAA
This sequence comes from Pachyuromys duprasi, assembly GCA_028658305.1. Classification (NCBI taxonomy): domain Eukaryota; kingdom Metazoa; phylum Chordata; class Mammalia; order Rodentia; family Muridae; genus Pachyuromys; species Pachyuromys duprasi. The sequence goes on along the minus strand of CM053766.1, from coordinate 144,042,577 downwards.
GAGTCTCCTTTTGCCTCTGTCTCCCAGAGGCTGGGGTCTTGTCAGCTCTGATCACCTTATTCTTTGGATTTGACTGACATATGCTTGGCATGGGCATTTAGTCTGCCATGGTGTGATGGGTGTGGCCTCAGTTAGTAGGTAGAGGAGCAGCTGCAGATCTGGGACAGCACTGACTCACCTAGAAGAGCAGACAGCAAAATTCAGCTGTGCTGAGTCTTCCTCCTTACCCTTTGTGTATCTGCATCTTGAGGGACCTAGAAACATAGAGTCTAGGCTCATGGAAAACTCTCCTCCAGAGCTGAGAGGAGAGCCTGAAAACTTGTATTTCAAATCAACTGGTTCCAGATTCTCTTTCCTGATTCCAAATTCCAGAACACTGAGTTTCTGCTTTTATTTGTACAAAATATAAAACTCAAGCTAAGTGTTGCTGCTTCTTGCTTGTGGCACCAGTTTACTGATGAGGCCAGGAATTTACAAGCTGACTTATGATCAGAATGCCCTCAACCTGCCTGCCTGCCTTTTTAATAGCTTACTAATAATACTAATAATAGCTACCCCATCTGCTTATGTGTTTATGCATCTTCTTACTACTGTGGTGGAGTAGACGGGAAATTGTATAGACACAAGGTCAAAAGAATAATCTAGTTCTTGATCTAAAAATGAGGGAGAAAACTAAACAGGACAGGAGCCTACCACAGAGGGCCTCTGAAAGGCTCTGCCCTGCAGGGTATCAAGGCAGATGCTGAGACTCATAGGCAAACTTTGAACAGAGAGCAGGGAATCTTATGAAAGAAGTGGGAAATAGTAAGACCTGGAGAGGACAGGAGCTCCACAAAGAGAGAAACAGATCCAAAAAATCTGGGCACAGGGGTCTTTTCTGAGACTGATACTCCAACTAAGGACCACTAATGGAGATAACCTAGAACCCTTGCACAGATATAGCCCATGGCAGTTCAGTGTCCAAGTGGGTTCCCTAGTAATGGGAACAGGTACTGTCTCTGACATGAACTGATTGGCCTGCTTTTTGATCACCTCCCCCTGAGGGGCTGGGGGGAGCAGCCTTGCCAGGCCATAGAGGAAGATAATGCAGCTACTCCTGATGAGACCTGATAGACTAGGATCAGAAGAAAGGGGAAGAAGACCTCCTTTATCAGTGGATTGAGGGAGGGACATAGGTGGGGAGGACGGAGGATGGGATTGAGAGGGGAGGAGGGAGCTACAGGTGGGGTACAAAGTAAATAAACTGTAATTAATAAAAGTAAATTTAAAAACTGTTGTCAATCCATATGGTCTTTGTATTAACCTTTAGTCAAAGTAAGGGAAGGAAGTCACAGTAAAAGATGCTGAAATTTTGGTATAGCCAGGAATCTTCTGTGATGTCGTGTGTGTGTGTGTGTGTGTGTGTGCGCGCGCGCGCGCGCCTGTCTGGGATGTGCACATGCCTATGTGAGGGCATCATGGGCCTAGAGGAGGGCATCAAATTTTTTCCTGTGTCACTTTCTATCTTATTCCTTCAAGACGGGACTGTTCACTGAAGCTAAAGCGTGCCGTTTCTGCTGGTTAGATAGTGTGTGAGCCTGAGTCCACCTGTCACTCCGGCCCGAATGCTGCAGGGTCATGCCTGGCTTGTTTGTGGACTGCAACTCTGTCCTCACACTTGTGCAGCAAGTGCTCTCATGCACAGCCATTTCTCAGCCTGAGACTTATTTGTAAATGCTACTCTTGGTCTGACTTAGCAGTCCAGGCTGAAACCTAGGAAAATGCTGCTTAGCAGTGCTTTGAACCATACAGAGTCTAATTCAAAAAGAATATTGGCCTTGACAACAGCTAGACCTGGTTCTGATCACCTCAGAGGAGGCCTGCATATGTTTAATTATTGCTGGATGTTATGTTGGGATCAAAGCTTATAAATCAAAACAAATATCACTGTTTTGCTGAATTGTGCCCCTCTCAAATTCATATGTTGAAGGCCTAACCCTTAATATGACTGAATTCCAAAAGAGTGTCTTTAAGGGCTTAAAATTAAATGATGTCACATGGGCGGGGCCCTAATAAAACTGGCCTTTTACTAAGATTAAAATACACCAGAGACCACCCACTCTGAGAGCAGAGAAGAGAGGCTGTGTGGCAGAGTGGTAAGTCGCCATTGGCAGTCCGGTCAGATTCCTCACGAGAAACCAACCCTGCTGCTACCTTGATCTTGGGCTTCTACTCTCCACAACCACGAGAAAAATAAGCCTCCCAGCCTGTAGTATTTATTATGACAACCTGAGCTGCTTAATGGGATCACTAAAGTACAAAGATGCAAAATTAAAATGAAGGGTGTTGCATCTGTTCCATTCCAGCTATGAAAATAAGCAGAAGGATTGTGCAAGAGTCAGGTGGAAATCTGAAAAGCAAGACCAAACATTTTGCTTTCTGATGGAGTTTTAAGAACTGCATTGGGGTATGACTGACCTATACTAATCCCTCTCTAAGATGCACAGCTGATGTGGTCTGACACCTGAAACTCTCCTCATAAAGCAAACAATGAGCACATCTAGCAGAGCCCTTAAATTTCTCCACACCCCTCCCCTCTGTCATCCCTTCTTCAGCCACTTTCTGCAACTTCCCTGTTCCTTAGCAAGATGCAACCAGACGCTGTTTCTGGCACCATAGCTCTGCGGATTAATTTATATTTTCTAGAATTTTCTATTTAATGGACTCCTTACAGGTATAGTCACTTATTTAAATGATTGATTTTATTTTGCCATTTACCTCTGGCATTGTCTAATCACTGTTTCATTTCTTTATACTGTCAAATAATATTCTGGACCATTTACTGTACTGCTGATGGTCAATTGTTTCTAGTTTTTAGAAGCTATAAATAAAGTGACTAGGAACATTTAAGCACAAAGTTTTGTGTGAATATATGGATTTGTTTTTACTATGTCGAATGGAAAACACATGTTAATTTTTTAGGAGGGAGTCCGGCTGCTTTCCAGGTGACATGTCATTCATATCACTGCTGGCCATGCGCGGCAGCTCTTGTTTCTCAGCCTTGCCAGCACCTGACATGGTTAGTCTTCTTCAGTTTTGCCCTTATTGTAGGTGTTCTGTTTAATGGCATTTCGTTGTCATTTATATTTCCCATTGAGTTTTGGAACTGATGATCTTCTAATGTGTCTGGTTATCCAGTTATCACACAGGCGTTATTCTTACTGTATATACATATATACATGTGCATGTTTGTGTGTGTACAGAAGCCAGAGTACACTTTCAACTCTGTCATTTCATAGGAGCCATCTACCTTTCCTTTTGAGGTTGGCTTTCTTCCTGGTCTGGAAGTCAACAAGTCGGTGACCTTGGCTAGTCAGTGAGCCCCAGGTATCTACCTGTCTCCTAAGTTGTTTTTGTCTTGTATATAAAGAGTAATTATTCTTTTCCAGTTTAGTTATAATCACCTCATTTTGTTTATAGTTGTAAGGTCTCCAATTAGGCATTTAATTCCATATATTTTGCTTTATGAAAACTATTTAAAAAATTTAAATGTCCTGTCCAACAATATGTCATACAGGAGAATGTAGCTCAAGAAAAGCCTTATTAGTGAGCTACCACGTATGACTTCCTAAAACACTCCCCAAAGTTAGCAGCTTAAAGCACTGTTTGCTATTTACACAGTTTCTGTGACTAAGAATAGTGATGTTTCAGATGATTTATGTTTATACAAGTTAAAAATGCAAATCTTTTCTTGTAAGCTTGATCTACTTTTCAACATAGTTTTCTTACTATTTAAAAATAAAACCTAGAGCTCAAGAGATGGCTCAGTGGTTAAGAGTACTTGCTAGGTTGAATCCCTAGCAGCCACGTGATGGTTCACAACTTCCAGTAACTACAATTTCAAGGGACCCAGTGCCTTCTTTGGCACCAACAAATATGGGGTTCACATATAAATTATTAAAAACAGCCAGGATCAGTGGCATACGCCTGTAATCCCAGCACTCAGGGAGGCAGAAACAGGCGGATCTCTGTGAGTTCAAGGTCAGCCTGGCCTACAAAGCAAGTCCAGGACAGCCAAGGCTACACAGAGAAACCCTGCCTTGACAAACAATAACATCAACTGTTAAAAACTAAATATAAACTAAATGAAAATAAATGCTTTGTGTGAACTTAGATTTTGAATATACTAGCCACTATGCAATTGATGTAAGCCGTAGGAGTGTCAACTAGAGTAGGGATGTCCACGGATGTATTTCTAAGACACCTATTTTTCTCACCTCCATCTTTCCCTTCCTCTTCCTTTCTTCTTCTCACCTCTTCCCCTCACCCCCACTTATTTTCTTCTGTGTTAAATTCTCATGCTGTCTCTCAGGATGGCCTGTCACTTACAACACAGCTCAGGATGACCATACCAGTGCTCCTGACTCAGCTTCACAAGACCTAGGGTTGCAGATAACAGCCTGGTCTGCAGCAGGATTGTTTTTTTATTTTTTTATTTTATTTTTTTTACCAATGCAACAATGTGTGATTAATCAAAAGATAATTATATTTGCTGATAAATTACTTTTTTCAATTAGTGCCCCATTTTTGAGAGACAATTTGTACAGCACTGCTTTATTAGAACAACGCATGCAGTCTTGCAAGATGCTCTTCCAGAGCCATCTCCCAGTGGATGCATTTCCATGCAGCTGCCCAGAGCAGGGGCAAGGGGCAAGGCAGAGTAGGGTCAGTCTGCCTTTTTGATTCTACTGTGGCCTAAAATTTACTGGGCTAAAAACGAAGAGATAAGGATAAGCAATGCAAAGTCCTCCTAAGAGGGTCCAGGGTGTGTGGTTCAGAGTGTGGCAGAGCCAGCGTCTAGAAGGGGATTAGACATTTCAGGGCATTCATGGGAAGCAGCTGTTCTTAAATGGTTGTGAAAAACCAGGATCCTTCAGCAGAGAAATTTATCAGGATTCAGAGAAAGTACCAAATCTGGTAGAAACTAGATATTTCTAAGTAATTGTCCTTAGGAAAATGAAGGCCCCTGCCCCATTCACAGCCCCACTTTCCATTCCTCTTTAGCATTGTCCCCAGATAGTCCTGTGGTGTATGAGCTCTGGGCTCTGGTTAGAAAAGTCCACATAGGACACTGACACTCAGAAGGTTTTACTTGTGGCCTCAGGCAAGGCTGAACTTGAACTACATTAATCATGAGCTTAAAAAAAAAAAGGAGTGCAAGAGAGACAAAAAGCTGAAATTTGCCTTAATAAATTGAAGAATTCTTTTGATGCCTTCCAGAGTTTCATTCAACCAGAGGCTTTCTCAGTGAATGGCACAGGATCTAGGGAATCTGAGGACAAGAGTTGTCATAGAGGAAGCAATGTGGTTATAAGGAAATGCAACCGTTTATTCCTTTTGTCCTTCCTTCCTTTTTTCCGTCCTTCCTTCCCTTTCATTTTCTCCTTTCCTCACCCTCCCTCTTCCCTTTCTCTATCCATTTCCCTTTCCTAGTGATTGAATCCAGGACCCTGTGCTTATTGCTCTGGTCCCCTACAATTGAGTTAGCCTCCAGCCTACTTCTCCATCTTATTCTTTATGTACCATTTTGATGTGCTTAAGTCACAGTGACTAGTGTCAGATTTTTTTTAACACAGTGTGGGAATTGGCAAGTTTTTGTCAGAATTCTCTTTAATGCAGCTTATTTTCATGTCTACTCTTGCTAAAGCTTCTGGCATATGCTCATTAATCTTGCTCAGTAAGGTGTTACATGACATTAATGTTTTCTTGTGAAAGGAATGGTCACAAAATATCAGCTAAAGTGCCTTATAGTCACTTTGACAAAGACGTATTTGTGTAAATGAGATTCTAAGTTTAGTGGATGAATCCAGACTCTGTCCCTGTATATGTATATATAAACATATATATATATATATATATATATATATATGCATTTGTTGAATAGTTTTCTTCAAAATAGCACAAAAGGTTTACACATATGTTGGTAGGAATCACCCAGAGAACCAAATCGCACATAAAAGCCTCCATCCAAAGGAGGACGGTTATGCTATAAATAGTTCAAGATGAGCCTCCCTTTGAACGACTCTGTTTTGTTATCTGGTATTAAGCAGTTTTTATTCAGCAACTTCACTTCTGTTCTTTATTACCAAAGAGTTATTGTGTTTTCACTTAAAGTAAACTTGACTTTTAAAAGGAATAGTAAGAAGGAAGTTTTGTTGCTGTTGGTTTCCTTTTGTAAATAAATATTTACTCAAGGCATGAAATTTCTCTTTGAACAATGGAGGCCTCCAATGGGAGAAATTCTCCAAGCTGTGCCATATTCTTGTGGTACGGTATGATTACACGCTCAAATGTCATCATAAAACATGTGTATTGTAATAATAATTCCAAAATCAGTCTGTAAATAAAACAGCATCTATAAATTCAGGCACATGCAACTCATGTGTAGAGATTTTGTATAAGTATGTGGGACATCTCTTGAAATATTGAAAGTTTACCAAGAATGGCCACTTAAGCAGCTAATGATGTAGGCCTGTTCTGTGATACAATTTGATTGTTAGATATCCATGATCTTTTAATTTTTTTTCTAGGATGAGTTATTTTGGTTATTTATCTGAAAAGAGACACTAGAATGTTATACACAAGATGCTATCATTGGGAAAATTCACTCAAGTGTTTAATAAAGTGAAAGAATTGCAAATTACTGTGAGACAGTCCATATTAAAATTTGCATTTTTATCTGGTGTGGTGATGCACACCTTTGATCTCAACACTCTGGGAGGCAGAGGCAGGCGATTGCTATGAGTTCAAAGCCAGCCTGGTCTACAAAGTGAGTCCAGGACAGCCAATGCTGCAAAGAGAAACCTTATCTCAAAAACAAAACAAAACAAAACAAAACAAAAAAACAGAAAGAGACAGTGCATTTATTTAACACAGAGAGTAATGTGGATGCTATCCTCTAAGTGTTTGTAAAATTTCATTTATAATGCTATTTATCTGGAGCCTGATATAGGAGGAAATTAGAAACATAAATGTTCAAATAGAAATTTTGTAGATATTATTGAAGATAACAGCTATCATAAGTAAAACACAAACAAAAACAGATTCGATCCCTTTTCATCCATTGTGATTTTTGTCTGCAACTTTTAGTGCTATACTTGATGCATATCCAGTTTCTAAATTGAAAAAAACATACGTGTAAATTGATACACAAATATATTGTGTACAGATACATTGTAAGTATATCTAATACAATATATGCATATCTATTTAAAATAATATAAACTATATAATAAAGAAATGGAAACGTTGAAAATGATGTGAAAATTTGTGTTTTTAGAAGCATGAGGAAAAAAATTAATCAGAATGCCTCTCCCTCCCTGAACACATGTGTTGCACCACTGGACAATGGAGCTTTGTTATCTAAGAATTTGAGGTTACCCTGCATTCTGAGAACAATAATTTGTTAATTTGGCTACCTCTGAGCTTGGCAGCTTGTGTGTGTGTGTGTGTGTGTGTGTGTGTGTGTGTGTGTGTGTGTGAAGTATACCTGCAGGGATTCACCCAGGGCAGAGGACCTGCCACACTGGATCCAGGAACTGAACTCAGGTTTTCAGGCCTGCATTCAAGCACCTCTTCCTTGCAGGCCCATTTTGGCTTCTACTTCCTCTGTTTCATGCTGTCTCATGTTTCTCTTCACTGATACCTTTTGCATTTTTTCTGTGGTATTATTTTAGTTCGTTTAATGACTTTTATTATACTTATCCCTTCATATCTCTGATTTCTTTATCTAAGGATTAAACTACCCATGAGTGGAGAATATTAAAGAGCTGGCTACCGTGGCTCACAACTGCAGCCCAAACATTCATCCGACTGAAGCAGGAAGATGATGACTGCAAATTCTAAAGTAACAAAACACCATTTCCCACTGGGGACAACCATCCATTTTCTTATTTTCCTTTGTGTTCTCATTTATTCTTTTTGTGCATATGCTCCCAGAAATAGTTTTGAATTTTGCATAGTTCCCAACACTTGCATATTTTGTTGAGGGGCATTCATAGTATGAAATAATTTGTCATTTAAAAACACACACACAATATACCTGCATTATATATCTATTCATTATGTCTGCACTTGGTTCAAATTTGCCCTGAATCTCCTCAGTGAATTTTAAAGTTCTACTTAACTTATATTTTTTAACTGTAGAATTTCCATTGTTTCCCTTTAGCCTTTTTTTCTCTTTAGTGGGTTTTTGTTTGACCTAATAGTATAGAATGCTTTACTTCTTGTATTGTGCTTGGTTGTAGTTCCTTGAGCATAGTTATCATGGATATTTTGAAGCTCTTTGCTCTTACACCTGACCTAATAGGCACTTCATCTCCTGCTATGAAGCATATAATTTCCTTGCCTGTCTTGTGCCTTTCCTTTGGAACTGGACAGCTTCAATTATATATTGTAACCACTATGAGTAGTAGCTCTCATAGTCCTGGGCTTATATCATTATTTATTTACCTTTTAGTGACCTGTTGGCAATTTCAGTGGTATTACTACCATATATATGGATTACTACCATAATGCAAATCTCCTGGTTGGACTCCTTCAGGAGGTAACTTTCTGTTACTCAGGTTATATGATCACACACTATCTATTTTCATGCCTTGGATTCCCTTTTTGTTTTTACCATGATAGTTTGATTCTACTTTTGATGCCCTCCTGGTGATTTATTTTTCATATTAGACATTCTACTTTTTAAAGGCAGCATTTCCATTTGTTTCTAAAGAGTACTGCTATCTCTCCATTGATATCCTGCATTGAGAAACTATTGCCACCCACTGTTTATTGGTTTTCTAAACTTCTGATAACTCATTTGTGATAACTTGGCCCAGATCCTGCATTCAACATCTGGGCCATCTCAAAGGAAGTTTCTGTTGCCCCCTTTCTTGCTTCTTTATAGTTCTAGCATTTTGTTGTTGAAAACTGGACATTTTAGATCATATGTTATGGAAATTCCAGATTTTGATTATTTTTCCCTTCTCAGAAGACTTAGTTTTCACTGGGTTTTGTTATGCAGTGTGTCCAGACTGATTGTGATTCTTCCTCCACTGAATGTTAACTTTGTCTCGTTGCTCAGGTCTTATCTTTTGTTTGAGTTTAATTTTGGATTTGTAGCAGTCACAGCTAGCTCAACATGGCTTAATATTCAGCAGTGACTAAACAGTTTGTAAATTTAAATCTGTAAGGGTTTCTCCTTTTGCAGGTGGATCTATGAGCAGTTGGGATTCTGTTCTTGCCTCTCATCCTTGGAAGCCAGTCTATTGCTGTTCTCTACCAGGACAAGGGAGCTAGTGGGAGCCAGGAAGGGTGCCATATATCATATTGTCAGACTGGAGGAAGCTGGCCTGGGGTAACAGTGGGGTTGACCTGTGTCCAAACCCCTGACATCTTGTCCTGAGATCAGCAGAGGTAGGACTGCTCTCCCCAACTGCATCAGGTCTATGTGTCTGAGCGCATATAGCCCTGCACTCCCACCTTTGCCCTCCCCAACCAACCCTGCCTGCAGAGGAGGTCAGGTAGCTGGGTAACCATGTTAAACTCTCTCTTCCTTTATAAGATCATGTCTGGCAGCACCTGGAATTCCTCCTTCTGAAAATGAGGCATCTCCAGTGCCCTAGCCCTGACCAATGACATGCACTCACTCTGAAAGCCCCTACCCACCCTCCCGAATGTTTAAGTAGCCTTTGTTCCCTCCTTTAAATAAGCTGTCTCACTGAAGCCTCCCTCTTAAGAGTACTTCCTCGCCATGCTCACAGCCACATGAGCTCTCTTCTCTCCTTGCCATTCTGTTTTTCCTCCTCTCAGCATCCACCAGTTCTGATTTGCTGCAAAAGGAAGGTGAGCAATCTCTCCGCCCCCCAAGGGACATCTATTGGCCCTCTTTCCACGATCTTGCCTCTTCATTACAAGGCTGGCAGTCTGTGTTTTCTTTCTCTCTCTTACTTCTGGTTTGCACCATAATGGGGGATCAGACATCTCAAAGCAGCAATTGATATCTCTGGCCAATGCCACTCCTTGGTGTGGGTGGACCCTGACTGCCCATGTGGATGTCGGCTATCCCCATTATACTTCTCATAAAATTCCAGTGGCACATTGGCCAGTTAAAAACCACTAAGATGGTTGCCAGCTTTCTGAAACTTGTGGACAGGCTTGCATCTAGTACTCTGGGGATTCCCTTCAGGAACTGCATGGCCCCCTGGGAACATTCTTCTTTGACTTTAGCATTTCTACTCTCTATATATATTATGGAAAAAAATGGCCATAGAGGAGATTCACCAAATAATTGCTGCCTCAGTCTTGGCAACACCCACACTCTGGCCACACCCAATCTACCCTTTACCCTCCTTTGCCACCCTATGTTGTACTACAGAACCATCCTCAATCTGCCCCTTCTTGCACCACCCAGCAGCTCTGCAACCTTTGGGACTCTGCTTCAATCCAGGCCTTTCTGGTTAATGCCTACCCAACCCAGGGTAAAGCCTCTTAACTGGTATCCTTATCAGGATGAGGACTTGAAAGAGCTCAGGCAGGCAGGCAAGGAGGAAGGCATCCATACCTGCCGGACTAAATGTCTCTTCCAAATTCATATTGCCACTTTACACATGCCCAAGGTTGGTGAGATATCTGCCGCTCCTCTCCAGCTAGCTCAATTTTCCTACAATGGGAGGCTCTCTATAGAGATGAATACTTTCATCAGGTGAGGTAGAATGAGGTGCCCAAATGGTATCACATGGGACCATGATGACATTTTTGGCCAGGGAGCTTTTTCCACAGGAGCCCAGAAGGCAGCCCAGCCAGCAGGATATTATGACCAGGTGCACCTCTGCATGCTGCATGCCTGGGACAGAATCACCCTGTCCTTTGGCTCACAAGACCCTAGTTTTCCTCTGCCCAAAACTGAAAGAGACTCTCTCTGACTTTTTTCTTAGAATTAAAATGAACTTATAAAGAAAATTTCCCAACCCTGCAGCCAGAGACCTCCCTCCTAAAAATATCATTTGGGCGTGTGTGACTTCTGAATGCAGGCTTACCTGTCAAGGCCTCAATGATGAACACTGTGATGGATGGATTGTGGCCACTTAGGATATTGGGACAGCATCCCATTAGGCTGCTTCTGTTGCCCAGACCTTCACAGTAGTGAAAATGGAAGGGGCTTCCTTTGAATGTGGTGAAAAAAGACACTGGAAAGATGAATGTCCTAAGGAGACCCCCTCCATCAGAAATGCCACCCCCCCAAGACAGTCTGTCCCTGGTGCCATAAGGCCTTCTACTAGAGAAGAGATTGTTTCACCCATTATGACAAAGATGGCAGGCCACTTAAAATGAGGCAGCCTTCAGACCTAACAATAAGAGGAAAAACTGATCCAATAGAGGTTTCTGGGTTTTCAGCACCCCAGAAAGCTCTCACCAAAAGATAACCATGAAAATAGGTTACCAACCATTGAAATGGCTCATTGATACTGGCGAAGGTAAAAGAACTTTATGAAAATAAGAGGCCCTACAAGACTGGACTTCAACTTCTAGGCAAAGAAAGTGGCTCTCATGCCTGTACCATCAAACAAGTCTACAAATGGAAGGCCCTTGATAGGTCTATGGGTATGACATGCCCTCTTGTGGCCAACATTGTCATCAGTCTTCTAGGAAGAGATGCTCTGGAAGCTCTGGAAGTTTACCCTCACTAGGTAGCCAAAAGAAAATGATGGTAAATGAGTATAGTAATAAAAACTTTAAAAACCCTCCCCTGGGTTACCTCCATTTCTAAGGACCACTGTTACTCCAACAAGCCTGTCTCATTGAACAATGGCCTCTATTAAGGGAGAAACTTGAAGCACTCACACAGTTAACAGAAAAAGAACTCCAGATTCACCATATTCACCTTTCCCAAAGTCCACGGACCATCCCTATGTTGGCCATGAAAAAGAGCTCAGGCAGATGGAGACTGCTACAAGATTTAAGGGCAATTTATAAAACTGTGTGGTTTCCCCCAAAAAAGGCTACCCCTCATCTCTGTCATTTCCGCTAAGGTCTCTCTCTTAGCAATAGACATTAAAAACCACCTTTTCTCTCTCCTTCTCCTCCCATAGGGTTGCCAACACTTTGTATTTCAGTAGCCCCTCCCCCCATTAACAACTTTGGACCAGCCTTACAACATGCGTAGAGAGTCCTCCCTCAAAGGCTGGCAAACAGTCCTACCTGACAGGAATCCGTTACCACAGCGTCAAGTCTCTTCTTAGACAAAGGTCTCCACATTTATAACTCTAAGGAGGGTATCTTGGTGTGGAGAGACTTTTCCACCTCCCCCACCCAACTTAAGGATGAACTAATACCTTCCCTATCCACCCTAGGATTTAGAATATCTCCTCACAAAATACATCTTACCCTATTGTATTCTTGGGAATGAAATTTTCCCTCACATCAATATGCCCTCTTCAACCTACCCTTTCTTTCCCTCAAACCTTAACTCTTGCCTCCTTCCAACACTTTTTGGGAAACCTTATCGGTTTAGACTATGGTTTTCTCTACCCACCTGTGCCCTACAGACTATCTTTGACCTCCTAAAAGGGTTAGATAAAAACCCGTGTGGTCTCTCTTCTGAGGCAGGGGAAAGGCTCCCCAATAAATCCAGTGTTTCAGATCTCACAGTCCCCTGCCAGGTCCAGTATCTGAAAGGAACGCCCTTGCTGATCAGACTGCCTCTACAGGAGCATTCACAGCCCCTGCCGAGCAAGCAGATCAATTCCATTCATGCACATTTACAAATATAAAAGGGCTTCATGCCTGTTTTCCCCACATCCCTATTGTGCACCCTCAGGGAAGAGTAAAAACATGGTCCTCTCATGCATACCTTATCACTATTCCAGGTTTACAAACTATGGGCACTAACCCCTGAGGTCTCAAATCCAATGCCCTCTGGCAAATTGATGTCACCCACAGTCCCAATTTAGCCACACAAAAAGTCTTTGCTACTATTGACACATACTCACATTTTATAGGGGCTCCAGCCAAAAACAGGAGGAAGCTCAAAGAGATTAATTCACCACACACTGTCACCTTTGCCATCATAGGCATTCCCCAACAGATAAACATTGACAGTGACCATGCTTTTACTAGCTGCCAACTTAAAACCTTCTACTCACAATGAGAGATTACCCATCCTACTAGGATTCCTTACAATGTCCAGATCCAAAGAATCAAGAAAAAACAAACAAACAAAAACAATACACACAAAATAATTGCATACCCCTTAACATACAATTAACAATGGATGGCCCTAGCCAACCATTTAATATCTACAAAAGCTCCAAACGTCCTTCTATCTGCCTCCACTGGCACACACCAGAAGTAACACCTCCCATCCTGGTATGATGGATTGGTCTCTTAGACGGAATTTGGAAGGGACCCGATTGATCTCTCACAGCAGGAGGGGTTTTGTTTGCCTTTCCACAGGGCCTGCCCAGGTCTATTGGAGTCCCAGTCAGAAATGTTGGATATCACCTCACCAACCAAGAACATGGCCTGTCTCTCACTGACAGGTCAAGGGCTGAGGAGATGGAGAAGCCATCCCTGAAAGGACAACAAGATACAAGATCTCCTGGAAGGAAATCCATGACATGGTGGCCACTGCACAAGCCATGTGTCCCCACAGACCTTCCTCTCCTCCATTAACATGACGGTCTCTGTTGTTCTCATTCTAACACTGCTACTGAGTATTCCCCCCTTAATCCTCCAATACCCACCAGTGGAGATTTTTTTGTTGTTGTTAGAGAAATCTATTATGGACACAACAAAGTTATGGGAACAGGGGATTGTCTTCCAAAAGGGTGCCAGGAGTCTTTGAGAATCCCATTACATCCAGACTCTCTCGGCCTTGATTGCCTCTTTGCCTGCTTCCCATATCAGCAAGCAAACAGGGATAAATCCTGTCTCCAAGACCTTGACACCTATTAGAAATGCTGTTATTAGAATTGAAGAATGAAAATGCCAGGATCCGATATACTCAAAAAGCAACAACCAAAACCCCAGAGATATATACCCCAGACCCCTGGAACAGACACTGGAGGATGGGAGTAGTTGGCAAGTTTTGCTTCCACTCATTTGCTCCATACCCCGATGCTAATTTTCATTTCTTGACAACTTGTTTTGGCTCTATAACCAGTCCTAGTCTGCGATGCATCAGGGAGGGGACCAGAGACAGAGAAATTTTCATCTCTAGGCCTGGCCATATCAGCAGGAGCAACAGGGGTTGCCGGGGCAGCCCTCGTACAGACCCAACACCTGGCTCACAACTTCCATGACAAGCTTGACCAGGCCACTGTCCTCACCTCAGACAGCCTGGAGTCTTTCCAGTGGCAGATGACCTCCCTTGAGGGGATTGCCTTACAAAACAGGAGAGCTCTCAACCTGCTAACAGCTGAGCAGGGAGGGCTTGTGCTGTACTGGGCAAGTCATGTTGTTTCTGTGTTAATGAATCTGGGCTAATCAAAACATATAGGTCCTTAAGGATATCTGGTGAGATCCCTGAGCCTGCTATGCCTCAGGGATCTCTAAGCTATGGTATTCAAACCCTCTGGTGGCTTGGCCTCTTCCCCTCCTTGGCCCCATACTGGTCCTCCTGGCCTCCTGTTTTATCCAATTTCTAAAAGAACAAGTAAGCAACATTGCCAAAGTCACTCCCAACCAGATTCTGGCTCAATACCAAACCATTTGCAACCTAGAGGCTGACGACTATGACAATACCTCCCCTTTATAAAATGAAAACGGGGGAGATATGGAGCCAGGGAGCCATGGGACTAGGGGAAGGAGCAGGACTGATAACCCCCTCTTCTGGTCTGCGCGTTCCAGTGCACACAGCTTTGCACCCCCATTTCCCTGTGCCCCGCTGGCACCTCCGTAGTCAGGTTAAACTTTCTCTCCCCATATAAGGTCATGTCTGGCAGCACCTGGAATTCCTCCTTATGCAAATGAGGCAACCCCCACCCCCACCCCCTCTTCCTGGCCCCGGGCCAATGATTAATGATTTAAGCTCACCCTAACCACCCCTCAAAGGTTTCAGTAGCCTTTGTTCATTAAATGAGCTGGCTCACTGAAGCCTGTATCTTGAGGTTCTGTTCTTGTCAAGCTCACAGTCTGAGATCTCTTCCACTCCCAGCTGTTCCTGCCTCTCCTCCTCCTCTCAAGATCCACAAGCTGTGCCTGAGGGCTTATTGTACCTTGACAGGTGGGGAAACAGAATGTTACTTTCTTTTCAGCGTTTTATCTTCTTTGCCTCCTTTTAACACTACAACTGTCCTAGTTTGAGTTTGTTGCTGTGAAAAACACTTACAAATGAAGCTACTACAAACATATCCAGAAAGGCAAAGAGGATGGACATCAGAAGAAGGAGAAAACAGGGAACAAGTCAGGAGCCTGCCACAGAGGACCTCTGAAAGGCTCTGCCCTGCAGACTATCAAAGCAGATGCTGAGACTTATGGCCAACCTTTGGGCAGCGTGCAGGAAATCTTATGAAAGAAGTGGGATATAGTAAGATCTGGAGAGGACAGGAACGCCACAAGGAGAGCAACAGAACCAAAAAAATGAGCACAGGGGTCTTTCCTGAGACTGATACGCCAACCAAGTACCATGCATGGAGATAACCTAGAACCCCTGCACAGATGTAGCCCATGGCAGTTCAGTGTCCAAATGGGTTCCATAGTAATGGGAAGAGGAACTGTCTCTGACATGAACTGATTGGCCTGCTGTTTGATCACCTCCCCCTGAGTGGGGAGCATCCTTACCAGGCCACAGAGGAGGACAATGCAGCCACTCCTGATGAGACCTAATAGACTAGGACCAGAAGGAGGGAAAGGAAGACCTCCCCTATCAGTGGACTTGGGGAGGGACATGGGTGCAGAAGGGGGAGGAAGGGAGGGATTGGGATGGGAGGAAGGAGGGAACTGCAGGGGGCATACAAAGTGAATAAAAGTGTAATTAATAAAGAATTTAAATTAAAAAAATTTTAAAAAGAAAGAAAAACACCATGACCAAAAGCAACTTGGGGAAGAAAGGGTTTAATTTATTATACTTTGTAGCACATCATTGAAGAAAGCCTGACCAGGAGCTTAAGCAGTACCTTGGAAAGAAACACTGAAGCAGCTGCCACGGCAGAATGCTGCTTACTAGTTTGCTTTCTGGGTGTGGCCAGCTACCTTTTTTATATAACTCAAGCCCACTTGTCCAGGAATGGCAGCACCTGCAGTGGGCTGGACTCTTTCTCTCATCAACTAGCAATCAAGAAAATTCCCCACAGACATGCCCATCTAATCTAATGGGGGCAGTGCTTCAGCTGAGGTTCTCTCTTCTTATGTGTGTCAAGTTGATAACCTAGGTTAGCCATCATCATGACCTGGAAAACATTCTATGGTAACATGCAGAAATACTTTAACAGTTTTGCATCTGTGTTCATGAATGTATATAGAACTGACTTGTGAGTTGGTGTATTTTGCAATGTGCAGCTGTGAGTTTCTCACTCACTCTAGTCTCTACGAGTTTGTGTATTAGAGTTTGGATATTGAATGTCTCTCAAAGACTCAAGTGTTGAAGACCTGCTTCACAGCCTGTGACACATTGGCAGGTGGTAGAATATTTGGGAGGTGGATTATAGGGAGAGGAAATTAGATCATTGGAGGCATGTCTCTCTTGCTTTTGTTCCCCCAAAGGTTAGCAGCCATGATGGAACACCCCATCACAGACCCCAAAACAATGGAGCCACTGACCATTGGCTAAGCTCTCTGAAACTGTGGAGCTAAAATAAATATTTTTTCTTTGTGTGTGCAGGTGCATGGTGCACAGGACAACCTCAGGGGTTAGTCTTCAGGTGCTTCAGGTGCTGTTTTTCCTTATTCCTCATTGGCCTAGAACTAGACTAGGCTTACTGTTCAGGGAGCTCCAGGGAACTGCTTATCTCTGCTGCCCCAGATTTGGGATTTTAGAAACATGTCACCACTCTTGCAAGGCAATCACTTTACTGACTGAGCCATCTCCCAGCCTGACACTTCCTTCTTAGTAAGATTTATGTGTGTTAGGCATTGTGTCATAATGACAGATAGTTGACTACCTCACTGTTCAGTCACAACCACTTTACAGTGACTCTTTTGTGTGTTGGGCACCACACCATATATCCCAGTCAAAGACAGCACTAAATATCTAGCAGTGTAACAATCTAAGAATGTACTTTATCCTTAAAAAGGAAAGCTTTGTAATTAAAAGCTTTCTTTAAGATTATTTTTTTATCCCCATGATAACCAACGTATTGTTACTTTGTTTTCTAAGTTGAAGTAAATAAGTCTTTGTTGCAGTACTGAAGCAACACCAAGAGCTGATCTGCGATCATATGCCTGTAATGTTTTAAAATTACTTTAGGGTCAGACACCTACGTTTACCTATAAGCTGGGTACAAGAAAGAGGTGAGTTCAGTGTATCTTTGTGTCTGGGTAAAATTTTTGGAAAATCCCCCAGATTCTCTTTTCAGTTCTTGTACAGGGTTTCTTTGTTCTTCATTCCTTTTTTCTGCTTCAATTCAAATGACAAACTAATGCTTCAACACCACTTTATTCACGGAGCCATCTCTCTCTGGACCCCAGTGTTGTGAGTACTCTACAGAGGAAGGAGTCCCCTGACTTTAGATAGGCCAGCTGACAGAAAAGGTTGCAGGGTGGGGGCTGGGGGTAGTGGTCACTGGGGTACCATCTGGAAGCACCCAGGTCCTTGTGTCTAATACTGATGCTGAGGACAAAGAAATGAGGGAATGAAAAGCTACAGTCACTGTGCCCTGTAAGCCATGGGGTTCTAAGCTCTATCTGCTGGGGGTGGGGCGTTTGTGAAGCAGTGTGTGCAGAAGTGTGGGTTGGGGTGTTGCTGGATAACACTTTACTTACCTAATATATGCAAGGCCCTGGCTTCCATTCCCAGCATAGCAAAAGAAAACTGGAAGAAAAAAAAGGCAGAAGCTATCCCAGAACAGGGTCATAGCTCTGGGTCTGGTGTCAGAGCTTTGCCCTCCCCCTCCCACCTGTAGATGCTGGTTTGTTTGTGAGTGTCCTGGCTTCTTCAGGATAGTCTTCCTCTGTGACTGACTTGCTTTTATGTTTTTTTTTTCCAGTCACCTAATTTTATGTTATTTCTTATCCCAGAGTTGTTTCCATGTAAAAGAGTGAGAAATTCTCCTTGGCATTTGATAGCAGTTGAATTCACCTGGAGATCTTTCAGCCTGGCTGCCAACACTGGGGATCCTGCCTGCTGGCTGAAGACTATGAAGACTGTGAAATGCCTTCACAGCCTATGCAAGAACGGGAAATGAGTGTTACTGGCCCCAGGAGGCCCTCGCTTCCCTAGCCTCTAAATTTTCCTCTAACGCTGGATTTAGCTTTCAACAAACCTTAGCTGGTAGCCAAGAAAAATACTTTTAAGAACACCCCTTGAAAACCAGGAGGGGAAGATTTATAAATTAAAAAAAAATCATTACAACAAAGCAGGAAGTTGAGTTGCATGAATGAATCTTCCCTGTCACCTATAAAGGACCTTCAAGGGTAGAAGGTGACTGTTCTTGTCCAAGGATGCCCTACCTGTATCAGACCTTGAGGTCATTCTCCAACTTTACCCCGGGCATGTTCCTGGACCTCAGGCAAGTGTCATGTTTTAGAGAAGGAATAAAAGAAAAAAAAAACTGGCTTGCACTCCAGACCTCTCACTCCAAATGGAGAGGAAACTCTGTACATAAGCATTGCTTCCCCAAAGGAGAGAAAACTAGAAGGCACTTCCTATCCATTAAAGTATCCAAAATGTTGCTGAGGGAATATTGAGCCAATCCAGATGCTAAGCACGTTAAGTCAGGAGAAGAAGGAGGAGGAAGGGGAGGAGGAGGAGGAAGAAGAGGAGGAGGAGGAGGAAGACGAGGAAGACATGTGAGGAGTGTTCAAACAGACCATTTCCTTGACAAAGCTCAAGGTTCTCTAGTTGATATTGCAGAATATTTGATCCCATTGTGAACCCCAAAATTGTAAAATTGTAAAAGCCTGTCTCTTTGGTGTGATTGAGTCCTATCACACACCTTTAATCCAAGAACTTTCCTTTTGTTGTAAACCAGTGATTATGATGTGGTTCACCCAGCCCTAGTGCACACCTTTGATACCAAGAGCTTTCTGTGCGCAGGATTTAATAAAGTTGACCCTAAGTCAAGAGGTGGAGCAAGAAACCAATTGACAGGGATTAAAGTGTAGGAGGGACTTTGAGTTGAGGGGTATTTAAGACAGCTATGTAGAAGAAGAAAGGTTTTAGCTTAAGCTCTGGCTTTAGCTTAGGCTGCTGCTCCTCATCTTCCTGGCTTTTGAGGCTTTGAGCTAGCAAGCCTTAAGCCTTGGTTATTTTGGCCTTTTTCTCCTGGGCTGTCAGTTGAGCTAGTGAGCCTTTTGAGTTTTTCTCCATCCAGACCCAAGCTGAATAGGAAGGTCAGCTGGATACTTTCTCTGCCCCTCTGAGCTAGCAGGTTTTCACCCCAGCATCTGCCTCCTGAATCTTTATTGATAAAATAAAGCACTTGAGATTTTCATTTTTTAAATAAAACAAGTTTGTTTCTTCAGGCAGGCAGAACACTTACTTAAGGACATTATAAGCTAAGCATAGGGTCTCAGGAGAGTATTCCTGTTCTATTCTTCTGGCTCACTTGAGAGGAGGTGAAAGACTGACCAAGGAGAAGCAGCTGACAGGCCTGGACCACAGAGACTCCTTGCAGCTCTAAATGCTGCCATCAAAGATGAGACTATGAAGAGAAAATATCCAATGATGCAATAAATTAATATAGTGTTTGTTATAATAAACAAGAGATTTTCTATAAAACAAATACACAAACAATAGCAGAAATATTTCCAGAGTTTATTAGCACAACAGATGGATTCCATTCTAAAGGCTTGGCCAGTTTCATTGTCAAAGCAGCACAATATATAGTTTTTCATCTTTATGACTCAGTTTGATAATTTTTACGATTAATCCTGTGACTAGACAGCAAGAAAAGGAATTCTAAAACATGTCACAGGTATGTGGATGTACAGAAGACTGTGGACACAGAGTACTGGAATTCTGTCAAACAAAGTTCCTATTCGGAATGCGCCTATTGTTAGGTCAGTGTAACCGGAGGGCATTTCCTAGCATAACCTGCCATGCAAGTGCTGCTGTGCTGTATTTTTCAAAGGCTGCTGGTGTGCCCACATGAAATAGTCTAATTATTCCCTACCAAGTGCAGATTCTTTAAATTGTATTATTTCATTGAACATATCAGGAAGTAGGTTTTTATAAGAACCTTAATGTTAACTTGCATTTTAAGATTCATTTTCAGAGTGTATTTCTCTTTCCAAAAAGTTAAATCTTGTATGTAAATCCTTTCTCCCCTCTCCTATTCTCTTTTTCTCTCCCCTCCTCTCTTGCCTGCTTCCTGTTTCCTCCTTTTCTCCCTCTCCTTTCTTCCCTTCCTTTTCTTCTTTTCTTTCTCTTCTCCCTTTCTTTCTTCTTCCCTTCCTTCTGTTTTCTCCTTTTCCTCCTCCCCTTCTCTCATGTCTTATTCCCCTTTCCTCCTTTTTCTTCTCTTTTCTCCTTCCCTCTCCTCCCTTCCTCTGCTCTCCGCCTCCCATCTCTCCAGTCAGTACAGAGTGCTGTCTGAATAAGCAGGCTATGGATTGATGGTGTCTATTGTAAAGACAATCCTAGAAAGGTTTGCTAGAATCCAGGCCCCATGGGAGATGTCTGTTTTCATCCCTGAGTGCATTCTCAGATTCTTAATTATTGCTTTTCATCAGAAAAAAAAAATACCAAACCCAACCCACCAACCAAACAAAAAACCGTGGGTCCCTGCTTAATTGAATTGGTGCTTACAGTGGGCTATATCATGTTCAAAGACAAAAAGATTTGATATTTGTGCCTGTTTAAAATTTTTAATTAATTAATTGATTGATTGGTTTACTTTATATCCTGATCATAGACCCCTTCCTCCTCACCTTGTGGTCTCACCCTCAGTTCCTATTCCCCTCTCCCTTGTTCCTCAGAGAAGGGTTCATCAAGTCACCTCTGGACTGAGTGGGTCCTCTTCTTCTGTGGCCTGACTAGCTAGCCCCGCCAGTGTGATCAAAAATCAGGCAACAGAGTCCGTGTTAGAGGCAGCCTCTACACAGCTTACTAGGCCACCCATATTAAATGTGAGCGGCTCATCAGCTACCTCGATGTGAGCAGCTCATGAGCTACATCTATGTAGAGGACCTAGGTCCAGTCTATGAATGGTCTTTAGTTGGTGTTTCACTATCCGCAAGCCCCTTTGGGCCCTGGTTAGTGGGCTCTGTTGGTCTCTTTGTGTTTGGTTTTTATTTAATTTTTTATTTAATACTTTATACCTGTCACCTCCAGGTCCTTCTATCCTTCCCATCACTTTTCCTCAAGACTCTACATGTTTCATTCAATTTTTGGCTGTGAGTCTCAGCATCTGTTTTTATCTGTCGCTGAGTAGAGCCTCTTACAGGACAGCTATGCTAGCCTCCTGTCTGCAAGCATAACAGAATATCATTAATAGTGTTAGGGGTTGGCTCTCTACTGTGGGGTGGGTCTTATATTGGACTATGGGCCTAATTTTTAAAGTAGAACCTTCTGAGCTCTCTCTGTATAGTATTTATTACAGTTGAGCTGATTCTTTTTTGGGGAAATCTGTATTGTATTTGTGTAAATTTTTAAAAATATCAGTGGTTTAGATCTGATGTTCTACTCATATGTTCTTCTTAATTTTCTTTTTATTATCCTTTGCACAATTGTAAGGCAATCCAGCCTCCTAGTTACAAGGACTACTGGCAAACATAAACAGCAACCAACCTCCAGGGGGCACACATCGCCTCCTGTGCCTCGGTCATTGCGCTGCTCATAAGAAATGTTCCCCAGCTTATTCAGAATCGTAGAAGCACAGGAAAGGGCAAACAGAGCCCAAGGGACAGCAGTGGTGGCCAAGTCTACTGACCCATCTGGGAAAGTGAGCCCCTGCAGTGCAAGTAAGAAAACAAAAGGCATTCATGGTTGGATCCATTGGCCACATGGTCAAGGTCAAAAATCTAACCACCTAGGGCCAGATTCAATAAAGACCCGTCTGGCTTTCATGCCAAGCCACGGAGGCCTGGAAAAATCAATTTTCTGGAACTTGTAAAGTCTCCCATAGTCAAAGCAAAGTCAGCATTCCTTTCTGTTCTCGCTGCCTCTGAGACGACACAGAGGCCTTGGTCGGCTGTGACCTTGGCTGCCTTCAGCAAGTCGTAGTAGAACCATGCAGAAGGAGGTAAGGAAGCAGTCCTCAGTGCTGAGCACTAGCACACTGCAGGCTGCCATGCCTAGCTTTACCCCATGCCATTCACTCATTTGCTTGGTTTAATAAAAAAAAAAAAATTGGAAGACCCAGCTCTGTGCTGGATGCTAGGCTAGAGGCTAGGAGAAGGAAGGTAAGAATACATGGAATTTATCTTCAATAAATCCTCAGAAGGAGATAATCCCAGTGAAAGAGTGCAGAGGAGTCTACAGGGACATGAAAAGGTAGTGTTTCAATTTTGGTCTAGGAGACTATAAACCTCTGTTATGAAAGGGTAACAGTTATGTCAACCTTGAAAAAAAAGGCAAGAGGAAGACTCAGTATATGTGACTATCAAATGCAATAATGTAGAAAGGAGGCTGAGGGTGAGGAAGAGGCAGGAAGTTAGAGACAGAAAGAGATAAAAGAGAAAAAGAGATACAGAAACAGAGATGAAACTGCAGAAAAGAAGGAACAATTTGAAGGACAGAAGGAAGAGAGAACACATAGGGAGGAAGAGAAGGAGAAGGTGGTTGCTATGTCCTGCATGGTTTCATCCTGGAAATCTAAGTGGGTAATGTGGGCATGAAGATGTAAGAGACTCTGAAGAAACGGCAGATACACATACAGAAAATCTGGGATAAGGAGGGATGTACAATTCAATCTGATGGAGGGTGCATACTACCCAGTGCAGAAACTCAGCACTTTTAGTATGTGCACACACAGATGAAGGGTTAGATTGCCTCAGTTGGAGGACTTTATAGGGGAGTGGTGTCAGGCCATAAACATTCAGCAGAAGAAAACTGTGGCAGATGCTTTCCACACACACTATACACATTAATACTTGAACCAGACAGAGAAAGGCTTTGCCATTTAACTGAGCCTGATAAAGGGAAAGACCTTGAGGTCCTTGACATATCAACAGCACAGTTCACTAATGACCCCATCACGGATGAGAGAAATGAATTTGAAGTAATTCTCAAAGCTCAGAAAAGCCAAAGCCACCAATTTTTGCTTGTTTTTTTGAGAAATAGGGATAAATGTTGGCATCTCATTTTTGACAGAGCCTGCAAATGTATGAAAAATACACAGGTGTAGAGCTGGAAGAGAGACAAGGGGTGTGATGGAGGCTGCCTCACCAGTCACTGTTGAGCTTAGAAAAGGCACAGGATCAGGCGATCAAATGAAGAGACGAAGATGTGTAGGATAAAACCTACACTTTGGCTTTGTTGTCTGGGCTAGGGACAAAGCTATGCATCAGGATACAGAACAGAGGAGAGCTGAATACAGAGTAGAGTCTTGAAGGGTGAGATGATTTGTGTGCAGGATTTTGGCTCAGAGGGTCTCAGTGAACATGATTTTAGATCAAAAGCAAAATGAGGATTATCAGTCTGTGGGTTATGATGGCAATTATGGAGGAAACTGCCAAAGAGAAAAATCAAGTCAAAAGTTCAGGAGAGCCCTAGAGGTAGCTCAAGACAAGAGACTCAGAGCATCACTAAGTGGCCAGAGAGGACAGGAGTATTCATCATGAGGGTTTTCACGACCTCCAGAATGGTTAGGTGAGGCAAGCACATTGCAGCAGTCCTTAAAAAGATGAGGGTTCAGTGTCCGGCATCCCTGTGAAGTGTGAAACAGGGAGACCATGTGGTGCCAGCACAAAGGAAGAGTGATCTGGAGAGGGTGTCTGAGGACGCTGGATAAATTTAGAGAGTACGGAAATTGATACACCTAAAGAAGGCAAACAAGAAAGAGGACCTGGGGTAAGGGGACCAATCCTCACTTAGAAAGACAAAGGGGATGGGCATTGGATGTAGGAGAGAACAAGTAACAGGACAAGAGCCTACCACAGAGGGCCTCTGAAAGACTCTACCTAGCAATGTATCAAAGCAGATACTGAGATGCATAACCAAACCTTGGGCAGAGTGCAGGGAATCATATGAAAGAAGGGGAAGTTAATATGATCTAGAGAGGACAGGAGCTCCACAAGGACCAAATATATCTGGGCACAGGGGTCTTTTATAAGACTGTTTCTCCAACCAAGGACCATGTATGGATACAGCCTAGAACCCCTGCTCAGATGTAGGGCATGGTAGCTCAGCATCCAAGTGGGTACCCTAGTAAGGGGAACAGAGACTATTTCTAACATGAACTCAATGCAGGCTCTTTGACCTCTCCCCCTGCCCCCCAAGGGAGGAGCAGCCTTGCCAGGCCACAGAGGAGGACTTTGCAGCCAGTCCTGAAGATACCTGATAAACCAGGGTCAGATGAAAGGGGAGGAGGTCCTCCCCCATCAGTGGACTTGGAAAGGGGCATGGAGGAAATGACAGAGGGAGGGTGGGATGGGAAGGGAATAAGGGAGTGGGATACACCAGGGATACAAAGTTAATAAACTGTAACTAATATAAATAAATAAATAAATATTTAAAAAGAACTTAAAAATATTTAGAGATATGGTCTCTTTGATTAGGTACAGTAATGGTTGTCTGTTGAAGTGAGGATCCCTAAATGAAAGGAATTGTGAGGTGGAGGACTTCTTATTTTGTAAATATAAAGGTGGCCTCTGTTTGTCACCTCAATGATGTTGCAAGCATGATTTCTGACTTTTGAAATAATTTTTTATCAACATAGTCAACTGTTCACGTTCTTGGGGTTCTGTGAGGTACTTCAATAATTCATACAGTGTGCATTGATAAAATCCAGCTGAATTCCCCTTAGCTAACCTCCCCACCCTTTCTAACCCCTAGTTACCACTATTCAGCATTCAATTTCTAAGTAAATAAATAAATAAACAAATAAATAAATAAATAAATAAAGGCATTTACTTATTTTTATGGTACTATGTGTGTGAGAGTTTGTCTTCATATATGCCTGGTACAGGAGGAAGCCAGAAGAGGACATAGGGTCCCCTGGAACTGTAATTACAGATAGTTGGTGTTGAGAACTGAACTCAGGTCCTCAGCAAAAATAGCAAGCATCCTTAACCACTGAGCTATCTCTCCAGTTATATGTTCCATTTCTCACTGTCTGTCCTCATCTCCTGCCTTAGCCCAGTATCATGTCCCCATCTGTATTTATATCCACACATTCTTGGCCTTTGTCTTATCAGGACTGCTTGGATATTTTTTAGACTCCTAGGTCTTTTCTCTAACTTTTCTCAGATATGTAGTATTGGATGAGCACCCCAACTTCTTTGATGCCTCTTGGTAGAGGTAGGTACCTCACAAAAACTGAATTGTGTTCACACATATGAGGCACATTTAATTACTGAGGTTTGATCACCATGGTGAATTTGTGTTTCTTTCAGCACAATGTCGCTTAGGATAGTCATAAAACTGCTT
The DNA here is from genome assembly GCA_028658305.1 of Pachyuromys duprasi. Lineage (NCBI taxonomy): Eukaryota > Metazoa > Chordata > Mammalia > Rodentia > Muridae > Pachyuromys > Pachyuromys duprasi. The sequence continues at coordinate 144,016,863 of CM053766.1, read as the reverse complement.
ACCAGATAGATCATCAAAAGAGAGACTGCTTTGGATTCTAAGATATACACTTCACAAGAGGGAATGTAGTATAATGTTGGTTTGATTGGAGCAAAAGAGAAGTCAATCTTGGAGCAAATGAGTAGGATATATGTGTGTGTGCGTGTGTGCATGTGTGTGTGGGCATGCATGTGTGGTGTGGTATTGTGTGGTGTAGTGTAGTGCAGTGTAGTATGTGTAAAGCAGTCAGGCTGGGGACTATTTCATGGTAAAAAAAAAAAAGCATGAGGAACTTTAAGGCATAGAGCTGAGTCAGTATTGGTGAGGTTCTGCAGCTCAATAGCCTGTCTGATCTAAGCAAATCATCCTTTGCTACGTTTGGGGTGGAACACCAGAGTTCCAGTATAAAACAGGGTTGAAAGATGGGATGTTTGGGAGGTGATTGATCATGAAAGCTCTGCCCTTTTGAGTGTGTTAGCCCATGGGTTACTAGATTAATGGTTAGCATCAGTATGGCTTTGCTATAAAAAGAACTTCTTTCTACTATGCTTAATCTCCTTGCCTTGGGATGCCTTATGCTGTGGAGAGCTGCCTGTGCCGTGCCTTAAAGATGGCGCTGGTTTCCGCCTTCTGCCACCCCGACGCCCAGTGCTCTGGCGATAAGCAACTCCTTATTTGGCAGTGCTGTGTCTGATGATCTGCCTTCTCTTGCGTGTACTATCTGCACTTCCCACGTGGCTACCCGGGGTTGGTTGGCTCAGGGGTATTTATTCCTGGGATGGGCTCTCCTCGGGGCAAAAGATTGCAGAAGATTGTTCAAGGCTCCTGAATAAACTGCTTGAAGAAGAGCTCGTGTTTCATGTCTTTCCTTGCTGGTCGAGGTGGATGCGACATTATGCAACAAGATGGCTCTCACTAGATGAAACTTCCAGGATTTAAAACAAAGAAACATATGTAGTCAAGGCTACACAGAGAAACTGTCTCAAAATAAACAAACAGACAAAAACAAAACAAATATATATGTGCGCATACACATACATATGTGCATGTGTATATATATCCTCTATAAATGACCCTATCTGTGCTTAATTATATCAATAGTAGAAGAATCAGACAGGCAGCACCAAGATCAAGAGTTGTGGTGGGATCATTTGGGCTACAGTAAATGCCTGTTTATTGTAATTGCAACTTCTGGAACAGCAGTTCAGACCATCAAGAATGCCATGTGTGGACATTATCCTCTCCGTGCAGGTGAATGGAGCCCCTCAACCCTACACTGGAGCCTATCCTTTCCCTGCCACCCTTGCCCAGTCTGGTAACAGGGGTGCTTTGTCATTTACCACATTTTGATGCTGGGGCAGGTGGCCAGGGCATGGCCACCATGGAGTAGAAAGCCTTTTGCTCATGACAGCACACAGGCTTTTGCCTCCCACAGTGGGATGACTTCAATTTGCTGCAGAGGAACAAGGGTAGTTACTTACTGCAAAGCTCAAAAGAATTAAGAAAATATTTGTTCAGAGATTAGCAGGAGATGCTTTCCTGTTACTTTCTAATGTAAGCAGTCTGAAAAGCTCCAGGCTTCCAAACACCTCAAGCCAGGAATAGGAGGATACAGCTCAGGTGATGTGTGGGCTGGTGGAGGGTGTGGCGACTGCCACTTCCTGTGCAGGTCTGGTTGCTTTGGAAGATTCCTTTCTCTGTTCACTACAGAGAAGCCACACTTTGTTACTGTAGGGGATATCCAGTGGGTTGTCTAGCACATGTGTATACTCAGTGGGTGACCTACCTACGATGGACCTCAGCTGTATTTCCAACTGAGAAACCTTAGTATCTGGGCAACAGTATTATTGTAATGCCATGAATACACACAAACATGAATTGTTTTTCCTTAAAAAATTTAGGTCAATATTGCATGTACTTATTTTTGTGTGTGTAATATTTTATCCTATTTTGGATTTTATGTCAAGAAACATTTGCACTCTGTTCTATGACTTCACAGCACCTGACCTCATATCTCATAAATTTCCCCTGTGCAAAAAACAAAGCAAATGGTGACTTATTTCACTTGGGGGCAGGAATTAGGGTAATCTACTTGGTTCTCTGACTAAGTGTCCAGGTAAACACAGGCAAGTTATTACAGCTCTGTTACTTTTTTATTTCATTTCCCCCAAAGTGAGCTGAGACAGGTCCTTGGCTCTTGCCTCCTCAACATGCTCTCCTATTCGGGTAAGCACATGTATGCCGTCTCCTGGAAAGGAATCCTAAACATACTTGAGGAGCAAAAGATGGCAAAGTAGATGACATTATCAGACCAAACCGCACTGGGTTGGAGCTAGTCCTGCAGATAGTGTTGGCTCGGAAAAGGAGAGCACAGAAGGCAAAAGGAAGTAACTGGGAGCAATTCATGAGCTGCTGAAAGACTGATGGGAGGGGCCGTGTCCAGTGGAGTTGGCTAAAGGTGGGTATGTGTCAGGAGCTGAGAGAAGGTGAGTGGGATGAGGAAAATGTAACCACTCAACTTCACATGATTTCAATATAAAGAAAACATGTGATATGTACAGAAACATACTTTTTCTGAATATTTGAGAATAATATTGAGATGTTATCCCTGGAGCCTTTAGAGTGCATTTCATAAAGCCTGTAATATTCTCTTGTAATCACAGGACCATTATTTATGAAGGGTACTTTCATATTCTCTATTATAAAGACACATGTGAATGCTATGTTGTAACAAGGAGTCAGAACATACATTTTACTAGCTTAGTGTGTACACATTGTTAATGGTTTATCTGTTCTAGGTTATACCCCCTCCTAGACCATATGCCCCTGGAGGAGAACAAGGTTCATACTTGCAGAAATTGACTTGACTCAATGGTTCATGAAATGCCTGATCCCAAACACCCACAAGATGAAGAAAGAGAGAAAAAGGCGATAAGAAGACAGACAGATATCACACGTTTCAGAAAAATGGCTTACCACCTGATCGGAGGGGCTGTGCTCCTGAACGACTCTCTTTGTTTAACTCCTCCTACCTACATAATCTGCTGGTTGGAGGTGCAACAAAGACAGAATTTTAGGTTGTTAACCCACTGTCTTCTCGAATTGCCAGATCTCTAAATAAATGCAGTTTTAAACATTTGATTCCTGTCTCTTTTCATTGGCATCTGCGAGAGACAGGTAGCAACAAGTTCCGTATCCACAATTCACTTTCTCTCAGCTACTAAAACATTATGAGAGTCAGGAAATTAGACATTGTCCAACCTATTCAATGCAAATGCATATGTCTAACCTTTAGCCCTCATGTGAATTTTGTGGTAGGCTCCAGTAATGTTTTTATATTGCAGATTTATTCTTCTACTCCAGAGTCTAATCAGAGACAAGGCATAAGCATTTGTCATGTCTATTTGTTGTTATTTACTCTGACTAGTCCCCAAACCTGATTCATCCCCTCAAATGTGATGTTTTTAGGCAATGCCAGCCAGTTTTGAATTTGTCTATTGAGTTTGTCTGATGCTCTCCTGAGTATTATCTTCACGCCAGACATTTTTGCCAAAATTGCACATGAGGTAGGAAAGTCAGCTTGTTCCAGGCAAGGGGTGAAAGTCACTGTCCATTTGGTTATGTATTTTGGTTGCTGCTGTTTTGAATTCACGTCCTTGAATTCAGTCTGCTGTGTGCTAACAGTTGCTGATTGTTCCTGATTCTGACGCCACTATGAGACAGCCTCACTGCAACAGCGCCACCTACTGAAACAGAGAATGATTTTCTCTCATTGAGATTGTTTACCTTGATGTTTTACCTTGTAGCTTAAAGTTGGTGCTAAGCTTTCCAGATACCAGGCTGATAAAAAAAGCTGAAGGCTGGGGTCAAGTCTTCAGGAAAGCGCGTTAGGGGAAACACAATATGGAAATCAATTGTGCAAAAGCAGCTTCTAGCACAGTCCTGGGAACCCATGTCCTTTGGAGCACCTTGGGAAGAATAATTATGAGATTCTCTCTCTCTCCTTCTTGTCTCAAAAATGAAGTGTTTTGATGGGGTGTGGAGGGATGGGGGTGCACTCACCATGCTAGCACTACCCAACCAAGACCACACTGCTTTCTTCCTTTCATCTTTGTAATGTGGCTCCTTATAAACTTTAACTTGTTCCAGCATTTGCCTCATTGTTTGTCTGGAAATAATAAGAGCAGTTGGTCTCGCTCTCTAATTTGAGAGAAAATCTGGCATTCCCCTCCTACTATGGAGAACACTTGGGATGATCTCTGTCATCATCACATCACACTGACCTGCTGCTCTTTCAAACAGATGTTTGATCTTCTCGTTACTAATCAGAGGTTTGAACCTGATGGTTTTGTTTGTCTCTTTGTTTCTGTAACTGCAGTATTTCTTAAAGCCAAGAAGGATGGTGGTCAACTTTAAACCAAGTTACTCTCCTTTCGGTACTGACTATGAAGAACCGAATTGGGGCAAACAAGATAGCTCATCAGATAAAGTCACATGCTACACAAATGGCTGCATGCAGCTATACACAAATGGCTATATACACATGGCTGTATATGGCTGCTCACAAATGTGACTGAAAATAGCTTAAACTTAGTGCCACACCCCCTCTCCCAAACCCCAATCCTTGGCCAAAGGAAGAACTAACAGAAGTGAATTGAACCTGTTTCTAAACATTTTGGGATACTGTTGGGTTGCATCATGTGAAATTATTATTCATCTGTTTCATAATTAAAATGCTATTAAAAAATTTAACTTCACTGACACTGCTGAGAAATAACACAGAAAGAAGTGAGGCACCATTTGTGCATTTCCCCAATGGTGACATCTCATAATACTACAGTACATTTTTTTAAAACCTACAAAATAACAGTTTTAAGTGGCCGAACCTAATATATTAGAAATGTTTGGCAAAACCACAAGTTTGGCTGACTTAGACCATGTGGATAATCCTAAAGTCATAAAGCAGAGTAAGTCTGATGGCATTGAGACATGGGCCATTACCATATGCATGTGAGTTCATGCTGTGAGAGAGGAGGGGAATCAAGGGAGAACTGGGCCACTGGCTAGATTTTAAGTAATACCAGAGGGTGAACTCTGGGAAGTGCACTGGGGACCTCAGTGGGGATGTAGAGTGCTGACACAGGCGCAACTTCAAGGTCAGGGAGAGAGCAACAGAGGATGAGCTTAGCTAAGTGAGTACAGGCAGCCTACAATCAAGTTAGTGTGAGCTGTTCTGCCCCGAAGTTGAGAGGAAGCTGCTCGTGGGAGGGTGAAGTTGTAGGGTCCACAAAATTATGGATGCTCATGGGAGGGCACAGAGTTAGAAGAATGAAGACCCTCTTTTAAAAGAAGAAGAAAAAATGTTTCCTGTGTGATAAGAAGAATGGGTGAGACCATGGTAAGAGTTAGGCATAAACAGGAGGGAGCACTCTGCAAATTCTGGGGCTTGAATGGGTTAGAACAGTGCCATTCTCATTCTTCATCTCATTCAGAATGCTGAAATTAAAAAAAATGAAATCAGGGTTGGTCTTGTTGAAAATGAGGGTAAAATTGTCTTCAAGTTCACCCTAAAACCAACCCACCCATAAAAACTTCGACCCCAAATTTACCCTGCCTACAAGATGTGCAGGGAAGAAAATAGAGCAAAGATTGAGAGAATGTCCAATCAACGCCTGGCCCAACTTGAGACCCACCCCATAGGAGAGAGCCAACTCCTGATACTGTTAATAACACTATGCTTTACTTGCAGACAGCTGTTTCCTGAGAGTGTCCACCCAGCAGTGGATCAAGACAGATGCTGAGACTCATAGTCAAACACTGAGCAGAGCTCAGGGAGACTTGTGAAAGAGTGGGGTTAAGGAGAGAAAGGAATGGATAGAACTTTCACAAGAAGACCAACAGAGCCAGCCAACCAGGGACCAAGGGAGACTTAAGGAGGCTGAAGCACAAACAAAGGACCATTCATGGACTAGACCGAGGCCTCCTACATAGATGTAGCCAATAGGCAGCTCGGTCATGTGGGTTCTCTAGTAAGGGGGGCAGGGACTGTCTCTAACATGGACTCCATTGCCTGCATTTTGATCACTTTCCCCTGGCTGGGGCTGCCTCACCTGGATGTAGGGGAAGAGTATGTGCTCAGCCCTAATGCAACTTGATGTTCTCTGGTGGGTTGGTGTGTGTATGTGTGGGGAGGGGTCATCTCTTCTTTTCTGAGAAGTAGGGGAGGGGGTAGGAAGAAAGGGAGGAAGGGTGGAACTGGGAGGAGAGGAGGAAAGGAGCCACAATTAGGATGGAAAGTGCTGAAATAAATAAATAAATAAATAAATAAATAAATAAATAAATAAATATTTTTAAAAAGTCTGCAGATTCCACAAATCGATTTTGAAAACAAGAAAAACTCATCATAGAATGAAAAAGGCAAAATATTCCAACTGTTCAAGTTTTGAATGCACCAGGCCACAATATTTAATTCTCACATTATTCTGTTCTTTGACAAATATAGCATGAGGTTGCAACAGGTTTCATCAAGTCCAAGGACACAATGGATTATAGTGGAGACAGACAGGTTCCTCTGAACACAATACCTTCAGCAATTTGTCCAGCATTCTGATAACCAGATTCCATGAACAGCAGAAGGGGCCAAGTCGGTTATGCACACATCTGGAGGGACCAGGGGATGCATTGCCCCAAAGAAAACTCACTTGTAACCTGGATGAATAATAATGCTCCAAGGAGGATCCAGAGGTCAGTTACTCCTTGACTGGCTGGTTGCATGTGGAGTGGAGCTCTTCTTCTGGATCCCACATTTCAGAAGAGCAGAGACAAAGTACAGATGAAAGATGATAAAAGGTAATGGCTACTGAGCTAATTTGCTATGAATATATATTTTAGGAAAGGAGACAGAAACAGAGCGAAAATATTGAAAGAGGTAGAGAAACATCAATGAAGAAAGTCTACACTGTGAGGACATGATGTCCTGATACAGAAATGAACATGAAGAGGCTTTAAGGAGCAGGATACATGAGCAGAAAAGAATGAGACAGACCGTTGAGAGAAAGCATCAGACTTGGCTTGTGATCATCCATTACTATAAGTGTTATTATGGGAAGTTTACAGTTGTTCAGGTAGAGTGCTTTGACTTCTACCATCACCATGTTGCTCAAGCAATAATTCCAAAACTAAGGACTCCAGGCCCCTATTCCACCAGAAGACACTTGGGTGTTCAACATGTGATAGTCCCAACATAAGTGTTTATAGCATAAGGAAACATAGAAAACACAATCTATGATTCTCAAATTATATTCCACAGGCTACCCAACTCCCTTTGCCTGCTTTCCTTTCTTCTTTTCCTCCATTCATTTGTTTCTTCCATTCTTCTCACTATTCTCTCTGACCGCTGGCTTCCATATGCCGTGTGTATGACATAAGGACAGACATGGAGGGTACCCTTGTGGAGCTTGTGGGAAAATAGATGTTGTCACCTAACTTACATTTCCTTCTTTACTACCAAAGTTGTACCTTCTGTTCCTTCTTGTTTTCATGGTGCCAATATCTAGAGGTAATTTCATGTTTTCATGAATGTTCTGCATGTACTAGGTATGGCATTTTATATATAATATACATGTGTCTACGTGTGTATATATGTATATGCACACACACATATCTTGCAGTGCCTATACACTTTATCTCCTGGGCATTTCCTTCCTTTGGCTGATTCCCACCATCCATTCTAGAACTAACCAAAGTTTCTTGTCCAAGGTCAGTGGCCTCCCTTTCTGCTCTCATTGTCTTAACAGTTCCAGTGAATTCTTGGGTGCTGCTCACTCACAAATGTGGATGTGGGGTGAAGTCTGACAAAGTCTGGCCTTTTGCTTTGGTCATCTTTTGTCTCAAACTCTAATCTAGAAGTAAAATTATTGGAAATACTGCCATGTGCCAAGTTTCTGTCAGTTTTCATTTGTGTAAGTGACTTTTCTTCATCTTTTTGAAAAAAAACACCTTCGTGTTAGGTTGAATATAGTAGGATTTTTATAGACAGTAAAGCTGAAGATTTTCCAGATCAAAAGTTAAAGACTTTTGCATTAATAGGGGAATTTAACTCATTCAGTCCTATTGTAGAAAATAAGAATTTGATCATTGTTATTTAATTTGTAACCTTTTGTGTTTCTTGAATGAATTTAGATGGATTCCATTCTTTTTATTTCTCTGTTTTACTTACTCTTTCACTGTCAAATCTTCCACTAATCATACATTTGCATCCATAGGCTCTACTCTCTACCTTGTGAGAAATGTACCTTTGCTAGCATCTTAGTCATAAAAACACAGAGGTCCCAGATAATGTATTCCTCTTCCTTCATCCCAGGCTATTTTCTCTTCTTTGATTCAACATTTTTTTGCTTTCTTTCAGATCTGTAGTAGTCTCTTCCCCAACACTTCAGAGAAAAAACATAAGCAAAACATAGCACGAACATCACTAGTCTCCATCTTGCCAAAGCCAAGGACAGGCTTTAGCCCCTCATCTTAGTGATTTCCTAGCTGCAATAAAGACTGCTGACCGCTGACTGCTTTCTGTTTAAAATATCTTCACAAGCCCTGAGTGTTGCGTCTGATTAGAACCACACTCCCAAACACATGGTCTCATCTTCTAACACTCTTTGAGGTTTGTAACTCCTTTAACTTAATGTTTGAGCTTGTGAAACATACTTGGTCCCTACTATTTTGTGGTCTATCTCTTGGTAACTATGTAGTTAGTCTTTAAGGCCACCTGTTTACTGATGTTATTAAAGCCACTATTTCTAACTCCCATCTCCTCCAAGTCCAAACTCCTTCTGAGCACAGAGGGTTGGATGTCCAAGAAGCATGTCAGCTCCCATATTTATTTCTGAGTTTCCTACTCTCAAGCATCTCCGCGAAGTCTTTCTTGGTTCTTTAAGTGATGCCACCTTCATCACGTATGTAAGAGTCTGCCTTCCAGTCACTTTTTCTCAAAAACCCTATGCCTGCTTCATTATTAATTCTCATTTCCTGAACATCAAAAGTACACCAAGAAACTGTCTAGATTGTCTTTTCTTTACTACCAAACAGCAAAGGCAGATAAGAACCATTTTTTTTGTTGGAATCCTGATAAAGCAATACCTTTCCCCACATAATTAGTTTTGCTTAATAAACATTCATTGAATTATTACTATGTGACGGATGTTTTCAGGTATTAGAGACACATTGTTGAATAAACCATGAAAACATCTCCACTCTAAAGTGATTAGGTTTTAATGAATGGAGACACACAACTAAGGAAATGAATACTGTGTATGTATGTGCGTTACATGCACTGATATGTGTTATAAAAGGGTAAAAAAAGAAAGGGAACAAAGAATAAAGAGGGATCTCGCAGAAATTATACTTTTAAGCAAAATGGTGATAAATGTATCACTGGAACAAAAACATTTATGTTAAACTATGAAGTAGGCAAAAGTGCATGATCTCTTGGAAGCAGTGTATGTATCACACCATCCTGAGTGATCCTGGTGGAATTCTGAAGGACCTACAGAAAGCTCCCCTGGAAGGACTGACAAAGGGCTGAAGTGAACCGAACCAGCAGGGTGTGCCTGCTGGTGGGGACACAGAGCAGTGTGTGCTGAGTGGAGAGGCAGGATACAGAAAATTACTTTATTTTTGTTTGTTTTAGCATTCTTAAAATTCAAATAATCTTTCTGAAGAATAATGTTGTATTTCTAGAAGGCTTTTGAAGACTCTGGAGAGCTCCTATGAAATGTTCACTTGGTTTTTCGTTATTGATGCCTTTTATGACCGTGGCATCTTCCTCACGGCCAAGGAAAGAACACTGTATGTTCCCACTGTCTGAACTCTGTACTGAATTCAGTTTCCTGGTTTCCCCCTCTTGCTGCTCCAGGATTCTGTCCAAGATGATCCATCATGTTAAGTTGCCATGTACCCTTAATTTCTACAGCTTTCATTGTTTTTGATGATTTTGACAGTTCTGGCATATAGTGGCCAGAATTTCATAAAGTATCCTTCAGTTCATGTTTGTCTACTTTCTTATCATGGTATTGGATTGGAGTCACTATTCATGGTTAGCCTGGACTTTTAGGAAGAAAGAACAAATTACATGCAGTTAGAATGAGGAAAAACATAGCAAATGCACCCTTGAGAAATTATAAAGTGCATTTATAGAAAGACATTAAAAAGAAAATCTAAGTCAGACATATCGTATCCTAAAATATCTAAAATTAAAGCACATGGCATGAATAGTAACAGCATAGACACACCTACGCTGCACCTACAAGATGAACACATGGATACATCATCTAGTGTTTAAAACCAAAAAGCTAGAAAGAAGAAAAAAACAAACAAACAGAATCAAGTAGAGAGAAGAAAATTAAAAAATAAATACTTAGTAAAATTAGAGTTGATTTATAAAGATAGCTATTATTTTAAGAGAACAATATAATAAAGAAAACATTGAAGGAGAGCAAGAATATAATATTAGAAGCAAAATATGAAACAGAAACATATAAATATATATATAGTATTTTAAAATACCAGGTGTTGATTATTGGTATGAACAACTTTATACAAATACATTTTTAAAATCCACAAAAATGGTAGTTTCCTACACCAGTGAAAATGTTAAACTTGGTTTTACAACAGAACTAAGAACAAGGCTCATAGCACATAAGAGCAATGAAAAGGAAAATAGCAGTTGATAAATACCTCACTCCCAAAGGCACCGGGCTGAGAGGAGTTTCCAGGAAATAGTCACAAAATGTATTTTCTCTTACATCTTAACCATTTCTGGAAAACAGTAAAACAACACGCATCACCCTGGAAGGCTTAAAGAATACTCTTGGGCCATGGTGGGCTGGGGGATATAAAGATACACACATGCCTTTGTTTAAAAACTACTAGTATAACAAGAAAAACATTTCTTTCCTGGTTTCACCTTGGAGGACTACGAGTTTATCCTTGTGGTTCATACACATTCATCTTCGTGATTAATGAAGGTTAAGAGGATTCTGACTTCAGACTCTCAAAGCTTCACCTTCAGATAACTGTTAAGATGGGCCCATCAGTGTGGGGGCTGCCTTCCAGTGTTGGAGGCTTGATTCCAGAGAAGGTGATGTGATAGTTTGACCTGACAGAATATCGGGCTCATACTTCAGATGATACTTTAATTTGACTCACTCACTTTTTGTTATTTTCTTTAATCTGGGTGACCACTGACTTGTCCCAATGGGTCACCACTCATTTAAAACAGTGTTATAAGAAGCCAGTTCTGCACAAACTGTTAACTGTGTTCAGAGCCGAGGTAGCAATAAGTCATTCTTGGAAGATAAAAATACTTTCAGAAAATTCCAATCCTTTATTTTGTCACAAAATAAGAAATCATGATGCAATTAGTTTCTGTCTATTTCTATAAATTTTCACTCATATTGCTTTATTTGTGTGTGTATGTGTGCATGTGTGCATACCCATGCATGTGTCATGGTGTGTGTGTAGAGTCAGAGGGCATCTTGCGACAGGAGCCGTTTCTGCTCTACCACGTAGGTCTCAGGGATTGGACTCAGCTCCTTCAGCTTGATGGCAATCTAATTTACCAGTTGAGCCATCTCACCAGGCCTGGTGTCTATTTTTTTAAAAATTCATTTCTGTAATGAAAAAATTCTCTATGGTTCTTTCAGCCGTTTAACATGGCAACATTATGGCCACTTGTCCTTCGGTGTTCACAACCAAAAGATGGGAAAGAGGGACAGGATATTGAATGCATGCATGCATAGTTTCCCCTGGAGGAAGCTCATGCTTACCTCAGCCCATTCCCCAATGCTGGTACTTGAGCACCTGGACTACCATTTTGTTCTCCCACGATGTTTAGATCTGCAGCCAGCTCCTGTAACCACGTCCATGCCTAGTTTGCCCTTCCGACTATGTTCACATGTATTCCTGGCCCATCGCCATTCTTTCCAGTACTACACACCTGTCTGTCTCGGCAACTGTAATAAACCTGAACATACTGTCATCCCTGGTTCCCATCCCTACCTACTATCCTCCACTCCCTTGCTTTGGGACTCAGAAGTGCTGCTGAAGAATCTAACATCTCCCACAGCCATAGTTTGTTTTAACCAAGGAGGATCATGCAGTTAGCAAAGTCCAGATAGCATCTACCTACAAAACAGTGATCCTCTATTGCTAAGCTAAAGCCATTATGGTCCCCTGCACCTGGTACCCGAGCCTGTACACCTGATGTTACCGTAGGTCCTATGTGTCTTCCTGAACCAAACAGACAATGACTTTCACTACTGAAATCCAGTCCTGAAATATGCAGAGGAGACCCTAATTTTGCCAGATGGTCCTAAGCAAAGGACTATATAATAAATGTCTAGTAACTAGATTGAAAGAACTGAAGGTAAGTTAATTTCCTAAATAAAAACTTAGAATTGTTTCAAAGAAACTCAATGAGCTATAAGAGAACACAATCAAACAAACAATATCAGGAAAACAAGAAACAAATAGCCTAAATGATGAGAAAACATTTTTTAAGCCAAATAAATTTCAGAACAAAAGAAATGCAATAAAAGAAGTAAAAATGGACTAGAAAGCTTCATTAGCAGATACGAACTTCAAGGTGGATAGTTTGTAGTCATCCAGTCAGAGAAGAAAGAGGAAGGAGAAGAAGGAGGGGGGATGGAAGAGGTTGCAGGGTACCATCTTATCATGAGTTGCAACATATTCAGGAGGCATGAAGAGGGCTGGTTAGGGGATTTATTAAACTAAATAGTGGCTGAAATGTCTCAAACCCAGGCTAAGACATGAATATTCAAGTAGACAAATTCAAAGACCTCCAAGAATAATCAACCAAAAAATTTAAAGACTTTACCATGACATATTACAATAAAACAGAGTAAAACTCAAAAACAAAGGGAACTTTTAAAGCAGCAAGAGAGGAAAAAGGTAATCCATTCTTGGAAAGTTGGCTGAGGCTGTCAGCAGTTTCTGGCTGAAGCTTTGCAGGTCATCAAAAAGTGGCTGATACAGTCAAAATGCCCAGAGAAAGAAAATACATCCTCTGGAAATATTTCACCTGACCAAGCTGTCCTTTATAAATAAGTTAAAGATTTCCACAGACAGGTGAAATTTAAAAGGGTCCATTACCACTAAGCCAAAACTATAACAAATATAAAGGGAATTATTCAAGCAGAAACAAAAGATGTACACAAGTACAAAATTCCGTGGGACCTCATAATCAAAATCAGAATATTCTACTATTGTAACAATAGTTTTGAGCTATTCAAAACTTTAGGATGAAAGTCAAAAGGCAAGTATATTAAACATACTATAAAATAAATATACTGTGTAAAATGTTATAGAAACTATAAAATTCATGATAGTACATAAGACTATAAAATACAATAACTATAATTACTAATGGACATGCAATAGAAAATATCTATGTATTAATTTCAAAAGCAGAATATATGTGTATGGAGCAGTGAAAGGGCAGAGTCCTGGTGTGCGCCAGAGCTAAAGTTTTTGTTATCTTAAAATAAATTAGTTGGGGTGTGGGGTATGGCTCTGGAGACTGAACAGCTCAGGTTTAAATCTCAATGCTGTCATGTTGACAAGTTGACCTTTGAATAAGACACTCTTACTGACTTCATTATCTCATGGGTGAACTATGTCTTTCTTCTTTCTCTGTCCCTTCAACTCCCCACTCTCTTTCCCCCTGTCCATTTGTGTCTTTGTGCTCTTTTCCCCTTCTTGCTCCCTGCCTTTCTCCTCCTCTCTTTCCTCCTACTCTTGCTCAGATTTGGCCATTAGCTTTCATATGTTTTTGTTGCTGTTTTAAATTATCCTAGGAAATCCAGTCCACCTTGTAATGAAATAGGTCATAGAAAAGTGCTAATGATCTTATACACAAAAATGGACCTTTTTTTTTTTACAACAGAGAAATCATAAACCATGATGTAAGTAACAGCCAAAGGTGACTTCAAATTCAAAAATAACATCTACTATAATGATTATTTCTAAAATAGTTTTTAAAGTATGAAAACAGTGGTCTTCCATTAAGAAAAAAAATTAAAATGTAAACTGTGACTCACAGTAAATTAGGAGCAGCTGGCAGAAACTTATCTAAAAATTCATTCAATAAAAATAGCATGGATCTGTAGGTATACATTTGAACGTATTTCTGATATTATTTTATCTTCATTCATGTAACAGACATTTCTTGTCTCAGCACCTTGCTAAGCTGTAACTCTAAGGAGAGCAGACAGATGTCAGACACCTTTTATTCTGAGATGTAGCTGCTAGTGAGCAGGGTGCTGGGGGAGGGATGATAGAGCCAGGAGTAGCTCCTCAATGCTTGAGTCTTGCAGCATCTATGGTACGGATCTCTTTCTCTGGAGAAGCTATGGAGACAGTGCCCTGTGAGTCAGGTCTTGGAGAATACACCCCCAAGTCGGGGGAAAGCTCCAGTGAATGTCTTGGATAACCAGACATTCAGGGGTTCATGTAGTTAGCAAACAGTAGTTCAGTTGAAGGGCTAATTTAGACCTAGGTCCATCTTCATAACTGCTTTTCTGTGAACAAGTTCTATGCTTTGTGGATTTTCTTTCTATCCACAGACAATTTAATTTTATAGACTATTTTCTCCTTTGTGCACATTCAGGTATCATACCTGTATACAGCCATATCATAATCATATTTTTGCTTCAGGTCAAGTTAAGGCTTCTAGAATCAGAAAGGAATTTTTGAAAAGGTCATCTTATAATATTAATACTATAATTATTATTTCTGAGGTGGACTTATTTTCCTGAAAAATACTGTTCTCCCATAGAGAAAAAAAAAAGGTTTAAATTGCAAGGCATAGTAAATTGAGAGCTGCATGCCATCTTCAACTTACTAAAGTGATTGTATGATGAAAACACCAGAAAAATATACATACACATATGTGTATTTCTTCAGCCAATTTTGGCTAAGACCAACATAAATTTTACCTAGCTACTCCACAGCCTGAAGTAGTGACGAAGCTTTTCAAAATAAACAACCATTGTGATAAACTTGTGAGGACAAAGTTATTAAGCCTAAAAAGCCGATAATAGGTTACCAAAGTCTTTGGGAAAAGATGAGGTTGGAATCTTCCTTTTATTTTTTTGTTTTCTTTCCTCCTCAGGGGCAAGAGGAGTATGGGCTATGCCTGTGAAAGAGACTGTAGGCATTATTGCTCACTGAGTGGTGAATTCTAGATTCTCCACTCCATGGAGCCTTTCCCGTCATTTAATTGCCAAACCACAGACTGTGCACTTAAAACTCCTGCTTGGTTTTCACTGAGTTAGAAACACGGAGTTCTTATCAGTTACTTTGCAGAGTTTTCTACCCTGATCTGAGTGGAAGTGACTAGGTGCCCTTTCTGTAGCTTGATGGATGTCAAACAAGGGGACCACTGAATCAAAGTTCCTAGCCATAGCATTCTCTATAATTGAAAATCCCATGCAAAAAATAAACTGTGTCAACAGTTTCTGCCGCCTGCCTCACAACCCAGAGAGCCGTGGATCTTGTACATTCCTCCTTCAACTTTAAAGAATTATAAGCATGGAGATTGTGAGGCAAGCAGCTGGCTTGCAAAGCTGCTTGGGGTAAAGCTGTCAAAACTCATGAGTAAACAGAATCTGAACACAGGAGGCTATGCGTAAGGGAAATCAATTGCTTTTTCTGTAAAATGAAAGGGAGAGTTTTGCTCAGGGCAATGTGAGGATGGTTTGTGAATGTTCTGCATTAGTTCTAACTTTCTTCTTGCCTTCTTGCTGCCCAGTTTTCCTTTTCTCTACAGTGAGCTGTCGAGGTTGTATATGGCACACTGGGAATATCTAAACTGGAAATAATTAAAATTTATATCTCTTTTATAGTGAGCCTTATGTGAGGAGAAGTCACGATTGCCACAGCTTCCTGAGCATATGAGCTAATGATGTGTTCTGCATTTTCTTAATTTTCCACATTTTAACTGCCTCTGTTCCTTATTTGGACATAGAGAGCTTTGAGAGGCATGGGATATGGGCTCACTGGAGCAGCAATATACTCTTATTCTCCAGACCATGAGAGGAAAAAGTTGGGGTTGGGGAGTTTATCATGAGGTTTCCTGGCATCATTTTCCTCCTACTCCTCTCTTCAGTGTGTATGCTAGAGGGCTAGCATATCGCCAAGGATAAATTTCAAACTAGAGATTGATATGGGGATTTTAGTGGCCTAGATATGATGGAGAGGTGGGTTAAAAAAAGAGTCCTAGAAGTTATCATTGGGAAACTAAAGTACAAACTTACTATAGAAATAAAATAATGTGTGTGTGTGTGTGTGTGTGTGTGTGTGTGTGTGTGGGTGTGTGTGTGTTAGAGAGAGAGGAGGGGAAGGGAAGGGAAAGGAAAGGAAGGGAAAAGATAATTAGAGAATTGAAAGTGCAGTAGATGCATAGCTGTGGTGGAATGATGTCATTGGTAGAGCAGAGGCAAGACCTAATTTTGAGATTTAATTAGGACATCATTTTGATGGGGAGTAAGCTACCATAAATGCAACCAGAAACTGGGTACAAAGGCTAAATCGACTATAAATCTTAGGGCTTGCTTATATGACTGCATTGCATGACTGAGTCTTAAAGAGAAAAATAGTGTCTTACTTAGATTTACTAGTGTGTTTTTGGTCAAGCTTTGCTATAAATGGAAGAAATATGAAAGTCATTTCCAAAATGATTTGAGACAGAAGCTCTGCAGGGGAAATGTAAGAGGTCAGAGGCATTCTTATTTACTGTGTGACTTTTTCAACTGCACAGATTCATTATTTCTAGACAGAGCTGATTCAAGATTAACTCAAACTGATAAGTAAAGGCTGTAAGCCAAGGAATAGGTAGTGAAGGACATAAAGCGTTTTAGCCAAGATAATGGCCATACCATTAGTCAGGCTGAAAATGTATTGTCCCCAACAGCCATCTTCAACATCTAGATCAGGCTTGATCACAAAGAAGGGCTACTGATTTGCTTGGCTAATGTTCTTGGCCTCCCTGTACGAGACAATAGACTTCTCGGAAATTATCTTCTGACCTTATAGTCTTCTCAGAGTAGATGCATGGGATGGTCAGCCCATCTTACTGAATAGAATAGACATTTGATAAGACTGGCTAGAAAAATAAGAGTTTCTGAGGGTGAAAAAAAGATGAGGTAGGGAAAATATTATATTCTAAGACTGGAATCCCCAGGAGCAGATTTAACTACAACTAATTTATTGGGAGATGAGTCCGCCATCTCTCCATTAACCTGACAAAATACTTGAGTCAATTAGCATATAACAAGGAAAAGTTTCATTAATCTCAGTTTTGAAGATGGTAGTCCTGGGCCGGCTACATCCATTGCTTTGAGGCCTGGGATGGAGCATTATTTCACAACGGGAGCATGTGATACAGCAAGAGCTGATCTCGTGGCAACCAGAAAGCAAAAGGAGTGGTAGAGGGAGCTAGTGTCTCCCTTAAGGACCAGTTCCCATTGAGCCACGATCTCCCACTATCCTCAATCACTCAAAAGTACCACCAATTCTAAATGGGGCATTGAGCTTTCACACATGATCTTTTGCAGGACACTTAAGATCCAAAGTATAGCAAGAAGTAGTCCCTGAATATACTGCAGAAAAGAGGAAGTATGTGACAGGGCCAGAAAGGAAATCAAGAGAGAATTCTAGGGCTCAATTTCTCAGGGCACTTTTGGGAAGCTGTGTGTCAAACATTCTGTAGGTGTCCCATATAAAGAACAAGGAAACTTGAATGTAGTCTATTTGACACCATATCCACTGATACTTAAGGTCTGCTCCCAAGAGCACCAAGCTTGGATGCCTTGGACTTACAAAGAGAAAAGCCATCCCTGGACAGCGACAGTTCACAAGCAGCAGTCACAGTGGTTTGCATTAGAGCCATAACTGTCCACAGACCATGAATGCTGCAGATTGTGAGTGGGGTGGACCACATCTCCTACGAGAACCTCCCTGCTGCTGCTGTGACCCACTCCCTGAGAAACCATAAGCCACAGCAAACAAGTGCTGCTGTAACAAGGTATTATGGCTAACTCGGATCCTGGGATTGACTGGATTAAGGTTAAGATTCTTTGATTGAATGGATTATCTTGGAGGTGTCTCCACGATGGCCTAATGACTTAATTTACTCCCAATAGATCCATAATGGGGTTACATTATTGGAGGTGGTAAAAGGCGGGAGGCAGGGCTTAGCTGGGAAGGTGAGTTATGGGATGCATCCAAGACAGCTATCTTGTCTGGATACTTCTTAGTTTCCCTTTCTCCGATTCCTTGCCACCAAGATATGAACTATCTTGCTTTGTCCTCTCAGGGATGTGATGGACTGAGACCCCCTGAAACAATGAGCCTAAATAAAAAATGCCTCCTTAAAGTTTTTCCCGCCTAGTCTATACACACTGCACCAGAGACGGCTAATAAAATTCTCTTTCACCTGCTGCTCTGTGCTTTTAACAGCTCACTTCACGGTAGTGGTGGTGGTGGTGGAGGTGGGGACATGCAATATTCTGCTCCTTTTAAACACCTTCACAATATGAGTGGCATGACCAGGGATGACCTGGTTGGTTGCCGCATTTGCTGATAGTGTTTGGGAGGAAAGAATACTGGTAGGATTTTCAGGCAAATCAATCACGGCTCTCTAATTCCCAGGGCAGAATGATTCATCCTGCACCCGCCCCCTCCATGCTACAGGCAAATGTTATTTATTGCTTTTAAGGTATGCCAAGCAAAGTTGTAGATATATCTTTAAAAACATTGTTTCTAGTGAGGCAGGTTCAGAAGAGTGTCATAATACAATGCATGCCTTGTTAAAGGGCTTAATCAGATTTGCTCAGAGAACTAG
Source organism: Pachyuromys duprasi (assembly GCA_028658305.1). Taxonomy (NCBI): domain Eukaryota; kingdom Metazoa; phylum Chordata; class Mammalia; order Rodentia; family Muridae; genus Pachyuromys; species Pachyuromys duprasi. Next base: position 143,997,965 of record CM053766.1, on the reverse strand, counting down.
GCACATCCTTCTAGGCACTGTTGTTACTTTTCTTTGAAATATCATTTAGTGTATTAGTGTTTGCCTGGATGAAGGTTTGCCTGTGTATCACATGCATGCAGCGTGCACAGTACACAGAGGTCAGAATAGGACATTATATCATATCTGCTGGGACTGGAGTCAGAGACAGTTGTGAGCTTCCATGCGGGTGCTGGGTTTTGAGCCTGTGTCCTCTGGAAGGCCAGCCAAGGCTCTTAACTGTTGATCCATCCCTTCTACCCTAGCCACTATTCTTTGCAATATGCTTTGACTATGTTGTGTGGTCTTAAAGGTACAGCAGCAGCTTTGGTCTACTGTCTTCTGGCAGGTAGGACCTGCAAGCATTTCCCCTTAAACCTGGGCTTGACCAGTAGGATCCATTCAAAGCAATTAAGGAGCTGCCAAATTAACAAAACAACAACAAAAAAGAGGCTTGTGTTGCCAAAGGCACCAAAGCTACATAGGAAATTGGGGATGATGTTTTTTGTGATGTTTAATCTTCTTCTTTATATATGTGGCATTGAACTCTCATTTTTGTGTCCTGGCATCAAAGCCTCTATAAAATCTCTAAAAGGTTGTAGGGACCTCGTGACATTGTTTTATTAGAGGAATGGTCTTATGTGGTCCTTACTATTGAACATTGAAAAGGAGAGCTGTTCTCTGCCTTTGTAATTGAACCAACAATGACTTTGATTTATGCCTGTCTCACAGATTTAACTATGACAATGAGTACATACCCTAGCTACGAGAGTGAGAAGCTATTGTTTGATTTAATCCCTAATGCTATTTATAATTCAATAGCATAGCTGCCCACAGTGTTGATTGCTTTCAGATTTCTTTGGTTTTTCAATGTGACTCTGCTGCTCTGTAGCCTCAAGTTGGCTCTCATCAGATGCCATCCTCTTGAAAATAAGAAGTGGGTTTACAGAGGAGGTCTACGGAGGGCTCCCACTCTGTTCCCTCTCTTCAATTGCATCTGGTGCCTATTCTATTTGCCCTTCTGAATGAAACTTTAGCATCCCCTCGAAGGCCCTCCTTGTTACTTCACTTATTTAGATTTGTGGATTGTAGAATGGTTATCTTGTTTTGTGTGGAGCTATATTCTATGATTGTCTTTCTATGTCTGGGTTACCTCACGCAGCATGATCTTTCCCAATCCATCCATTTGCCTGTAATCTTTCACGATTTCCTTGTTTTTAATAGCTGAATAGTATTCCATTGTGAAGATGTATCACAATTTCTTTATCCATTCTTCTGTTGAGGGGCATCTGGGTTATTTCCAGTTTTTGGCTATTACAAATAAAACCACTATGAACACAGTTGAGGAAATTTCCTTGTATGGTGGAGCATCTTTTGGATATATGCTCAGGAGTGGTATACCTACATCTTGAAATAGAGATGTTCCCAATTTTCTGAGAAAGTGCCAGATTGGCTCCATCTAGCAGGAGATCAAAACGTGCTGAGACACAGAGCCAAACTTTGGGCAGAGCACCAGGAGTCTTATAGAAGAGTGGGGGAATAGAAGGACCTGGAGAAGCAAGGAGCTCTGTGAGAAGACCAACAGAGCGAAGAAATCTGGGTCCAGAGGGGCCTGCAGAGACTGATGCACCAACCAAAGACCATGCATGGAGAGGACCAAGGCTTCCTGCTCAGATATAGTTGATAAGCAGCTCAGCCTCCATGTGATTCTGCTAGAAAGGGGACCAGGGGCCATCTCTGGAATATTCTGAAATCACTTTCCCTAGGAAGGGCAGTTTTGTCAGGCCACAGAGGAGAAGGATGCAGGCAGTACTGAAGAAACTTGGTAGTCTGTAGCTAGTTGGTAAGGGAGGAGAGTTCTCCCTTTTCTGAGGACTAGGGGAGGCTGATAGGGGAAATGAGGGAGGGAAGAGGGAAGTGAGGGAGGGGGCTATGATTGGGATGCAAAGTGAGAAATCTACAAAAAAATAAATAAAAGAAGAGGGCTTACATAAATTTCATTTTATTTCTTTTGCTATTGTGTCACTTTGTCTGAAAAACCTTGATGGCTTTGATAAACACTTGAGGTCAACTTTTATATTTCTATTCTAAAGACCATTTGAGGAAGATATTGCAAGATGTGCATCTCGTGGTGTGATGATATTTTTCTGCTTGAACATGTCCTGGGTCTCTGATAGGCTATAAGAGCATCCACTAGACACAGTAGAGAGGCCCTCCAGTGTGGACGGAGACTTATAGGAATCTGAATGACCATCACTTCTCGTGATTGCCTTCACCCCACTGAACTGACGCAGTATATAGGAAGAATTCCTCTGATGTGGATGGAGACTTGCAGATGTTTGCAGCATCTCCTCTTTCTCTGGACAGTACTTTCGCTGCACTGAACTGAGCCCACACAGTCTATATCATTGGTCCTCAACCCTCCTAATGCTGTGAGTCTTTAATACAGTTCCTCATGTTGAGAATTATTTCACAACTATAATTTTGCTACTGTTATGAATTATAATGTAAATACTTGATATGTGATCCCCAAAGGGAAAGCAATCAAAAGGCCATGCTAAGGCAACTTCCACATATACTGTTTTTTGTGATATATTAGATCTAGACCACTTGATTATAGGATTCTAAACTGAAGTGCTTGAACCAAGTAGACCTTCAGAGACTCTTTGTGCTTTGCTCACAAATGTTTGTATTAGTCAAGAATGGCACCAGTAGCTAGAAGACTACGGAACTGACATGGTGCTATGAAACTAGAGGCTATTATACATTTGCCACAACTAGCAGTTACATAATTATTTAAACATGTAATAACTGTATCAACAGGGCAGCAGCATCTATTAGTGGAGGAAACAGTCCTTATCTACTTAGCTGATTTTCAAGGACCTTATAACAAAAGTAGAATTAAAATTTGGGATTTACATCTCATGGTTTAAATATTTACAATTGTCTTACTAAACTCAGAAATTAGCACTGATACTACAGTAGCACTGATACTACAGTAGTCAAGCTTCTCAAGAAAAACAGAAGAGTGGGGTGGTAGATATATGTAAAAGGATGTTTATTATGAAGATGGGCTCATATAATTACTGAAGCTAAGAGTTTCCATGATATGTCAGTGGCAAGCTGGGGAACCACAGGTAAACCAGAGGTGTAAATTCTAAAGCATAGTTCTGAACCAAGGCATTCTGATCTCTGAGGACAGGAAATCATGTTCCAAGCTAAGATCACAGTTCACCCCTGTGTCAGCCTTTCATTCTACTGATGTCCTCTGCAAACTGAGGCCTGTACTTGGCCAATCAATTCAACTCTCAGGAATATCTGCACAGGCAAATTGAGAAGTAATGCTTTATGGGCTATCTGAACACCCCAGTCAAATTGGCATGCAAAATTTACTATCTGGGGCTGGCATGTGTGTAAGCCACTTAAACTATGGAGCTTGCTAACTAGCTGTTGGGAGCAAACACTACACAGCTCCTAGCTGCAGTACTTTTCAGCCTTCCTCCATGATCACACAAAGGCTTCATAATTTCTGCACCACTCTGGAGTCTGAGGCTTTCCCCATTGGCCCTCCTTCCTCCCTTATGCATTCCACAGCTGTGACTCTTGTATCATGATCCAAATATCCTTTTTGTCTGTTCCTCTTCCAAGAGACCCTATCTTTTCTTGGAAAGTGGAAGGCAAAGGCCCATACCCACGGTTGTCCTCTTGCTCATACATTGGGACACATGTCAGACACTCATACAAATGTGATACATACATACACATACATACTATATATACCCAAAGATAAGAATATATATACTAATGGTATTCAATCTTTCATATTTGTGTACACTTAACTGTGTAGATCAGGATAAATATCTGTCTCCTTAAACACTTATAATTTATGGTAAAAACTTCCAATATCCTTTCGTACAGTTTGCTTAGATGCATAAAACATTATTGTTACCTGTAGTCAGTGCACCACAAGCACTCATTCCTAACCAACTCTGACTTAGTGCCTGAAAATCTAACTTAAACACCATGCCTCAGCTGGTGCTCCTGAGGACTCACAGGAAATGTGTTTTGTTGGATATATCGTTGAAGGAATGGGCGAATTTCTGATGTTTTGAAGTCTAAGAGTATCTAAATTATGACTTTTATAAAGCAGTTGATATGTGTCACTGTGGTCCTATAAGGACCCAGAAAGTCCCACTATCTGAAAAAAATGGGTCAAAAAATAAAGGTGTACAAGTTGTATGCTTATAAAAATTTAACAATTAAGATAGCACAGTGAACACACTGATAGCTGAGCCAGCTGATCAGATGCGCCAGTGTCTACTTGACAGTATTGTAGGAAGGCTTTGAGTTTATATTATAGTATAGTTTTATTTCTAAAGTTTGAAGAGTAACAACAGTTAGTTCCTAGCAAATTTCTCAAAGACTGGATGGAAATTAAAACCCTAGAATGAAAATTCTGCTCTAAATACCTATATGGTCTTCAGCAGGCTAATGAGCAGCCCATGGCACCTCTCTTCTGGGGGCAGAATAACTCTCTTCCTCCAGACACAATGGTTATGATGATGGTGAGTAGATTGACTAAACATATGAGGAAGGTTCAAAACTTATGTGAGTATTTTCTTCACTATCCATTTATTTATTGAAACCATTTTTAAAACTAAGAATTCAAAAGAACCTAACCTAGTCAAGTCCTAATTATTATCATAAATTCTGAGCCACTGAAATTCATTTAATAAAGCAAAGTGGGCACAATGAGAACCTGTAAGCTGATCATTAAGCTCACATGAAGTATTTACTGTTGCTTTAGCTGAATAGTAGTGGTTAATGATATGTTACTTAGGTATTTGTGAAGTAAACATACATGCCCCTAAATCTCCAGTGTGTTCATAAATCCATTAGCAACTATTATTTTCTTTCCTTTTTTTAATACAGAGAAGAAATCTAAAGATCATTGAAACAAGCCAGACACTTAGATAGGACCGTTCGTGTAGGTGAACATTCATAATTTACCTTATTTCAAAACAATGAAAAAGACAGAGATCAGGGAAAATGGCTTCCAAGAACACTAAGTCCACGTCATTTTAGGGCTTTCTATTTTGTCAGACATTTCATAAAATGTCACAGCAAATATGCCTTTCCTGTTCTTTGAGTTTTAAAACAGCCATCGCTGTTGCATTAGAAGAAAGTATTTTTGTTCCATGCCTTAAGTTATTACCTGGAATACTACTCTTTCAAAATACATCTTTCCTTTGTTTAAGGCAATGCAAAGAATTTTTTTTCCAGCGTAAGCACAATCTATTTCAATCTTTTACATAAAGCTTTTAAACCCTCAAATTACTTTCTTCCACTTTGCATAACAAAACGTTTTCATTTCAATTGTACAAGATGTTTTTGGCCTTTTCTATTGTAAGAAACTTTTTTTTTAAATGATGAATGGGGAACATATAGTAGTCAAGAGATAACTAATCTGATTTCATAAAAGAAATGTGGACTGAAGTAGTAGAAGAATTGGGAAATGTGTTATCTAAATATGTCACAGGATATATTGACTCTAATCTGTAACATATGTGAGGTTTAATCATTAAGCCATGAATTCCTTTCCTTAGGTTCGTATGGTAAATATCAATGAATATAATATTTTGGGGCTGAATGATACGCCCAAGACCAATATCTCAAGGCTTAATTACCCACTTAAAAGTCCCAGGAGTCCTTAAAGGAAGGCCTGAGACCCATAGATCACTACCGTTGATGGAAGCTGTGTGCTGGAAGAGGCACAGACGGTGAGACCAGGGCCTTTTGAGCAGCCCTGTTTGGAATATTAAAGGGGCGATCAGAGATCAGAGCCCTCCCTCCACCACACACATTAGAGCCTCCGCCTCCACAGACCTCACCTCCTGACAACAATAATAAAAACCCTCGTTGTAACATACAATTTTAGCAGCTTCCAATTAATGACTCTTTGCTGTATATTAGACCCTGTGTAATACGTACAACGTGAATGAACTCTAATTTCCATACCATTTGTTCATTCTTTTCATGAGTTTTCATTGCACGTTTATTATAAGTGAGGACCTAGGTGAGGATAGAACTAATACTACAGTGATCCGAGACCAATAGCAGATGTACCAGCAGTGATCACACTACGAGGCCATATTTCAGTCATGTAGTAGGGAGAAGTGGAAGATGAGTGGGGTCCACCTTTGAAGTCATGAGATGTCATTGGAGATTAAGGACACAGTATAGCTTCCCTGAGGAGACAGTCAGTGCCATTTCAAAGTGCGACAGAAAATAGTACTGAAGGAGAAAGAGGGCCAGCATGGCCAGCTGTGGTATATGGAAGCAAGATTACATCAAATCTGGTATTTGGGTAGTGGTGTTTGCGTAGTGAGTTGTTCCTGGGCCTAGCATGCCATGCCTGGGACTTTGTATGTGACTGAAGAGCTGCTGGAAACTGGGAAGTAGCTGGACTCACTTCATGATTTTTAAAAGTTCCTCCATCTGCAATGCAAGATGGATTTGAGGAAGGTATTGGAACAATAGTGGGTGAGTTTGCTACTAGGAATTCCCTGGTGCCCAAGCAAGAAGGAGTGACATGTGGACTATGGAACGCCAGTATAGAGCAAGATCAAGACATGATTTAGAAGTCAAACTAACATGGCCACTGAAGTCAGCATAAGAGAGGAGAAGAAGGGCACAGGCCTTGACCAAATGGATGGTGGATAAGAAAAGGTAATGGGATAGGGTCGATTTATTTTAGATACATTAGTTGAGACAGCATTTGTTCATCAGGCTGGGGTTTCAGGCAGGAAGATTAGGCACAGGTCCATTATTTTTTTATCCACAATTCAAGGCCCTACAAATCTCCAAGAAATGAATTTTTATTTCCCCCAATAACTATGTCATCAGGTACCTGAGCCACCTTGGGGCCCTGGGGATAGGCCTGGTTTATCCCTCTGAAGAAAACTTATTCACGGGCATGAAATTTTCCAGTTAAACACCATGGAGAGATGTCCATTCATGAGGTTCCTTTTCTCAAAAGTGAAACTCGGTGGCATCTCCTTTCTTTGCTGCAGTGTTTTGCATATAGAGCTGTAGATGGCTGCAGAGTCTGGAGGTCAGGGGCAAAGGTAAGGATGGAGATGGACAACTTAGAAATAGGCCTCTGGTGGAGGAGGAATTAGCAAAGCACATGAGAAAGTCATAGCAGCTCTTCCATCTTCATGGGGTTGTCAACAAAAAAGCCCCTTCCTTGAAAGCTTAGTATACAGAGTGGAGTGAGTGCTGGGCTTTACCTCATGTCTCTCAAGAGAGCAATAACCCAGCAGTATGTAGTGGGTTGCTGGATGTAAGTGCCAATCTAGCAAGATAGTGCTGTGGTCCTGATTTTAATGGGTCAGCCCTGACGTTTGTCTGGGGTTTTCAGGAACTGCCTTTCTTGAATTATGGCTATTAATTATAGCCTAGAAATGATTTTATTTTATTGATGCTTTTTGAATTTATTATGAAAGGCATAAATTCTTTCCATGACATTTGGGTATAAAAGTGTCATAGTTCTTTATTTGTAAGAAATATCAAATTAAATACAGCTTGAGCTCCCCTTTGCAAGCCTAGATAAGAAATCCAGAATCTGTCAATTGGCAGAGTACCCTTCTCCCACACTTTCCTCCCATCTTAGATCTCCTGGTTCAGATACTATAGTCCCTTGAAGGATGATCAGCTTCCTCCCTACCAAGGAGTGCCTTTATTACTGCTGAGGGGCTGCAACCCCCCCCCCCCGTCATGTAGGCTTAGGGATGGATCCGGCCTGGTGTTCTTCACCAACAGGACACATCTCTCTAGACCACTTTACCAGTGATCGACCTCTAAGTTCCTCATCTCCCTCCATGGTCCTTCTATGATTTGCAGACAAGGGGAAGAAGTCCACAGAAGGAACCTAAATACAAGACAGCAGCAGGGTCTTTGCAATGCCTGCTGCAGACCAGACAAAGAAGCAGGATGTGTCTTGATATAACTTTCAAAGTAGAAAATAAAAGCTGCTTGTAGAATTGAGATGCACAGAGAAAGGGAGAATGCACTGAGAGTGAAACCTGGGTGGCAGACTTTCAAGTACCATCACAGAAATATTCCCTAGGTTAAGGCATTTGGGAATGCAAGGGGGTGCCAGAATGATGCCAAAGTATCTACATTCCCTGTGCAAGGTGTGCTCTTAGGCTTGGTGGGTCACAAATACACTGTTCTTCCTCAGGACCTCTCATTCTGGCAGGACAGCCTTTCTAAGCATGCCAATAGGCAAGGAGAGTGTGGCATGGACTTGTGGGTTCACCTTTTTGGCCAAGGGCTTTTGTTGTTGTAAACATTTTGTCTAACCTTGTGTAGCTATGAGACCAGAAAAGACATTTTGTACAAAGTCAGAAAGCTGGTAAATGATGGAAATAATTGGAACACCAGAATCTGGTCAACTCCTAACCTACTCTCCTTTGAAGTACCTCAAACTACTCTTGGCCATGCCCAAGGTCAGTAGGCTAGGTCTTCACACCTAGAGGTTTTAGTGGTGTGTGTATTCATGTTTGCCCATGAATGTTGAGGTCACATGGCAATCTTGAGTGTCATTCATCATTCCTCAGGCACTATCCATTTACTATTATTTTTTAAGACAGATATCTCACTGACCTAGAACTCACCAAGCAGGTTAGGCTGGCTGTCCAACAAGCCTAAGGACTCCTTCTGTTTCTGCCTCTCTCACACTAAGATTACAAGTGGGTCCCATTAAGCAGACTTCATTTTATATAGGTTCAAGGATCATGCTCAGGTCCTGGCTTTTGTGCCAATTGAACCATCTCCCCAGGCAGTCACAGTTTGTTATGCATGATATTCAAAGCATGACACCAATCATAGTACATTTCATTTTTTAAAATGCAGTCACCACAGGATTACCTAAACATTCCATTCAGCAATTGCATTTATTGTCTGACTTCCTAATTTACCCAAACTGTGACATCCAAAAGCCCAAAGTTATGAACTGTGATTTAAACAAAAACAAAAATATACGAAAACCATGTTCTTTGGGGTTCTCTGAAAATGTCCCCTCAGCCAATTCAACTGGGCAGAATGTTAAAAACAACAAGCATTAGAACAAGACTTTCACATTCTTAGCATGTTAACACTATACGAGAAGTCAGTCCCTCCAGGATCGCTGCTCTTTTCAAACATCCTGCCAGGGAACTTGGGGATCTGGTCTTAACCTAATTGTAGATGTCCTTTCAAAATCTAAAAAGTAGCTCCGTCCTCAGAGTCCACAGCGGACTGGAAAAGGGCAGCGAAGCGAGGACTGGAGAGTCAAGAGTGACCTCTTCGTTCTGCACAAGCCAGTCCTATTGTGTATTTTGGCCCTTGGCTTGGAGACATATTTTATTCAATCTCTGCAAAAGCTGAAAGTTGGATTGATGCCAAAGGTTCAGAAAGAGACTGAGAAGGCAATTACAGTTCTTCATCCCACTTTTTGTACATCATGAAAATCATTCTAGTCTGGTGGACATCCTATTTAAAACTGGGTCAAAACCATAGCTCTGACAGAAAGCCCCTTGTATTATAAAAGAAAGCCTACAATAACAAATCAATTTGTTTTTAGATTTTTATGTTGAAGTCATCTCTGACTAAGCAGAAAGTGTTTAAAAATTGTTTTGTTTGTTTTTAATGCCCATTTATCTTCTATTTATTCTTCCAAATGGCAGCATTTTTAACTCACTTTTACCGACCTCCCTCCAGGTTAGAAGTTAAAGCTGCTGTGGTTTGATGTGGTTCGAATGAAGCTGAAGTATGTTTCACCCATTTGTGTGCTGGGAGTGAGGCCTTAGTGTGATGATGATGAAGAGAGGGAACCTTAAGAGGCTGAGCCCTGGAGAGCACTTTGCTCAAGAGCGCTGTCTTAGGAAGGGTCTGTCGTAGCTGCCTTGGGACTGGTGAAGTTCTCAAGGTTCAGGTTGTCAAAAAGTGAGGCTACCATCTTATGATGAGCAGCTTCTGTATGTGGCTACCTCCCTTTCTTCCTTATGAAGTTGTATCACAGCCAGGAAGATCATCATCATACAGAATTGTCTTGTTTGCTCTTTCTACACACTAGGTTAATGAAGTGAACCAATGTGCTTTCTTTCTAAAGTGTCAAGACCTGTGTATTTTGTTATAACAACACAAATCAGACTAAGATAAGAAGCTGTGGAGAAAGAGGAACCCTCCTCCATTGCTGGTGGGAATGCAAACTTGTACAACCACTCTGGAAATCAATTTGGCGCTTTCTTAGACAATTAGGAATAGTGATTCCTCAAGACCCAGCTATACCAATCTTAGGCATATA
>CM053766.1:143959105-143987117 GCA_028658305.1 Pachyuromys duprasi | reverse complement strand
GGGGGCGGGGAAGAAGGAGATGAGGGAGGGAGTGGGAGGGTAGGAGGGAATGAGGGAGGGGGCTACACCTGGGATTCAAAGTACCTAACCTGTGATTGAGATAAAAATAAATAAATTAAAAAAAGAATGCTTTCTTAGATAATTGTGATATGATATTAAAATAAAAAACCAGTTTTCAGGAAATGCAATGATGTAATCCACGGCCCTTACTATAACTTTGCCAGGTGAACACTCTCCTACCCTATTATGGTCAACGTGGCTACTGTTACCAATAACAGAACAAAGGAACCCATGTGGTTCTCTGATATTTGATTCAGACCCCCCACATCTCCACATAGTACCCCTGACAGACTAGCCTGGTATTTACTCTGTAGATCAGGCTGGCCTTCAATGCACAGAAATCAATGCTGCCCATGAAGAACTCATAATATTCCTGCCCCAAATGTAAAAAACTACACATGCTCATGAGGAAACAGCAGATAATCACAGAGTGTAGGACATTGGCTTACAACTGGACAGTACTTTTCCAAAGAGCCAGGGATATGAAAACCAAAAAATCAGTAAAAATCTTGATGAAAACAAGTTGGGAGAGTTAACTCTTCCATGTCAGCAGAGTGCGGCTGCTCCCTCAGTCTGTGAAGATAATGGCTAGCCTCATGATTTGGCATCAGTAGTTCACTGAGAACATTGATAAGAAATTCCATGAGTGGTACTGATGCTGATAAATCCTTTTTCCTTAAAATATGCTGACATCATCATGTTAATGTTCAGTGACAGGAACGTCATAAGTTGACACAGACTGGTTAGTTAACTTTGTGGCTTACCAAGTGACCAGGATCCCAGGACAGTAAATCCAACTAACACTTAGGAAACCTGACTGCAGTCCACCAATGTATCCATGCTTTGCTTCTGCATGACAGTGCACTCAGCTCTGCATAACATTTCAACCTGGCCTATGTGATCTGCTAGCCAGCTTGGCTGCCCACGTAGTTCAGTACATATGTCCTTGTGGCTATGCAAAGCAGGAGATACCTGGAAGTTGCTGGTTCAGACATGAGAGCACACTGTGTTCTAGAAACAGTATGGGTGACACAAACAAAGCCATACCTCTTTGCAATAGGGCACCTTGCAAACAGCCATATTCGTACAGTGCCACCAGTATGTTTAGGGACATGTATATAACATTTAGTAAGATTTTTGGTGTTGTTTTGAGTCAGGGTTTCTCTATGTAGCTTTGGCTGTCCTGAATTCACTTTGTAGGCCAGGCTGCCCTTGACCTCACAGAGATATGCCTACCTCTGCCTCCCCGAGGCAGATTAAAGGTGTGTGTCACTGCACCTGGCACTTAGTAAGATTTAGATCTGCTCCTTTTTCTTCAATGTAGTTTGAATAAATGATAAATAACAGTCTATTTAGAGGTAGCCATGTGTAATTATTTCACATGAAATATCCCCAAACTGCTTCAATGAGAAGCCTGAATATCTAACTTTGGTAGAATTTATATTTAATGTAACTTCAAGAAATTCTTCATGGATGCAAATCTTACACAATTTGAGATGGAGGGGAGACTTTAAGACAAAGATCAGAGGGTCTGGAGACATGAAGGGTCTGTAGTTTAACAGCATATACTGCCCTTACAGAGAATAGGAGTTGGTTCCCAATACCTATATCAGGGGGCTCACAAAGTCCTGTAACACCGGGGGACCAAGTCTCTCTTTTGTCCTCTGAGGACATTTGCACACACATGCACATAAATAAAATAAAATTTAAAAGTAGAAAGTTTAAATATAAAATTGAGTACAAAGTATTTAAAGTGTTAAGATGTCATATAAATTGTTGAAGATTGGGGGTGATGTACCTTGTCTATTTCAGTCTCTCCTCTCTCTCTCCTCAGCCTTACTACATACCTCTGGAAGTCCTGGAACTCAGTATGTAGACCAGGTGGACCTGGAACTCACAGCCACCTGCCCGCCTCTGCCTCCAGAGTACTGGGAGATTGAGGTATATGTCACTGTACTTGGCCCCATTTCAGTCTCTCTAGGTCTCCATAAGAACTGCTCATGGAGAAGCTTCCTGTTTCAAAATCTGCCTCCCATCTCCTGATCCAGAACAATTTTTAAGTCTGTGCTACAACGCATGCACACACACCAGGCTGGTTTCGATGAGCTCTGCCTCCCGTGGGCAGCCAACCAAATTGACTGTGGTCACATCCAACCTTCAGCTGAGGAGATAGAATCACACTTGTTTCATCACCTGTGGGCAAGGTCTTGCTATCCCGGTGGGCATTCAGCCAAAAGCCACAAACTTGAGTGAGAGAAATGGCTCAGTGGTTAGCAGCACTGGTGGCTCTAGCAAAGCAGCCACACGGCCACTAACTCCCGTGCCAGGGCATCTGATGCCCTCCTCTGGCCTCCACAGGCATTGCACTCGCACAGTGCACAGACAGACAAGCAGGCTAAACACCATCGACATAAGATAAATACATCTAAACAGGCAAACAAAACCCGGAAACAACAACAACAACAACAAAAACCAGTAATAGGCTTCTCTCAAAGAATGGAGCAAAGGTAGATGTTTTTGCAGTGAAAATTCTAAAATGAGAAATAGTAGGAGAAATGGGGGCAGAATTGATGAAGTAGGTCATCCGTACAACAGATGGCCAGACCCTGTCCCTGGGTCAGCAAGGCTGTCGGTTTCCAGTGGTTCACTTTGTTGCTCTTTACAAAGGATGGCATGCTCAGGGCGAACACGGGAGCTTGGACAAATCACTTTGGTAAGCCCATTCCATCATGTGAGCCAGCTTCACAGGAATTCCTGTCTCACAGTTGCTAAGAAGATCAAATGGAAGAAGTTCTTTGTGAGGGGCTGGGGAAGGTTCTTGTTTATTTTTTTCTTTTCATGTGGCTGTAGAAATACCCGGTGTTTCAACTTCACCTATAATAGGCCGTCGATTAAATGCCACACGTTTTTATTATTACAGCCCAGTTAATTCCAGAAACAAACATCTGATTCAGCTTAGGCCCTTAAGGAACTAGCATTGGGGGTTTGTAACACCAAGTCTGCTTCTTTGTCTCTTTGGGTGGTTCTCACATAGGTTTACCCCAGTACCCATGACTACTTTAGTGAAAGATATCAAAAGTCACACAGTCGTAGCCTAAAATAACATGTAAAGGCAAGGCATTTTTGTCTAGACAGTAGTTGAGTTCTTCACAGATCAATGGCACATATGATACTTGGGATTGTGTTTGCTTTACTTAATTGGCATGTCATTTAGCTCTGAGAGGGCGCTCCCCTTGTGTTTCCCTTCCTGGTGTCCAACATGGCACTGCCCCTGTCACGGGACCGTTTGTCCTTCCTGGGGGGAATATAAGAGCTCGGAGATCTTTTTCCCTACATTAGCCTGGCAGCTCTCCTTCAGCTTTCTGTCCTCTTCACGGCTGGGCAATGTTTTCCCTAACTCGCCACAACTTAACATCCAAACCTCACATTTAAAATATAATGGACACAAAAAGAGGAAGATAAATAATTTATAATAATGGCTCCCTATGAAGATGCCGTGGCCCTGTTAGCCTGTAATTGCGGACATGCCGAAGTCACGTGGGCTGTCTGCAGTGTAGCTCAGAAGCAGAGTTTTCCCGCAGGTTCTGCCACCTGGGAGGCTATGGGGATTGTGCGCCCTCTTCAGGTGGACCGTCGCGCAAAGGGGAGGAGGAAGTGCAGTTGCTGGGAGAGGCCTGGGCTCTGTTCACAGGTGTTTACTGACCTTCCCCTGAAGGAGCGCAAAAAAAGTGTTCTCTCTCATCAAGCCTTCAAGAACCTTCCGGTAACGCAGCCAGAGTTTCAATGGTCATATCAGAGGAAAGCAGACAGATGGAGGATAGAAAGCAGGGAACCACTGGAACTTTTAAAAACGTATAATTTAAGGGAAGGAAAAAAAAGCTTAATAGAGCACACACATACATGCACTCGCATACAGATTGAAAAGGAAATCAGGCAAATTGTGAATAAAGTACACATTTCTCCTCTATGGGATCATTTTCCCTGTTGGTGTATTTTTCTGAGATGACCCGATCTTGTTATTGGTTAGGGAGTATGTGTCTGTGTATGGGTGTGTATGAGTTGTTCAAGCTGGAAAAAATCATATTTCGTTCATTACACAGAATGAAATGATTTTTCTTCATCGAGTGATTTTCTTCTGAGCAGCCCTCCTGAAACAATTTCCATCTGTGACTTTCCGTTAGAAGTTTTAATTGTTTTTAATTTCTCCCATTGATTTTGATGAGTGCCACGGCGATGGCTTCAGATGGCGCAGGGCCAGGTTTAATCAACTGCACGCGGTTCCTGTAACCTTTGGTTTGAGGAGTAAACAGGAGAGGAGCAGCAACTCAGTGGTCCGTTCTCCTCCCTTTCCACCATATGTTCTTATTTAATGCATGCTCGTTCAACTAAAACAAGCCCGCAGTTATTGGTGGTCAGTGTCATGGAATAGGAGCTACTGCAGTTCTCCCATTAAAAAAAATAATATAAGGTTGCAATAAAGCAAACAGTGAGTCACTTTATTGGGTATGAAGTAATAAACCGGTGGTTAGAATGATAACTTCTAAGATGTGCCTTAGAGGAAAACAACCTTGGTTGTTAGGTTTGGTTTGGAGTGAGGCTCAGGCTTAGTGGTACAGAAAGCCAGTGTGTGATCCAAGTCTGCTGCTCTGCTCGGGGCTTTCCCAGCAGCTAGAGCGGTCTTTCTCAGCACTGATTGCATCCACGATTAATTAATGCTGCAAGGTGGAAGGTGTTTCCTTATACCATACCTTTCTAGACTCTGCATCTAGACGCTCCATCCACAGCTTCCAGCCCTCTGCATCCAGAGTCTTCATCCTTAGCTAACCATCCTGGGCATTCAAACTCTCCAAATGGGCAGGAACTACTCAGTTTTTGTATAGTTAGATTCTGTTCTGTTATATGAACATCTGGCTTCTGGGGGAAAGGAGGAAGGAAAATTTAAGAGGAAAAAACAAAGAAAAAAAGAAAGAATGAACAAACCAGTAAAGGAAGAAAAAAATAGAATGTAGAAAGGAAGAGAAAATGACTGAAAAAATGGCAGCATTTATTTTTTGGAGCTTCACTGTCTCCACCACATATGTCATTTACTTCTGATGGTGTCTACATCAGGTGGGTATTTTTAACTTGGCTTATCTTTGTAAGTTAAGTGTACACCAGCACTAATAAAGTGCTCCCCAAACACAGCCCCCTCCGCTGCGCTGTGCCCAGCTTGAAGCACAATACGCTTCCACAGCTCCCCGGCACGCAGAGACAGCAAATGAAAGCAAAGATATTTCAACCGTGAACGGCTGCTGAGTGCTGCGTGTAGGGGAGCCTGCCACCCCCAGATCTTGGCAAGTCACACCGCTGCTGGGAACCCACTGTGTGACCCAGCCTGAGTACCAGAGAGAGAGACTGAACTCCATTACTCCTGGCAGGAGTAATGTTTTGCAGATACCAGACAGCTGTTGTTGGATGCAGGTTCTAGTCCCCTGGAAGTGATATTGAACACCCAGGGAATTTCTCTTAAAGATGTCATAATTCACGGCTGGATATTAACCAGATCTATGACATGCAGCTTTGCCAAATCATCTTCTCATTCTGCTGGCTTTTACCCACCCAGCCTTTCTAATACAACAGGGGTGTTCGGTGAAATATGGCTTTCTGATTGAATAAATTCCTGCAGGTCTCTGTGATAAACAGCAGTTCAAGCTCACTGTGGCTTACAATGGAGGACATGGGCCAAAATCTCCAGATGAGTGCATGCGTGTGTGTGTGTGTGTGTGTTCATCTACTTATCACATGACTCTAACCAATCATTTTTATCAGGAGAACATCAGTTTTTCCTTCTCCTCTGTATGAATGTCTCTCATTTTATCTTTGCTCTCAGATGCTAAGCTATATTTGACTCCAAGAATTTTTATGGAAAGGAAATTTTAAAGAAAAATTAACAGTGACATAGAAGTGATCTAAACCTGTTGGTCTGGAATGAGGTACGTATCCCTTGTCACTTTTGCTGCCTGTCTTTGGTACCTTTTGGGTACCTATGGTTGTCCATCCTTTTGTGACCTGTTTCTGGGCGTATTGCAAACACATTTCATTTTCTACCAGTGTATTTTTCCAGTTCTAAATCTGTGCTTTTTTTAGTTCTACCTAGAAAATTTTGAGTTACATCATTTGTACAAATATGCTGATGTTAACATTGAAAAACCTCTTTGCCTGAAGTTGTATATTTTATTTGGCTAAAAATGGCTCATGTCTAATACATTACATGTCCTCTGGTGATACTATTTAAGCCAGGAATTCCAAAACTCACAAATACCGAATAGCCAAAAGTTCCAAAGTTGTGCATGAACACTAAACACGCAATATATCTCTTTCTTTTCCAAACAGAAATAGATTTCTCTCTGATTCGTTTGATAAATTTGACCCAAGATTTCCATTTGGAGTGACTGTAGTTCCTACTGTTTTTCTGTGTGTTGGTGGGCCAAGGCCTAATCACCTCGAGGCCCCACGGAGGCCATAAATTACCAGGATGAGGTGAGCTCTGTACTCCTGCGCCTGCAGGAGAGGGCCGTTTCCCTGCAGCCTATTTTGACAGGCATGAATTTAATTCATTGTTTTATGACAGATGGGGAAAGTGTACACGCTCGTAGTCTTGATTTATGGTCATTTGGGTCTGGAGGATTCTATAATTTGCAGCTAATGTGAAAACAGATGGATAGGCAGACACCAAAGGTTAGGGTGACTGCGCGTCCTGCACTGCTTACAAATGGCGTCCATATGCGACCAGTCTCTGGGTGAGGTCTACTTGGGACACCAGAAAGCCAAACCTGGTCCTTTCTCTTCAGAGTGAGTCAGTACAAATGAGATGGGGGGGGGGCATTTCTAAGCCTTGGTGCTTTGAGAGTCATTCTGAACCTGTGGGGTTCTACTTTCCTTTTTATGAAAAAGAAAGAAGGAAAGAAGGGAGGAAGGAAAAAGAAAAAAGAAAGAACAAAGGAAAGAAAGAGAAAAGAAAGAAACTGAAATAGCCTTATAAAGCTGTATGCATGTTCATGATAAAACAAGCATAATCTCACCTCAGGGCATCAGTGGCTATTTATATTTCAGTTGACAAATTCATTTTAATAGAATGATTGATTGAAAATCAGCAGTTGGGGACTTTCAAAGAAAATACCTTGACTGGGGACAACTTTTTAAAAAATGCTTTTGCACTTAAATACACACGTTTTTACTTTTCAAATCATTTTTGTTCGAAGGGAAGGTAAGTGATTTATTCTGTGAAATTACCTAGCTCATGCTAAAGTATTTAATACACTTTTGACTATTAAATGACCTTGCCAGAGTAATAAGCCACAGTTCCATCCCCTTTTTTGAAAAAAAAAAAAACAACTTTAAACCTTGACAACAAGGCAAACTGACACAGTTAATTTCTGTTGAATTGGTACATGTAGCCCACTTTAAAAGACGTTGGCGACACTGTGGGCCTTGCTGTTGATGCCACAGGCACTCATACTGGTATCAGGCTGGTTTATGTAATTTCAATCTTAAAAGCATGCTTGTCATTAATCTCAGCACTGACAGCAGAAGTTTCCTTCTTTCATTTTGAAAACTTGAAGTGTGGATTGATAATCCCTAAATAAAGCAAAATCCAAAGGAGTTAAGAGCCAGGTTACTCTTGGTAAGATCATCATTTTGGTAGTAAGAGTCAGAAAAGGATGTTGTGCAAATCAAAACTATTTTATTAGAGCTTGACCTTTCACATTTATCAGTTGAATGGCATCTCCTGGAGGCTAAGCAATTGAGAACGGTCTGAAGAGCAAGCCATTTTCCTCCTCACACCATGCTGTGTGGACAACGCTTTTTTATTTCACTTGGCACTTCAAACTTTGTGCATTTATTTTGGAAAAGGAAAATATTAAGGCACTGCTAATTAATTGTAATCAACATCTAAAGAAGATAAACCACACAAAATGCATGTTTTCCCCATAGGTGCAGTATCCCTTGTTAATGAAAGAAAATAACAGAATGCATTTTCCTGCACAGCATTCCAGGCCGGAAACACTGCAGGAGGGGGTGCCGTGTGTGTTCTGAACTCATGGGTGTGATTTCATCTCAAGGCACCTACAAAGTTATGTGGAAGCTAGTGAGATGAAAACTGTTGGTACCTAACCACAGAGACTTTTCTTGGTTGATGCATTAGTTTTCTGTTAATCTTTACAATGTTGATTGCAGACCAGCATGTGAATCAACATGTTGTTTCCAGATGACATGCTTGTTCTGTTCTAGCATGTGATGCCCTGACACCTAAGCAGAGAGGAAGACACTGCCAGAAGCCAGTACTCTCAGACCTCCAGGACCATCGATGAAATAAGATTCTTTTCTTTCTAAACAATGACCTATTCTCCACTGAGTAGTTGTAGCAAAGGAAACAGAGCAAAGACACAGTGATATTCGACATAGAAATAAGTACCAAAGACTTCATAGTTTTAGACATGGATGCTGTGGACGTCATTAATCTGTTTAGACACATCATACATACAGTGTCACAGTTCAACGTCATGAATATTGAAAATGCAAAGGGCAGCCTCTGGGACACTTGGCTTAGACACCCCCTGCTCTGCACCTTCCCTGGCTCTGCCTCACTTCCATTCCTACTTAGAATTTTGCTTCCCCCTCAGCTTCTCATATAGTTAGCACTGTGCTAGAAGTTGGTGGAGCTCAACCAGACTCCTACTTTCCCCAGTCCAATAGGCTCCTTGGTGAAATGAGCTTCTCCTTGCATGCCCCACCTCACCTTGGTATATAACTTTTTACTCTATAGCATTGCCATGTGATTTGTTATTGGTGTGGTTTTTCCCTTTAATAGGAGGTTGGCTTGACTCTATTGATACTTGCTAAATTACATTATCTACTTGAATGTCTAGGTTATAACAGCTGATCGATAAAAACTAATTAAAAGTATGGGCCTGGAATGAAACCCAGTGAAAGAGAGCTTACCCAGCATGGGCAAGACCTGTGTTAAATCCCCAGGATCACAAACTATTAAAGCATGAAAGAAAATTTATCCTCAAGTCTACATAATGATTAAATTAGTCTTAATTTGATTATGAAGGAACTAAATGTAAATATCTTACTATAAAAGGTAATAAAATTGCATCACAGAGACAATAATTGTATTAAAAGATCAATTTCATAAACTTATATTTTATGCTTTTTCCGTTTGTGCAAATATTCAGAAGGGTCCTCTTTGACAGCATTTCTAACAATTCATACAAAGTCTAAATTAACTCCCTGGCTTTTTGCTCCAACAACTTTTTTGTTCAGAAGGTTCTCAGTGTTGATGCTTGATGACTAGCCTTCGATCTTCTCTCTACTTGCCAAAACTACGTTGCATACAGATAAACCATACTTTCCTAGTTTGTGTGCGTGCGTGCGTGCGTGCATGTGTGTGTGTGTGTGTGTGTGTTATGTGTGTGCGTGTGTATGTGTTCCCTGTGTTTAACTTTTAGTAGTGGTAATCCTGAGATCTTTTATAAGCACTTTTTTCCTTAATTAATTGATTATACAGTTGGCACTCTTGGCATATCGATCTTCTATGTGAGAACAAGAGGTCCAAGGAAGCTAATGAACCCGCTGTTGGCAGTGAGCTGCACTCAAGGAGGGCCCCAACCAGATCCAGACCACACTCGGTCTTGCTAGACTGGGGCAGACTAGATAACAAGTGAATAAGTTTAAGAAACATACATGCTAAAAATAAAGAGTAGCAAGGGCTAGGCTCTGAGCCTACATGAGGTACTGTGCAGTCCCCGCTGCCACCTTACTGATATGCTTGAGATATTTCTCTTTGTTTTTGCTTTTTTTAAAATCCATTTGTTTGTTTGTGTGGTGTGGGAGGGTGTACCATGGTGTAGGTGTGGTGGTCAGAGGACAATTTATAGGAGTTCAGTTTTTCCTTCTACCATGTAGGTTCCCGAGTTAAAAAACAGATCATCAGGCTTGGAAGCGGTCACCCTTGACCACTGACCTATCTTACCGGCCCTCCATATCTCTGAGCAACAAACTCGTTATTTGTAGTTATGAAATAATATTGCAAACTGTGAAAATTTCCTAAATTATTTTGTCATTGTCATGTCTATGGATATTTAGGTTGATCCCACTTTTTATTGTAGTACATTCACACACAAATGCCCCAGCATATACTTTGTGACTAATTGCAATGATCAGTAGCTACAGTATATTAAGCTGTTTTGTAATGTTTAGATCATTCTTCTTACCCATAAGGCTATTTTGTATGGCCGGTATTTAACCAATCTCTTCCAATCATATAATAAGCATTTTAATTTATTAACTGCTTCAGTTACAAGAATAGGATGCTGTTTATGATATCAAATTAGCTTACCCTTCTAAAACTAAACCCTGGCCTGGGTTGTAACCTAGATATGCACACGTTATTCATTGTGTCAACGTTTACTTGTGAATTTGATGAACTATTTTAAGAATAATGTAATATCTAGATAGTTCAATCATAGTTTCTTTTCACATACGTATCCAAAAAGAAAAACCAGAAACAGAATCAAAGACAATAAGTGGGTATGTTTTATAATTCTTAAAACAGTGGAGAACCGGAATGTCCAAAACCTAAGGATGGCCGAATACATTAAGGTCCATTCACAGCCTGGATTTTTTTTTTATTTAGTGCCGTGTTGCTGGTTCTTCAGAGCTAGGGCTGAAGCCACCTATGTTCTTTGCTAAGTTGTGAGGATGTGGGAGGCCCACTCTTCCTGGACACCTTGTGCTTGGGTGGCATTGGGAGGCAGGCTTTGCAGTGAGTCCTGCGAACAAGTGCCACATTTCATTCTCAGGCCATAGAATAGCAAGCAAGGAGATCAACAGAATTTGGAGTAATATGGCTCACTGCAAATATAAGCTGAACACTTCTGCTGTCCAGAGGTAGAAATGCAGAGGAGAAATAGTCACATTGTGTGAGGCCACCAGACACAGCCAGAAGCTGCTGATTAATACAAAGAAGAAAAACACATATGTAAAAGTGGGGAGAAAGACATGGCAGAGATGTGTGGAGTTGCGAAGTCAGTTTTTTAAGGGAGAAAATAATATGCCAAGTACTGTGAAACACTGGGAATAAGAGAAGAAGTCGCATCCCAGTGTTGTGCTCTGGATGTCCGGACTATAAAGATATTTCTTCTTTTTTTCCATTAGTTTTCTGAAATAAATAAACACTACTGTATAAAATGTACCTTTAAAATCTTTGTAAATATAATTTATAGTGGCTGTGTGATGTTTCAGCCTGTGACTACGTAAAAATTGATCTCGATTGCTGTGAATTTAAGTATGATGCAATTCTCCACTAGTTTCCAGCAACAGCAAGTGCCATTATATATAATTGTTCAAGGTCTTGGGGATCGAACTTCATCTTTGCCAGGCAAGTATGCTCTATTACCTAGCAACGTCCCCAGTCTCCTGTTGTGTGGGTTCTGGTGTAGCTATCCAGTCATTCAGGATCAGGTAAAGTTATTAGCTACACAATGGCCATGCGTACTTTGGGACTACATAAATCTTATTAAACTGTTTTCATTAATGGCACTTACAAATTACACCATTATTAGTAAGAGTGATTGTTTTTCTACAAAAATGATAATATTGGGTTATTATTTCTTCTGTAATTTGATAACAAGAAAAAGTCTTTTAAGTATATGTATTTTTAATTCAGTATGTCTTCATCCATCTATGGTAAAGTAGCTGTATTGTAGTGGTTCCCTTTGTCTGTGGCCTGCTTTGTGGGCCTACTCCATGTGAAGAATATCTCAGAAGGCCACTTTGCATCAGCCATGAGTGTGACTTCATTGGAACTCATCACCTTCAGCAAGACAAGATCAGCCATGTCTGATTTCAAGGCAGTGGCAAAGTTTTCAGTTTTTAATTTCAGTTCCTATATTTGTGTGGATTGATGATCAAATAATTTGAGAATTATCATATTACATATTACCCTAGAGTGGCACTGTTTTGTACCTTCTATGTTCGGTTATAATAAGTAGCCAGAAAAAAAATTTAATCTCTCTTTCTTACTCTCTCTCTTTCTCTCTTTTTCCTGCTTTCTCAAGCTCTTGATTTTTTTATTCGCAGTTCATGCTCTCTGTAGGCAACTGGTAACTAAGAGCACTGTCTCCTTTGTAATGGTCAGATAACATTGAAATTGTGGATTCTTTTTTGTTATTTTTTCATTATTATTTATTAAAAATTATTCACTTTGTATCCCAGCTATAGCTCCCTCCCTCACTCTTGGTCTCTCTCTCTCTCTCCCTCTCTCTCTCTCTCTCTCTCTCTCTCTCTCTCTCTCTCTCTCGTCCCCCTCTATGTGCCTCTGCTAGTCTACTGTGGATTCTTTTTTGTGTCTCTTCTTAAGATGGAAAGCATATGAAAGGCAGTGTCGTGATGTTGGAAGTGAACTTGTAGGAAGTATCACAGAAACAGAAAACAAAAGAGACCCACAGTGGCAGTATTAATATCAGACCAAACAAAACTGCAGTGAGGAGTTGTTATATGAGGAATGGCTTCAGCCTCATCCCTGCCTGCCTCTCCCAGGGAGGGAAAGATCTGGCTGAGTCTCCCACATTATGTATAGCTGGGCTGGTGGGTGAGGCCTTTCACAGGATGCCAGCCAATGAAGCCTGGGAGAAATGCCACTTGTCTAATTGACAGATGCAAACAGGAAGTAAAAAAATGAGAACTAGGGCAAAGATGCTTCAAAGGAAATGAGGCAAATTCCCAGAAATGGACCCTAAAAATGTGGCTATGTGATTTACCTAGTAGAGAATTAAAAATAATTAAAGATAATCCCTAAGGTCAATTAAGAATGTATGAGCAAAGTAAGAATCTCAATAGAGAAACACAATATTGTAAAATGCTACACAAACAGGATGGTTCAACACAGTCACCATATTGACATTCTCACTAGAGGGTTCTCTTAACAGTATAGATGGAGGCTGTGGGACCAAGGATAGGAAACAGACCATGCAAAACACCAACTATGACAATAAGAGCCAAAGAGGGAAAACACGTTGTGAAAGTCAATCCAGCATGAAAAAATAATAATCATAAATACAGATGCACCTAACAAGCGATTCCTAAATGCCTGAGGCAAAACTTCAATACCTGATGTGAGTAGCCCCTGGACACAGAGGGATCAATGTGGAAAGTGACTGAAGGCCAAAAGGCCCCAATCTGCGTTTTCACCTGGCATACCTGATTTTTAAATAATCACCAATTCTAACTTTTAAATAATTCCCATGGAGTTACATAAAACATCTTCCTACCACTTTCATCTTGCTGTTAACAATATAACTCAGCACCTCAGTAACACAATCATACTCGAAGATAATTGCATTCTCACAATAACCCCCAAACCTAAATAAATCAATCCATAGACACCCGAGCAGTAAGAAGTACAGTTATGGAGTCAGTTCAGTGTGTCTGCTCTCTCCTACACACTGTGCTTGGGGTTTAACACGGATGAAAGGTTATTTCATGCTTCATTAAACTTCCTGTTTCTGCCTTATTTATAAGTAGCTTCAAGATGGTTTTTCTTCTAGCTGTTCTCTGTTCTGTCCTTGCTGTTCTTTTTTCAAACATCGTTTCCCTAAGCTCCCACCTCCAGCTTTATTTATTTCCTTAGGTTCCAAAACAGAAAATGACTAAATGGAAGCCATTAGCGAAGACTCTTGCCCACCATTGCTACGCCACACCGTGCAAAGCTAGAGAGGCATGTGATCCCACCAGTCCACAGAGTGGGAAATTTTCATCCCTTTTCGGCATTGCCTTTTTGCAACATGATTTTTTTTCTTATTTATTCTTTGTAAACCATTACCGTTTTCTCAGATCCTCTTTGCTACAGAACCTCTGTGAGAATGAGACCCACAGAGTTCATATTTAGAAATATTTTAGCCATAGGTTGACAGATGGATAGAGATGTTTTTCAGTCTATGGTGAATGAGAAAATAGTAACACCAATATTTCTAGGGTGACTACAAACCTTTGGGGACTCTAAGCCTCGTGTCATTGTTTGGAGAGCAGTCTGATCCTAGGGACAAATCCAACAGGATTTCTTTGTTCCCAATACCAGCTAAGCATTCATAGCTAATCTGAAAATACCAAATCCAGAATTTCCAAAATCTGAAGCTTTTTGAGCACTGATGGTATGCAAATGAAAAGTTCCACTCCTGAACTCATGTGAAAGATTCAATTCAAACATAAATACCCCAGCAGTACCGTGTGCAAAATTATCTCAGGTAATTAGAATAAGATTATGTGACACAGAAATGGATTTTGTGCTTAGACTTGGTACCATTACTAAGATACCTCATTGTGTCTCTCCAAATATTCTAAAATCTGAAGCTTTTCACATAAGATTGATTCAGTCACTATAGTTTAATAAATGTTTCCAAAGTAATAGTACTCACATTAGCAACCATTCAGGAATCTCTCTGTCTTTTCCTTACTGAGCCCAGTGTCTTATTATAGACTTGAAGGACTTTAAAAATTAAATCTAGGTCAGCACTGGTTTTGTACACTTTAAACGGACTACACGTGCAGCTGATTTCATAATGGTGAAATTGTGTGCACACGCCTATGAGTCATGGCTTACTGACGTGACACGGAGACAGAAGCAGGGCTTTGAACTTGGTTCCCCTGCTCATACATGGAAAACATTTCTAAACAATATCTATGAGTTTCAGATTTCACTGAGCAGCTCATACAAAGGTTATTTTGAGAGTAGATATAGAAAATAGATACAAAAAGATATAAATGTTGGTCAACAATTCACTGATTTTTTTCAAAGGGCCTTTCTAAGCTCAATATCATTGACTTTTTATTATGTTTCCTGGAAAAAATCAAATATCAGAGTCTGTTATACTTTTTTATCAATTAAGCCATAATCACTACTTTACTAATAAGAGATTGTATTACATCATCTAGACGAACCCGTCTTTAATTATACTCTGAGAACTATTGCATACTGATTGGTAAGAGTTTTGAAGAAAGCAAATTGATCTTTTAAATGTAGAAGGGTTTTGTAGCGTTGGATAAGTTGGTGAAGTTTCCAAGCATGCACCATTGCTGTCAAATGTAAACCATCCATTCTTTCGTCTCCCTGGCTAAGAGGAGCCATCTCCCAACTCTAGTGTGAGATTTGGCCATGTGTTTGGCTGTGCCCAAAGGGGTGAGGGAACTTAGATCCAAGTTTAACATGAGGCTTGCTGAGCTTCCTGCACCTTTCCCCTCAAATCATTAGGAGAGCCTTCTCCAGGGAGGCATGGCCCCTTCCATCCGGGTCCCAGAAAAGACAAACACAACCACAAGGCCTAAGTATCCTTGTGGTTTCCAGGTGAACCAGTGAGGCTGGCTTGTAACAAATACATGATAGTCATAGTCCTCAGACGCTAAGGTCTGGATGGGGGCAGGGATAGCATGGCAACATGCTATCATGGCAAAAGCTGGTTTCTTTATATATAAAGCACCTTCTCAGCTGCAAGATTTCTCAGGACATTTAACATGCTATTGACCACTGCAAAGCCCCAGATTAACTCTCTGTAGACTTAGGTGTTTTCCGAAACACTACCAGCAAGATAAAATGTTTATACTGATTTTTGTTTAAACCCCATCTTTTCTCTTTAAAGCCAGAGAGTGCCAAAGCTACAAATATAAGGATCTTCATAACCCTCAGTAACAGCTGAAGATCTATATTGCATTATCACACATGAATATTAACTGGTGACAGAACTTGATCAGAAAACTGCCATGGCGGACCCAGCAAGCTTGAATCTAAACCTTTGTCCACCATCTAAGAGATAATGAGACTCTGGGAAATTCTTGCACAATCTTCAGCACTTAGCTTCCTTGTTGCTACATTGGCATCATATTCATAGTTTCATTATAGAGTTGTTATGGAGATTGGTTGGAATACAAAACAGGCTTACACAATGTCTGAGCCAGAACATGAGCTGGATAATGATAACAGATGTCATTAGTTTTGAAAAGGTTATTTCCGTAACCCTCTTCTTAGTGAAACTGGAAATTGGACAATAGAGGTAAAGCAGAGAGGGTAAGTTGATCTTAACCAACGAACAGATTTCAGGAGAGATTGCCTTTCCCTCCTGTTTTAGCTTGAATGCAGCTGTCCAGTTTCTAAATAACTGTTTTATATCATTGAATTCAGATTTTCCTAATCCCCCCCTCAAATCCATGCCTCACCCCATAGCAGAAACTCAAAAAGGCTGGCAGCCAGCACTCCATCTGTGTTTACTTGTGCTAGTGGGTGCCACCCTGCCCTGGCACCAGCTGCATTGCCAGGACTTCACTGTACCTTTGAGCACCTGCTCAGACTAAACGAGTGTCCACAGGACAGGGCTGGACTTTCACATTCCATGAGAAGTTTCTGTATTTCAAAGTATGAAGTGAAGCCCCACTCTGACCCTGGGAATAAAGAGGTGTTGAAAAGGTGAGGTGAGGGGAAGGTCTCCTCTGGTCCTTTCTTGGGGTGGAGGAGAGTCCAGGCCATTTCCCTACAGATCACTGCCTTCTCTGACCTTCCAAGATTCTTTTGCTATGCCAGAGAAGGAAATGGACCTGCAATTGCCCATTGGGGTAAAATTTAAGTCAAGTCTGGATTTCAAGTTCATCTTAAGCACCCCATTTTAACATTTTCAAGAAGAAAATTCTGCCTTGTAAAAATACTGCTTTCACACAAAGAGAACCATAAACATGTTTTCGACAACTTTGACATGGACTAGATGGTGGGGGAGGTGTTCCTGAATGGGCGTGCTCTGAGTCAGAGTGAGTGCGCCGGGCAGCTCCGTTCTTCAAAGCATTTATTTTATACTCTCCCCAAAGCTCACTGAGAGTTCCTGCAACTTCAAGTTATTCTTTATTTGTATTTTGGTGTATTTTGCTCCCACATTTCCACCTTCCAAAAAAAATATTCCAAAGGCAGAATCTGAGCAGGTGGTGCCCTGGGGGTTGGAGCGTTACACACATTACCCAGGGCTCACGACGCAGAC
This sequence comes from Pachyuromys duprasi, assembly GCA_028658305.1. Classification (NCBI taxonomy): domain Eukaryota; kingdom Metazoa; phylum Chordata; class Mammalia; order Rodentia; family Muridae; genus Pachyuromys; species Pachyuromys duprasi. The sequence continues at coordinate 143,970,000 of CM053766.1, read as the reverse complement.
AGTGCTGAGGGCAGGTGATGGATACGCAAAGCCGAGGCCCAGCGAGAACAAACTGCGGGTGATTCCAACTCTCACGGAGCTCTCCTCTGCTAAAGCCTCATCCTCCAACGCCTAATATTTTCCCTCCAGCAGGAAATTTGTCATATCAAGGCCCACAGGAAGACAGGGGGACATTTACCAGAAAGTCAGCCAGGCAGGTGGCAGCTGGGATGTGTCAGGATACAGAACCTATTTTCTTAGTATGGTAAATAGACGTAACACAGATTTAAGGATTTTCCCTGCGTTTGAATGTGCAGTTCGGCAGGGTTAAGCACAGCCACGAGTTTGTGCCACCCACGCTCAAAACATTTTCATCTCTCTAAATTGAAGGCCAGGCTGACTGACAATAGCTCTTCAGTCTTCCATCCGTCCTCGCTGGCAACCACAATTTTACTTTCTGTTTCTCTGGGTTTTGCTGGGCAAGTACCTCTTAGGAGTGGAATCATTCGGCATTTGTTCTTTTGAAGTGAGGTTATTTCACTTGGCATATGTTTTCAGTGTTCAGCCATGCTGTTCCATGTGTCAGAATTCCCTTCCTTCTTAAGCTGAACAATATCCCATTGTTTTTATTCCAGTTAATCACTCACCTGTCAATAGAGACTTGGATTGCTTCCATCTTTGGGCAGTAATGAATAAGGCTGTTGTGAACATGGCTTTAGACACATGGTTCAGTCCTTGCTTTTGATTGTCCTAGGCATATACCCAAAGCAGAATTGTTGGCTTATATGGCGATTCTCTAATGTTTTGAGGAGTCACCATAGTTTGCACAGAAGACTCACCAGCTTACATTCCTACTATTAATACAAGGAGGTCTAGTTTCTTCATATACTTACACACCCCTTGCTATTTCTTCTGTGTACCAAGAAATTTATTTATTTTATACACATGGATGTTTTACCTGCATGTATGCTTGTGAACCGCATGTGTGCCTGGTTCACACAGAGGCCAGAAGAGGGCGGCTGATCCCTGCAACTGGAGCCATGGAGGTACTGGGAATTGAACCCAGATCCTCTAGAAGAGCTGACACAGATCGATCGCTACAGCATATTTTAAAGAAAAAAAAATTGTGTCCATTTTAGTGAGAAAGCTCATGGTGACTTTGATTTGTGTTCTCTTAGTTATTAGTGATCCTTTGTGAGCTTGTGCTATTTAAACCTATTTCTAGAGCTATACCTTTTCAAATACTTGCCTGATTTTTAATTTGTTTTTGTTGTTCTTGCTACTGAATTAGTTAAACTTAGAGTCACAGTTTAATTATGATGGATGTAATTGCCTCCTCAAAATTTGGGGGGGGGCAAAGATATGTATTCCTAAAAGCCAAATCTATGTTGAAATAATTATTGAATAAAGAATATATTTTTATTCAGTAAAGGGAGTTTTGTTTTAGGTAGAACAGCTTATATGAACCATATACCTTCATATTTAATAAAATTCATCCCATTCCCAAATATTTCTTTTGGACTTTCACAATTAGCAAAGAAAAAAAGGAAAGCAGGCTTTAAAATACTGCAGAAATCCATTGCACAAGGTGATGGTTCCATCGTAACCTTTACTTATGAGTGCATTATGTAATTTAATAGCTTCTGTACTATTACCTTGTCCTGTTCCCCCAGGTGGGCTGTCCCCTCCCTTACCCAGCAGTCCCTCTGCTTCTACATCATACAATCATTTCCCTTAACCTGATGGTCCCCGTTCCATCCATTTTCCTGCAGATGACATAATTTTGTTCTGGATGGCTAAACAAAACTCCAGTGTGCTGATATGCCATATTTCCATTTTCCATTCTAGTGATGGGCACTTAGGCTGAGTCTGTGAAGTGGGTGCTATGAATAGGGTCACAACAAACAAAGATGTGCAGGGATCTGAGAAAAGGTGTTTCTGTCTTCCCTACATTGTTTGTTCGTTTCTCCTTGCTGTGAAAAAGTATTACTAACAATGAGGACTTTGTTTTGAGTACACACCTGTTTTCATAGTTTGCTTAAGGCAGAAGACTGTATACACTTCTCTCTCCCCTATAATTTTGTCACTCTGACCCACCATTGCCCCTGCCCTTGGGATTCTGCTAGAAGATTTAAGCTGCACTACCTTGGTTCTCATGCTGTCCTAAGCACTATTCTCAGGGTTTTACACACATTAATTCACTTACACTCTTACAACTCGCTCTGGGCAACCTATGAGCATTCCCATTTTACAAAGGTGGATTAAAAAAAGAAAAGAAAAGAAAAGAAAAAAAAAGCCCTTTTCTATGATCATGCAGCTAGCACAAGCTGAAGCCAGAGTCCAGCTGCCCCCGCTTCCTGACTTCAATATTGTGTGTCCTTGGGACAATGACCAGATTCCCTTATCTGGGACTCGTAACCTATAGGTCTTTCTCACTGTTCAGCCTCAACATTTGCCAACTGTGCCTCATTTTAAAACAAGCCACCTGGAAGCATTACTGTGCCCTGGCAAGAAATTTAAGATGGTATGTCTGGTGTTGAACATGGTACAATCATTCCTCAGAAAATTGGACCCAGAATTACCATGTGACTCAGCAACTCCCCTTCTTAGCATATACTTAAGGGAACAAAAAGAAAAAAAAAAGGGACTCAAGCATTATCCCTAGCAGTGCGAACAACACATCTTTTCATTCAAGAATATACTTCTGGTCTCACACATAAGATTTGGTCCTAAGGGTATTGTTAGATCTGTCTCCCAGCTTCCTCCAATCATGTGTCATTTCTGTCTTCCACTCTTGATGGATGGACTGACACACTGTCAGGAACGGGGGAAAAGATCCCGGTGGGTTCAGTCTTTCCGCACTGCTGCATCATTCTTTTCTTCACAGCAAACCATGAGGATGCCTGTATGTGTGCTCAGACCAAGACCACAAAACTCAAACATGGTTTTGCTCATCGTGTTTCCAGAGAGAATTAGCAGAAAGGAGGAGAAAGAAACTCTAAATAGCACAGTAGTCAGCCGTTGGCATCGTCTGGATTCTAGACTCCCGAATATTAAGCTGTGGTCATACTGTGAATGCAAGTCCCTTGCCAACCAATTCATCACAGCTCGTGCATGAGGCTCCTTAAAATTGCTCTCTTCAAATATTTCTTTGGTAGAATCTCCTGCATTTGAAAAAAATGACAAGATTCTCAATTTCCTAAACTACAACAGAATCTCAAATCTTTCTTTCAACCCCCAATTTTGACCTGAATGCTTTGAAGGGTGTTTCTAGCTCCGAAGGGTGGACAGCCAGCTACGTAGCCTTCTGGAAGACAGAAACAGAAAGCAAGCAGTTTCAGACAGGCAGTGAGAAAGCGGCCGTGACACAGGAAAGCAGTGCAGTGAGTAAAGTGAGGAGAGAGGAAGGGGACTTCAGGTGCAGGGGTGAACTCCAGGAAGACCCGCCCAGCAACCGAGAGCGAAACCGAGGCATCCATGCAGAAGGTAGAGATTAGTCAGCATACGGCAGAGAGGGAGTGTGGAGAAAGGGTCACCTCAACACCCACTGTCAGGGACGGCTTCCAACATTTGTCCTTCCGCGTGCTGATCTTGCAGCAGTTGCATGAGGGGCTGCACCATTGCTCTCTGCAGGGGGTAAAAGTGAGTTTTCAGGTCACCTGGAAAAACAGTGAGACTTCAGAATTAATGCTAAAATCAGGTAGCTTTTCGAGTACAAGTAATAATTTACTCAAAAATATGAGAAATGAGTAAATAACGAAAAAAATATATAAAACTTCCCAGCCACTCAAGCCCCTCATATGAAAAAGGAGTACCTTCGGGGACAGATAAGCAAAAACAAAGCAGTAAAACAGAAAATTCTCCTGACTGTCATAAAATATTAATAACTGGAAAATATACCAAACTGTAACGAGAAAATGGGATATGGTCAGTTTTTCCCCCAAATAAATACGATGACTTAACACCGTGATCAGAATCTTGTTACAGTTTTGTCTGAAGGTATCAAAGACAATTTTCTGGAAAGCTATTGGTAAACTAGTCGGGGATTTTAAAGACACGTTGAATGTGTTTGGCTCTTAGCAGATACGAAATGAAAGAGGATGGTGGTGGAAACAGGGGCCAGCGACCCGCAGCAACCAGTGTGTCTCATGACAAGTACCCTGTTTTTCTCCCGAAAACCTTGTAAGGACCCTCTGCCTGTCTGCCAGCCTTGGCCAGGAGCCAAAGAGTTTATCACCTCATCACACAGTCAGCCAACTCAGAGGCATTGCGCTAACCCCAGATCTCGTCTGTTTAAACTCTGTGCCAAAAGCTACAAAAAGTACAACAGTCATGTACGGGTGGGTGGTCACCGCCCGGTGAACGGGACAGGCGTGGGGACCTGCACTGAAGGATGCACTGCTAGCAGGGCACACAACACTGTTTAAAAATTACCTACTGACTTTGGAACACCGAAAAGAAAAAAAAAGAAGAAAGAAAGAAAGAAAGAAAGAAAGAAAGAAAGAAAGAAAGAAAAGAAAAGAAAAGAAAAGAAAAGAAAAGAAAAGAAAAGAAAAGAAAAAGAAAAGACCTTGTAGTGTGGATTTGACTACATTAGAATATATCTGGGTTATGTAGTTCAGTGGAGTTAGAACTAATTTTTAAAAATTAAAATAGAGAAAATCCCTAAAATAGTAAGTGCTCATGTGCTGGAGGAAGGCTTTTTCAACATGAAGGAGTTTCAAGAACAAAGTCATAGGGAGATTAGTCTGCGTATCTGAAAGATCTCAACCTAACTAAAGCCAAATAGCTGACGGAGAAGAGAAATGCATGTATGATGTACATAGACAGTCCCTGTATTCTGCATTAGAATACTTACCAAGTTGATGAAAAATGTGCATATTGTGAATCTCTGTCTTCCCTTCAAGAACTGGTTCAAGGAAAATCATATCAATGAGGTGAGAGATGAAAGCATCCTCCCAGAAGCAAGCTTTGGAACAGGGGAAGGCTTTTACAGCCCTCGTAGCTCTTTTTGATTCATTAGGCCACCATTAACCTAGTGTTTCCAAACAGCACTCACTGCCATTGGGAGCTCCGAAAGCACCAGAGTGTGCACTTGTCTGGAGCAGAAGGTAATAGCTGTCAGATTGTGAACCAAACCTTCAGCAAAGGTTGGTGGGGGGTGGGGAGTAGGATCATGGGACTTGCTTTCATGTGTTTCATTCCTAGAGTGTTTGGGCTCCTCTACAATCAAGATAAATCACATTTATAATTACAACACGAAGGATAAAATGAAACCAAAACCAGGCTCGAAATGCCCTGTATAGCCTGATTCTGTGTTCGTCTCTCTGTGGAAAGTTAAGCATATCAAAAGCCACAGTAGTTATTTGAAGGGAATATTGTCAGCAATTCCCCATTTCTTTGTTTTAACTACTTTTCATACTTTCCAGACTCTAACTTGTCATTTCAGTTTTCTAATAAAAAAATAAAATAAACAGCGTGCTAATGTAAATATAGGAGTTTAAAATAGTTCAGCTTCCCGGCTGCCTATGAGCACATTTTCTGTTTGATTTTACTGCACGTGTAGACAGCTTTTCACAGACTTGCATCTCTGGTTTAAATTATACAGGAGCTGTTTCACTTCCCTTTGTAAGTGTCTCATTTAAATTCCCAGGTGTAGGTAGGTGCAGTGTGAATTGGGAGGAGGGGACCCTTTTCATCTGCTGCTGCCCTTGCCATGGCAAGGTTAGCAAGTCCGGGGGAGAAGGGACAGCCCTAGCCTGGCCAGGGCCACCAGCTTCCCTTTACTTCTGGTTCTGAACTTTCCGAGAGGAATGAGTGTCTGTTTTGGTCTAGATGTTGTGACCTTGACCAAGCATTGACATTTATTTTCCAAACTTTCTAATTTTTATAAAAAGCAAACAAATAGAAAAAAGCAACAAAAAGTTTGTAGAATTTCGCACCTGTTTTCCACAAGCCAGTATTTATAAAATTGTCATATCTTACCACAATTCTAAACACAGGCTTATTTTTCTTTCAGAATTACACATTCTGATGCTTTAAAAAAAACTAACTTATGATAACTTTTTAATGTGTAGGTCATTTTCTTGAGAACCTATTTGGTTTGTCAGCAAAGTAAACAAAAATGAATATAAACAAAAAACATGCACAGATGGGTATACAAAACAGTGAATTATATATTTATTTTGACATTCCTGCTAAAATCAAAATCTACTCTTTATTATCTCAGTGTTCACCAAAGAAAAAGTGGTGTGTCATTTTCTTCTTTACAGATACGATAAGGAAAGCAAGAAGGCAAAGCTAAGAGAAATGGTGCTACCCACAGGACAGCGTGCCCTTTGAGAGTTCTCTTTTTCTGTGCTAGAGACAGGTGAAGTTTGCCCTTGGTACCTGGGTTGGGCAGTAAAAACAGATATGGGCATAGACACATTGGAGTGATTTTCTGAAGTGTCTAATGTTGATATTTGCCTTTGAAAACATACTCTTTCTGCACTTGTCCTGTTACAGTTTCTCGATCTCAGCTGAAGCCTACAGGAGCAAAAAAGGGTCATGCAGTTCTGTGAACAGAACAATTCAATGAAAATTGTCTCTTCTCAGATTCCCCTAGCACTCGTCTCTCAGCATCTCAAAAATCCTTTCCCCACTTCTTTTGCAGGCCATATTTTCTTCTGCCCTTACAGCCGGAGCTCTTTTTATGGACATTTCTTTTCACGTCCTGCTAACTCATGCCTTACATGCCTCTTATTTTCTTCTTCTTTCTTTCTTCTTCTTCTTCTTTTTTAAATCCAGCTGGGTCACTGAAAAACCTCAAAGTCTGTAGGTGGTCATGGATCTGTGCCCTGAATCCTGTCAGGCAAGGAGATGTGGAGTTGACAAGTCTCAGGACAGGATCTTTCAGCACCAGGCACAGGAGCTTCCAGCACAACGCACGTTATATCTTCCTCGTGGAGCCCTCCTAGGGCAGGCAGCACCTGTGAACCATAAGGTAGGCTTCCTCCCTTGTCCTGATGGACTGAGCCATGTCTGCCTGCTTTGGCAGCCGATGCAGGGCAGGGTGTTTCTGAACGCAACCTTCCATTGAGCAAGTCAGTTATTTTCTGTCTACACAGTGATGGGATTGGCAGCCTGTCTTTCTAGCGCTTGCTGATATACCACTATGGATGGCGGCCAGGCCTGGCTCAGCTAGATCACAAGTCTGGCTGAAGTTCTCAACATCTGTGTATGCTCAGTCCGTGCTTGGTGAGCTCCATTAAGAAGGGGCTTCTCATTTGGGGCTGCTCATTAGTCGACAAAGCAAATGTTTTGTTTTCTACTGTGAGCTGGGTGCCAGTTCAAAGCTAGAGATTTATATTTTGACACCTACTTACACATATCTGCATATTCTTTTTATAGGTGATCTGAAAAATAATTAGAAATGCTGTTTACAAACCAGGCCACCAGAAGGGAGAGGCCAGGGTTCTGGTCTGGGAAGATTAAAGATTATATACTAAGTTATTTCAGCAGAATTCCTTTTCAATACAGAAAACATTTAAAGCACTTTAAACCTCGGCAAATCTTTTCAGTATACCTCTAAAAAGCATAGAAAGTAGAAGTCTCTCTCTGTCTGTTTTACCTCTCTCATAGAAAATTCAAGAAAAATATAAGTGGAAGGAAGTGAATAGTCATTGATTTTGGCACTGCTAAAGAAGCTTTCTCCTAAGGTGGGGTCTCAGATCTTTCCGTGTATTAGGGTTAGATATGGCTTTCAAAGATCCCAATGTTCAGGCTATAGCCAAGATCCAGCCATCAAGATCATGGTTGCTTGAAGCTCCTTGGGGAGCATCAGTGGTTGAGTTGCAGGGGTCGGTTAACCTCTCAGGTGGCCTTGACTCCTAAATCAGAAGCTTATGTCCAGCCACGCTCTGTGTTCCAGCAAGCGCACAGTACTCCCTGTCCATCTTCCTGTGGGAGTCCCCAGGGGTTCCCCTTTTCTGTCAAGGCTGTTCTGGGTGCCCTGAACGGCCACTGTGTTTGTTCATTCTCCTCTTTCTCTTCCATCCACTCTCACCTTTTACAGGTTTCCTTTGGGGACAAAGACTGTGTGTTTTATTTCCATATTCTGCTATATACTGTATGTTTTTTTTAAGGAGTGCATCCAGGCTCAGTTTTTATTCTTAAGTGAATGGGTACATGAATTCATAAGCGCACCTGAGTGTAAATCTGGCCTTGGCTTGGTAGAATGGCTATAGATACTAGTAGTGCTCTCTATGTTCTCAAAATCTAGAAGAAATGGTTCTGAGTGTTTTCCCCACAAAGAAATGATAAACAATTGAGGGGATGAATATGCGTTCACGGATTTGAGCAGGACACACTGTACATATATGTGGCTAGGATGGGACACCATGAATACAGGCTTTATGTTTTCAAGTTTCTGTTTTAAAGTAAATTTAAAAAATATTCATTTGCTATCATCAAGTCGTTTCAATCCAATGCCCATTTTATTAAATGCCTACTTGGCACCTACCTGTCCCCTGATACAGGTTCTAAGGACACAATTCTGAACCTGCAGATGGACACTGTTCTTTTCTCTGTGGGTCCCTTCATGGTGGGCTCCTCGTCTGTCTTAGAACAAGCCTACCTCCTGCTTTCCCTTTTTTCTGTCTTTCTAACACACAGTGTCTTTGCCCTCTACATCCCCCACTGAAATGCGTATGAGACTGAACCTGGTCCAGCCAACTCTGGGCTGGCAGAGACTGCACATGTTGTGTACTGGGCTACCTTCAGGAGTCTCCCTCCAACTGTGCTGGCTTCTGAGCAGAGAGCACGTAGTTATTCAGAAGGGGCTCAACTTAATATAAACATTCCTCAATCCACAGGGAAAAAAAATTTTAACAGACACTAGGGCAAAAGCCTGTTCTCTGACTGACTATAAAACTGGCTGCTGCAATTTCTGAATTCAGAATTCTCTCCCTTTTCTCAGCCTCTGATTAATTTAGAACTAGGGTTGAAAACATGTTCAAATGTCTGCCCTAAATCAGTCAGCAGGCAAGTTTTTTTTGTGTGTGTGTGTGCCTAGTACCATAAGCTCAAATTGTATTTTCCTATAGGGAGAAAAGCTACATACATAGGCTGATGGGGCCGGGGTGGGGGTTGTGAGAAGCATTCAGGTTGGTGCCGGGCTCCTTCCTGATCCCTTGTCTTCCTCCGCGATTCCAATGGTACTTTGTCTGACAGTACATTCTTGTCAGAGTGGAGACTTTAAACTAAGATGTTGATTTAAAGAAAATGCTTTCCAAAGTTCTTGACGTGGAAGGGGAGATGTAGATTTAAAGGAAAGTAAAGGTTTGCTCGGACACAGCTTTCAAAGAAATGACTGTATTTCAAATTCTAGAATGTTCTTTCTGAGCTAACCTGATGCTGGCAGGGGAATTTCCCAAAAGCAGACTGATACTGGTTCTAAGATGCATGGGGAAGAATTCTGTTAGCAGACTCTTCTGGTGCTCTTATTTTGTTTTATTTATTTGCTGTTCATCCGTCCATTTGTGGTCCTGTGGGAGGGATTTGAATCTGGCACATGCCAGGAAGGAGTCACACCCATACAATTCCTCCAACCAGCTTCTGTTGAATAGTGTCTTATCCCCCCCCCCCAAAACGAGAAGGCCATCCAGTCTTGTATTATTCCACCTCAGAGGTCCTTTCTAAAAACATGCATGAAAATTCCAAGTCTGGTAGAATACTCTTCAGTCTCAAAGAATTGTAGAAGCATGGGTTGTGTGGTCAAGAGCTCAAGCTCTCTTTAGCTGTGGCTCAATTTCTCTTTAGCATAGGCTGTTGTCCCCCTGAGTCTCACTCTACCTCCAGATACCCTTGCAGACTTAACTACCAAACGGGCTTCATTAAATCCTGCAGGGAAGAAGGTGGAAGAACTGAATTGTGGTGAAATGGTAAATAAAAAGCATTTAATGTGAAAGAAAAATCTATGAATTAAAACTGTAGTTAGGTCAGTTTTACTAAAAATTATTTGTATTAAAATAAAAATTAGTTTTATTTATTTTTAAATGTAATTTTTTTATTTTTATATTAATCACAGGCTAGGTACTTTGCATCCCAGGCATAGCCCCCTCCCTCATTCCCTCCCACTCTCCCCATTCCTCCCTCATCTCCTCCCCGTCCCCTCCAAGTCCACTGACGACGGGGGAGTATCTCCTCTCCTTCCATCCAACCCCAGTTCATCTTGTCTCCTCAGGGCTGGCTGCCATGTCCTCCCCTGGGATCTAGCCAGGCTGTTACTCCCTGGCGTGAATGGGGGAGGGTCAAAGAGCCAGCCATCCAGTTCATGACAGAAACAGTCCCTGTTCCCCTTACTAGGGTCTTCAGTTGGACACCGAGCTACCATGGGCCACATCTGAGCAGGGGTTCTAGGCCATATCCATACATGGTCCTTGGTTGGAGAAACTGTCTCATAAAAAACCCCTGTGCCCCGCTCAATTTGGTCTTTGTGGAGCTCTTGTTCTCCCCAAGTCTTACTAACTTCTCCTATTTTTATAATTATTCCCCGCCCTCTGCCGAAGGCTTGGTTGTGAGTCTTAATATCTGCTTTGATACATTGCTACATCGATTCTTTCAGAGGCCCTCTTTGGCAGGCTCCTGTCCTGTTGCTTGTTTTATCCTCCATTCAATGTCCATCCCATTTGTTCATCTAAATGAGCATTGATCATACCATCTTGGGTCCTCCTTCTTGTATATCTTCCCTAGGTGTATAGATTTCAGCATGACCTTCTTATCCTATAGGTCTATATAAGTGAGTATATACCATATGTTTCTTTCTGCTTTTGGGATACCTCACTTAGGATGATCATTTCCAGGTCCCACCATTTGCCTGCGAATTTCATGATTTCCTCCTTTTTAATTGCTGAGTAGTATTCCATTGTGCAAAA
>CM053766.1:143925102-143958605 GCA_028658305.1 Pachyuromys duprasi | reverse complement strand
TGAAATCTCAGGGTCGTTTTGATTTGCATCTCCCTGATGGCTAAGGACGTTGAGCATTTCTTTAAGTGTTTTTCTGCCATTTTATAATCCTCTACAGTCAGTTCTCTTTTTAGCTCCATACCCCATTTTTAAATTGGATTATTTGTTTTATTAAAGATAATTATTGTGGCTGGAAAGATGATTGGGAGGAAAACCTAACTTCACTTCCCAGCATGAATGTCTGGTAGCTTGCAACCACCTATAACACCAGATTTGCAGGGATGCCTCTGGTCTCTAAGGATACCCACACTCAGGTGCGTGAACCCACACAGAGGCAGACATATATGACTATAACTGAAACAAAAACCTTAAAACCATGACAGCACTTAAAGATCAAATGACTTTGGGCAAAATATGTGAAAATACAGCATATGTACAATTTACAGTGATTTCTCTGTGGTCCATGATACATGAAATTTTCACAAATTTTGCCTGGGAAAGTTGGCTGATCAAATGGGCTTCAGAATTAACCTATGTACCATAACGCTCATTTATAATTTCAGTGTTCCAAGGGCAGGTTATGCCTTTAATAATCTTGCCTTAATGGATATCTGATGAGGAAAATTTAATCTAAAATGGCGTAAGACTCAGTTCTAGGCACATTGTTTTTGAACGAATATTTGATTACTGGCTTTTTCTTTCTCTCTATTTTCTTTCTCAGCTGTTTTTCTCTTCCTTTCTTGTTGTTATGGGGCCAGAATCTAGGGCTTTGAGTGCAGGGACGGTGCTGTACCAATGAGCTGCATGTGCAGTGACACGGCTTTGGCTGTTTCACTGTCAGTCTTAACAGAACCACTCCAACGAGACACACTGTACTGAGTACTGTTTGGATAGTTGGTTTAACTTTTGGTAATTCTTTTCAGAAGACAGACTGTGGTCAAAACTATTCTTATGCCACTGCCATGACAGTACTGAGCTCTGCCTTTCTGTGTAAGAAACAGGACACACACTATCAGGAACCCAACAATGCTGAATTGAAATTTTCTCCTAAAACACTATATACATTTCATAATACATATAATTAGCTTGTAGCTACCCAGGCAAATTTTTATTTAAAAAATATTGCTGGATACTCTCTAAGTTGAAAAAATTACCCTTTTCCTTTGTATAAAAGAAAGAATATATTTAATGTCTTTAAAGTCTAATAGATTTTTGAAGAAGTAAGATTTTTATATTTATGTAGCTACCAAAATACACTATGTCTAAAGACACATATATATTAAAATGTACAGATACACATACATGGTGTATACCCATATTATGGTACTTAGAGAGTTTTACAGCTCTAAGTCATTACATACTTTATGGACAATATAAATTTGTGAAGACTTCCATACACGATGAGGAAAACAATTTTACAATTTTATCTTGTTTAACTACTTGGCAAATGAAGTTTAAAGTATAAACAGAAAAGAAAAATGGAATGCCTTCAACATATATCAAATCTGGGGTTAATGTAAATTTAAAACCAAGAAATATTACATATTTAGTCCCTAAAGTTGTATCTTACTCCTTCTTCCCCCAGACCGGAGTCTCACTTTCTACCCTGCTTGTAAGTCCACCCTTGGGCAGGCTCCCTGGGCCTGAGAGTAAAGGTTGGGATGTCAACAGCATCTAAGAACCTTGAAGACACAGGGCCTCACCCGCTGGTACCCTCCTCAGTGGCAGCCTCCTAGCAGGAGCATGCTGGGAAATGGAAGTGGATTGGAGATTTTGAAGCAAGAGTATTTCAGTTGAAATCTAGACTGCTTGGCGCTTGAGCCCCTCCCCCTTTTTCCCTCTGCTCGCTCAGAAATGCTCTTCACAATTTAAACGGTTGTTTTAAAATCTTGTAGAAAGGTGGCATGGCTGTTGTTTACAGAGGTCCATACAAAACTTGTCTGTCTCTTTTCTCTCCAAAAGAAAAAAGTTAGAGTTGAACATATAATTTAGCATTGATAGTGTTTACAAACAGGAAACTTAAAGTAAAATGGGCCCCTTGGTGTGGTGCATATGTGTGCGTGCGTGCATGCGTGCATATGCATGTGTGCACATGTGTCTGGGAGACTGAAGGGTCTCCATCCCCACTGACAACAACTAATCAGCCCTGTAGAGCAGAGGCTGGGATGGAGGAGGCAAATCCCCCAGAGAGATGTCTGAGCAGGCTTCCTGTGCCCGACTGACAGACAGAAAGCATCATCCAGAAACACAAGTATCAGAAAAACAGAGGCCTGCTCCTGGGCCAGAGCTTGGTGTGTCTGAAGAATTCCGCGGTACAACCATTCTTCTGGCTATGTTATTATATTCCTTATGTTTCTAAGTAAATGAATACCCAACTTAAAAACCTCATTTGTTATAAGGGAAAGGATTAAAGCTATGAAGGCTGAGAAGCTTCCCGGCACTGTCACCCCCACCTGTCTAAGGAAGCCATTCCCGAGGGCTGTGCAGCTCTTCATGGCATTGTTTCACCTGAAGCCGGGTTTCTCCACAGGAACAAAATGACTAATCACCGAGCTATTTTTCTTGTAGTGACTATAGTGTTTTATGAGTCTCCCCACCTTATGTCTCGTGAATTCACTTCACCCCACCATCTGAAATAGCACAGTTTGATCAAATAAGTAAATTAATAAAGTTGAAATCACTTCCACCAAGGCCGACACCTTTCTCTATGCTGAGCTTTTATTGCTCTTCCCAGCTGATATTTATAATCCAGCCATATGTGGTTATAAAGATTTATTATGAGCCTGTGGAATAAGTCCTGTGAATGTGTACGGTAAACGTCCAAGTTTGACTGTGTAAGCCTTGGAGATTTCTAACACGAGGAAGCCATTTTGATCTCGAGCCAAGCAGCGCACAGTTGGAGCAAAACCTCATATTGACAAAGGGTTTAGCTCTGTGCCTTAGACTATACTAAGCCTGTGTGTGTGTTCCCTATGAATATTTGCAAAGCCCAGGTAGGTATGTTTCTTCTTGCTCACTCTCCTCATCTGAGAGGAGTTGAAGTTGGAGAATCTGTTGACCAAAAGTTGAAGTGGAAAATTTTAAGACCACAAATAAAGGTCTTTAAAGGCAGGACAGAGTTGACCCAGGGGTGCAGTGAATGGGACATCTGTATGTCCGTCCTAACCAGGCACAGCTATGTACTGAACGGGTCTTCTGAGCTCATGGGAAGAGAGAAACCTGTCTGCACCAGCTAGTATGAGCCCCTCCTGCCTCCATACCAGTAAACCTGGACTCTGCTTGTTTCCTCATCTCTCATTGTCTGAAGCTTCTCTTACCCTTAACATATGTGTATGTAGTTTCTTTTAAAAAATGTTATTCAAGCGAATAGTTGCCATAGAAAAGAGAAAGTTCTCTTCCTCTACTCTGGGCTGCTAAAACAAAATACTGTAAATTGGGTGTTTTATAAACAATAGAAAGGTATTTTTCAAAAATCTGAAGCCTAAAAATCCAAGATCAAGACACAGTCTGGTGATGCTCCCATCCTGATTGGTAGTGGTGCCTTTGTGGTAGGTTTTCACACAATGAAAGCAAGAAAGTCATTTTCTCAGGGGCTTATCTCAGTCACAAGGGCTACATGCCCATGATGTAATTGTTGCCCCAAAGCCTTGCTTCTGGGTCTATTACCTTTGGGGGTATGCACATTCCAACCGCAGTAATTTTGTAATAAAACAACAGAGTAATGTCTCCCAAAATTTTAAATGAGGTTCCTCAACATCCAAGGAGTTTGGTACCTAGAAAACTTTAAAAATAGTAGAAATTTTATTTGTCCTCTCCATCTGAGGGTATGGGACCACCTGGGCATGGAATTTTTTTTCACAGAAGAGCTTAGAGGGTTTTCATAGATAGCCTGGGTTACAAATTGGTCTAAGTCAGTGCATTTTGCTTCATCCTGGGCATTGACTCATATATTTTGTGATGGTAAGTATCTGGACTAGTGAGAGATCTGAGCAACATCATCTGCTGTGGCTTTGATATTTTCCTTTCAGTGGTGTTAACAACATGACACTCTGTCTTAAATATCTTGGATATCTGACTAAATGTCTTTTTGAAGTAATGTATGAAAGTAAACATGTTGGTTGGTGGGGAGAGGAAATGTGGAGCCAAGAGAAGTGCAAAATCTGTATGTTCTTCTTAAGTGTCCAGAAGTGATGTCATTCACACCATGGTCAGTCACCTATTGTTCATGACTGAGACTCATGAAGATGGAGACATGCCTCATCGCACTTTCTAAACCTTTACAGATCTTATCACGTGCACAAGCCTATCAGCACTTAGAAACCTAGCTCATTCACAATGAATAATTTATGTCATTGATTCATATTTACTGAGGCTTAGCTAAGTCAAGATAGGTAAGCTTTGATGAAGAGGGAACAGAGGGTTTTAGGAGAAATGGTGGTTAATGAACCAAAGATACACCAGGCAGGTGGTGGAGGAGGAGGAAGTCTAGATTTAAAAATCAGGATAGATATGGCTATATGATGGTATATACGGGTGTCCAGGCAAAGGGAGGCAAGAAGACCAGGGGAAGAGGAGCCAGTCAGAGAGCAGACAGTTACTAGCCTGAGGGGAGGAGGAAGTTAGAGCTAAGTTAGTGTATGCACAGTGGCATTAGTGATTGCTTGAATGGTGTCTGTGTTTTCAGGACAACACATATTCCTTCACACAACAGCCCAGTTCTGGTGTATTTCTAGTGGAAATTGTGCAAATATTCACTATGGGAAAATGCCATAAAGTCTGTAGTGGTACCACTTCCCCGTGGGCTGATATCCTTCTTAGACGGGTGTTCTTCAGGCAGGTATAATTACTTTGTGCATAAATAACAACCTCCATTCTTAAACAAGACAGGACATGTTTTCAGTGTGAATTTTACACAATTTTAAGGCTGCAGAATAAAAAATTATGAGTACTGTGTTTTAAGTGGTAGATCAAACTATCAACAGAATATGGAAAATTAGCTGGTACACAATATTAGTTTCTTCATATGTAAAAGAAAAGAGCTTCTAGAGGCTCTGAGATGGAAATAAAGTAGGAAGACAGATGAACTGGGGGGTAAAGGGGGCTGGGAGGTGTGCATTGAGCTGCTGATGAAATGGCCAATGGCTGAACTGACTAAAATTAAGGACAAAGGTACACTCTGGTTTGTTTCTGTTTTCTGGCAGTGCTGGGTATTGAATCCAGAGCCTTGCCTGCACTAGCAAATGTGCTACACTAAGCTGCACTCCTAACCCAGTAAGGGGGATATTGTCAGAAGCTATAATGGTAAATAAAGAGAAAACAAGCAAACAAAATTAACACACCACCCTAATCAAGCACTGTGAGGATGAAATAAGGAACAGGGACACATTTCTTCCATTGGAAAGAATGAGTGGAATTCTGCCTAACTCCATTAAAGAGTCCAGAATGGAGAAGACAGTTGTTAAACTACGAGAGGCTTAAAGCAAACAGTGATAAGAATGTTCATTTCACAGGGAGTGACAGAAATTAACTAGGAAGCCACTGACTGAGACAAGAACTGAACACAGAGCTGGTCATGGTGGTCCCTGGAAATATCTGTCTGTCTGTCTGTCTGTCTGTCTGAGAAGCATCTTTCTCAGCAACTGTGAAAACTCATTAACCAGAAAATAACCATTTTGAGAAATAAGACATGACTTCATCAATTTGATAACATTTTTCCTTTAGCTGATGCTGGTAATTGATGGCATTTTGTAAACATCAACAAAACATAGTTTTTTTTTAAATAGAAGTTTATTTTTTCCTAAGGTGAATGTATATTTGAGATTTGAATGGAATTTATGGCAGATGTTAAAATAGCAGAGGGTAAAATGATTGGTCCTGGCTAGCCTCACTCCCTTCCCCATCTTACCTCTCTACTGTGGTGACTGCCACTCTTCAAGGTAAGACAAAATGAACACGTCAACGCTGTCCCTTCCCTCTGTCTCCCTGGCTACGGTGTCCTGTATGTTCTGCTCCAGCTGTCTGCTTGCGAACCAGATCTTTTTTTCATTCTTTTTACCCCATTCCCAAGCTGAACAGGTCCGAGGTGCCAGTAGCCCCCTCCCTTCCAGACTTCAGAGTTTCTGAGTTGCATATGGGTCAGAGAGCTGTCCCCTGCTGTGCTCCTGAAGTTTATACACTGAATGTTCCAGCTTGTCTGAGAAACTCCCGCCCACAAGGGGTCTGTGTCCAGGGAGTCTCTTCTAACCCTGAAGTATATTAGTTGTGTGAGACACATTAGAAAAATAAATGATTCTGGGTGCCCTGGCCTTGGAATTTCCTTTATATTATTTGTTTTTGAAAGGCAAGGGGTAGCAATAAGCAGAGGAGGTAGGAATACAGGGCCTGGACTTCATTTTCATCTGTCCTTTCCTTTACTTTGGGAGCTGCACCACTTAGAGGGCGTGGTTTACCTTCTCAAAGCATGGCTCTGTCTATTTGGACCTGGGGACCCATGCCTCTTCTGCAGACTAGCACTGGACAAAAGGTCAGGCCTGGAAGGTATGTCCTACTGAGCTCCGTGTGGATCAGTCTACAGCAGTGGTTTTGCAGTCAGCACAGGAAGCAGAGAGTACTAAAGAAGCGTGCACTCTCAAAATCTGAAAATACATTTAAAAATGACCCAGCCATCCCTTCCCTCATCCTACACATGGGAAACGGTCAGTTCTGACCTAGGCAGGGGCATTCATTAGAACAAAATAAAATTTCTTTTTTCCTTTTCATTTTAGTGTGTGTGTGTGAGAGAGAGAGAGGTGGGGTGGGATGTGCGGGTTACTGTGTGTGTTTGTATGGAGGCCAGAGGACAACTTTGTAGAGTTTGTTCTTTGCTTCCTCCTTTACAGGGATTGACAGGAATGGAACCTAAGAGCTTTACCGCACTGGACCATCTCACCTGCTTAAAGAAAAAGGGTTTGGGATTTTTTTATGGGAGCAATGGTTATTTGTTTTGTTTTTTGTTTTTTTGTTTGTTTGTTTGTTTGACAAAACCAAGTTAAAGCTAGGCATGTAATCCCAGTAGTAAGAAATGCAGAAAGCTGAAGCAGGAGGAATTGCTACCAATTCAGCAGAAAGCTGAAGCAGGAGGAATTGCTACCAATTCAGCCTTGGTTACAGTGAGACCCTGTCTCAAAATGCAAAGGAAACCAAACCTTTTGAGCTGAACAAAGCCCTTCATATCTGGTGTCCAGTATTCCTGGTTTACTCTGTGGAGACTTCTTCAAACAAACAGGGCTACCAAGCCAAACAGATTTTGTTTATGTAGATGTCACAGGCCAAGGAAAAGTTGCTTGATTCCTAAATGGTTCTGAGGTGGGCCAGTTTGATCCAAGTTGGTTATAATTTTCTATCTATATTAAATTAGGATTTTAATTGTAAAGCCAAGGGGAAGTGTAGGTGGGCATCTGAATTTAAAAGGCAAAGAGAAAAGACACCAAAGAATTGAAAGATAAACATTTGGATTTTCAAAGGAAAAGAAGTCTTCATTCTATTTTATAGCCAACCATAACTAGAAGATGAATGACACTTTTTGTTAGTGTCATGCTTTTCAAATTACATAAAAAATCTGGTTTTGCATGAGAGACTCTGGTGAAGCAGCCATTGTCAACATCTGTGCCCTATTCGGCAGCACCTCGTGTCCTCAACTTTCACTGGCTTCCGCTAGAACCCAGCCTGGGTGCCCAGCGTGCCCAGAGGTCTATACGCAGTCTGACTCTGAACTATTAAGCAGCCACCGCCCCAGAAAGTGGCACTTCTTATCCATGTTCCCCACCCAGACCACCCCTAACATGGGCTGAATCACTCCCCTGTTGAACAGGGTGGGGAACTCATCAGTCCCAAGGATTCTTCATTTCTTTCCAACTTCCATAACTTAAAAAATTAAATTTAATTATTTAAATTTCACTTTATGTGTATGGGTGTGTTGTCTGTCTGTATATTTGTGCACTACATGCTTGCCTGGTATCTGGTATCTGGGGAGGCCAGAAGAGGGCGCCAGAGCCTCTGGAAATGGCCAACTCCCATAATTTTTTTGTTTATCTTTCATAAATTATTGTTGGAAATCTATTTCTAATTAAACATTAACTTCATTAGGATCTTAAATGATAAGGTTAGTTACCTTTTTTCTAAGATAGATACAATCAATAAAAGAAAAAAAGTAAATGTTTACATGAGAGGTGTGTTGAAAAGTTGTTACACTTCATCATGGTTGTACTGCAGTTTACAGGGAGCCCCCTGTGTTACACACACACACACACACACACACACACACATACACACACTAACTGCACTCACATTGGTTTTACTCTATATTAATTTGAGGGGGAAAGCTATCAAATCTTTGTCACATGCTAGAAAAATTCAGAATTAAACATTCTTTTTTTTCTAGAACCCGTTGCATGAATTTATGAAAGCTACCCAGCCTTTATCACACAAGACTCAGAGAGATTCTAACATCAGCGGCCTGTGTGAGATGAAGAGTCTTTGTGACTGCTTGGGCAGTGTGGGTGCCGGTAGAGCTGCTTCGGGGCCACATGGTCCTAGGACCCTCGAGGGACTGCCACCGTGCTAGGACAGCTTCTGGATAAAACCTGGGTGCCTAGGCAGGTTTCCGGGTAGCCTTTCCCCGTGGTCAGCTGATGTTTCTTTGTGAGGAATTTCTTTCTGAGGTCTTGGCTTCAGAAAGAAGAAAAAACAAGTAATTTGATAGCATTCAACATAATAAATTACTTCCTGGACTCAGTGTTAAACAAGGAGTTGTTTCTTTTAGCTTTAAAGCTAGAATGACATATCTGATGAGGGCATGAGTAAAACAATGTATCAAAGGCGGTTAGATGAAGACAATGCAAAGACTGGGTGACTGGTGCTGGGGTGTACCTGGCCATGCTGCTCTACACTCACCAAGGAGGATGCTTTGTCCTTTCCTTTATCTTTTGCATGTGCCTAGGAAACATTTAAGCCACACGGCACACAAGGTATCTTCAAGGACCTGGTAACAGAGGCAGTTTCTCCTGGATACTTACTTCTGATGGCTCCAGGTGGAGCATTACAAGACCCTGGGCTTCCCTGATGGCAGCTTTCTTTTTGATTATAAGGCCAGTAAGAAGCAATGACAGACAGGAAGTCAAGGGTAGTATTGTGTTTGTTTGTTTTGTTTTGTTTTCAAGTGGAGTCTGTGTTTCTCCCACAGTTCTATGGGGAGACTAGCTACCATGGCCCTAGTACTTTGTGGCAGATCTTTTTCACTTTCCTGGTTTTCAGGATCTGTTTTCAGGACAAAAATTTGTGGGGTCAGGAGCCATCTTAACTACTTGAACCTGAGTACTAGCTTCCAGGTATGCGTTTTGAGGAAGACAGGCCAAGGTATAGTTATGTGAAATATGCTCATGCTTAGTTAGACACATGCATACACACTTGCATATTTTTGTGCATGCACATTTATGCATGAAGTGTACACACACAGCATACACACACACTCACACATACTTGAGCACAATCTTCCTGTTTGGCCATTCCCGAAGGTCCCAGAGCTTGCCTCAGAAATGGTCTCCAATGCAAGGATCCACCCTTCAAAACACACAGGTCTGGGGCTAGGTTCTTTTCTTCCTTCTCTGAAGGCATGCCAACGATGAGTGTAAAAATCAGCCTTTGCAGTTACAAAGTCTAACTGTTGGTGTCTGTTAGAGTAATATGTACATGGGTCTGGTTTTTCTTTTAGAATATCTGACCTTTCTCTTCCAGCGTAATGATAACCAGCTTTGAATGCAGAATATTTGCATCTTGCAGACTGAGTCCCACAGCATCGAGGGAACATTGCTTCCTGCAGGCCGCCAAAATATGGGTGCTGAGATGAAAGACTGGGAAAAGGGAGGGAACAAAGGGAAGCCAACAGATTGCACACAACACCGCCAGAGTCTCCTCTAGGAAAGTTCTTAGGGGAGAAGAGTGGCAGGTGGGAGGACACAGCCCCTGACTGGCTCTCTTTTGAACTGGGGTAGCAGAGATGAAGTTGTTAATCAGAAACATGGGCAGGAGTGTTGATTTATACCATCCTGCTGTGCTTGCCTTGTGGCATGGTGAACTACATCGGGATTCAAAAAAGCTGTTACCCATGGTACTCATCCCCACCCCGCTCCCCCCACACCAATGTGTTAAAGTGCTAGGAACCTGTTGAACCATTTCTAAGTACCAGGCAGAGGGATAAAGTCCACTAAGGACAGATGACTCAAAGATTCATCCCAAGACACACACAGGGAATCTGCACTGCCCACTCCCTTTCCCCATCCACCTTCGATACCATGGAATGCAGCCTCTCTAGTGCCCATCAGAAGTTGGTACAGTGACTGGCCTGAGCAAAGCTGAAGAAGACAAGCCCTGAGTTCTGGAGGAATCAGAGTTACTTGATGGCTTAAAGGTGGCAAATACTTTGTGGCCACGACTTAAACGAGGGCCTTGTGATGTCAAGGTTAGTGTCATTTCCGTTCTGCATCTCACTAGCAGAAGGCTTGTTTTCTACTTCCTACATGCTTGGATCATTTTTTCTTTCTCAGTTTCTCCCTATCCCACACTCCAGTTTCATAAAATACCTGGTCCTGGTGACAGAACCAGAAGCATTTCTTATTCAGAAGAACCACACCCATTTCTTATTGAGAAGGATGCACCATGGTGTGTCCTGAAGAGAATTTCCATCCTATGACAGCTAAGGTGAGACCACATCCACCTGCTGACTTTGTAGACCATTCATTAACACCCATTGTTTTCTGGGCACTCAACTGGCCATGCAAATCTTCAGAAACAAATGTGAGGTATATGGTCCTTACACAGGGACCCCACAGCAGAGATGGATATTAAGCAAACAAAATAGCCAGTGTTTAACTAAAATTACATGTCATGAGAAGGGACACAAAGGAAAAGACTCAGAAACTGATTTTCTCTGGGAGACCTGAAAAGCAACCAAGAAGAAATAAAGTGAAAAAGGACACTGCTAGTTTGATTGAGAAGTGATATGCCAATCAAAGAGAGGAGTGTGTACTCTCACCCAGCAGTCATCACCTGGTGACCAGAAAAGGAAGAGTCTTGCCCAGGGGTGGGGCGTGATCCTGCCCAGGCTGCCTGACACCTATTTCAATAGGATTACCGGGACAGACTTCAACAGCCCTATTTTTCAGCCTCCCCGTGGACAGGAAATTAAGGCAATCTAGTAACCAGGAAGGCTAAGAACAGAATTGGTGGCAAAGCCGATAAGATATCAACAGGCAGGGAGGTGGCAAAAGCCAAGACCCAGAATGAGCTGGGAACGGCGGAGACAGCAAGATGGTGATCAGAGCTAAGCCTGAGGACCAGGCATGATTTGTGTCCTGTTTGTAAATTGATTTAGTAACATATGTTATGAAAACCGAGTGAGTTCTCAGAAGGCGCTCCCTGGGTGCCATGATAAACAGCCCCATTCAAGGTGGCCAGTGCCGCTGGCCTTGCAGCCTGGGAACAGGACTTGACTGTAATTACCTCCAAAGTGGAAAGAAAAAAAAAAGAGCTCTCACATCCTGACTCTAAAATTCTCTCTTCACCCTGTGAGTCAGTACATAAACTTTAATTCAGACATTGGCAGGACTGTCAGCAGCTCATACGTCATGAGCGGAGAGTCTCTGTGGTCCTGGGTACCCAGGGGCAGGATGTGAATGTTGCCATTTAAGGAGGTCTGGATTTCCTTTGTAGAAACCCCGGAGATAAGGTCTTGCTCTAGGTTGGGGAAGGGGAAGGGGGTGGGGTGGACTGAGATACATTACCCTGCCTCAGTTTCTATTCAGGGGTTGAGCAGTCTAGGCTACATTCTTCATTCTTGTTCTCGCTCAAGCATCACACGAAAGTCTTCACATGCTTAGTGAGTAGTGTAAAACCAGGCTATTCAAGCCCTAGATGGGTCTTGCAGAATAGCAGCCCTGCTGACAGCCACGGGTTCAGTGGGCCAGGCTGGGAGAAACCACAGAATATTAGCCTCAATTACTGTGAACTCAATGGATAATGGCAGTAACATTACAAACTTGTCTTCCTCTGCTCTTTAGTCAGTAGTCTGGTTCTCCACAGGAATCACGTCTGGATGAATAGATGGTGATAAAATGGAGGACTTGAATGGCATGAATTGAGGGTTTGAGCTGAAGGCAGCACAGAATGGCAGGGGATAGAATCAAGGCTTGTCAGATATTCCTGTGAAGAACACAAACCATATACCGTAGGACTCAAGCTTCCATCTCTTCTCTATTTTTCTCATTTCTGAGTGTGACTCTACATAGAGGAGGAATTCAAATGAATCATGCACTGCCCCTTTGTTAATAAAGTGAATTCAGGTCACACAATATGACACTTATACACTCAAAGCAGACCTGTCAGGTGTGGGGCTGATGAGCTGTGGTGTGGGGGTGGGGCATAACAGGGGTGCCAGTCAGGCTCCAGTGTAACCTTCTTTATTAGTGGACATGACATGGAAAGTATGAGCTGCAGACTGTGCACACTAAAACACTAGATCCAGGGTGTTGGATGCTTGGACTCCAGTGGCAATGCTATTTGAGGAGGCCGATGAAACTTTAGCTGAAGGATGTAGGCAACTAGGGGCAGGGCCTTTAAAGGTTACACCTGAGCCCCATCCCCACACCCTGCCTCCAGTCTGCCCTCTGCCATATTCTCCCACCACCATGAGGTCGGGTGTTACCATGAGGCCAGAGTCAACAGAGCTAAACACTGTGGAAAGAAACTTCTGTAACTGTAAATAAATCTTTTCTCCCTTATGTTATTTATGTCAATTATTTGTCATGATGACAAAACCTAACACACTAGCTAAAGAAATCACCCAATAAAACCATCCTAAAATATTCTTAAATGTGAAATGAGGTTGCTATTGTAAAATGATACTGAAGAAAAACATAATCATTTTTAAAGTTTTGAAACATCTCATTATATCTGAAACGGTTTTGGTTTGGTGCTACATAGTTTATGAGCCTGAAAATGAAATTACAGGACATAAAATTTTAAAAAGTCCTAGTATCATATAACCAGGAAACTTGGAATGTGAAGGGATTTTTTATGTGTTAAATTTAAGGATACAAACACCAGATTATGGCATGAGAGAAGAAAGTCAGAGTTCATATTTGCTCCTGTCACCTTGTCCAAGTTTAACAGCCCTTCTGCTAGTCAATGATCCCCCCAACATCTAGTATGTGGATTTCCTACTGTACCTTCCCCTTATTCTTCTTGGCTGAGGATGATCCCTGTGTAGACTGGGTAGTTTCTTCATCCTTTGTAATTGTGAGAGTTTCTTGATGGTATTGAAGCATCAGCAAAAGTTCTCTGCCAACCAAGAGAGTGCTTTCCGCTCTCTTCACTGCAAGAAGACATGAATTTCTACCTGTATGTCCTTCTGCATCCAACAGGGAATAGGAGCATCTTCAGCTTGGGGCTTTGGTGAAAAGCCTAGTAACAAATACCAACTATTATGGTTCCTGGATGTGTTGTGGGATATTTGACAACAAAATGAATCCTGAGATTTTGTTTACTGGAAAAAAAATTGTTTGTGGTGTGGCTCAGCCCTGGCAAACACCTTTAATCTAAGATAAGATTAAATAAAATCAACCAAAGATTAAGAGGTAGAACAAGCAACCATCTGACAGAGAATGAACAAAGAGAAACACCATAGAGGCTATGAGGAAGTCAGCAGGACAGACAGAGAGACTCAGAGAAAGTAGAAAGGAACATTGAGTTTGAGGGTTTTTGAGATGGCATGAGGAAGGAGCATTCTTCCTTTGGGGGTGTTTGCTGAGGAGGAAGATCAGCTGGGTGCTTTCTCTGCCTTTCTGGGCTAGCAGGCTTTCACCCTAACATTTGGCTCCCAAGTCTTTATTGGTAAAATATAACGACTGAGATTTTCTTAAAAACAAGATGGATGTTTGACCATAGAGAAGTAATTCTCTAAACTCAAGTTTCCTGTGCTAAAACTGAAGATAGATCTCTACTCAAGTAATAGAAAAACCTAAAGATGCCTACCCTTAGTACCTTATAGCTCCTATTCCTTGTTCTTTATTTTCATATGACATCCTTAATTTCTATTATCTTGATCATTGATATTCCACTGAATTTTCATGTTGTTAACAGTCAAAGATAAGTCCCAGGAATGCTACATAGTCTCTCCCCAGAGCAAGGCCCAATAAGTCCAAAAGAGCCAGTTTGTGGGCTGGAGAGAGAGAGCTCTGTGGCTAAGAGTACTCATAGCTCTTGAAGAAGATCCAGGTTCAGATCCCAGAATCCATACAGCAACTCAAAACTGTCTATAACACCAACTTCAACTCAATAGGCATTGTATACATACATGCCCATAGATATATGCATCCAAAACACTCAAACACTTTCAAAAAGTGGTTTTTTTAAGAGCCAGTTTGATGCAATGATAATAATGCAGGCCGAGTATCTCTAATGAACATGTTTTGGACCAGAAATATTTCAATTTTTATAGTTTTTCTTATTTTACAATAATTTGGTTAACTTTACTGGCTTAGAACTACCAGTCTGAAAATCTGAAAACTGAATGTTCCAGAAACATTTTTTCTTTTTTGATGGTAGTGGTTCCGGTGGGGGTTGGAGGGAGGCAGGAAGGAGAGGAGATGAGGAAGGATGAGGTTAGAAACAGAAACTGAGCTATATTGAATACGGTAATAGTGAAATAGAAGAAAATTCTAAAGCTGTTGGTTAGGTCAGATTGTCAAGGACCCTCAAGTCCACAGGAAACTGGGAAGGAAACTGTAAGGAGTGTTTGGATAGTGGTTTTCCATGACAGAACAGAGTCAGCTTGTGGGAGGAAAGGGACTGTGTAGACACAGTAGAGATGTTAGGTGTTGTGTGTTAAGGGTCTGCACTTAAGGACTTAAGGGAGGGAGAGAAGGAGAGAAGACTTGGTAGTTGTTGGTGACATTTTGATGATTCCATGCGCTGGTGTTTATACCTTCTGATCCCACACCCCCGAGTGTGGGTGAGATTTAACAGTAAGGGGCCTTTTCTCCTGTGATTAAGTGACATTCTTTAAGGCTGCACCTTAGCACACTGCTGAGAGGGTGTTCCTATAGCCTAGGGTAGAGGAGACCCATCGGGTGACCACTAGCTGCTGAGAGTGATCCCTGCCCACAGCAAGAAAACCAGACATGGTGGCAACAGCATGTCCATGCTCCTGCTCCCTGGATGCGTCAGCTTCTCTCCTTCGTTCTCTTGGCCACACTTGATCACAGAGAGTCACATAATTAAGTTCTCTTCAGTTAAGATATTTGCAGTCAATGCCAGTGTCCCACACTGACCTGGACTGACATAGAGTCTAATCACATCTAGGTGCAAGGTAAGCGTGAGTCTCAACTTACCAACTTAGAAAAGAAAATCAAGTCCTCTAATTTGATTTTCTTTTTTCTCTTAAGTTAAATCTGAGTCCTGCCTCATGAGGGAGGGATGGGGAGAGTGGGAGGAAAAGAGGGAGGGGGCTATGCCGGGGATGCAAAGTACCTAACCTCTGATTGATATAAAAATAAAATAAAATAAATCTGACTCCTGAGTGTCTGTGATTGGCTGGCAGGAAATACAGCATCAGTTAATTACTGGGCTAGCTTGGGACCCTGAGGTCTGTTTGAGAATGTGTGTGGGGGAAGATGGGGGTTCTCAGATGAGCACTGCAAAATACTTTGAAGAACCCCTCCACCTTCAGGCAACACTGGTCACTTCAATGAGATACACTGTCAGTTCGCATACTCCCACAAAATCTTCAGGTATGGATAGGCTGGGAGTTCAGATACCTTGAACCCATATCTTAGCATACAACACATGAGTTGTACCCTACAATCATTCTCTGGCTTTCTGTTAAAGTTTTTTCATCATGAGTATCCCCCAAAACTCATGTGTTAAAGGCTTGCTTCCAAGCCCAAGTTACTATGGGAAACCGTGGAATATTTAGGAAGTGGGGTTAATCAGGAAGGCATTAGATTAGTAGGAGTCCGATATCAAAGGGGATTGTGAGACTATGATTCATTCTTATTCTCTCTCTCCCTCTCTATCTTCCTCTGTCTCTCCATCTCCCTCTCCCTTCTCCCCTTCCTGTCTCCCAGGCTGTGATCCACCATAAGCTTCCTGTCATAATGAGCTCTATTTCCACAGGTCCTAAACAGGCCATAGACTAAAACTTTCAAAACTATGAGTGGAAATAAACGTACACTCTTTTTCAGTTGATTGTCTTAAGTATGTTTCTACTGACAAAAAGCTGACAAATATGCCTGCAAGTGCATCTGATCTTAAAGGGGTGTAGGTGACAGGCTTCTCCTCCTGAATCCCACATGCCTGTCTGTCTTGTGTCAAGTGGACACTCACTTTGCGTCATGCTGCCACACCTTCAGGAGGAATAAAGAGGTGAGAATCCTCCTTGACCAGGGCAAATGCAGAAAACTTTTAAGGAACAGACACAGATAGTCCAATGTTTGGCTTGCAGATGCGGATTAAGCTGAAATCAACTGAGTGGACAGATAGCCACACTTCCTTAACAATGTTGGTAGAACCCCATCTCCATTTTTTGGAAGCATATAACTAATGATGACAAGAGCAGATGATCTAAAAATGTACAGGGTTCTCTAGAAATCTCCAGCTTGTTTCATAGGAAAAGCCAAGAAGAGGTCATGAGTTAGCCACAAATAGCTTCCTCTCTGTCTTCAAGAAAGGGTCAGTTCATGACTTGATGTAAGGTTCATTTAGTGGAACCAACTGAAGATATGCTTATTTTATGTAATTTGTTCCTTTTTGCCATAAGGTTTATTTAATGTTCTTCCAAGTGGAAGAAAAGAAACAAATGATATTTCAAAAAATGATTTCCATGTTTTAAAGTTGTGTGATGGTTAAAATTTTCTCTTCTCAGTTCAGAAAGTAAACAACAGTCCAATCACATAAGAACCTCTCTTCAACACATCCACAGAGGATTTGACAGCAGAGCACTGTGTGCCTGCCGTTCACGAGATCGTTTCCTTTCTGAGATACTGAGGGCTGAGGACAACCACTCTCCTTCCTCAAAATGTGCAAACCGGCCTCACCTTTTGCTCTAAAGCATCTCCAACCTCACCTCTTAAGCTTTGTTTTATTATTTATTTATTTATCCATTTATTTATTTATTCGTTCCTTCATTTATTGTGTGTGTGTCTGTCTGTCTGTGTGCTGTGAGCATGAGAATGTCTTTGGAGAGGTTCTGGGAAATAAATTGGGAGAACAACAAGTGCTCTAAACTACCATGCCTTATCTCAGGTTCCCTAACCCCATTTCTTAATCAGCTCCAACGGTGTTTGAAGTAACCCCAGCCCTGCTGAGGTTCGGGTAATTCTTTCAACTCAGCAGTCAGCTGTGCACACACACCTGGACATGCCTAGCATCCCTGAGGGACACTGCTCCCTACTCTCTCTTCTTTGATCTTCTCTGAGGAGCAAAGGTGCTTTGAGAAAAGAAATTATCCCTTTTGCTAATTTGGCTCTTCTTTCTTAAAAACTTGAATGGTTTGGACATAATTAGCATCTTTCATCCCCTGGCACTTTAACTACTGGGGAGAGAGAGCGCTGTACAGTTCTGTGGAGCAAATAGATCAAATCATCCTCTGTATCCAGCACTCTGCCAGGCTGGAAGATGTCTTTCCAGATAGGCTAATTCCTCAGAAAACACACACACACACACACACACACACACACACACACTTGTCGATCAATTCTTCCCACCAGCTATGGATTTAGGGACTTGCAGAAAAGCCTGCATGGAAGTTCTTCTCATGCCTCCAAGTTCAATGAGTAACTGCAGCCAGGTGTGAAGAGAAGAAGCTTTGTCTGAGAACCCACCCACCCAGAGCAGAGGAGGAGGTATAATGACGAAGTGGGATTGGCTTATACACCCTGCTTGCCTATCTCCAATACTTTCCGCTTCTTGCATCCATTGCCTTCCTCCAACCTCCGCCTGTGGTGGCATCTGTCCTGGGACCTGAGGCCACTGTAGTAGGTCAGAATCAGTTCTTGGACTCAGATTCCTTGTTCTCCTGTCCTAAAGAGAAAAATTAGAAGGATGCCAAGTAAGGGGAAGCATAAGGGAAACATTTGAACATCATGCAGAGAGGCAGGGAAGGAATGTAGACCATGTGCACAGACCAGGCAGTCATTAGAGAGGTGACACTTTATTGTCTAAAGAGAAATATTTTTAACCATGAAAGGAACATGCAGAAAACTGAAGCCCAATAGAAGCATAAAGCAACCCATAAAGCATAAAGACCCTCTTGCGTCTGAACTCTGAGCATTCATATCAGAGCATCCACAATCCTGCCACTAGGCAGGTGACAGCATCCACTACACTGTGAGGTTTGGGCCAGCCTGGGCTGTGTTCCTGAGACCCTATTTCCAAAAAATACAAAACCAAATATCAGTCAGGCAATCAAGTAATAAAAGTTCAAACTGAAAAGACATATATGCATGTATACAATGGGATCATAGTTGAGATGGGTGCTTTTTATTTATTTTTTTATCTTGTTTTCCAGTTCAACAATAGAGTCTCAGCATCTCGGGTGGTACACTCATAGCCTTAAAAAAAATAGCTAAAGGCAGCTGTTGTCTTTGTTACAGGTAACACACAAAGTGTTATAAAATTATAATGATTACATTGAGACTTTTAGGCCAGAATCCCCTATCTCACCCTCTTAGATACTCTAAGCTACTCTTGAGCTACTTTTATGGGGAGTTCCTTTCTCTTGTACTGAAATTCTGGTATTCTAATAGATCATTGGCTTTCTGAATGCATTATCATAGAACCAAGCCTGGAATCTAGCTCAGAGAAGCTCAGGTTCTCTCTGTTCCTACTACTGTTATAGGTAAGAACACTAGAGGGAGAGATACAGTTTTCTGTAGAATATTCTAGATTTCTAAATGCTGCACTAGGAGCCCTTCTCAGCGGCTTGACTACTGCTGACCTCTATTGGCCACATGAAGCACTGCACCAAAAACTCTTTGAAGGTTAGGAACTGGTTATTTGTGGTTCATCCAATGGCGGCTGGGAATTCCTGAGGCGTTTGAAAAGGTGCTAAATTGTCTCTTGATTAGAGAGTGGCGTGGCATAGAACCAGTGTGTCATGCTTCAGATGGAACTGCTTAGTTCTTGGCTGGAGCCAATGCCGATTATTTTCGCAGATGCGTGATACTGTATATAGCATACAGATACACACTGGTCCCATGAACTCATCTGCTAGTTAAATGAGAGCTTGTATTAATTCTGTGGCTTGAGACCCCCCACTGCTTTCCAGCCAGGCATCAGCAACTACCCTCCAGAAATGCCCTGGACAAGCCAATGCCAAGCTGATATTGGCAGGCAGAAATCCTTCAAGTTTAAAAGGCCAAGAAACCCTCCTTCCCACTGGGCAGGGGCTGTCTTCCTCAGAGAAATCACACACAAGAGGCTCACAGATAGACATCCTGTCCCACCAACACTCTACATGAATTCCACATTTATACTAATACTTGATGTTTTCTGAATTGTCTATTTTGAGAAACTGGTATGTGTAATGATTTATACTTAAATGTTTTTTTCATGACTCAATATTTCCTTCCATAGTACAAAATAAGATACTAACAAACACTTGAATATAGTTTGAGAGCATTTGAGTTTTAACTATCAAAATTATTTGAAGAAAGTAATAAAGGTCATAATATGCAGATTGGCTTTATTTAATGTGAATATCAGGATTCTGTTTAAAGGGCATAATTAAGTGGCTTTGGTTCATGGGAAGAATTTACCCAAAAAGTTGCCAACAAATGCCTCAAAATTTGGTAAATCTCCTCCTACCCATGGGAATAAGACAAGGTAAGTTGTTCAGGTGCATCTGAACATCTGGTTTCCAGTTTTGGTGCTGGGCTAATTCCTGGCCCCTCTCTCTGGAAGAGCAGCCTGGCTGAGATCTCCAGCTCCTTCTTGGACTTTCAATCTGGCCCCACCACTGACCAGCCTCTCTCACCTGCAAGGTAGAGAAGAGAATAATTCTATAAGCATATTGTGAATACTCATTTGTTAATAGATGTGAGGTTAATAAGTACAGGCCCCCATACTATACGCACTCAGTAACCATAGGCTCCACAATGTTACTAGCCTTTTTTTTTTCTTTTAAGTATTTTTTTTATATTTCCAAAAACTGTAAATTCAGGCACAATTCTGGTTTTGTTTATTTTGTTTTGGGGAGATTATTTTTTGTTTTGCTTTGTTATTTTGCTTTCACTTATCTGTAGTATTTTATTCAAAGTCTGATACAGAAGATATATTTAGTCATTAATTGTGTATACAGTCATTAGAAATATAATTAATCGACTAAAATTACATGTCATCCTAAATTCCCATCTCAGTGGTATCAAGTACATTATTTGAACCTAGAAGCTTTCTCAAATAACCAATTGGACTTGAGAAAAATCTATAACTTTTAGATAACTTTTTATTTGAACCTAGAAGCTTTCTCAAATAACCAATTGGACTTGAGAAAAATCTATAACTTTTAGATAACTTTAGAGAATAAAATCAACCCACTGAAGCCAACACCTAAACTTGGAAGAAACAAGGTAGCTATTTTAGTAACAGGAAAACAGAGTCCTGAGAAACAACTGTTTTCTTTCCATCCATAATTGTGTGTGTGTGTGTGTGTGTGTGTGCATGTGTGTGTAAATGGTAAACAGGTAAAGTGAGACCTGGTTCCTCAGTAAAGCCTTGGAAAGATAGGAGCCAACACTGCCCAATGAAGACAGTTAATCAGATGTCGTGTTGTGTGTGCCCTGTGTGGGGGTGGACTTGTGGACTTCAGTGCAGGAATCAGGAATCTTCCTCAGTTACTCTTCCACCTTATCCTTTGAGGCCAGGTCCCTCAGTCAAATCAAGAGCTCACTGACACAGTCGCACAGCCAGCTGGCTATGGAGTTCCCTGTCCCTGCTGGGATTACAGGCAGATGGTAACACCTGCCCAGAATCTACATGGGTTTTGAGGAATTCAAATTCCTGGAGATCTGAACTCTGGGTCTCACACTTGTGTAGCAGGCACTCAACTACTGTGTCATCTCTCTGGGTTCCCAAAGAAGGGATTTTAAGTAACTGCTACACATTTAAAGCAATGGTTATGCTAAGTATCTAACTTGGACATTTATACTATATATACGTGTGTGTGTGTGTGTGTGTGAGTGAATGAGTGAATGTCACATCATATCACATGGATGCAATTACTATTTTCCTATTAGAACTAGAACTACAAAAATGTTTTAAAATTAAAATGTCTAGATGATTAGCATGATGTTGATGGTTCTCTGGAGGTGTGAGGGCGCTGGGCATGTCAAGATTAGCAAAGCTTGGCTGTGCATGGAACTCTCTGGAAGGGGAGAGAGGAAATCGAAAGGCAAAGCAGAAACCAGACTGAGGTTTCTGGAAACAGCACAGCCGAGAGAACTGGCCTCAGTGGAGAAAGGGGCAGACAGTGATACTTTTTCATAAAACTTGATGACATTTTAGTGAGGTGAGAACTCATTTTTCTCTTCCCAAACTAGAGGATAAGGCCACCTAAATTAGTTTTCTGGGGGTTTTGGAGGTTTTAAAAAGCCATTAGCACAGAAAAAGGTGGGGAGTGGATTTCACTATTTCAGCAGTACATGGCCACGTTTAGACACCGGGAAGACAGAATCAAAGAAGCAGTCTGGGAGTTTCATATCCACCATTTTCTGGTGCTGCAAAAGGCACTGAGGCAGACAAGGGGACCTTGACCTCCACCTCTTGGAGTTTTTTTTGACCCTCCCAGCTAGTTTTCACTTGGGAAAGGGAGGACTTCCCTACTATGTGCCTAAATATTTAATCTTGATACTTCAAAGTGCACCTTTGGGTTCTTTGTTTAGCTGATTGTTGTTTTTGAGACAAGGTCTATCTGTGTAGCTCAGGTTTGCCTTTAACTCAAAATTCTCCTGCTTCAAGTTTCTGAGTGCTGGGATTGCAAGTGTGTGATGACATCTGTCTCGATCTTTCTGGGTTCTTATACTGTTACTTTATCTTAATTTTGGCCCTGAGGATTGAACATGGGACCCCACACATGCTGGCCAAGATCAAACTGTATTTAAATATATGTACAAATGCTACAATCAAACTGTATCTCGAGCCCTCATTTGTTTTTTAAACCACTTCTATCTTCGCAGTACTGGGTATTGAACCTGGATCCTTGCACAGGCTAAGCAAAGGCTCTACCACTTTGAGCTGCAAACCTGACCCTGAGATTTATTTAAATGGCAGGTACTTGTGAATGCATACATGCAAGCATGCTATATTCTTTAGCAAGTAGTGTTTACATGTATAAACATACATGTTTACTGTAGAAAATTTAGAGAATTGTTCAAATAATACAGGAACAATACAACCACTCGCTTCTACATGATTATGATGCCATCTAATATTTGACAGCTAGTCCCACAATTCTTTTAATTACTCGTCTATATTTCTATACTAGTGTCTATATCTAGAGTGAGAATTGAGTTATCCCTCATGCTTAACAAAATCAGTGAATTTTCCCTTAAAGTAACAAAGCTACTTTACCAATTCTTGTGATTCAGGGATTCTTGTTGTGAATCACTGTAACATGGCTGTTCCTTAAATTATTTTCATTAATAGTTGACAAAATAACATTGTAATGAATACCCTCATAGTGCTTCTTTCTTTACTTAGTTTGTCATTTACTAATGATTAAGAATCACCGAAGAAAGCTGAAAGGCCCCTCTGGTCTCTGCCATCAGTGAAGAGGTTTAGGTTTAATACTCACAGAAGATTTCCAAGGACAAATTCACTAATGGACCCAAGACAAGCCATCTGTCCTAGTTTGTGTCTGTTGCTGTGTTTTGTTTTGTTTTGTTTTAAGCTGACCTAGCTAGGGAACAGAGGGTTTATTTGGCTATCAATTTACAGTCTGTCACTGAGGGAAGTCAAGGTAGGAACCTGGAGGCAGGAGCTGAAGCAGAGAACACAGAGGTGCCTGCTTACCAGCTTACTGTCAACTATTTTTCTTAAAATTCCAAGAAACTTTTGCTCAGCCCATAGTGATATGGGCTTTCGCACATCAATCTACAATCAAGAAAATGCCACATAGACATGCCTACAGGCCAATCTGAAGGAGGCATTTTCTCAGCTGAGGTTTTTGTCCCTCCCAGATGACTCTAGTTTGTGTCAAGATGACAAAGCAAAAAAAAAAAATGTAATCTAAAATATTCTCTTTAAGATAGTTGAATGTTGAGGAAGAATCTTTCTCTAAATTAAGGGGCTGTGCTGGATTGGCCTGCTAGTTCTGAGACACAGAGCTACTAGTTTGCCGTGCAGACTGGAAGAAAGGCATGCCATATAGGCTGATGTTCCCATTTTATTTGGTAGGGAATCTGAGGACCAGGGGCATCAAAAGTGTCCCTAAGGAGGAGGTCCTCCCCTGTTGGTGGACTTGGAGGGGGCGGGGAGGAGGGAGATGAGGGAGGGAGTGTGAGGGTGGGAGGGAATGAGGGAGGAGGCTATGCCTGGGATGCAAAGTACCTAACCTGTGATTGAGATAAAAATAAAAATAAATAAATTAAAAAAAATTTAAAAAAAGTGTCCCTAAGAGAGGACCAAATATAAGGCTGTCCTGGAAGATGTTGATAGAATAGCCTTACACTTAACCTTTGGAAGGAAAGAGAGGGTCAGGGGAGGCATGAAGGAGGAATGTAAAAAGAAATGAGAGAGGAAGGAAGAAATAGAGAAAGGAAAAGAGAAGGAAGAGAAGAGAGGCATAGTGAAAGAAAGGAAGGAGGGAAATGGAAAGGAGGAATGAGAGGAGGCAGGTGGGAAAAAGAAAGGAGGTGTGCTTGGAAGAAGGCAGTGGGAGAAGAGAGCCGAGCTGTGGTGCTCAAGTGCTGGACTTCTGTGTCCCTCAGGGCAGAGGTGGCTAAGACTTTAGGCCCCTAAGCTAATGGTTTACAGGCTCCTGAATGGGCCGTGGGCTAGGTAGATCTCTATAACTGAGACATACATGAGGGATCTCACACCTGAGTCACAGTCCCTGGCCCAAGGCAGCCCACATAGTAAACTGATAAAGACTTCCTAAATGAGAGAAGAATTGAGATCTAAAACCCAAGAGGGTTCACCTTTGCTCTTATCACCTCTCAATGTCTGCTGAATGTGGTGAATGCCTTGAACAGAATCTATCTCTTACCCTGAGCACACTTTTTATCATGTGCCCACCTGTGTAGCCTTGGCTATCCTGGACTCCCTTTGTAGGCCAGGCTGGCCTGTAACTCACAGAGATCCGCCTGCCTCTGCCTCCGTGAGTGCTGGGATTAAAGGTGTGTGCCACAGCCAGCAAAGGGATCTTTTCTTGTTATAATAAACTTGTATCCAAATAAGAAGTTTTGCAAAAGATGTTTCTCTGAGCTGAGACTCTTCCCTCCACACTGACCTACCTGTCCATGATCAAGTTTTTGATAAAGACAGTGAAGGAGAAAGAAGCCTGCATTTTCCTTTCTGTGGACTCCTTTTCCCTGGGAACATCCCTTGAGCAGTTACATCATCCATCTTTTCATCCTCACCAAATGGCTGACTGTCTTTGCTTTGATCCTCATTTAGAGCTCGAGCCATGGTGTTGAGGGTATAGCTCCATGTACATGAGGGTATAGCCTGTGTGGCATGCTGGAAGTCCTGGGCTTGATCCTCAGGGCCACAGAAACACATGCATAAAACAGGAATGTCATGACATGGCCGCCTCATACTATAACAAAATTTAGCTTTGGTTCATTCATTTGCAATTATAAAGTGTTGTGTAGGGAAGAGAGGCATGCGGACACCGTAGGGCAGAGGTGTTCAGTGGGTAGGCAGTCCTTACACTGCATTCTCCTAACAAGCCTGAATGAGGCAGTGCCTGGGATCCTGCCGGTCTGAAACACTCTAATATTGTTTATGAATAAGAAAATGCAGGCTCTCAAAGTTAACTGGTATCCAGTACCATCTTCAGATGTTGGAGGACTCCTGAGGGACCAGGATTGATCACAATGTGTGGACTCTCATTCTTAGAGATCAAAACAGATTATTAGTATCTCCATGTGGACCAAGTAAATCTCGTCTCTAGGACTGTTGGGGAAACAACACTTGTTTCTATAAATGCAGACATCACTGATCAGAGAAATCCTCAACTTCCTAAGGTATGTCTATAAGGATATTTCCAGAGAGGATTTAATGAGGGGAAATACACCTTGAATGAGGGCAAATAGTATGATCTAGGCTAGAGGTGTAGACACAATGGAAAGGGGAAATAAAGTGAAGCCAGCTAAATGCCAGTGTCCTCTTCTATCTGCTTCTTGCCAGCTGTGATGTGAGTGCCTTCCTCTGCTAGATCACATTCTTCCATGCACATGTTCCATGCATTGTTCTAAGCACATGGAACAGACTGACTACAAGCAGAATTCTCTAAAACCATGAGCAAAAACAAACTTTTCCTTCTTCAAGTTCTTTCTGTCTAGCGTTTTTAAATTTTATTTTTATTAATTACAGTTTATTCACTTTGTATCCCCCCCCATAGGTCCCTCCCTCCTCCTCTCCCAATCGCATCCTCCCTCTCCCTTCTCTATCCATGCCCCTCCCCAGTCCACTGATAGGAGAGGTCTTCCTCCCCTTCCTTCTGATCCTAGCCTATCAGGTCTCATCAGGACTGGCTGCCTTGTCTTCCTCTGTGGCCTGTTAAGTGTTTTTTTTTTGTTTGTTTGTTTGTTTTTTTAACAATGTGTCTTAGTTAGCTTTCTATCCCAGTGACAAAAAAAATAACATAACCAAGGCAACTTATAAAAGAAAGTGTTTAATTTGGCTCACAGTGTGAGAGGGCTAGAATCCATGATGATGGAAAGAAGGCATGGTATCAGGAGCAGCTGAGAGCTCACATCTTGATCTGTAAGCAGGAAACAGAGAGAAAGAGCACCGGGAATGGTGCAAATCTTTTGACACTTCAAAGCTTGCTCCCAGTGACACACCTCCTCCAACAAGGCCCCAGCCCCAAATCCTTCCCCCAGAGTTCCACAAACATGTGTGTGTGTGTATGTGTGTGTACATATACATTATGTGTGTATATATATATTAAAAATATATATTCTAAAATAAGAAAATAAAATGATGACTATAAATACAGACTCTGAACTAAATGGATTCTGTTTCATTGCAGGATATTCTGCCTGACATTGGTTGACCACCCCTCTCCCCCAATACTATAGAACACTAGTTGGTGGTGCTAGCAAATGACAAAACTTTTCCATGCGTTTAAGTGTAAATTCCGCAATGTGGAAATACTTTTTTTTACAACTATTGGAAATATGTTTGGTAAATTGGGTAGGCAGAATTGCAAAGCATATAACATCTAGTTAATATCAGTGTGGATCGCTGGGTAGTTAAATGTCATGAGTGAGAATAAACAATTTGCACTTTAAGACTTGGAAGCCCAACCAACTGAGATCTTCTTGGGAGGGCTGATGTATTAGTTACTTTGTTCCTGCTGTGATAAAATATCATGACCAAAAGTAGCTTAAGGAAGAAAGGATTTACTTTGGCTTCTGGTTCTAGAGGGGTAGAGTCCATTGCTTTGGGGAAGGTATGACACAGCAGATGCAGGAAACTGATGGTGTTCTCATTCACACATAAGCAGTGAGAAAGCAGTCTGTGTGATGAAGCTGTCAGATCTCAAACCCAATGGCATACTTCCTCCAGCAGGTTCCTCCTACAGGTTTTATAGCCTTTCCACCCGATAATTGAATGTCCACATGCATGAGTCTGTGGAGACACATTTTTTTACTCAAGCCATGACAGTTGGGGGCATTTATAAGGGTAATCCAATAGAAGAGGTCTGGGTGCAGAGCTAACTTCACACTGTTAGCTGTGGAGTATCAACCATCATTTCTAGAATCTGCCAGACAGCCTCTTTCCAAGTAATGTTGTCAAAGCTTTCGTGAGCAATTCTGTGTTTTGGTAGACATGCTAAAGAGGCTTTTATTTAACTCTCTTTAATCTATATTTTCATACTGTGTAAAAATTTCCAGAGAACAAAGGAGAAAAACATTTTGCCTTTCTCTTGTCTGCAGAATCTATGCCCAGCAGCTACCCAAAGACCTTTGCATTAATATATGGTTTTACTGGATTTGGAAATAAACACATCTAATTAACCCAGTGAGGACTGTGGCCTAGATCAACAATAATTAGGTAACATTTGTTAGTATTAGCTATTGCTGTGCTGTGAGTCTCAGTGTCATACTGAACCAAGCCTTTGTATCAATTACCTCACTTGATCCTTAAAACAACTGTTTGCAGTAGCAGGACAACCTTTCCAATGTCACATAAAGCAGGAGCCAAAGCAGGGCCCTGGAGAGATAGCCCAGTCAGTCAAGTGCTTGCCTTGCAAACATGAGAATCTGAGTTTGAGTCCCAGAACCTACATTTTAAGAAACCTGGGTGTGATAGCATAAATTTGTACTTCTGGCAGTGGGGAGGCAGAGATAGGCAGATCCCTGGTGCTTGCCAGTCCATGAGTTTGCTTAATCTAATTGGCAAGCTTCAGCCAGGAAAGGATTCTGTCCCAGAAAAAAAAATTCAGGTCAATGAGAAAGCACAGCTGGTGAAGGCATTTGCCACAAACCTCATAGATCCAGTCTCAGAATTCACCCTGTGGAAGAAGAGATCTGACTCGTGCAAGCTGTCTTCTGACCTTCATTCCCACACCAAAGCACAAAACTACCCCCCCAATGCAAATAAATGAATATATGTCAGGGCTGAAAAGATGGCTCAGAGGTTAAGAACGCTGACTGTTCTTCCAGAGGTCCCAGTTCAACTCCCAGCACCCACACGGCAGCTGTTCCAGGGGATCTGACTCCCTTACACCTGGAGGCAAAATACCAACGTATATAAAACAACAAAATTATAAATATATGTCAAAACAAGAAAATTTAAAGTGGATGACATCTGAGGAAGACTCTCTGGGTTGCCCTTTAGCCTTCACATGCACACACAAAAATGTACACGTGCATGGACACACACACAGAAACCCAAACCCAGAATGCTCTGGTGACCTCCATGCATACAGCATTTAAATATCTACTTTCCCTTGTGACCCACCATTCTGTGGGCCCTGCTCTTTAAAAAAGGCTGTGTATGGTGTTTCTCATTAGGAATATACACAGAGGTCCATCCAGACCCAAAGGGAACTTGCTGTCGATTTTGGTCACAGGATTAAAAATCAAAAGCCAGTCCAGCACATTGGTGCATTGGTAATCCCAGCCCTCTGGAAAATAGAGGCAGGTGGATCTCTCCTGTCAGCCATGAAAACGTGAGTCTAGTACAGCCAAGGCTACACAAGAAACCCTGTCTTGACAAAACCAAAAACCCAAAAACAAACAAAAAAAATCAAAAGCTGAAATAGAGCCCACCTTTCTTCTATACAATTTGTGTGTGTGTGTAAATATCACACCATAGTCTATAAATATGTAAAATTGGTATGTGTCAACTAAAAATTTTTAAGAAAATGGCCTTTGACACACTATGGAAAATAGTGCTTCTTAAGGAAAGTTAGTATTTATTTGGGAGACATTGCTTGTAAATTAAATTTTATTTCTGATGCCAATGCAATTCGAGGATGTTGGAGCATGCCTACCTTCAAGCCATCAGCCTCATTTCTTCAGGAACACTAACAAGGTTTATCATGCTTTCTGATGAATGTAAAATGATTTACTGATCCCACAAGTAGAAAAGTACAAAGTGCTCATGCCAAGAATCAACAAAATATTGAATGAACATTGATCTGTCTCCATGATTGATTTGATAAAGTACTCCTATTTGATGAATGATTTTTTTCCAGGAAATTCTAAAAATGATGAGGTAATACATATGCGTCTAAACGTCATTAGGTGCATCTGCTTTGACTGTGGAGTCTGCTGACAATTGGTAATTTTTCTTGCTTGTCATCTCTATTTATGCATGGCCAATCCAACTCTTGGAAGAAATAAGAAAAGGGCTGATGATGTCAGCTCAGAAGAAGAGCACTTGCCAAGAGTGTGTGACCCGGAATTCAGTCCTCCCTACCTCAAGCAAACCAAGGAACCCTTCAGTAATGGAAAAAAGTATAATCCCTAGACTGATATTGAATCCCTCTGATCCCCTGGTTTGGGGGCCTAATAAAGATGAACTGTGAAGATTTCATTCTCAAGACCATAAAACAAGAAGGACACAGACCTTCTGGAGCGCACACAGCCCGCTGCACAGACTCCCAGCACACGGTGGGTGGTTTAGGTGTTATACTTGAAAAGCATCCTCTGGGCCTCACCTCATTCAGCTTTCAGCAGGACTGTGACAGGGCTAGCAGGTCAACCATAATGAAGGACCTCTAGCAGGAACACCAGGTGGGAACGCTTATGTGTAGACTCCTCCTTCTCGCTCTCTCCTTGTGCTGCTGCTGACCACCCATGCTTGTGTTGTTTGGGCTACTTTCTCACTGATGAGTTTTCCAAACCTTGCCGGGGGCTGGCAGTGCAGTGTTTAACCGCTAACTTACAGAACCTTCAAGCTGCATTGCCTTCTATTGCACTCAGGCTTGAAAGCTCTTCCTTCCTCACCTGATGCCAGGCAGGATTAAACATCTGATACTCAGCTCAAGCCTGGAAGAAAAAGCCATACCCACTGAAGATAGAACCGATCCCAGCTTGCTTCACAGTGTTTGTGCTAAAGATCTGGCGCTGTCTCTGTGTAATGCAGAGCTTCTTAATAAAAACAAAGAGGAATGTTCGACCTGAACTTTAAAAGGACAAAGCATCAGTTGCGTTCAGCCACAGGAATGTGACTACATATGCATGGGTCTGATGGAGGAAATTAGTGTCAAATTGAATGTCCCTACAGTGGAGGGAGAAAAAGAGACTAAAGGACTCAGAAGGTGGTTGACCCACAAGAGTAGCACACCTCCAGGCACTTTATTCCACAGTCCAGTTTGCTTTCCTTCCCTGCTCCCAAGAAACATGCTTTAAATTATTTAATGAAGAAACGTAAGCCTTTGAACTCTGGAAAAATCATAATGTTACAGTTCTGAGAGGCTTGTGCAAAGAGTGGGAGGGGCACCAGTGTCTGGCGAATAAAAAACAGCTTAGAAAAATACCTAGACACCAAGGTCGCTTCATCTTCTATGAAGGTTATCTACTGTGGCAATAAATAACACAGCTCAGCATCTAGACCCTGGATGCCATTCAAAATGGTATGTGCTCTAGTCAGGGCTATTCACCTCCCCTGAACAACCCAAATATACAAATTGAAATAAAGTGTGATTTTTCCAGAGTTAATGAAAGGTTCCTGTTTGTGAATTTGGTGCTTTGAAGTCTTAACAGCATCAGGAATTTGCTGGTGATTTATGACTATTTGGACAAGTGGCAAACAGAGTGATACTTTATGGAAGGCCAGCATTCCCTACCTGCCAGGGAGGCTTTCCTGTGGCTGTGTGTGCTGCCCTGGCACAGCTCCTCCGTGGGCTCTGCCCCAGACACGTCCCTACAGGTTGCAATTGGTTTGGCCTTCAGCCTCCTCTGTCCTGGGCAGATGTCACTCTCCTCACTTCCCACCCTTGAGATATTCCCTTTTGCTGTCTGCACAGCCCTTCCAATCTATGTTGCTGTCACCCTTCACCCAGCTGTAGGGATGATAGATGAACAGAACCGTTGTGACACAGATCAACTTCACTGAGGCAAGTAAAGCACCCCCACATTACCAGCAGCAGAACTTAGAGTCGGTGCTGGGGAGATGAGAATTTGTTTTTGAACCTCCTTGCCTAGGAGAGTTTGGAAGGCTCCTCCACATCCAAATGGAGCCATAAATAAAACTGGTCATAATTCATCCATGGAAGTTGTGTGTGTTATGGATGTTTTCCCTTTTCTTAAAGGCTGGCTTTGCTGTTATCTATGTGTGGTTCTATAGATACCCACAGAGGCTCTCATTTCAGTCTGTTGGCACTTAAGATACTCTATTGCACTTGTGAAAGGTGCGTGAACTAGCTCTCTGAGGTGGCAGTCATCATGAAGTCCAAGACAAAAACCATGAGGGCACTTTCAAGTCTAGATGGAGGTAAAAGGATAAGATGCCAAAGACCCAAGAGCAGGTTAATGTGAATTCCTAACACTGGAGAAAGCCCAAAAGTGGGTTCCACGAAGGTGGTGTAGCTGGGCTTCATATCCTGGATTTTCACTAAATAATGTCTGTTCTTGAACCACAGACCCATTCAAGAACATCCGAACTTCTGTTTTCATGCCAAGAGGGTGAAAATAACGTGACCTCAGAGGTCACAGTGAGCACTTCAGGTCACAATTCTGGCCCCTTTGCAGAAGCTATTCCAATTGCTACCCTTTGGGTGTCGTAGGGTCGGAGGAAAAGGCTTGTTCAAGAGAAAGATGATACTTTGGCTAAGCATTTAGTAAAGAATAGGATGGGGTCAGGAAAGAAAGATTGTCTATGTCAAGAAATAGAGAAGAAAGATTGCTTAACAGCTCATCATCTGACTTTATGTTCCCTAAATATGCTCTGGTTTTGATGTCTTACAGAAATACAGCACTCATTTAAGGAAGAAAAAAAATGAATTGGTGCGTCTGGGGTGAGATATTTAACATCACAGATGACAGGCACAGATTTGCCTGGTGACTCTAGGAATCAGAACAAATGCTGCTTTTTGACTTTGAATGGAAGCTGGAAGGGAAAACATCCTCAAATAGTGCACAGTCCTTTTATCTTTTGACTGAAAGTCAGCTCTAAAAATTCCTCCTAGAGCATTGCCCTTGACTTGCTTCCTTCCCTTCCCGTCCTATTAACAACTCCTCAAGCCACCACCAAACATCACTTTCCCTAAAGCAGAGAGAGCCTCAGAGCAGTGCTGAAAAAAAATCATTAAAAACCGCACACATTTGTGTTTATATGTGATTCTCAACTGGAAACATGCCAGTTTTGGAACTGCAATGGGACGCCTAGCCTAAGGCAGGCGCCGAGCAGATCAAGGGCACTGCTGCTGTGTAAATAACATCAGAGCACCTAAATGTGAAGTTGAAGTGGATACTCACCTACTTTCCTGTGGCCACAATGTCAGATATCTAAAAAGAGAGGCATGGGAATGTTTTCCTAAGTGAGGTGGCTCGGCAGATAACATCACCTCCCTCTGAGCTTGAAGACCTGAGTAAAATCCTGGGCAGAAACATGCTGGAAAGGGAGACCTAGTTCTCAAGAGTTTTCTTCTGACTTCCATAAGCACGGTATGGTACGTTTGATAACACACACACACATAGGCACATACACACAAAACTAAAATAAATAAATATCTGGTGTGAGCTTGTACAGGTCTTGTGCATTCTGTCAAATCGTTGAGTTCATACGTGCAACTTCCCCGTTGCATCCGGAAAACAATGTGTCCTTGAAGATATCAATAATCTCTGGCTAACCTTTTTACTCCCTCTTCCATTAAGATCCTTAAGCCTGTGAGGAAGGGTATAATAATATGTTCAGCTCATTCAGGGCTGAGCCAGACAACATCGCAGATTACAGGTGAGAAGGAGGACATAACAATCTCATCAGTAGCTGAGGAGCTCTTGGCTTTTTTGTTTTATTTTTATTTTTTTAATTTATTTATTTTTGTATCAATCACAGGTTAGGTACTTTGCATCCCAAGCATAGCCCCCTCCCTCATTCCCTCCCATCCTCCCACTCCCTCCCTCATCTCCTCCCCGCCCCTTCCAAGTCCACCAACAGGGGAGGACCTCCTCCCCTTCCATCCAACCCCAGCTCATCCTGTCTCCTCAGGGTTGGCTGCAATGTCCTGCCCTGGGATATAGCCAGTCTGTCACTCCCCAGCATGTATGGGGGAGGGTCAAAGAGTCAGCCATCAAGTTCATGACTGAAACAGTCCCTGTTTCCCTCACTAGCGTCTTCAGTCTGACACCGAGCTATCATGGGCCCCATCTGAGCAGGGGTTCCAGGCCACATCCACAGGTAGTCCTTGGTTGTAGAAACTGTCTCATACAAGATCCCTGTGTCCTGCTCAGTTTGGTCTTTGTAGAGCTCTTGTTCTCCCCAAGTCTCACCAACCTCCTCCATTTCTATCATCACCTCTCGCCCTCTGCCAAAGGCTTGGTCACGAGTCTTAATATCTGCTCTGATACATCGCTACGATGATCCCCCTATAGGTCCTCCTTGGCATGCTCCTGTCCTGTTGCTTGTTTTCTCCTCGACTCAATGTCCATCCCATTTGTTCATCCAAACAAGCATTGATCATACCAACGTGGGTCCTCCTTCCTGTATATCCTCCCTAGGTGAGTAGATTTCAGCGTGACCTTCCAATCCTATAGGTCTATATAAGTGAGTATATACCATATGTTTCTTTCTGCTTTTGGGATACCTCACTTAGG
>CM053766.1:143862113-143924602 GCA_028658305.1 Pachyuromys duprasi | reverse complement strand
AAATCCTTCTTAATTTCCTTGAGGGCCTTGTTCATTTCCTCTTTTTGTGCCTCCTTTTGTTCCTCTACTATCTGCATAATTATAGCTTTAATATAATTTTCCTGTGTCTCTGCTGAATTAAAATCTCTATTGCTTTTGGGTGTTTCTGGTGGGGCCATGGTGTCCTGATTTTTGTTGGATGAGTTCTTATGCCGATTTCTGGGCATTTGTTTATATATAATCAAGGAGCTGTTTGTACTTTAAGGCTGAACTTCAGACTGGAACTGTCAATCTCTTGTGTCAGGAGTATTCTTCAAGAAGATCAGGGAGTTCTAGTGGTTTGATAGTGTGTGTTGTTGCCTCAGTTGAACTCTGTTGTGGGATCTGTGTGCATGGCTTCGTGCT
Source organism: Pachyuromys duprasi (assembly GCA_028658305.1). Taxonomy (NCBI): domain Eukaryota; kingdom Metazoa; phylum Chordata; class Mammalia; order Rodentia; family Muridae; genus Pachyuromys; species Pachyuromys duprasi. The sequence continues at coordinate 143,924,218 of CM053766.1, read as the reverse complement.
CTGTGCTAGAGGCTGTGAGCACCACAGGCTGGTCTCCCCTCTGGTCTGGAGGTTTGGCTCCTCATTCCGTGCCAAAGGTTGCATGTCCCCCTTTGATATGTCCGCTGGGGGCACTGCTCTGGTCAGGAGGCTCCGACCTGGGCTTGCTGCTAAGGGTTCTCTTCTGGACTGGAGTCTTGGTGCCTCCTTCTGGGTCAGGGGCTGTGCACCACGGTCTGAGATGATATTTGGGGCCACCTCAGTCTGGACCTGATACTATGAGTCCCAATCCTGGGTGGTGGCTGGGTGTGCCTAGGGGTGTGGGTCTGACCAGTGTAGCCCGCAGTATCTGGTTGAAACTCAGTCTGTCCTGGGTACTATGTGACCCAGACCGAAATGGCGGCTGCTGGCACAGAGGATTGTGCGCCTGCCCAGTGCAGCCAGCAGTATCTGGGTGAAACTCAGTCTGTCCGGGGTACTGTGTGCCCCAGACTGAAATGGTGGCTAGGCTTAGGCGCCCAGTGCGGCTGTGCACAGCCTGTCACCCTCCGGAGTTTTTCCTGGGAATAGCTGGGTGTGCCTGGGACTTTTCCACTTGATTTCCCCACCGTAGGAATTCCGCTCACCTGGCAGTTGCAAACGCTGGTGTTTTAGGTCCGAGATCTCAGTCTCCAGGTTGCTGTGCCTACACTACTGTCCTGCTCCTCAGACACAGTGTCATCCTGGGGCAGCCATCTTTGCTCTTGGCTTTTGATAGCTGTAGAGAACAAGTCAGCTTACTTTTACGAAGTCATCCCTGGTAGGTGGACCATACTCTAGGGCACGGCCCATATCCAAGAATAGGCAGGCAACACCAATTAGATTTGCTAGGTTTGAAAAAAAATTAAGAAGAGAACTCAAAATTCATTAGGTAGTAAAGTGAGGAAGGATTTTGGAGGAGCTGGAAGAGGGAGTGACTATGATTTAAAAAAAAGTTACAGTGTATTAAATTCTCCAAGAAGTAATAAAATGTTATTAAAATAAATAACGTTTAAAAACAATGTTCTCCGTTTACATTCTACAAGTTGAAATTTTGCCAGAGCTTTCTTGAGCAGTTGGTTAAGAAGCAGCAGAACAAACATCTGGGAATCTGAGCAAGGCAGAATGCATGCGCAACCTCATACTAGACTCTCTCGCTCTCCACCAAATGTTGTATCTGGCTTCGCTTTGAGTGTGAAAGATGAATACTTCTCAAAATTCTCACTGCTGTCCAAATGACATGTGCTAATACCTCCCAGTTACCGCTTACCCAGCTGTTTCCACACAGTGTACCAGGGAGGCTGGCCAGAATAATTTTTCCTTTTATGCTTCTATGCATTTGTGTTTTTTGCCTTTTCTACAGATGATACAGACAAAAGAAGCATGGTGAGATTGAGTAGGAGATGCCTTAAGATACTCTGATTTTTCCATCAGCACCAACCCCCATCTTGCCTACAGTTAACTCCAAGTAACATAATCACAATTATGATATTCATCATCTGTAGCCTGGTCACCCACATTTTCCCTAAAAATTTGTGATTCTCCATCAAGACAAAGACAAGCTGGGGGTGGGGGAGTGTCATTGGAAAGTATGCTATGGCTTTAGGTCACTGCTTCTCCATAGAGAACACCGCATCTGTTCTTGTAAAGAATGGTTGTAACCTTCAGAGCCCTAAAAGCATGGGAATGTTAGATAAACATTTAAAATAAAATTCAAGAAATGTTCACCCAGCTGATAATTGAAACCATAGTATAAATGAGGTCAGAAAGAAAGAGACAGGTCATGGAATTCTCCAAGACTAAGAGCAAGAAAGTTGTGTGACTCCCCATGAAATTTAACAGTGCAACACTATCTGTCTGATATAGCATCATGTTTATGATGGCTCAGTGCAATAATGACATCAAAATGACTCTCGTGTCATCAGATACTTGAAAGTGTGGGAGGGTGAGAAGAAAGAGAGGAGGAAGCTGTGAGTTAGCTGTCACCAGTGCCCTTTACCGAAGATGCTGAGATGGACAATGTTCTACTGTTCAAGGTCAAGCCCTCTGTGGTCATCTTTGGCTCCCTACAAAAGGCAAATCAAACCCACCAAATCCTGTTTCACTTCTAGGAGCAGCATACATTTCTCATCATCATTACAACTTCCCACAAAAAGTGGCAGTCCTTGGACATCAACAACAGGACATTGAAATACAGCAGAAAGCTAATCGCACCACCTGCCATTCTCAGCCAGAGTCTATGTTGCCAAGAGCATGCACCACAATTTCCTCATTATGGAAATGTAATATATTGGAGCAGTGCTCAGATATTAAATGCCACAGTCACACTGCCTTCAGATGCTGGAACCATGTGTTTTTTTAAAGAGTTTGCATAGAGGGGTCAAGAAACTACTGTAGTTAGCCACACTTCATGGGGTTCCAAAGACACTCTTGCCTTCATTTAGACATAACCAGGCATGACATTTCCTAGGGCACTGAGTTTTTGTTTGTTTGTTTGTTTGTTTTTGGTTTTTTTTGTCCTTCTTTGGCTGTGTCAGGCTTCATCTCTTCTTGATCAAATTTATAACACACACTGGTTTACAAGCCTGAAATGTGACACTGAAGCCAGTGCGTGCAATTGCCTGGTGTGGTGAGTCTTTATCAAGTTCTGATAGTACCCTTAGAGACTTTCATAATGACCCAACTCCTTTCTTCACCTCCTTAAGATGATTAGTTGAGGATTAGTTTGTGTACGATCCATGCAGTTTCTCTTATCTACCATCTATCTATTTCTCTATCCATCTTCCTATCTACGTGTTGTATATGTGAGTTCAGATGTGTATGCCCTTGTGTGCATGTAGAAGTCAGTAAAATACATCAGGTATCTGTAGTGAGTGCATAAAGAAACCACCAAACCAGACCATTCCATAGGTGGAAAGAAAGGTTTATTTGTGAAAGTTAAAAACTTCAGTGGCTCTTTTGGGGGTTCAGAAAAAACAATAAAAGGTGAAGTTTTGCAGTTTTAAAGAGGTAGGTGTTGTGGGGAAGGGAGTTGTGATTTCGGTAAACTGGAAGTTAGAGTTGTGGGTGGGAGATTGATGGCCAGAAGATCCTGGGAGCTAGTGTGGAGGCTTGGATATGTGTTACATGTGTTAGCAAATAAGGAAGTTTATGCCCTAGTCCTCATGGAGCAAGATAAGGTAGTGGCTCTTCATGACAGACATAAACCTGCTTCACAAGTTTCTAAGGAATGCTGAGTGTAAGGCTTTGCTTTTCCACTAGCAGTCCTTCTCTTTACCTGGTCAGAGTGCAACCTGAGTTGTGGCCAGATAGTTGTTTGGGAGGTTAGAGACCCACTCTGAACATAAAAGTGTCCTGTCATTTTTTGCCTTATTCCCTTGAAATAGCATCTGCCTCTGAAGTTGGAACTACGTGTTTTGTGGCTAGGCTGGGGGCCAGCAAGCCCCGGAGACTCTTCTGTTTCCAATCTGCCCCTCTTGCTCCTGCCACCAAGTCATTACACTACTCATAGAAATGCATAGGTTTCACATAGTTGCTGGGGATCTTAACTCGGGTCCTCCCACACCCTGAGCCACCACTCTAATCATCCTCTTGTCTTACTATAGAAAGCACAGCCAGTGGCTGAACTGCTGCCTGCCTGCAAGCCATGCTGCAGCATCGATGCTTGCAAGACATTGGCACAGTCATTGCATTTGGAGGACTAAAGCTGCTTGTTATGTTTTCTAAGTTGTATATGGAAAGGGACATCAGGCAAAGGCCCTTCTCAGTGCCTCAGCCTGATTACATATCACAGTCATGGGGAAGCTCATTTGAAATCCCAGAGCCCTGAAGAATCCAAATATCTAAAATAGCAGACCCAGACTGGAATCTGCATTCTCAGCCTCTATTGCTTGTGCATTGAAGATACAGAATTGACTAACTGATAGGGTCAGGCCAAGGGATGAACATTTGTGGTTTGTACATCACTTCAGTGCTGCCACACCTGCTCAGAGAGAAATTGTCCCTGTGGCAATAACAGCCACACAGCTTCTGAAGCTGATGCATGGGTCATAACAGAGCCACGGAAGTTTTCAGGATGCCCTTCAGCCGCCAAACACATACTGAGAAAACTGAGACCTAGAGGGACAGACTTGGGGTTTGTCAGTGAGGTCATCACTCTCTCAGCTTGGTACTAAGGGTTGATGATGGGAATCCATCCTGTGGAGAGTTAATAGCTAGAAGATAAGAGTGAAGGATGTAGCCCTCAGTTGGCCGAACTCTTGATTGGCATGGACAGAGTCCAAGGCCAGTCCCCAGAATTTCAGAGAGTGTGATAGCACTTCCATAAGCCAAGCATTGGGGAGTTGCAGGCAGGAAAATCAGAGGTTCAAGTTCATGTTTGATTATACAGGAAGTTTGAAGCTATCCTGGGTTATAAGAGACACTGAAAAACAAACAAACAAATAAAGACCATACAGTGTCTCTAGGTAGTTGCCTGCAACTTCCTCACCAAATATGATCCAGGAGAGATGGACTCACCCACCTCACCAGAGCCTCTTTTGGCAACAACCCCCAACCTTAGGTGACTGCACCTCTGACTCTCCTTGATTTGAGAATCCCTATCCTGGTTTTCTGGTTGGGTTTTTAAAAATTATTTTATTTTATTGCTGGTTTCTGGAATATATTTTTAACAATTCCCTCAGGAGTACTTGGTAACATCTGGGATGAGGGCCTTTATACAGTCTCCGAGAGAGGATGTGTCGGGGGGGGGTTGGGGAGGAGTGGGGACTAGAAATTTGCCTCCTCTCATTTATCCTAGCTCTGAAATAAGGTAAGGAAGGCCCTAGAAAGTTTTCCATTTCAGTGTCTGCTGTCAGTTTTCTGGTGTTATTGCCAAATCCTAGCCAGCCCCACCCTCAGCTTGCTCATCTCTGTAAACATCTGCTCACAAGAGCCACCCTGATGACTTTCACTCATCCCTGTCCATTTAAACCCTGGCAGAAACTCAGCCTGCTTCCTACGGGCTACTCAAGCTCTCAAACCTGTGTCAGTTGAACCATGATGGCCACATCCTGCCCCTTCTTGTCCTGTCCCTCTTACTTCCTACAGATTTCCAAAAGTGATCAAGGTGCTTACTATTGGTGCCGGGAGTCTCCAAACATGCTGGCTCACACTGACCTCTCAAACCTCCTCTCCCTCATCCCGGAAGCTCCGGACCACCCCGGGTACTTTCCCCTTTCATGCTGTCCCCTGCAGTGCTGGTCCTTTTAGCCCCTCCAGTCATCCTGGCCTGCGGACAGGAGCTAGATGATGTCACATCTGGTTGTCACTCAGTCAGCTTCAGTCTTTCACAGATTCATACCTTCTTTTTCTTGCTTTGCTTGCATTCACAGTACTGTTTACTTCCCAACATTCATGCTTTGTGTCTTGTTTTGTTTTTTTCTTGGCAGAATATAAAGTCCTGGAAAACAGGGAGTTTCTCTGTTTCTGTCCTCTCTGATTAGGCAGTGCTCTAGTTTGATTTCTGCTGCTGTGATAAAGCACTCTGGAAGCAACTCAGGAGAGGAAAGAATTTGGGGGGGGGGGTGGCTAAGGCCTTCATGCTATTGTCCATCACTGAGGAAGTCAAGGCAGGAACTCAAGCAGAAAATTTGAAGCAGAATCTAAGGAAGAATGTTGCTTGCTAGTTTGCTCACAGATTCATACCTACCTAGCTTTCTTATAAGGCCCAAGCCCATCTACCTAGGGACAGTGCTGCACAAGTTGTGCTGAGTCCTCTCAAGTCAATTAGCAATCAAGGCCTTCTTCCCACAGTCATGCCATGACCCAGTCTGATTTGGACAATCCCTCAGTAGAGATTTCCTCATCAAATGACTCCAGACTGTGTAACGTTAACAGTTAAAGGTAACTTAGAACAGGCAGCTAGTATATTAGTCACATCCGGGAGAGTTCCACCCTTTGAAAGGGTGTATGTACCTTTAAACTCATCCCATTGGAGGTTTATATTTCCACTAAGAATGGCAGCAGAGTGGGCACAAGCATTGCATTCATTGCACTATTCCCAGCTTGTTTTCCCGCACCCCAGACAGCACCAGTACATAGTGAACCCTAAGTCAAACATTTGCCGAGTGAGTATAAGAGCCGAACAAAACCAAGAACCGTGCTGTGCCTTTAGCAGCCCAGCTTAATGTCTGCCTCCATCTTGGCACTGAACCCTCAGTCTTGTGTGGTAGTTGTGTTTCCATCCAAACCAGCAACAGAGACCGAGAGCTGACTGCCCTCACTGCTCCTCTTTCTTTCATCTGTGAGCAGCAGATGCATTGTGGTATGGAGTTAGAATAGTTCAAAATGTTTTGCTATTCTAATGAGGCCACCTCCAGATGAACATCTGATCAACCCTGGCCAGAGTTTCTCTACACTCATTTTTCTCCTCACCACTGCACCTTCCCTTCGCAGTTGCTGGTGCCCTCCATTAATGTGCCTCTGTCCTACCTCAGAGGCATTCACTGAAGAGGCCCCGCTAGGGGCGATCTGGAATCTACTTTTGGTCAGGCAGGAGAGCAGTATCAGCTGGTAAGACCACTTGTTCCAGCTGTGCTGAGCAGGAGGGCTGTCTGTTCCAGAAGAAACATGAAGATTTTCCAAAGGTTTGAGTCTGGGAACATGTCTTAAATCCTGTCGTTTTGAACGGGCTTGGGGTGGCCAGGGACATATTTCCCCTCTTCAAATGCAGTTCCTTTCCTGTGGAGTCCTCTGCAACTCTTCCCAACAGGCTTGGGAGCTTTAAACGGAATGCTGCCTTCAGTTAGGGAATGTGGGAAAGCAAAACAATAAAAGCAACAAAGGAGGGGTGTGAACGGGGCTGCCCAGAATCCCATCTGCTCTAGTTTGTCCGTGGAAGATAAGATCTGTTTCATTTTCTCCCTTGTTCCTGGTGTTGGTTGCATCTTGACATCCCCAACATGAAACGTGTGCTTCGTTCTGCCCACTGCAGCTCAGAACCATGCCAAACAAGAAACACGGGCTTGTCTTGGTGCCTGGGGTCCTCGCCTGTGATCTTTACCCACAGGCGTCCACCGCTCTGTGTATCCCCGAGAACAGATGCCCCATTAGCTCAGCAATAAGCCACCGAAGGGCATATCAAATTAGAGAGAAAAGATAAAAGACCCTAGCTTTTCAAAGTGAGAGCCAAAGAATAACAATTGTGTAGAGAAGGGTGTGGGCTCTTAGTAAGAGCCGAGCCCATTGTCTCTCCCACTAAGTATCAGGACTGTGACCCCCACCACTCACCCTAACTGGCCTGTGATGCCATGAATAAGTGAGCAGTGGTGGGCCTGTGAACGTGTCACAGATGGTTAGTGATGGTGGGAATGGAAATGCCCCTCCAAGATTTCAGCCTCAGTTTTTCTCTTTCAGACCAGTCGGTGCCATGTTAGCCTCTGCTGGAGAAGTAAACACAAAGATACCATACATCCAGTCTGCCTGACTGTCTGCCTGTCTGTCTGTCGAGAGAAAAGAATGCTGGGTCCTCCTTGTCTCTTCCTACCTAGACACCACTCATCTGTCAATCATTTAGTCAGCACTGGCAAGTGTGTGTGCACATGTGTTTTGTGAATGTATGGGCACACACGTGTGCATTTTTGTGGTGCAGTTACACACATGTGCCTTTTTGTCTGTGCTTGAATGTGTGAGTTTGTAAATGTACAGGCATGCATATGTGTACGTATCTCCCTCTCGTACTGGTATGGGCATGTGGGGTTCTTGGGTTCAAGGAAGGCTTCCTAGCCTCAGGTGGGATTTAACTTGAGATTTAGGGTGCCAGACATTCACGGTCACATAAGGCTCCACTGAGCCAGTGGCTCCTGAGTTCTTATTTCATGAGATGAAGGAATAAAAGGAGTTTCATTGTAGGTTTCATAGGTGGGAGCTTAAGAGAAGGAGGCAGAGCTGTGATGTAGCAGTTTCTATAACATCGTCCTGATTAGCCTCCAGGCAAAGGTGCTCATCTATGGAAAGAGACAACCAGAAACCAGACCCCCGTTTTTCTGTTTTTTCCCCCTTTTAAATTATGATATATTTTTAAACATTTTTTTCACTGTGCTGGCCTTAATACATTGTGGGTAGTGAATTAACCCTTCCGAGGTGTGCTGTGAGCCAGGAGGGTTTCTGGAGAGTCCGTGGTCTTCGCATTGAAAGGCTAAAAACACTGGTTCTGATGTCAACAAAGGGTGGCGGCAGCAGTGACCACAGGAGCAATAGGGTGGATGAGCTCAGCAGTCAATTTACAAGGACAACTGGGGGAAAGGCAAAAGCTTTTCCCACAGACATTCCAGTATCTGTGCATCACCAGAAAGCACTGCCCAAATTTAGGATGAGGCTTCCCATTTTGGTGACTTAATCAAGAAAATCCCTCATAGGTGTTCATACCCAACTTCATTAAATAAGAATACATTTTTAATGTACTTATTAACAATTTACCCCAAATCTGCATGTAACCAACCTAGCATTAGAGGTACCAACAGCACACACAGTAGACACTCTTAGAGGGCTTGCCTGAGGATCTAAGAAAAAGATACCTTTCTGCTTCAACTCCTGTTAAGTACCCAAATAGCAGGCATATATTTTCAGTTGTCTAAAATATTTTAAAATAAATGGTACATATACATACCCATATATGTATGTATGTATATATGCACATATGTATATTATGTGTGTGTGTGCATACAACACTTGTTGTGAAAAAGGTGACATTAACTGTTGATAAGGCGATTGTCTTCGCAGGAACTTAAAGCCATCATCTGCTCCTCTATCTTTTGAAGGAGCATAACTGACAAATAATTACTGCAGTAAACACCTGTGAGCAAAGGAGACACACTATGAAAGTATGCTGCTTTCTGTCAGGGAGATCATACATTGGTGGAAAGAAGGATAGGGACAATGTAAGGTTGGCTATTAAATGCTCTAACAAGTGGATCATGACCCTAAAGGGGAAAGAAAGTTCACTTCAAGAACAAGAAAACACAATTATTCTTTGAATACAGGAGGCAAGGAAAGAATCTCAATGATGGAGAAAATTTAAGCAAAAATAAAGGAAGTTGAGAAAGTTTGTAACAAAAATAAACTCCAAACTTCCAAAGGTTGTCAGAAACAGGACCTTAACAAACTTGTAAACTGAATTATCTCTTACAAGATGTTGAGACAGTAGCTAATCTCGTTCATTAAAGCAACCGGGCCTCCAATAGGACATCATTTGCCTTAAAATGCATTTGCAGAAAGAAGGAGCATTACAGACTCACCCAAAGCAGTCTAAGTAACAAATTCACATTACTGAAATACATGCTTGATGCCAACATCAACATCAGAAGTAGGGGTGGGCCTAAACAGTCTTTTACTTAAAAAGAATAGAGATCAATGAAGTAAATGGGAAGACCATAGGCTTGCTCTCTCCTGCAAATGTAGAATTGGCTCAGTCGTTCACCTCCAGATGAGACTGGGATGGTACTCAGCCTTTGTTCATCACTCGGTGTGAGGATGGACAGAGTGTATATGATAGTGACAGAGAATGTTTGTTTTCTTTTTCATTGCTCTTTCAATAAGTAGCTGATCAGAAGCTCTACAAATTGACCACGACCTCAAATATTTACTGATTTGTATCTTGAGAACAGTGGGAGTCGAGTGTTTATGGGTTGGCTTCTGCTGTTGGTATTTTGGCTTGTATGTTCTCTTACCACCAACATCTCTCAAGTAGAACTGTCTTACAAGGAGTACTCGATCGAATTAAAGCAGAAGCTACCATAGTCTTCCGAAACCTGGCTTAGAGCAGTGGGTTGTTGTTTCACCAAGTTCTGATGCTGGAGCCTCTGATGTACCTGAAGTGATTCAAGGACTAATTCTCTCTTAGCAGCTTATCTTCCTTCCATCTCCAAAGTGACTCACTGTTCTGGGTCCAATCTGAATTTTCCCCTCCAACCTCACTTCCTGGAAACTGCCTAAAAGAAAGCTGATTGAACAGAAATCAACTCAGAGCTCCTGGGTGTCTGATCAGCATGTCATTTTCAGTTACTCCTCTGGTCAGATATATTTTTTAAAGATAACCTCTTGTGAGAGCTGCCTTCACCTCTCACTGGTGGCAGCACCCAGGAGGGTGGGTCCTCACCGGGCAGCACAGTAGAGCTAGCCCTGGAGGTTAAGGAATGGGTGAGCCAGCGCTGAGCCATGCCCTGAGGGCATGACAGCAGGAGAGCTGGGTGTGCCTCTTGCCAGCTGCAGCACTGGTGAGCTGTCCAGGGCAGGGCTGGAGAACATGTCCTGATGGTGCCGGCACAGGAGAACTGGTTAACCAACTCAGCTACCTTCCAGGCCAAGATCCAGGACTCTGAGTTGGCCCACTCCAACACTTACCTTATCAATGAACTGCTGGAGCGTGTGAAAGGGCCAGTCCTGTAGATCCAAAGATGATCTCTATGACACAAGGCGACAACAGGATATCTGAGAGGAGGCCCAGTGAGGACCCAGTGTTGATGGTGCAGCAGAAGCCAGAGGCCTTGAAACAGACCAATGACTCGCTGCAGTGAACATCTGCAAGTAAATATGTGCGGATGAAAGGGTACACTGTGGGACACACTGAGACACACTACAGCTTCCAGGAAAAGATGTTTTTGTTGGTTGGTTGGTTGATTCGTGGTTGTTGTTGTTATTTTTAGTCTATCTTATTTTATTCTATTGGGGGGTTGCAAGGGCATAGGGTGGATACAAAAGGGTGGGTTATGAGGGGGATTGGGGTGCATGATGTGAAATTTATGATGAATCAATAACAAGATTTTTTTAAAAAGATAATCTCTTGTGCCTTCATAATGGACAATTGTGGTTGCTTAACCCTTCCAGGCTCCTTGGGTCATAGGAGACAGAGCACCATAAACCCTTAGAAACACACACACACACACACACACACACACACACACGCACGCACGCACGCACGCACGCACGCACGCACGCACGCACACACACACACCACGAGTTCCAACTTTCTCTAAGGAAGTTGTATGCATACACAAAGTGTGGGAGGGGCTTTTATTTGAAATGAAGACATGAAAAGCACTCTTGAATAAAAGCCCAAATGAAGCAACTGGGGGTGGGGGAGAGATGGGAACTGGACATGGAAAGGGAAGTTGCTGGATGGCTGGAACTGTCTGCCCACTGTTGCTTCTCTGCACTTGACAGTCTGGGTAAAGCCAGAGCATTGGTATCTAGATCCTGAAAGTGTGTCTCTTCATAATCCTGTAACCAGAGACGAAATCATTCCAACACATAGATTCCAGTCAAAACAAAAGTCCTGATTCGCTCAGCTTGGCTCCAGTGCTCTTTCTTTATCATGTACATTTATATTGGTCATTTCTCACATTTTGTTTGAGCTCACTGACTCTGTGAGCAGAATTGGTCCCGCACTTCCAACCCCGGTCTGGGGATAGGATGACCTCACCTTTGACAGGGAGAAAAGACAACAGCATTACATCCCAGGCTCCAAAGCATTATGGCCTTGAGAACAAGCAAAAGGTAAAATATTCCAGAGGTTACTGTTGTTTATCCCATGATATTAGAGTACCACGAACAGCAAAGAAAAGCTGAAACTTCAGCCTGGAGAAACTCAGCCTGGGGAGAAAGATCAATAGGGAATGCCAGCTGACTGCTTCATCATCCCCAGTTGGTTTCTGGCAGATGTTTGTAAAGCCCCAAATTTGATAATGTTACTTTCCTAATGTTATTTTTTTCTTTCACTTGAAACCTCACCTAAGGGACACTGAGCTCTGCACAGGGTTCTCACTATTGAGAACTCCAGCTGATGCTTCAACAGTGTTTCCTCAGTTTCTGTTGGACGTTTTGGGTGCCTAGTTAGATGCTAATTTGGCCTCTGTCTATCTATCTATCTACTGCTATTTCTTCTCATAATCTAGATTTAGGGTTAATAAACTCATTTACTCAAAACTGAAAATCTGGCCACTGTAGATCTTTCCCAGGATGTTCAGACCACTAGTGTCTAGAAGTCAGAAAGTCATGTGGTGAGGCTAAGAAGACACGGTTAAACAGGAGAACGAGTACTTCACTGAAAGGCTAGAAGTGCTGTTGTGGACAGAGGAAATCATTGATGTCTACTTTGCATGGTCACGCAATTTGGTTGTGCCACAAGAGCTTTGTACCAGAACATTCCAGCCTGATAATTTTGCCTGATCCTATGTTGCACAAAGAAGAATTTTCTTGTTCTAGAATCCTTTCAGGTATTTTAGGTCCCAATGCACACGTCCCTGCAGTCAGGGTCAGGTGGCTGTTGCCTTCTTAGCCAGCTCTAAATCATTCATCCTTTCACACAAGGAAATGGGGGATATTATCTTGGAACCATCTCAACTAGGGTTTCTGTTGCTGCGATAAACACCACGACCGAAAACGACTTGGGAGTATTTATTTCATCTCACAGCTTGTAGCCTATGGAGTCAGGACAGGAACTCAAGGCAGGAACCTGGAGGCAGACACTGCAGAAGAGGTCTTGGAGGAATGCCGTTTACTGGCTTGCTCTCTTTGGCTTGCCCAGGCTGCTTTCTTATACATCCCAGAGCCACTAGCCCAGGGGTGATACCACCCACAATTGGCGGGGCTCTCTCACATCAACCACAAATTAAGAAAATTCCCTACAGGGCTTGCCCACTGGCCAATCTAGTAGGGAGGGACATTTTTTTCAGTTGAGATTCTCTCCCCCCAAATGGTTCTAGCTTGTGTCAAGTTGACATAAAATTGGCCAGCACAAGCAGGTCTTCATATTACAGATGAGAAAGCCAAGTTTCACAGCTATTGTCTGAAAGAACCATGAAACCCTGAATGTCCTCAAGAAAGTTTGTAGCAGGAGCATTGACAGGAAGTCTGTGGAAACAGACTATCCGGGAACCTAGTAACCTGGTCACTATCTCCCTTAAACTTCTAGTTGACTCATCCCAACTATGGCAACTCTGAAAACACAGGGCCATATTTGGTAGTTTCTCCCAGCAAAGAACTTGGCATTTAGATAAGTAAATTTCAACATATAGGCTGTCACCAACTGTCTATCATGCTACATTGAGTTCTTTACAGCAAAGAGACATACTATGCTATTTCTAACTTGTTGTTTGTTATGTGTTGAGTATAGGGCTGTGTGGGGCAGCAATGAGTAAATATTGCAACTGCTAGCCGTGTGGACTATGGATGGTCTTAGGATTGGTTGCTAGGGGCTCCTAAGGGTTAATTGAGGAAAAGAGTGTGGGATCTCAGGGCCTGCAGTTCATTTCTAGGCATCCCTCTTTGTGGGGCCAATGCTAACACAACATCTGGCATGCACCTGAATAAATCCAAGAAGTTTCCTTTTCAATATTGAATAAATGCTGCACCTTGACTCATGGCTATTAAAGCCATGGTGGTAAGATCTCTGACAAGCATGGCAATATTTTCTTCATGAGGCACACCAGTCCAGGGAGATCAGCATGAAGCCATTTCCATGAAATGTATTCCAAAGCCTCTGGAGAAAGCGGTCATCTAGGTTCCTTCTGCTCATCACTCTATTTGACTCACCTGTTTTTTGAGAACAAACTTTCCATTTGGGTACGGGCACACTCTTTCTCATGTTCCCAAGACGCTGTTCTATTTCTTTCAGCTAGTTTTCCTCTAAAAAATAAGTGCTTTACCACCCCTCATAACCCTCCTTGAGCACTATGGTTGGCCGTGTCTGGTCACCCAGAGTGACTTAAGTTAAAAGCTAGTAATTTGAAAGCGATGCTTCCTGTATGCTGTTCTGCTCTCTTTTTTGGTGCCTCATTGTGCTGTAAATAGAATTCACTAAGAACTCTTGACAAGGCTTAGTATCGATATCTCTAGCTTCCATAGTCCACCCTAAATACAGCTGAGGAAGAGCTGATGTGTGTGTGTGTGTGTGTGTGTGTGTGTGAGTGTGTGAGCTATCTTTGCCTTTCCCCAGCCCACCTACTTCTTGGCTCCTCAATTTTGCATAGTGTTTCCATCATGGCTTCTCACTATGTAACCAACACGTAAAGACTGCTTTGGTTTGCCCTGACCTCCAAAACACACCTTTAAAACAAGAACTCTAACACCAGCCCAACACGTTGGAGAAAAATGCAGAAAATGCAATGGGAATCAGAAGAGGAAGGCAACACAGAAAGTCTGGAGCCTTGAGTGCATTCTGCCTGTGTAGCATTTGGACTCAATCTGTTGTGACTTTCTATGCAGACTGAGAGAGCGCTTTGTGGCCACAGAGAAGTGTATGGAAGGAAGCTGTTGTGTGACCTCCCACCTTTGTGGCTCATTTGGGAATGTCATCCTAGATTAGAAACTTTCAGCCATTCAAATTCTGAGTAGAAAACTGTCTGACTGATGTTCTTAGGCTTGTCTTCTAGGGTGTCCAGTGTGGACCATGAAGCCCCAGTGTGTGCTCTGGGTATTGGCCTGATTGTGTCTCTCAGAAAAGCATAACCTGGAATGCTTTCACTTCATCATTCCCAAGAGAGGGTATAGCAAGTGTCCTCATTATGCTAACTTTGCAATGAATTGAACTAACCACTCACCTCACATAACTAAGAGATAGATGTGGACCTTAACTGGGCTTGTCTGTTTTTACAGTACTGGGTGTTAAACCCAAGACCACACATCTGCTAAATAAGTGCTCAACCATTTATATTTTGAAACAAGCCCTACCTATTCAGACCAAGCTGGCATCAGACTTAGAGTCTTCCCACCTTAGGCCCCCAAGAAGCTGGGCACACAGATGTGACCACCTCACCAGCTTGAAACTAGTCTCTTAATACAATGCTCTTCAAAGTATTTATAGGGATTTTAACCAAATCATACTTCTAAAATCAGAGAAGTTTGGCTAGAAATTCCCTTATACTCTAGTGGATTTAATCTAAAATAAGCTGTCACCAACAAAGAATTCCCTTAAAGTTTACTTCTTAAATCTCTAGGAGCTGCTGCAGGGGGTGGGGTGGTGAGGAAGTGGGCCATACCTTTAATCCCAGAGGCAGGTAGATCTCTGACTTCAGGAGCACCTTGTCTACAGAGTGAGTCCAGGACAGGAACTACACAGGGAAAACACAAGGCTACACAGAGAAACCCTGTCTCAAACAAACAAATAGACAAACATCTCTAGGAATGGCATTCTATTTCATAACATATATACATATATATATATATATATATTTCTTTTAGTGTTTTCTAAATATCATCTGTTAAAATGATTTAATTACACTTTCTGTATTCATTACTCTGTTGAAGGATATCTAGGTTGTTTCCAGATTCTGGCTATTACAAATAAAGCTTCTATGAACATAGTTGAGCAAATATCCTTATTGAATAGTGGGGCAACTTTTGGGTAAATGCTTAGGAGTGGTATTAGCTGGATCTTGAGGTAGCACTATTGCTAATTGTCTGAGAAAGTGCCAGATTGATTTCCAAAGAAGCTTACAAGGTTACATTCCCACCAGCAATGGAGGAGGGTTCCTCTTTTCCACACCCTCTCCAGCATGCATCATCCCTTGAGTTTTTGATCTTAGCCAGTTCCATCCCTATCAGAGGACTAGGAAAGGGCATGAGGGGAGAAGAAAGAGGGTGGGTGGGACTGGGAAGAGTTGAGGGAAGGGGCTGCAGTGGGGATACAAAGTGAATAAACTGTAATAAATAAATATATAAATAAAATTAAACATAAAAATATTAAATTACTATTTTTATTTAAAAAATCAATACTCCAAAATAGTTTTATTTGGCTGTAACAAGATTCCACACATCTTCTAACTCATGTCAGTCAGCTTCCAGGATGAAAGTCACAGGCACTCTTCCCATGTGGGAAACACATCTGATAGAGGTTTAGAGATTTAGCTTCATGCATTCTTTTCTGGCCTCTGCATCATTAAGAGTTCATTGCCCTTAGCCTTGGGATTCATGTTGAGAAGGGGAAAGAAGGGGCTGGGAGAGAAGATTCTGCAGTTAAAAATACTGGCTTCTCTCCCAGAGGGCTTGGGTTCAATTCTCAGCATCCACATGGCAATGACTACCATCTGCAACTCCAGTTCTGAGGGGTCTGGTGCCCTCTTTTGGCTCCCTCAGGCATGGCATGCATGTGCTGCACACATGTAGACAGAACACTCAGTTGCAGTTGAGCTTGAAATGCATCTTCCCGAGGAGTTGGTTCACATTTGGTGGTCCCAGGGCCTCCTTTTTCAACCCAGGGACTGCCCGAGCTATGTTCTCTGCCTTCTCTGGCCTTCATGTTCGTTAGTGCTTTACTAAGGCTGTGGCCAATTCGGATCCTGCTAAACACCTTGACAAGGTGAAGGTACTAACATTGCTGTAGTCCTTAAAACAGACAATGCCTTTTCCCAGTCTTTCTACTTGGCCACACAGAAGAAAGACTACTTTTTAAATTCCTCTCTGCCTCCTATCATAGAGCCAGCCTCGCAGGTTCCAGCTTCCTGCCCCTGGATCCCTGTAGGCTCCTCCTTTTCTCCTCACAAACTTGTTTTCTTCATTGTCCTGGAGACATGTCAAACCCCCAAGCACACCTCCTAGCTTCACTCCATAAAACCGTAAAGAATTCAGTGGTGACACGGACATGTTCTGAGAAATGAGATGACTTTGCCTGTGTTCTAACATTACATCTAATTCTTGACATACCTGGATGTTACAGGCCAATTGACATGGCCTCTTGATGCAATAAGAGAAGTGATAGATACAAGATGTCTAAGGCTTCTGGTACAACACAGCAGACTGTCTTATGGCAGACTTGCCTGGATTCATGAGTATAAGACGTACAACATGAAACAACTATTATGGGGTCGGGGTATGGAAACGGGAACATCCCTCGTACTTGCCAGCCACAAGCCTAGCTCTAGGCTCATTGAGTGACTCTGTGTCAAATGAATAAGGCAAAGATTTATAGAACAGGACACCAGACACCCTACTCCAAACTCTGCTTGTATACGTGGGTGCACACACCTGCACAGGCACAGGCATACTCACAAGCAAACACTAAACTCATACACATGTGCAAACAAAACACACACACTCACAAACTTTCACACACACAAATCATTAGATAGTATATGTGTAGATAGACATATAGAGGTGATAGATGTGGTAGGTGCTATAAAAGAAAGAGTCACTGACAGACATAATAAATGACAGGCATTATATTAATATATTGGGTATTATATATAATATATAATATGATGTATATTGATATATGTGATAAAAGATAGATTATGGGTAAATGATAAACAGTAGCTGAAAAAGAGAAAGCTCTGTTTTGTGGGCCTGCTTTTCTTATCTCCATAGTCCTCTGATGGCCATTCTTCCTTCATGCCTGATGCTACCTCTGAGATGTTCTTGAACCAATAGTCTAAAAACGATTCGCTGTTGCCCCTTTGCCTTTCCCGGCTTTGATTGGTGCCTTCATAGTAGCGTGGAGATAGATACTGTCTTGGTGTTGGTTTCCACGAAAAAACAAAATATGAAACAATTGTTCTAATGCAAAAAGTTTCTTTGAGAATTGATCCCAATTGAATTTACCTAATATATTCATAAATATGGCCCCATTTCTAAATATGACTTCATTGCTGAAATCCATCAGAGAAACAAGTGCTGCTCTCATTGTCTACCCTCAGAGACCCTCCTCCCACACTCTTCCTCCTGAAGTTTGCTGTCTCTGATTGGGAGGTGTTACAAGAGAAATGTACTTTGTGAGAAAGTGCATATTTGTGCTTGAGCAAAGCAGCTCATTGCTTGCTTCTAAGGCATACCTCTCAATATATCCCCGCCTGTTGGGACTTTCTCAAGCTTTCTTTCCACAGCCACATTTTTCTTCCCCATGCTCTAATATGTTGGGTCGGAGATAAGGTGTGTTAAAGGAATAAGGAGGGTCAGTTAGCATGCTGAGAAAATAAAAGAGTACCAGACATGAAAGAAACAAGCACTGAGAATGTCAGCCACTGCTGAAAAAGAGGGCAGTTACCTTTCTGCATTTTGTAGCATTAAAGCCAATAACATAATGCTTTACTCAGTGTCTTAAAGCTTTGTCAAAGTCAGAGCTTCCCTGGTTGTGTTTCTAGTTACTATGACACTCTGCCATAAGAAAAGCACACACAGAGAGCAAAGAACTGGGAGGAAAGGTTGCAGGAAGGTCTAAATGGAGGCTTGTTCATGAAGGAGCATCACAAGAACTATATGAGTTATTTTTATATTGCTGTGTTGAAATACCCTGACAGAACCAACTTAAGGAGGTTATTAATTATTTTTTCTATCATATGGGGCCGGAGGGATAGACTGCAACAGTAGACAGTGAAGGCAATGCAGCAGGAACAGGAAGCAGATATATCACAAGCAGGAAGGAAAGTGAAAGAACAGGGAGAAGGTGAAGGCTCTAAACCCTCAGAGCTCACTCCAAGTGAAGTCCCTCCTTCAGCGAGGCTCTTCCTCTAACCGCTCTATGACCTCTCTAAAACAGAGTCACCAAATGAAAATGAGTATTCAAATACATGAGCCTATGTGGGACATTTTTCATTCAAACCACTATAATGATCATCTGGAATTCTGAGAAAAGGTAAGTAGGCTGCAGGCTCCACAGTTTCTGGGCACCTTGGCAATCTCTGATTTCTTCCTCTGGGTGAAGGATGCCAAGAAAATAGCAGAGATGAGCATCTGTTCCCCCATCTCCTGTGGCTCACTCTGCTGACAACCTGTCCAAGGATAAATCAGCAAAACGGAATTTAGTGCCCAGATGCTAGAGGAACACTTCTTTGGGATATCATTAGCAAGCCTGAGTCCTGTGGATGACCTAGAATCATCTCTCCTTGTACTACAAGTACAAATGTACTACAAGTTAGTACATTTATGCTGATGCTGAAGGGCATTTGGTTGGGGATCCTATTCCTTGCTGTTAGAAAGGCCTGTGTAGTATACTCTGAACTTGGGTGAATGTTCTGGAAGGAGAACAATTGTTTTGAGCAATTCAAAACATTTGAGAAGAAAAGACATCCAGCTCCTATTAATAACAGCCCTGAAATGCCATGAATCCCAGTCGTCTGTGAAAGTAAAATATTCAGATCCTGGAGCTAGTTGACAATTAACTAGCACATTGTACACACATAGTATAAATGTACACATATGTGTCTACATATATATATATATAGTCTCTCTCTCTGTGTGCACCCAATGTGTATGTGTGTATACACACATTTGCGCATGTACGTGTATGTGCATGCCTGGTCACAAAAAGCTCCTAGACCTTACAATGTCTCCTCAAAGAACCTTATGCAAGTCACTACAGAATCACTACAAAGAATTCTGATCATTGTGAATCCCATTGGTATTAATGGACTTGAACTCATTGGCCATAAACTCATTTTGCAAAATCTCTAGAGCGACTTTTAAGGTAGGTTAGATGCTCAGCTACCACACTCCAACTCCATTCTGTTTCTGTGAGTTTTCCATCCCTCCCTTTCCACCTTCTTTGCTTTTGAGAAAGCTATTTAAGAGATGAGAGGATCTAGGAGAAGTTGGATGAGGGAAATATGATCAAAATATATTGTATGAAAAAGTTTAAATAAAATAGGTAAAAACAGAGACAGTGTTTCCTTGTTGAATGAACAGACCTTCAAGATAGCTATACTGAGCTCTCTTAACAAGAATGAAACTCACGATGCCCTTTTGCTATCTGAATGTCAGAAAGCCTGTCATTATTACAGCTAACATGAGAGAAGGTCAGCTGCATAATTAATAAGAATTTCATGAGAACAAAGACAGCAGTTAGAAGCTGCTGCACCCTTTAAAGAATGCAGGAAGCCTGCTGAAGGAAAAGGGAAGAAATCAATTGTGACAATCAATATTATATCTATGAGAGAGGTGTGGACTCCCTATTAATTATAGACACTATTCCTTTCTTATATGCAAGGCAAATATTTAAAGACCCACAGGTTGATGGCTGAAACTGTGGCCAGTACTGAATGCTATGTGCATGATTACCTGTGCTAAAATTTAACTTATAAATTAAACATGTACAAGCTTAATAATAACTGTATTAAATATATATAATGCAGTGATAAAAAGTAATGTGAATATAGTCTCCTTTTGCTGTTCTCAAAAAAAGGGAGGAGGTTACTTTGAGGGGTTGGAGAGATGGTTTGGCAGTTAAGAGCACTGGGTTCTCCAGTTCTAGAAGATCAGATTCCCTGCTCTGGCCTCTGCTGTTGCTAGGCATGTACATAGTGCACAAAAATACATGCAGGCAGAGCACCCACACACATAAAGAAATTTTAAAGGGTTGCTTTGAAATAAGTACTTTGTCAGCTTGATAATGGATCTGGGTAGAAATAGAGAAAAAATGTAAAATTGCAAATGGAAGAATCACCCATTTTATTCCTCATCTCTGTAACACAGCTCCTGCCCCCATGCTATGAAGACGGAGGATAAAGGCTTGTTTGTGGCTTGCACTGGGCACTTACACCCTCAAGGAGGCCTGACTTAGGCTTACAGAGAATCAAGAAGACCACTTCCTGGGAAACAGAGCAGATATCCCAGGGCAGCAGGCAGAACTTCCCAGAGTGACTTCAGTAGGCATACAGAAGCACACACGTTCTGAAGGGGCAGACCTCGGGGACATGTGGGGAGCCTGCAGAGGTTCTGGATCAAGTTCTGTGGTGGCTCACCGAGATCCCTGGGAAGCTTCTGTGCTGGCTGCTGCAGGAGCTGGCAGAAACTTCCTTATCTGGAGGATACTAAGGGACCGTTCCCCAGAATGCTTCTGGGACATGTTCTTCATTCTGCACCATCCCAGCTAGGTAGACTGATGGGGGTTAAAGTACAGTGCTGTCACCTTCAGCAGAACAGGTGTTCCTGTCTCTGCTCAGCTTACCATGGGGCCCGGGCTGGATTTCATAACAACACTCTGCTCATTGTCTCTTCTACATCTGCCCCCCAGGTGAGGAAGTCACCTTCTATGTGCCCCCTGAAGGAAATCCCCAGTCATCATTTTGCCTAATAATCTCCACCAGGCTCAACTTAAGACACTTCCCTTAAAGTAAAGGTCTGGCTCTTGAAGACCTAAAGGCAGGCTATGC
This sequence comes from Pachyuromys duprasi, assembly GCA_028658305.1. Taxonomy (NCBI): domain Eukaryota; kingdom Metazoa; phylum Chordata; class Mammalia; order Rodentia; family Muridae; genus Pachyuromys; species Pachyuromys duprasi. The sequence continues at coordinate 143,903,105 of CM053766.1, read as the reverse complement.
CACCTGCTGAGCCTAGCAAATGAGTTATGAAAGTACATCAACTGTGTTGCTGTCTCTGCGGTGGAGTTTCTGAAGAGACAAGTCTGCAAAAGGGTTAGGAGAAAATCATGCTGCTTATCCTCCCAGGTCCATGGCACAAAAGAGGGACCACCATGTGCCTAGGGTAACAGCTAGCTCTAGCAGAAAATAAAGACATGGAGTAAGGCCACAGCCAGGTAGGTTATTGAGAGAAGAACACAAGAAATGTGAAACCCATTTTCTACTACCCTCATGTGGGTAACACCTCGCTGAAGGAGTCAAAGAGCCAGAGAACTCTGAGACTGTGTTGATAATGGCCTGGAATCAAGGCATACCTTCTCATCTCTATCTGCAGGGAAGTGCAATCAGAAGTGGACCTGTGATCTACTTACAAAAAAACAAAAAACAAACAAACAAACAAACAAACAAAAAACCAGTACTCGGTCCTTTCATTCCAGATAAATCGCCCCATCATCTGGTCCCATGTGGTAGATGGAAGCAATGAGGTGACTGGTCCACGATAGCAAATACCTAATAAATGGATTAATCCTTTGGTAGACTCATAGAGCAAATACCTAATAAATGGATTAATCCTTTGGTAGACTCATGTAGCAAATACCTAACAAATGGATTAATCCTTTGGTAGACTCATAGAGCAAATACCTAATAAATGGATTAATCCTTTGGTAGACTCATATAGCAAATACCTAATAAATGGATTAATCCTTTGGTAGACTCATGCTCTGGTGGCTTTGTTAAGAGACAATGACAGGTTAGAGAAAGCCGGTCATTAGGGGAATACCTTTGAAGGACGTTGTGTCTATGGCCCCTCCCTGTTTTCTTCTTTGTTTCCTGGCAGCCATGAAGTGAACATTTCTGTTCCACTATGTCCTCTATTGTACTTTCTCCTACATCATGCTCTGACTCACCACAAGCCCCGTGGTGATGAGGTCAGGTGGTCATAGCCTGAACTCTCTGAAACCAGAAACCAAAATAAACCTTTTCTCCTTTTCAGTTGTTTCTTTCAGGCATCTGTCATGCAATGAGGAAAGAATTGATGCCTCCCCTTTGTGTGTATCTGCCCACAGAGCTCTATCCAGTGGTATATACTTACAGAGTTAATTGGACACTATCTCTGAATGCCTGTTGGTATAGGCCTTTATTCCCTGGCCAGAAGAGGCAATGCTTTTGCTCTTACTCAATGCATTAAAGATGGTTGGCCAACAGTGAAGCAATGACCCCTGTTGGCTTGGTTTTCTTTGTAGAATTCTAAAAATAACTACCATCTCTCTTTATGCCTTATTTAAAAGTGGTCCATGAATTCATATTAATGCATCTTATTTTAATGTGCTTTAATTCAGGATCCTCCAAAGCAACCACAGAAAAGATAAGTATTTTTTGACATGTGTTATTTTTAAATTCCCAAGATCTGTGAAACTAAAAGCAAAACATGTTTGAAAACATGTGACGCCTGAAAAGCTCCATTCTAACCTCTGAGTCTTTGCTAAGATGGGTTCTGTATGCTAGAAAGTCATGCCTACTCTGGCCACCCAGACATTCTCCCAGGTCATGTGTTCTAGGAAACAGCATCTGGCTCTTCCATCTCTAAGCATTCCCACTTTAAAGGATCACCTAATGGCCATACTGCATAAGTTGGCATTTAGTAATATAGTAAAGGGAATGACGTGGAATATCCCTGACACAAGGACAGATGATGATCCTGGAGGATGATTCTTTGTAATGTCACCTCAGCCATAGTTCTTGCATCAACAGTACCATTCCCAGACCTATGTGTAGAGAGTAATTGAAACACAGGATCACAGCTGCCCAGATGTGCTATGTTTTATCTCTTTCCTTTCTTATGTATATCTTCTCTTATGTATATCATGGTTTTCAGCTCAACTCCAGGCCACTTATGAGGGGAAGAACTAAGTACAAAGCTTTTATTTGAGAGGTGATTTCACAAAGCCCCAGGGAGGATTAGGGAAAATAAAGAAGTCACCAGGATCACCAAACAATTTAGAAAGCATCAAACTCATCATGGCTGTAAGCATTCAGCTTAACTCAGCAAGGTGATATAAAACTCACAACTCAGTTATGCATCCTAGAGGCTTGGGATCAGAGAATTAGAGGACCAAACCCATCAGTCCTTGGTTAATAGTTGTCCCAGGGCACTGCTAATCTATGGCATCTGCAGATAATAGCCCTTTCCAAGGTCCCAGGGAAAGACCTGATGACAGAGATGAAGTTCTAGACTGAGACCCATAGGAATGTATAGGCAGGCTTTAATAGCACTGGCTCTGGGTGGCCCTTGACTGAAAAACACAGACTACATAAGAGCTGCTCCAAAACAAAAGTTTAAATGTAAGTATTGACCTCAAAACAGTGTAGACTGTTTTTCCTGACAACAGAGGAGTATATCTTAATCCTGCATCAAAGCTTGCATTTAAATTTAGCAGGAGGACTTCCTTTAAAAGACCAATTAGTTCAACTATACAGTGAAAAAGCATGTAAGTGCATTTGGATATGCATTTATAGATGTATGCATATATTTGCATAGCAAGCACGCAGATATGCATATATAGACATATGCATAAATTTACATAGTAAGCAGGCTAGCAGGGCTCCTTGGAGATGTTCAGTTAAGACACTCAGCAGACCTCTAGAATGACTCCAAGGGAAAAAGCTGAGAAGGGTGACAGAGGGTGAAATGAATTCTAATGCAGGAGAAGACACACTGTATGAGGAAATAGCCCTGGCCTAAGTGCTGACAGATGGTGGCCCTTAGCTGGGTGGAAGGGGGGATGTGGATGAGAGGACTAAAACTGAACAGAGCATAAAGCTCTGGTGATGGAGGCAGCATGGAAGGAAGCCAGAGTGAGGACTGGCCCCAGGGATATAACCATGTGTCCTTGGCTAATAATCAGCATCTCATCCTCTGTGTTTGAACCATGAGAAGAGCAATATCTGCTCTGGTCATGCTGTCCTGGAGACTTCTAGCAAAGTGGAATGTCCTATCTGGGTTGTCCAGCTTAGTAGCTATTGGCCATGTCTGCCTGTTGAGCACATACATGTGTTCTTGAGGTCGAGGACCTCGCTCACATCCTGCTTCATTTCTATCATTTGGGGCCTAAGCCCACTGCATCAAGCAGTGCCACTTAATGTGCAGTTTTAGTTAGAAACTAAAGAGAATCCATCCTTACATCTAAAGTGTCTGGTGTAGAACATCTGCCTTGGTTCCCCTACGCTGCAGTGAGATATTGAATTCATCAGCCAGATTTCTATTTCCAACACTCACTTAGAACTGTCTCTCTGACAGCTTCCTGTCAGTTCCAGCGTGGCTTGCTGCCAGCAGTCCCCACTGAGAGTCCTGATGCTGCTTGCTTCTTCTGGTACCATTATTGACTTGGCTAGTGGATGACAAAATCCAACTGGTAGCCTCTAACCAGTATGAAACATCTCAATTTTAACCTAAATTGGGGGCAAGAACAGTCCTGAGGCCTCTGAAGAGTAAAGACTCAGCAGATGACCCAAAAGACAAGAGGAAAAGCCCGTGTTTGAAGAATAACAATCAGTGGCTGAAAGCTATTAAGTTCACTCTTCTAGTTCAAAGGGATTTGAAATGGCAATTTGTCAGGCAACTGTTGTCACTTTAGATGCCCCCAGTTGCTTCCTTTGAAGCCCTTGATTGACTACAGGAGGCTACGCCAGATTCTTCTAAAGACAGATTTCCACAGTCAAACACATTTATGTCACAGTAATTATGACTCTTCCCAAATTTAATCAACAAAAGGAGAAAGAGTGCAAGACTGAGAAAACATTCATGTGTCTGGCATAATCCAGGCAGGAGCCAGTGGTGGTTTTGCTCACTTCATTGTGATATTTGCTTGCTGGAGAGGCAGATGGAGGGTCTCTTCTCCTGTACTACTTGTTGCGTCCTCCAATGAAACAAACTTCAACTTGAAATGGACTTCTGGAGAAAAACAAAAACAAGAACAAAACTAGCCCATTAAGGATAAATAACCTTCCAAGACAGCTACACTGAGAAATGTTACCTCAAGAAACATAAATAAATAAATGAATGGATAGATAGATAGATAGATAGATAGATAGATAGATAAATGAATGAATAAATAAATAAATAAAATAACCTTCTGGGTGGTGGTGGTACATGCCTTTAATCTCAGAACTCAGGAGGCCATCAGAGGCAAACAGATTTCTGTGTGTTCAAGGCCAGAATGGTCTACAGAGTGAGTGTCAGGACAGCCAGGGCTACTTGGAGAAACCCTGTCTCAAAGTAAACAAAGAAACAAACAAATAACCCAATTAAAAACACTGTGTTATCACTTTATCTAGCAGAGACAGATCTAGAAGGAAATGGTAAGTGCAAAAGCAAGTGGTCTCCTGTGCAGCCTTGGGTGGTGAGCTTGAGTGAGATGCTCTGAAAAGGCATTGGCTCATACACCAGCCAATGAGTGAGGACTGTGGATGCACTGAGTCTTAAGTCAGACTGTCATTCACAGAATAGACAGCTTGTAAGTTCCCTGAAGCACTTTTTGGCATCAGGAAGTATTTGCGAGTTGAATTACTATTTGTTAGGCTGTCAGGAACCTTTGCATCAAAAATAGGAAGCTTGTCCCTAGGAACCTACTGAGTAGGGAGTGTACAACGGTTAAAACTGAGATGTTTTATAGTGTTTACTGGTTGCCATTTGGTTTTTGTCATTCACTGGTTCCATCTTAAACCTTCAAGGGGAAATTTAAACCAGAGACAAGCTGAAGCTAGAAAGAACAGAAGCTGTCTCCAGAGCTCAACCTCTCTCTTATCAGCTTAGCACTCCAGGCAACAATAACATCCCATCTCAAATAAGGGAGAGTGATACAGACATAGGAGCCTCTGGAGAGGACCAGTAAGGTGGGCTTTGCCCAGCATCTGTGTGCCAGATGTCCCTGTATCCATAGGGACACATCCATTGCAAGAAACCAAAGAGAAATCATGGTAGGGAAAATAACAGTAGAGATATAGGGACAGGGCCAGAAGTGAGGTCAGAGAGATGGCAACCCAGGGCTGTGGAGCAGATGGACAGAGACAAAACTAGAAAGGACCTTCAGGGACAGGAAAAAGCTCAGGGAAATAGTAACTCACCACAGGCAATGTTGAACAGATGGCAGAAGACAAAGCTATGGAAGAAAACACAAGATTAGGACTTCCACCTTTAGATGGTTCACAGGTGTATAGTAGTAACAGGTAAAGAGGCACAGGGGACTGTATATTTGGTGAAAAGGAACGTATATATAGAATGAGGAGTCAAGACCGACCACAGTGTCAAAACATTGCATCTCCATGTGTGCTCAAAGAGTGTGTCTTACTATGGGATGACTGTCAGGCCATGGAATCATTGGCCTCAGGTTTGTGCTATCCCAGAGGACTAAAAAAAAAAAAAAAACTCCCTTGTCATGAAAACCCAGAAGAGGTGAATTTCTACAGGAATTACTCAGGTAAAGAAAACAATCACCTGCATGAATGGGCTACAGAAGTCATGGGACCAGAATGACTCAGTTAGGAACTCAAAATGGTTTTTAAAAGGGCAGTAAGACTTTGAAGTTGAAGAATTCATTCTGGAAAAGCTGTGTCCTCCAAGCAGGAAAACAAGGGTCACACAGAGAGAGTCTGGGGAGCATGGAAAAGTAGGGGAAGAAGTTCTATGTTAGTTACCTTTCCCATACTGTGATAAGCCACTCTGACAAAAAATCAGGTCAGAGAAGAATGGGCTTACAGTTCTGGAGAGGATATAGTCTTTCTTGGAGGAGAAGGCATAAGGTAGGAACATAAGGCCATTCTGAAACCAGAGAGATCACATTTTCATTCTCATATAGAAAGAAGAGAGAGAGACAGATAGAGAGAGACAGACAGACAGAAACAGGCAGACAGAGAGACAGAGAGAGACACAGAGGCAGAGAGACACAGAGAGAGAGAGAGAGCAGGAATTGAGGCCCAGTTATAAAAAACCAAAGCCTACTCCCAACAGTGTATTTCCTCCCACAAGGTTCAACCTTATAAAGGTTCCATAACCTCCCCAAACACTACCACCTAACTACAGGACCAATAGTTCAAATACTTGTGCCTATGGAGTGGGGGTGGGGAAATCCTTTCTTATTCATACTGCCACAGTCTGCTCCCTGGTCTGTGTATACCTCATGGGCATAGCATAATACAAACTGCCACACCTTCCTAATAAGGAACTATATTAATTACTTTTATATTCCTGTGATAAAATGCCATTATCAAAGACAACTAGTGGAATATTTATTTTCTTTTGCCTTAGGGTTACAGGATACATATCTATCATGATGGAGAGGCATGGCAGCAAGAAGCAGGTATGGAAGCAGGAAGAGAAAGCAGAGAGATTGTTTTCAGCCACAAACACGAATCAGAGAAAGTAAACTGGAAGTGAGATGAGGCTGCAAACTTTCAAAGCCTCAGTTGATATGTTTCCAGAAAGGGCTGCATTGATTGCCTTCCTAAATGACACCACTAACTGAGACTATGGAGGATTGTTCTTTTTCAAACAACCAAATTCTGCATCCTGGTCCTAATAAGCCACATGGCCATAAGGCAAAATGTACTTAGTTCAAGTTCAAGAGTCTCTATAGTCTTTTTCAACCTCAACACTGTTTAAAAGAGCTTACCACAGAGGGCCTCGGAAAGACTCTACCTAGCAGGGTATCAAAGCAAATATTAAGACACATAACCAACCCTTTGGCAGAGTACAGGGAATTATATGAAAGAAGGGGAGTTAGTATGACCTGGAGGTGCAGGAACTCCACAAGGACCAAGTATATCAGGGCACAGGGGTCTTTTATGAGACTGTCTCTCCAACCAAGGACCATGTATGTCTATAACCTAGAACCCCTGATTGAATGTAGCAAATGGTAGCTCAATATCCAAGTGGGTACACTAGTAAGGGGAACAGGGACTATTTTGGCTCTTTGACCCCCTCCAGCTCCCCACCCCTGAGGGAGGAGCAGCCTTGCTAGGCCACAGAAGAGGACATTGCAGCCAGTCCAGTCCTGAAAAGACCTGATAAGCTAGAGTTAGATGGAAGGGGAGGAGGTCCTCCCCTATCAGTGGACTTGGAAAGGGGCAGGGAGGAGATGAGGGAGGGAAGGGGGAGATAAGGAGGGAATGTGGGAGGGGGCTACAGCTGGGATACAAAGTACATAACCTGTGATTAATATAAAATAAAAATGTTAAAATAGAAAATAGAAATAAAAATAAAAGACCAAAGTATCTTTTGAGATTCAAAGTAATCTTTTAACTATATCTTCCTTTTAAAAAATTGCATGCTTCCAACATACAATGGCACAGAATATACATTACTACTTCAAAAAGGAGAAAATGGGTATAATGAGGTACTGGACAAAAGCAAGACCAAAACCAGCTGTTCCTATAACTCTGTGTCTAGTGACTGAAACTTGAGTTTCAAAGGACTCAGGTGGTCTGCTTCTCCCGCTTTGCTGTCTGAAACACACACCTTTCTGTTGGGATGGTTTTGTTACCTGTATGCAGCCCTCACTGGCAGGTGTCTCATGACTCTGACACCTCCAAAACCCTGTAGTCTCCACTGTGACCCAACTTTACTCAATGGCCTCTCAGAGCCTCCTGCCCTTTTAAGACACTGATGCAAGGACTTCCTTAACACATGCTGTATCAGTGGCTCTTTAAAAGCATGGAGAAGAATCTACAGCCTCTTCAGCTTTGCGTTCTTCATGTCTCTAAAGCCTACAACCACTTGTACAATTCTGCCAAGTTCAGCAGCTTGGCATGGACCCTGCCTCCCTTGAATTTCTTTAGCAGTAGCTCTTTTACTCACTTGCTTTCTAGGTGCATAAAACTCCTCAGGCTCTCTTTCACAAACTGGAAGCTTATCCGGGTGGGATCTTGCCTCTGGCACCTCATCCTTTCAGTGCAAGGCAGGCCTGTTCTTAACGGTGGCAGGCTCTCTAATAATTACAGTCTCTCCTCCCACAAGAGCTTTGGCTGAAACGTTCAGCCTTAGTGCTCCTTTTCTGGTACACATGTTCTTTTTTCATTGCAGACCTGCATAAGAATTGTCAGTAACAATAATGCCACAGATTCAATATTATGCTGTTTTGAAATTTTCTCCACAAAATAATTTAGTATGTTAAACTTCAGCCCCAGGAAAATTCTTAGGTCAGGCAGGCAGTAAGCCGCAAAGATTCTTTATGTCATACCATCACACGAAAGGCCTCCAACCCAGTTGATGTTAAGGTGTTTGCTTCCCTTTGAGCCCCCATGAGCCAGTCTAGCCTCCAGTCCTTGTGACTCTTGGCACTGATGTCTTTTACACTTAGTCCAATGACTTCAACATTCTCCCCTTCAAATAATAAAAAAAAGGCCAACTTCTTCACAGAAACATTCCACTGTCTGATATCAACTTATTTGTTATTTTATATTGTTGTAATAAAACATCACTTAAGGGAGAAAGAATTTATCTAGGCTTATGGTTACAGAGGGAGAGTCCATAGTGGTAGGAAGGTCTAGCAGTACGTAGCAGGCACTGAAGGAACAGGAAGCTGATATATCGTATCTTCAGCAACAAACATGCATGAAGCATGGAGAGAACCCATCCTGGGAAAAGGCAAGGAAAAATGTAGTCCAGGAGGAAAAGCAAATGCCAAACCCTCAAGGAGGGGAGCAGCTTGTCTTCTGTCCAGTGTGCATTTCCAGACTTACCCCTGATGTTCAGAGTTTCTTGCAATTGCTGCATTGTGAATTACAGACAAAGAAGGTCCCCTGCTCACATCTGTATCTACGTGTATGTGAGCAAACATAGCTTTGTGTGTTCCCGTGTCTTCCTGATGATCTGATCTGACTGGCCCACTTGACAAGCACACATGCTATTGTGGACAAACCATCAATTGCCCCCTTGCAAGAAAACAGGAAGGCACAGGATGGCTTCAGGACTTCCTTGCCTGGATTGAGCTCCTGTGGGTAGGTGATTTGCTCACTTCTCTGTACTTTAATTTCCCCATCTGTTAAACAACAGCATGACTCCTCTAGTGGTATCATGGTGCTTAAATTAGTGGTTTTATACAAAACAGGAAGCACACTGCAAGACTTAGCTGCTCTGTGATGTGTTTTCTATCCTCCTTTCAGGGCACTCACTGACATGTAGAAGCATGGGGGAGATGAAATAGACTTTAAGGATAGTTTGTTTTACTCTGCTTGGATCCCCTTAACTTCATCCCCCAAGTGGCAGTCCATATTTTAGCACTCCAACAGCAGTGTTTATGGCAACCTGGGGAAACTTTTATGCTTCCTGGAAAATGATTCCTATGGTGAAGGGAAACCTGTGTCTTTGTAGTTTATTCGTCCTTGTTCAGGTTTTATCACTGGTGGCTACATCAAACAGATCAGGTCCAAGAGCAGCATTTTAAGAACGTCAAGGTGATTGGTGAGATCCCCCGCATCTTCTCTAGGGTAGAGAACTGTAATGGCTTGAATAAGAGTGTTCTCTATAAGCTCATATATTTGAATATTTTAATCCTTGATCTCCACTTGGAGGTGTGGCTTTGTTGGAGAAGGGGTATCATTGGTCAGGATTTGAGGTTTCAGAAGCCTGTGACATTCCTAATTATCTCTCTGCCTTGTCCCTGTGGATCAGCTCTCAGCTACTTATCCAGTACCATGTCATGATAGTCATGGACTCACTCTCTGAAACTATATCCCCAATAAGCTCTCTCTCTCTCTCTCTCTCTCTCTCTCTCTTTTTCTCCCTCCCCATATATATGTTTCCTTGATCATGGTGTTCCCAGCAACATAAAAGTAACTAGTATAATACCCCACAGGCTTAGTCAACACTTCTTTTGTCATGGCTTTGAGTGCTTCCCATGTCTTAATTGACTGCAAGCTCCCATTAATGTCAATACCACTTTATGATACCCAGGACTGAGCATCATCTTGAAAAGTAGCATTTGATCAGGACAGAATAGAACGAACCTCAAACCTTCCTCATAAATGTTTTCTCAACATTACCAATAGAAAATCTGCTCCGTCACGGCCACATCTTGAGGCCCCCTGGCTCTTTGGTGGTAGCCATGTACCACCAAGCTAGTCTTCAGAATCTACCCTCTAGGTCACTTCTTCACCATTTTTTGTTTAGTGTCACTGAAATTTGCATATAAAGCACAAAACAATTTTTTTTGCCCCTGATGATTGTTTGAGGAAATTAAATGAACCTAACTTTTGCCACACAATGTTATCAATAATCTACTGCTTACATTGGTAGCAAGTGCAGTATCCATAAAACTTTCAAAAAAAACAAAACAAACAAACAAAAGAAACCCAGTGCCCCAGCAATACAATGTGTTTCAGAAGGGCTTGCTACGGGACCTACTGTGGGCCCAACCCCAGGTTCAGGGAGTCTGAGTAAGGCCTAAGAATTTGCCTTTCTACCAAGATCCCAGGTGATGCTGAAGCTACTTATCTGGGGGCCTTACTTTGAGAGCCACTGCCTGAATGAACATCCTCTGTCACTAAGGAGGTATGGATAGGGGTCAGAATGGGGAAAAGCGAGAGTTTTGCTCAGACTCCTGAGGAAATCTCTCTAGCATAGGACCGAGTCATTAATTTTATATTTGCATTTTAATGTAAATCCCTTTGGTTGTTGTCTATTTCTTACTAAGATTGTATTTGTTTTTTAACTCCCTGCCCTGTAAACAGAACCTGTTGGTTAATTTAGGTACTGGCAAAGAGACCAGGGCCTTCTCTGATCTTTGGCCAAAACTTTTCCTACAACATAATACCCACTACATGGTTTAATCCAGTATTTCTTTTTTTAAAAAGGAATGGGGTCTAGTGTGAAATTGCTATTTTTCAGTGAACTCATGCTGGCTTCTTGTGATCACAGATTCTCTGAAAGGGGGAAGCAGAATGAGTAATGTATTCCAGAATCTTGCCTGAAACAGACATCGAAGGTGTGTGCTCCCCGATCAATGCTGACTCTGAAGCAAAATAAAACTAAAACAATTGTATCTTCTAAGGGTTCCGTGATCTTTACCCAGGACTTCCCACAACAGACTTATGCCCCTGGCCAGTCTTTCAAGGACTCCCCCAGCCGTCCATAGTGCATCACCATTTACTCCTGGGGACTGGCCGATGTACCCCACCCCCACAAGACATTCTTTCTCTTCCTAGACCACACTCCAGTGTCAGAGTGCAGAGGCATCTTCCCAAAGCTCTCATGGGGCACATTCTCAAGATTTCACACTCTTGATAATGAACACTATGAAGGCAAGCTTGGTCTCTCATGAGGCCCAGGGCCACCTGCATTCTGGATGTATCAGGGGAAAGGTTAAAAAAAATCCTGCCCATGGGCACATTCTCAAAGGTGAGAAGTGTTGCCAGGCAACTGACTGCCAACTCTGGTCTCTCTGACAAAGGTGACATACTCATGTTGTCTGTCAATAAATATCCCACCATAAAAAGATGCTCTGTGAAAGTGGACACTATTTTCTCTGAAAGTCCCCATCTCATTCATACGACCTCCTTTGTCTCAGACCCTGGCTTTTCCATGTGTGTCAGATTCAACCCTTCTTGATGCTCATCAATAAATTTATGGGACTGACTTCCTCATGCCTCACTGAGATATGAACCCAGAGGAAACCAGACAATGGGCAATTCTGGGGCAAGCCCTTTCCAAAGGCTTGGAGAGATCTTGTTTAATCTTCATGGGCAGTTAGTTGGCTATATAAGCCCCATTCTACAGATTAAGAGGCTGAGGCTTAGAAATGTGACTAATATGCAGGCAGTGAGCTGAGAGCCAGGAAAGGCGGGGGGTGGGGGGGTTCTGACTTCAAAGTCTGGGCTGTGTAACCTTTTGTTCACCTACCCCAGGAAAAAGTGGTGTTGACTGGTACTGTGCACTTTAAACTTCCTATAACCCTTGGCTTTCATTATTTTTAGGAAGCTCACCCCATGGTAGAAGCCTAGATATCTGGATTCCCCAAAGCCCACTGAAAGGCCTGTGGTTGAAAGCCTCTGGGTGCTATAGACCATGCCCCCCCTTCTTCTCTAACTGATACTTGAAGCCTTCATTTTTCATCCTAGCATGGCTAGCAGGACAGAGGGCTTGCACATCTGTGTTTACACACACACACACACACACACACACACACACGCACACACACACACCGCCTTCATGTATATAAACATCACCAAGGAGACACCTGTGTATACAGTCACCTGCTTTGACCAGACAGATATTTATTTGCTGTTGTATAATGAGGGGAATTTGCACTCAGCCTTGAAGGTTTGGCCACACCAGTTCGTCCTTCCTTTTCCCCGGTGAGTTCTTCACGAAGAGCGGCCACAGTCCACTGATGCCTCGCTGTACCCTGCTTCACAGCCCTGGGAAGATCTGTTTTGCACCTGTACCTTGGCCCCTTTAGGTGCTCAAGCTGTCAGGGAAGCCCTGTTAAATCAAGTTGGACATGACAGGGAGGAAGTGCTCTTAGAGGCAGGTGTTGGATCCTGTCATTCATTATTTTATGGGATGGCCCTTTAAAACAGAGCTGTGTGACGGGGCTTGCTTTAAAGAGCTTGGCATGTCTCACCGGAGTGAATGGAAACTATGTGAGAACAAGACAGGAGCAAAAACCAGGACTGTGGAGGCCTACTGGCATCCACACTCACAAGAGAGACCAGCAGAGGAATCACGGGGCTCTTCCTGCCTCAGTAAACCGTAAATGTTTCTTGCAGGCTGCCCTTAAAACGACAGAAGATGTCTTCTTCAGAGCCAGGGGATAACTGCAAACAGCATTACAGGATGGCTAAACTGGTCACTCCTTTCCTTTACTAGTTATTTTAAATTAAAATACTTTCATAGATTCCTATTTAGCTACAGCATTAATGTTTTAAAAAATATTTTCTGAATTAGCAAATAAAATATTAGGTATCGTTATAGCATTTCCAACATAGATTGTTTTGGTGGGTTCTCTGAACTCTTTTTGCTTTCATGTCACGTGTGTCCTAATGTCCCGCTCCCATCCCTTCCCCGGCATTTAGTTTTCTAAGTTCAGAACCAGCGTTCTCAGGTGCTGTCACCAATGTTTCTGGAGTGGCCATGAGGCTAAGAAAATGCCCTAGGGAATAAGGATAGAAACAGAAGAAGGGAAAGGGCATGGGGTGCTAGGATGAAGTCAGTTTCATCTCTTTTGGGGACGCCCCCCGCCCAGCCTCTTGCTTTGCCGGGTGACCCAGGCTTCTGGGAAGCTCAAACATTTACAGAGCTCTGCTAGCTATTTCTCCACCTCTGGGTTTGCCTGGAGCCTGAGCCAAATACTGGAAAGGCTCTTTGCTGTTGTTTTTAGCACAGAATCCCTGACTGGGAAACACTTGGGAAACAATTCCTGCCACCATCCCTTTGCCAACCATGGCTGCTGCGGCCACCTGAGAATTTAGCCTCTGCCACTAGCCTGCTGTAGTGCTGTTAGATTCAGAGACTTGCTAATTCCCTCTGTGTTTTTCCCAAAACAACACTCTTGCCAATAGATCCCATCCACTCAGTCTGGAATTTTCCATCTTCAGAGTACACTGGCACATCTGCCCACAGAAGTACCCGGCAAAGCGGTGAAGTTACAAGGAGGGGGTGGGGCTTTTCATATTTACCATGTAGAAAACAACAAAATCTGTCTCTCAGATTCAGTCAAGTATCATCATCTTCTAAGAGGTGTCTTCTTGACTGTTTTTAGATAGTAAATGGTTAGCAAATCCAAATGAAATTCATTCTTCAATGTGAGAAAATAAAATTCAATTGATAAACACATGTTATATAGTGAGCTATAACATAGGCAATACCCTGAGCTTCACCCAAATAAATAACATAGTATTATTGACTGGCAACTGTTTAGGTGGCATTGGATATTAAACTTCCAGGGTCTGTCTGTGCATTCTGGGCAAGCACTCTACCACTGAGCTACCCTCCAAGATCACTAACCTGAAGGTTTCTGGTGGGCATCTGAAATTTCTCATCTGATTCCCCTCACCATAAGGTTTTCTTGAGAGTCCTCATGAATATGAGATATTAACAAAATACAGCCCTGGAGTTTGGTGGTTTACTGTTACATGCTGTTGAACTTGACATCGAAGAAACTGTATTATGTGTTCCCTAATGATACTTCCTCCATGATCTTCAGACACCCAGCCTTCTTCCTCTGACAATAATAGATACATTTTCCCTTTTCTGCATACATAATAATGTGTTTGGACATCTTATCATGGAAAGTTAAGTCTCTTCTGGTTTACGTATGCATGCATGTACCCACAAAGCTGCTACCATATTTCTGTACAAGTATAAAAGCAAGCATCTTGCTGTAAAATACCTGTAGAAGGTACATTTGCTGGGTCATGAAGCATTTACAATACTTGCATTTTTGGATAGTACCAAATTGTTTTGAAGGAGATTACACCAATTGACCTTTTCCCTACACTATATAGTTGTTATCATTTATGCACAATCTTTGTATTACTAACACATGTTATTTGTTTTAGTTCTACGTGAAAATGATACTTCATTTTATTTTATGCTTTGTAGTTACCCTATTCCTCATTAAATGGAATACCTTTCCTGTGTTTACTGGCTACCCAAGTTTTTTTTCTCCACAATTCCTCTTACATTCTGTATTGTCTTTAGGCAGATATTTTTCCTACCTGTGTTTGTCATATGCCTTATGTATTCTGCATACTAACCCATTGTCCATTGGGTATGCTGCCAGGATCTTCCTCTAGCCTGTCTTTTCACTATTGTGTCAATTTTTTATTCACAGTGGTTCTTAACTCAAATGTAATTGACGTGTCTTGTTGTTGTCATTATCGTTGTGGCTGTGGCTTCCCATGGTTCCCAAACCTCAAGGAGCATGTTGTATAGGAACTGGAAGTAAGGAGGGCAGGTAAGACCACAGGAAAGGAAAGCAGAAGTTCTCTCTTGAACTGGGGAAAGGCACATTGCAGAAGCTAAGCAATTTAATGGGGATAAACGTTACTGGTTAGAAATAACAGGTTATATTTTAAAAGGAGGAGGTAGCAGGGAGGAAAAGAAAGCAATTTTATCTCCCCAAATTATGCTGCAACTTAATCAGCAGACCTGCAAACTGGAGAGATTGGTCTTCAGAAGGTGGTTATGTTACAAAAAAGGACTTACATGGATGGTATATTATGGATATGCTGTAAAATGCCTGGAAAGTACTCACTTCTGCCCCCTCTATGAGAAGAACCAGCAGAAGGCAGCCTGGAACACAGTCACATAGCCCAAGCTGGATTCAAACTTGCCACGATCCTTTCACCTCTGGCCCCTGAGTGCAGAGATTACAAGCATGAGTCACTATGGAATTTTTATTTCGCGGAAGTTGAATTTAATTAGTCTGAATTTAATTACACTTTCTTGTTTGGAAAACAGATTAATAATATTTAGTTTAGGAAAGTTTGATGGAACTGAATTAGGCGACATGTTAGTGTTTTCAAATGCTTCTTATGATGGACAGGGTTTGGTACCAAACATTCCCTCGTGTATATATCTCAATATATCGATTTGTCCATGGTTATTCACAGCTCCCCTTCCTATCTGCCCCAAGATTCCATGTAGTCCCAAAGCTTCATAATATACATTGTATAGAAGAATCAGAGTAAGCAGAAGACAACAAGAAAAGAGAGAAGGTGAAATTAGTCCCAACCAGGGAAACATGTTTCAGGTGCTGATCTAACAGGGGAAAAAGAGTTACTAGCCAGAAAGAGACAAAAAGTATCAAGAAAGTAGACTGAGGAAGTGGTGGGGAAATGACACAAGAATCCGGCCTTGTCTTCACCAGATTAACCTTATTCTCATTCTAACAAGAAAAGATTCTACTCAGCAACCAGTGCCATAAGAAGTTCTAGACCAGCCTGTGATAAATCAAACCCTGATATAGAATAAAATAAAGGAAAGTAAAGCAAGCATTTGTAAAAAAAACACTATTGAGACATTCCTAGTTGGAAAAAAATAAAATAAGATTTAAATAAATTGTTCTGTAATTGGATTGGTTGTGGAGTTTGGTTTGGTTTAGGTTTTATTTTATTTGTGTTTGTTTGATTGTTCATGGGCACATGTACATATGTTCAGATAAGCCGTGGTCTAAGAATAACTTGGAGGAATCTGGTCTCTCTTACCATGTGGGTCTCAGGGACTGAATCAGGTCACAGGGATTGGTGACAACAGAAACTTCTTTGCCTTCTAAGCCCTCTTGCCAAGCCTTGTTTTGCCCTTTTGATTATGCATCTCAGATAGAACTGGGTCTCCAGGTGACCAATTATTGTACATTTATCAGCAAAACATAAATATAGGGTTGCTGGCATTGAGTAGCCAGAGTAGGTCTCCTGAGGTGATGCTGGAAACGCCCAGACTCATATACCTGAAAACGTCTGGTAAACTTGAGAGTGTCATACACATCAAATACGACTGAGTGTGAGAAAAGGATGTTGTTTTGAACTCCTTATAGCTGCTAGGTATCCCTCTGTGTGTGTGTGTGTGTGTGTGTGTGTGTGTGTGTGTGTTTCTTGATACTGTCTGTCCTGAACAGTTCTACCTAATCCTTTTGGGGGACAGGTTTATAATGCATTCTTATGCGCTCCCAAGTTTGAGAACCAAGGTAGGAATAAAACAGAAAATTAGCAAGCAGCAAGGAGGGGGAAGGGGAATGAGGAGAAAATTGGAGAAAGGAATTTGGATGAGTATCCTTACATTTTCATTTGAGGCTGTCGTGTTTTGAAATAGTAAGTGTGGACTTCATTTTGCCAGTATGAAAAAAATGTTTTTCCTGTTCCTGACATTGCTAGGAAGCATTTATCAGCAGGAACTAAGTCCGCCATTGTATGGCTCCAGGCTTCGGTGTGCACAAATGTGCACTATAATCTGACAGCTGTAGCTGTCAGAGAAGTTTGATAAAATCAATATTTATAAAAACTGTCATTTAAAGTAGTGCCAAACAACTTCACTAAAATATGACTGTGTGAAAATAGAAGAAAAAATAGCTATCATTAGTGTAAGGAGAGTCTGAAGTCATCCTGGGCTACAAACACCCTGACTCAAAAAGAGAAAGGAGGTGGAGGAGGAGGAAGAGGCGGCAAAGCGCGCCCTCTAGTGACTGAATAGGTGAATTAAGCTGCGTGGTCCAGCCTCTTGGGTGATGGATCGCACAGTCTGGATAGAGCATTTCATTTGTGGCCTCCTGCAGTATCTGTTCCTCTTTCCGGTGCCAGTGCCATTCCAGGGGGTTGTGGCAAACCTCGGAAGTGTGGAGATCTAGTTGTCTATCTGTTGAAGTAATTCATGTACATTAACAGAAACCAGAAATTCATGCTCAGTTAACTCTACAGAGGAGATATTTTTAGAACTTTAAACTTAAAACTCACTTTGTTATGTAGTATGGTGCAATTACACACATAGATTTGAACTTGTTTCTGTTTTTTCTTTATTTGAAGTCTGCTGAAAGGAAGCAAGCAAACAAACAAACAAAACAACACCCCCAACCCAAAACACAAAACAGTGCTCTGCAGCCCAAATTTGGCAAAAGAGTAAAGTCCAATCTAGCTCTTAATTATCAGATGTCAAAAGTCTTTTAGTTACATGAAATTTTAAGGGGATTTTTGAAGATCTAACTATCCTTAGATCCTCTGTTATCTCCCCCACCCTCCCACCCGCTCACACACACCACAGGAAGGGGAGGAGGAAGAAGAGGAATAAATAGAAGCAAGACATTTCGAAAAAGTTTTGAATAACATGAAATTTAGATATTGTGTTTCATTGCTGGTGTTTGCTCCCTTTTTATTCTATAACCAAATGAGTTGCCTAAATTTACAGCTAGGAAAAAAAAATGAGGAAGGAAAAGTTCTGGTGCAAAAGGATCTGAAACCAGCTCAAAATATATGAAAGGAGAGGAATTTGAAAGCCAGTTATTCTCTTTCAAGTTCAAGGAACTGATTGGGTTAACTTCTTAAACTAAGGTTCTAGTAACACCAAATTCCCTGAAAAAAAAACAAAATAACAAAAACGCTGGAGCCAGTGAGCCACCCAGTGTTCCCTTTTGGTATTGCAGGTTCTTGGGAAGAAGCAATTAGAAATTCCCCTTAGTAAGTAAATGTCTTATTGTAGGTTCAATCAAGTAAGATTCTTAAGGGATATTATATTTTCTGTTAAGTTTTCAGTATATTTGAGAAAAAAATTGTGCAGAGCTACAATAATTTATTTTAAGCTATCGAATTTGATAAGAAATATTGAATCTATTTTGTTCATTGTCTTTCTGTTTGTTTTTGGTTTGAATTTTGTTTTGCTGTTGTTTCGTGGGGTTTCTTTTTGATTTTTTTGTTTGTTTTTTGAGGCAGGGTTTCACTGTGATACCCAGGCTACCCTAAAATTCTTGATCCTCTTGCCTCGACCTCTTGCTTGCTGGGATGATTTTATCAAAATCCTCTACTCTACACAGCTGCAGTTAAGACTCATTGGCCAATATCTCTATGTTCGGTGCCCATCAGGCCTTTTCCGTCAAAGGAAAGTACAGATTGTGTCCTACAGAATCCTAACCAAATACAAGCTCATACACAAAGGAAGGTGTGAGAGTATGCCTATTCTCTCATACACAGAGGAAGGTGTGGGGACCAGAAAACTGAGAACTCCTTGATCAGACTATGAGTTTCCCTCAAAGGAATGGATCTAGAGTGGCTCTAAATCCTAGGGCCCCCATTTTACCTCCCCAGAGCTCATCACAGGCCTTTCGTCTGTACCATGGGCCTGTGACCAGATTGAAATCAGAGTGATATTTTTCTCCATGAGTTCTAACAAGAAGGGAGCATGGGGAGAGTGAGTGGACACTGAGAGGCTACTTGTCTTCTTCTGTTCAGTAGAATTCCAAAGAAAGACAAGAAGAGACAGTCCAGACTTTGGGTGGTTTGACTTAACAACAGCTCAGTGCTATGATGGGGCAAAGGTTTAACCATTCTGCTTTTCACACTCACAGTGTTCATTAGCTTGCATAGGCTACACAACACTCTTGTGAAACACACTTTGCATTAAGTGACCGTATCCAGCTGTTGGCTCATGTAATGTTCTGAGCATGTATAAGGTGAGCTGGGATTACCCATGATGTTAGGCATATTAACGGCATTGTTGGCTTATGATATTTTCAATTTACAATGTGTATATTGAGACATAATCCCATCATAAGTCAAAAAGAATTAAAGAAGTCCAAAGTGATTGACAGTATTCAAAATAACTGTCCTCTCCCCATTCAAAACATAGCCTACGGCAGGTAAGAATCTCTCCTAAACACAGGAAGAATTGCCTCCATCAGATTGGTTTGTAGGCGTGTCAATGGACACTTCTCTCTCTCTCTTTAACTAATGATTGATGTGAGAAATTCCAGTTCACTGTGGATAGTGCCAGTTGAGAAAGATAGGCCTAGACTGTATGAGAAAGCAAGTAGAGTAGATCATGAAAACAAGTCAGTAAGCAGAGCTCCTCAATGGCCTCTGCTTTCAGCTTCTACCCTGACTTCTCTCAGCGATGAACTGTGGAGTGTAAGTGTAAGCAAACAAAACAAAACAAAACAAACAAAAAACCCTTTCCACCCCCAAGTTGGTTTTGTTAATGTTTTAATCACAGCAATAGGAAGCAAATGGAGGCATTATGAACAAGAAGAAAAAATAAGCAACAAAATTCTGTGGGCATATTTTGGTGTACACATCCTCAATACTACTACGATGTTGATTTGTAATTTTAAAAACCAACAACTTGAACTGGGACAGACTTCAGAGGCCAAAGGGAACAAATTATGTGGAACCAGAAATCTTAAGCACAGTTTTAGGGGAGATGTTCAATGTACCCTGTCCATCTCTATGTGAGATAACTCAGAGCTGTAGAAATCTGTAAACCAAAATTAAGGTAATATTGCAACAAAAGCAATACTTAGGAAGGTGTCTTCTTTTGGTTAATGGTTTTCTTTACTGTAGATGTGGTAAGAACCCATATGTGTACCTTTGCACAATGCTGAGGTGCAGTGACTATGACCAAGGACATCAGAGAAGACATCTGCATCTCTATACTTTCATGTGTGCTTTTTCAGGGCTGTGGGGCACATTTTCCCACATACCTTTCCTTTCCTTCTGTATCAGTTACTTTTCTGTTGCTGTGATAAAACACCATGACTAAGGCAACTTACAGAAGGAAGAGTTTCTTTGGGTTTATGGTTCCACGGTGATAAGAGAGTCCATTGTGGCAGGGAAACGGCACCAAGCATCAGACAGGAAGCTAGAGCACAAAGCAGAGCGCTCACAGCCTCATCATATGGCTTGAAACAGGGAGCGAAAACTGGAAGACTAGATGATCTCTAAGCCCACCCTCATTGACATCCTTCCTCCAGCATAGCTACATGGCTGAAACCTCCCCAAACTGCCATCATGAGAACCAAGTGCTCAGGTACTGAGCCTGTGGCAGGGTGGGGAGGGGTTACAGAGGAGGATTTCTCCTTCAGGCCGTCACACCTAGTAACGTTGTCATCTGTACGGCCCCCAGCACTCGAGTGTGGAGGTCAGTGGTATCAGTG
Source organism: Pachyuromys duprasi (assembly GCA_028658305.1). Lineage (NCBI taxonomy): Eukaryota > Metazoa > Chordata > Mammalia > Rodentia > Muridae > Pachyuromys > Pachyuromys duprasi. Next base: position 143,882,436 of record CM053766.1, on the reverse strand, counting down.
ATGCTAGTGACAGAGGAAAGAATGGACCTGTGGCTATTGGTGAAGCTCTTGGGTGACCTTCCCTGTGTGAGATGAGCTCATCTAAAGCTAAGTCCTGGCCGGCTGCTTTCTCAAGTCAAATCTTCCATGGCAGAGGGTTGAAACTTACTAGTGCTTCTCTTATCTTCACTATATGAAGGTTTGAGTTTCTTGTGGTCCTATTTTCAGAAACCTCTTGTTTTTTTATCTCTTTCAACAGTGCTTAACTCTGTCCACATTTGACTATGCCCCTGTGAGGGTGCAGCATTTGAAATTTCAGGTGTAGAGGGGATATTTAACTGCAAATTTCAATAAATAATTTTTATTCTTCCCCTCCACCTATAATTGTACCAGACAAACTTGAATGTGTACTAGTGCATGGTGTGTGTTTGCCTGTGTTGGTTCCTGTTTCTTCATACAATGAAAATGAGCTTTGTAGTCTAATAAATGGGCATTTAGAAGAGTCTGGTGACTCAGAAACCAGCTCCTCAGATTTTTCTGTAGGAAATGAAAATACGGATTCAATAGGTATGAGGCAGCCTTTAGTTGAGGATGGCCAGCATATACCCATGCTGTGCCACCAACAAACAGTGACTCCCAGTCGGCACAGGCACACTGAGCCTGTAGCTCTCAACCACTGAACACTGTCCTCTACCGATGAAAACCAGGGACTTTGGAGTAAAGACTAGGCAAGGAAAAGAAAACAAACCTGGAACTTCGCTTTGAAGCACAATATGAGGAAGTGCTCAAAATTTGATGATAATGCACTGCAAGAGCCTGTTCAGGCTGCCAGAACCAACATCACAGGTGAGGCTTCAACGGCAGAAGCAAACCTTCACAGTTCTGGAGACTAGGCTGTCCTCTGGACTCCACATGTAAGTATATAGCACATGTACACACAGCACATACATACACACCCCAGGAAACCCATCCACGCATTCACCTACATACTAGGAACACTAATTCTAGTGTATTAGGCCTCTACTCTTAAACCTCATATAGCCATGCTTACAGCCTCAGAGCCTTATCTCCAGTTACAGTCAGACTGAAGTCCAGGCCTCAGTTTGTGAAGGAGGACATTAAGGTCACAACCCAGTCCATGACACATATAAAAGGTATGCAGGAGCTGGTCTGAAGAGCACCAGCCAAACGGATAATGATAACAATAGCATATAGCCTAGAATAAAATTTGAATCCATATAACCATTCTGATGGATATAACTGACTGAATATATTAAAAACTAGGGCAGATGGAGAACTGTTCTTTGTAGCAGAGAGCTAGCAAGATGCTGCATCTGGGATGACAGAGTTTGACATTCACAGCTATCACACAATGATCCTCTCAATGACGCTGGAGGCAAACATTGACAATAGATGAAAGCCGTGGCTAAAGTTTTAATAGGGAATAAAATATTTACATCATATCAAAGTACCTCCCCAAATCAGATGTGCCTTACAAAGGAGAAATGATAAAACACGAGGAAACCACCTTAAACACTCTATCAAAGCTAGCCAAACTCCTAATACCAAAGAATGCAGCAAGATCTCGGCATCAAGGCCATCCTGGCCTTGACATGAAATAGCAAGACCCTGTCTCAGAAACATAGCACCATCACTACGCCTCTCCTAATATAACACAAGGAGGGCAAAACACACATTTATGGAATATTCCTAGCAAAATCTGCATAAGCACAATCTCATCATGAGGAACCATTAGACAAACCCAAATGGGGCAAGTTCTATCCATTAACTCCAGCACCTGATATACACCATGTGCTCAGAGGGCCTGGTCCTCACTCTCAGACATGGGAGGTCACAGAACTTTGAACCCTAGAGGAGCCACTGAACCTCTTGATTGCTATGGGGCTCCTCAAGTCTTTCATCCCCCCCACCACTGTGGTGTGAGGATATCCCCAGTGCATCAAAGGGAGTGGCGCATGGGGTCTCTAAAGAGAAGTCATCATTATTTATCGTAGCATTGGTTACAATGCTTACACTGTTGCCTCCGCATTTGATACTGATTGTGATGCTTTGGACTTAAATGTGTCCCAAAGGCTCTTGTACTAAAGGTCTGGACCTTGGCCTGTGCTATAGTTGGGAGACGTGGAGGCGGGGCCTGGTGGGAGGAAGAAGTTGGGTCATTGGGAATCCTCTTTCTACTCTTCCTCTTCTTCCTCTTCCTTTTCTTCCCTTTCTTTTCTTTCTTTCTAGGAGTTTATCTTGGCTTACACTTCCAGAGGGAAACTCCATAATGAATGAGAAGACATGGCAGCAGCACGAAGAGCAGGAACTTGAAATGTTAGGTCTTCGACTATGCAGCACTGGCTGGCATGGAACTTGCTATGTAGATCAGTGCTGAAATCTTCCTCCTCTCCAGTGCCTATCTTGGGGATTTGTTTTTGCTAAAAGACGCAGGCTGACAAGCTGATTAAAGTGAGAGCCAGTGACAGCAAGTTAAACGCTCAATAGAATGAGAACTGGTGGCAGAGAGACCCAGAGTGAACAGCAGAAATACACACTATTCTCTCTCTCTCTCTCTCTCTCTCTCTCTCTCTCTCTCTCTCTCTCTCTCTCTCTCTCTCTGTGTGTGTGTGTGTGTGTGTGTGTGTGTGTGTGTGTGTTCACACGTGCATGCATGAGTGCATGCAAGAGAGAGAAAGAGTCTGCCTGCCTTTGCATATTCATGTGGAAGGCCAGAGGTTGATATGAGGAGTCACCTTCTATCATGTTCAACCTTGTTTTTGAGACAGTAACTCATTGAGCCTGGAGGCGGCCATTTTAGCTGAACTGGTTGTCCATAAGCACGGGGACCCACCTGTCTCTGCACCAGAGCCCTGCTGTAGCAAACGATTGCCGCTATGTCCAGCTTTTGCATGTATTTCAGGGATCTGAATTCAGGCCCTCATGTTTGCCCAGGAAGTACTTTACCCTCTGAGCCCTCTCCCTAGCCTCCATCTCATATTTATCAAAGCAAGTAGGTGTTTCTGCTAGCTCATTCCTCTTGCATTTTCCTTCTGCTCTTTAGAGGTCTTCCATTTTTCAGGATGCTTTTCACAAAAGTAAGCTGCAATGCCAGCACCTGTCCTCATTCCCCGGCTGCAGCCATTTCAGTTTCCTGTAAAATATGAGGTTTTCCCCTTGCCATACTTACTATGCACAGATGCAGAAGGAGAATTACTCACGTTCTTCAATAAAAATAAGCTCGGCTTTGCCAGCACCTGCTTTCCGCTGTTTAATAATGCCAGGCTCCCTTCCTCTATGTGCTTCTGTTTACTCTTCCACAAATTATTTTTGTTCTCAGTTGACAAAGATAAATGGTGGGATTAATATATATTGAAGCAGTCCCTGTGAACAGAGTGCCAGCCCGAGAAAGGGTGGGTATTATTTCCCTCAGGTAAGGCGGCATAGAGAACTGGATTAAGAGTCATTTGCTGTGGGGCTTTACATGATCATGGTCCATTAGTGATACACCGTTTATGAAAATTGCTTTTTCTTAAATAAAAATTAGAATGACTTTCATTAACTTGTCAGGACTGAGCCAAGCCAACTGCATCCCCACCCCCAACCCCAAGGGAAAACAAAATTTCCATGGCAGGGCTTAGTTGTTTTTTGTTTCTTAACCTAATAATCTCCAAACTGTTGAAAGCCTCAGTGTGGGGTGGGGTGAGGAACTTTATCCTTTAGGATTCCAGGATGCTGACCTGCATTTAAAGCTGAAACTGTCAAAGGAATAGCAGGAAGAAAGTATGTAAAGTGAACCCAGCATGGAACACTTGCCGGGTGCTCCAACTTATGCAAAGCTCTATATGAGATAGGAAAATGTGGCATGATTGGGTGCTCTCAGTGCTGTGTGGCTGTATGTGAAGTGGCAGAATGTGGCATGAGTGGGTGCTCTCAGTGCTGTGTGGCATTTTTGCTTTAATTTTACAGCATGTTCTTGAATAATAAAAAGAAAATTTTCAGCTAAGCAGTTCAAAATTGACCTAGGCCTAAGCTTCCCTCAAACCCTAAGACACACAGGGTGGGTTGAATATGCAATGGACACGTACATGCATTCTAAGATTGTCCTGTGACGGGTCATTTTTCTTTGCTAGGAAAGAATTCACATGTTAAGGCTGCTTAACAAGTGGCCTTTTTTTGTTTTGTTTGAAATAGTTACTTAGCTCAGATTGGCTTCGACTCTCTTTAGACCCTGGGGGATGACCTTAAACATCTGTTCTTTCCGCCTCTACCCATGGAATGCTGGGATTTCAGGAGTGTGCCACCACATCTGGTTTATGTAGTGCTAAGGACTGAACCCAGAGCTTCCTGCATGCTGGGCAAGCATTGTAGTAGCTACTTAATATGTAATAACATTTCTCAAGTTCATTAAATGCTGATAATTTATTATTATTATCAGAAGTTCTAATTGTGATCATATTTGGAATGTATGCCTTTCCTGTTCCTGCTTTTGTATGTAGATCACATGACTATTACATTGCATTTCCGAGTTCCATATGTTGGAGGAAGTTACTAAAAAACTAGTATCTACAACATGAGGCAAAAAAGAACTCAGAGGGGCCAAGGCAAAAAGCTTGATCAATAGATCTATGTTCACCAGACCAATTAAGTACTCCATTTACACAACATCCAAGGCTAGAGGGAACACATGGCAGCTTGATTAGCTCAGGAATATTTCATTGTCTATACCAGGCTTTCACTTTCACAAAAGGCAGGCCTGCAGCCTCAGACCTTCGGAGAGCGATGCTGAGCAGTGGAGCGATACCTACTGTGTTATGATAACACAGTATGCAAATGTGTTTGCTTGTGGCAGATCCCTCTTCTGCCTCCTTTTATGTGCTTGTGTACCTTGGGATCCAGTGTGCATTGCTTAGCCTCCATCCTTTCTTCTAATAACAGAACCCCCTTCAATCTTCAGCAGAGGCTCCTGGTTTGAATGTGCTTGACTCACCAGCCAAGTGTCAGCACCAAGTGTCTTCACTTCAATGTGAAGAGTCTTTCTTGAAATACAGTTGGTCTTGCAGGTGCTTCAGGGAGATCAAGGTTCAGACTGCTGGTCTTATCCCTGCCCAACATAGTGGACAGGGCTGATCAGAGGCGAAGGATGGGAAGAGAGAAGCATCCTTGAGCTCCTGGCTCCTTCTGTGCCTAACAAATAACCCTTTGTGCTTACACAAACTTAAACGAGGTTCTCTTCCCTTCAGCAGAACAAGTCTTAGTACATCATTTAGCCATGATTTATTAACCCCGCTAAGTTAAGAGTGCTTACATTCTTGCAGAGGACCCAGTTTCTATTCCCAGAAGCCACATGGAAGCTAACAGTCATATATAACTCCACTTTTAGGGATTCTAATGCTTCCTTCTGCCTCTGAAGGTACCAACCATGCACACAGTGCACATACATACATTCAAGCAAACACTCATCCATTTAAAAGAAAACTAAGTAAGTCTTAGTTAAGACAACCACAACACCATAGCTTCACCGGCACCACATGTTTTAGTTGTCTTGGTATCAGCGTAGCCTAATTTACATTTCCTTAATGGTAGATATTTAGCTTGTTAATAGCCCTCTGGAGACCAGCCACCTGAGAGGAGATCATTCCTTCCATTTCAGAGAGGGGAAAACTGAAGCAAGTCGGGAAATTTGCTCAGCGTCATACAGATACCAAGTGATAGCACTGGGCTCAGACTTCAGTCTGGAAGCCAGGATACTTCATAAACAAGTGTTTGTACAAAACAGAGTGTGCTTTGAGACCAATTGTGGTGGAGCTTTCCATTTTGTAAAACAATAAATTTGTATGCAGCACCAGAGGAACCATGAAGATATCAAGACTGTTGTGTGGTTAAAAAAAAAAAAACATGAAAGGAGTTGTTGCCAAACTCTCAAAAGCAGGTCTTTAACCAGCCGTGGAATTATGGGGCTACTGAGAAAAGAGAGGCATAAAGAAAGATGGTGGTGCCATGCTTTCAGTTCTGAAATGTCACTCACAGAAAAATGTGTTTGAAGACTTCTTCCCAGGTGGTGTTGTTTTGGGAGGTTGTGGAACCTTCAGGAAGTGAGGTATAGTTGGGAAATGTATACTATAAGGGGCTGGCCTTTTGAGTTACAGTCTGTTCCCCATTTCAATCTACCTCTGCTTCGTGGCCAGCTGCAAGATCCTGTCACAGTGGATGAGGCCACATCAGCTACCATGCCTTCCCTGCTGTGATGAACTGTCTTCCCTGAACTGTGAGCTAAAATAAACTTCTCTCCCCTTAAGTTACTCTGCCATGTATCCAGTTACAACAGTGAGAAAAGTAAAGAATACAGCTAGGGATGGGAGATCAGGGTGGTATTCTAGATGATATCTTCAAGTAGCCTTCAAAAGCTACACCTCAGCGGCTCAGCATAACTGTCCCCTTGTATGGCTAAATGTGGCATGCTCTAGAGCCAGCTGTATTCTCTGAATCTCTTGTTCCTCATGCACAGAACCGGAAGAACAAAATCTCCCCCTGCCTCACTTCTCCCTCTCTCCTACTTTTCCCCCTCTTTTATACCCTCTATCTGCCTCTTCCCTCTTACATTACCTCTCTGATTCCCTTCTTTTCTTCTGCTTTAACCTCTGCCTGCCTTGTCTCCTGTCTCTTAAGGTCAGCAGCTTTGGTAAAGGCAAAAGGACACTGGAGTTTTAGAATCAAGACAACTGCTTCCTAGTCCAGTCTCTACTTAGGACTGAGATCACATATATTGGGTATCTTTTCCCTCTGTCTCTTTGTCCATAAATTGGTGAGAATCCTTTCTTTAGAGGTGTGTCAGTGAGCACTGAAGCCATTACCCACATCTGTTCTTGGCCCATGCAGTCTTTCTGATGCTTCTCCAGGGTGGGGATCTCTGAATGCAGCCATCACATAGCCACACCATCTGGGCCTCCTTGCTTGCTTGAGAATTGAGATTATAATTACAAGTCTTGGCTCTTCCCTTCCTGAGATGCACATGCCGGTTTGGGCCCTGTGGCAGGTTGGCAGCATCTGTCAGCTTGTGCAGACCCTCAGACCAGTAATAAATAACCACTGTGTGTTTGTGAGCATTGTAGGTGAGTCTTACTGAGAGCATTCTTCTGCATTATAGATTATCAATAAATATTTAATAAGCTAATGCTGAATACATGTGTGAATGAGCATGTGAAGGGGGTATGTGTCCATGTTTAATGTGTAAGGCTGAGTAAACTCTTCATTTATCCTCCTATACCACAGTGCAGGGAGCAGGGCGTGGAGCCTCTCCAACTGTATTGCATAAATCATGCTTGATTGATGCTGGGTAACACCCAGCCTAGGCTCTGCCTAGTCAAGCTTACATTTCACTTTGCGAGCAAGCTGTGTTCACTAGGTGTGATACAGAAGTGGAAGGCAGGGAGATCAGGTTTGTCTATGTCAGTGGTTCTCAACCTTCCTAAGTCTGTGACCCTTTAATAGAGTTCTCAAGTAGTGGTGATTCCCAACTGTAAAGTTATTTCATTGTTACTTCATAACTGTAATTTTGCTACTTTATGAATTGTAATGTAAATATCTGATATACAAGATGTCTGACATTTGACCCCAAAAGGCATAGTGGCCCACAGATTGAGAACTGCTGAGCTAAGACCTTCAGCAACTGCTGTGATCATCCCTGAGCCTTCACTCTGGCAGGACCCAGGAATAAGGCCTTCATGAAGTATGGTGCATCATGGTTGTGGTTATTCGAAACAATGCTTAGACTTTAAAATCATGATCCATTTTATATCATCTCCAGTGTTAGTGATACTGAATTTTCACTTTGCCATTATTATTCAGGATTCTATAAAAGTCTTAGAAATTTTATATATGTCCTTGTTGCTTCATGCCTCTCTTTAAGCTTTGGGTACAATTCTATCAAATTTTCTGACTTATCCTAGAGTCTAGCAGGCTTGTGTGGTAGAAACAGAACGTAATGAAATAGAGCCCTTATTTCCATTCCTGTGTCATAAGGTATGGCCATTTGACCTTCTGCTTCCTGGGCATCCAGCTCTTCATATGGAAGATGAGAGAATGGCCCTGAAGTTTGAAGTCCCAGTGGATCATGGGATTACCTGAGTGTGAACTGCACTGCAGACCCAAAAGCCTGTTCATGAGCTGAGACATCCTAAGCCTTGCAGGACCCAACTGCACTAGGTATATGCCTCTGCATCTAAGAGTTCAAGAAGTAAAGGAAGAAAGAACCTCCTCCGAGGCCACCTGGTAGTCGAGGTTGACTTAGACGGAGCCGTAACTTGTAGGCAAGATTTCAGCAAGTAAAAACAGGTGAAAGCTTATGTTAGAAAAGGACACAGCAGGTGTGTAAGGATGGGAAGTCAGGTGGAATTAGTAATGAGTGCCTTGCTTTTCTGGAGTAGAGTGTGTCAGTAACCCAGAGACTAACAAGAAGGCTGAATTGATCTAGGAAAGCGGTTCTCACCCTGTGGGTCACGAGCCCTTTGGCAAACTTGTGTCTGCAAAACACATTTATATTATCATTCTTAACAGTAGCAAAATTACAGTTACGAAGTAGCAACAAAAATAATTTTATTGTTGGGGGGTCACTACAACTTGAGGAACTATATTAAAGTTGCAGCATTAGGAAAGTTGAGCAGCATTAGGAAGCTGATCTAGAAGTTCGGCTCAGTGGATGCTATGTCTCCCTAAGAAAACAGAGAAGTAGCCTCTAAGTTCAGCCAGCTAAACTGTGGCTCTCTCACACCCTGGCCCCTCTCCCTCTCCCTCTCAGTCTCCCTCTTCCCCCTCCCCCTCTCTCCTCCTTCAGTCTCACCTCTCAAAAAATACTCATTTTTGCAGGAAGGGTCATGGGGCTAACCTTTTTTTTTTTTTTTTTAATCTGCAAGCTGTAAGGAATTTAAGTTTTTTAGGTCTGGCTGGGAAACAGTTGACCTGAACAAAATTTAAAGTCACATTCAGTTGGGAGCTTGAGAGGTTTGGGAATAAGATGAGAATCAGAGTCAAGTTTGTCCATGAGGGTGACTTCAACTTATCTGTAGCAATTTGGTGTATATTGAGTAGGTAGAATTTACAGTGATTTGCTTAGCTATTTCCTACACTGACTGTGAGCTCCCAGGGGATTAAAAAAAATCTATTCATATGAAGTCCCCACAGCCAGCCCAATGCAGGGTATCTGGCCACATTCCACACATGCTGGCTATCCTATGAGAGCTTGGGTAGGAATCTCTGCTGAGGTGAAACCAGCCTTTGTGAAGAGTGATGGGAATGCTGTGCCCCTCAGACATGATGATGGCTCCAGGTAAGAAACATTTGTCAACACTTGTCAAAATGGTTCAGTTGTATTGGCTGCATTTTGTTGTCTGTGAATGATACCTTAATAGGGCTTATTTAAAACACGAACACAATTACTTTTTGCAAGTCAATATAAAGTCAGACCTCACTAAAGTTAGGGAAATCTTCAAAGTTAGGTGAAGTGGTAAAAGAAGGCTGGTGTCTTCATGTGACTGAAGTTTGAGAGCTAAGAGGAATCTAAAATGGGTGTTGCCAAATAAGGTCATCTTAAACATTTTCTGCTCAAAACTTCTCTTTGCCTAAAATTTTTTTATAGGACCTTGGGCATACGAGCTTATAAGATGGGCATACAAAACAAACATTTGCTGATAGTAAATCATAAAAAATTCATTTTAAAACAAGATTTTGATGTATAAATAATAACCATTTTTTAAATGAAAGCAAATCTGCACACTAATGAGATAGACATGCTTGTGTAGTTTTTATACAAAATTTATTCCACCTGAATGTTTACTACCAAAAGAATCAGTACATTGGCATCGTTTTTCAGTTGATAGAATTTTTTATTTTATAATATTAATATTGAAAGCACACAAGTTTACATTATAAAACAGAATGGCAGGAATATGTTTAGAGTTATTTCAGAGATTGTTGGAAATTCATTCTAAACTAAAAGCCAAATGCATTAATGATGTGAAAGCTAAATCAGCAGCTTAAACAGCAGAGGGCTTCAAACATAAAACATTCTAGGGCTTCAAAGCTATGCTAACTTGATGTTTGACTGTCAAGGCATGCAGCAAAGTATTAAAAGCCTTTGTTTTTCAGTTCACAACACATAATAGTCTAAGACTCACTTTCGTTGATGTTGAGAGGCATGATGTGTACTCATAATCAAGGCTACAGTGAAGCTATGTAGCATGTAACTAGCAAGTATTGCCATATAGGCCTCGGATCCCTTCTGTGATTTATATTTAATTAATTTTTGGTCATTGAACTCTCAGAAGCCTTACGTGGCTTCTGTTTCCTTCATGTCTCCATTGAGATCTGTGACCTCATTTGGGATCCAGGAGCTCTGGGATAAACCTCACCTTCATCTGATGTGAGGACGAACTGTCTTGAAAACAAAAGAGCCTCCAAGTTCACAACACAAGAGTCACAAACCTTAAACACTAATATGTGCCAAGAATCATAACCAAAGGCAGAGATAAAAATCAAACTAGAAAAAAAAGAAAAGAAATCAAACTGGAAGTGTCTAGATACTTTTAAATGGCTACATTTTACATTCAAAAGCACTTATATAATGTTCTAGCATTTTTTTTCTTAGTTTATACACCTAAATAAACTTACCCTCTGGCTCTTTTTCAATCCCTTATTTAAAGCAAACTTGAATTATCTTCCAAAAAGCTCACAAAATATATGTTGGCATCTTCTGCCACTATTCAAAAGAGTGAATTTCACAGGGTAGAGTGAACAGTGTATTTAACTTAGTTTCATGTGTAAAGGTTGCTCTATCTCAGGTAAAGGCTGCCCAAGAAGTGGACATAATGAATATGTGAGCAAGCTGGACAGTCCACCATTTAGAACACAGCTAGCCGGCTAGAGAGATGGCTCAATGATGAAGGGCACTCACTGATCCTCCAGAGGCCCAGGCTCTTCTCAGCCCCCACTTGGCAGCTCATAACCATCATGATTCCATTACCAGGGCACCCTATACTCTTCTCTGGTCTCTGTGAGCATCAACCATTCAGGTGGTTCACAGTCATACATACAGGCAAAACATCTGTGTACATAAAATCAACAAAATGTTAAAATAGCCAAAGAGGAGGAGCAGGGCGGTCAGATTGGACGGTGAAATGGTTATGTATCTGGTCTTACAAGTATTGTGGCTGAAATGCATCTTTTAACTATCATTTTTCACACTGACTCCTTAAAGTCTTTCCTTTAGCACAACAGCAATATCAAAATTTTTCTCATCTCCTCTGGTTGCATAGCTCCATGGGCTTCTTGAATTCAGACTAAAGTCCTTCTTCACAAGCTTCTCAGAATGCAGTGGACATACCTACATCTGCCCACCTGAGGGCCTCAGAGAGTAACGTCTGTGTGCAGGCAAGTACAATGAATGTCTGTACTGCTGGACCAAATCTTCATTTTTTTTCTTTTTTGCAAAAATGAGTTTTTAATCTTATAGTTTAGATGAAAAGACATTTTAAGTAGAATTCTTGTAGCCCAAGAATGTAGGGTTTAGACTTAAATGTTACAAACCTCATCAAGTTAGGAAACTCAGCTGACTCTGAGCCAGATCTCTGACTCACTTGAGCAATCAGCAGCGAGTCTGCGACTGAAAATGGCCCTATAATGTGCTGTGCCACCTACAGGCTGGGCTGTGGACGTCTGGTCTCAAAGCCAGAAAACACTGTGTATGGCCCCGATTTCACTAGGAAGCAACACACGATTGGTAACTTTTTAGTAAATAAATTATTTATAATCTGTCTGTGGGATATAATACGTTTAGGAATGATGAATGATGACCCCCCCCCCCAACCCTTCCAGATCTTTCTACCAACATTTATTTGCTCATCTCAATTTGCCTTATAAAATACATGTGAAACAGTATCCTATGTAAAAGAATTGATGATGCTTAAACACCCAGCATCATAGCACCTAGCCGACCCTTGCTTCCTCCATCTTTCACAGGGTTAACTGGCACCCTTTAAGCACCTGTCAGCCCTCCTTTCAACTGAACAGTCTTTCTGAAATACATGAAGCATAACCCAGTGATGTCAACAGAGGTATCCAGGCTGCTTTGAGCTGTCACTCGTCCAGTCCCTGAATTGACTGGAACCTCCCCCGCACCCCCATGCACCTGGCTCTGAAATTACCCAAGAGCTAAGGTGGAGCCCTCTCCTTGAGGTTCCATGCATGTCTCTGAAATAAAAACAAACCTCCATTCAAACTATGTCCCGTGCAAAACACATGCATTATCCCCTGTCATGGTCTCTTGTTTCTCCTCCCTAGTTTGCACAAATGTTACCAGTTTCAGGGCTTTGGGAATTATTACCAAATAATAATTTCAGCAGCCCTCTGGGTTTGGAAAACAATACTGAGGGAAGCTGCTCTTGAGCCCCTTTAATCCAAGATAATTGCTCTGGTGCTTCGTGGGGGGTCTGGAATTCTCCTGCTGGCTTTGCTGAGTGGGTCTCCTAGAAAGGGGCTTTGGGGACATTTTCTGTCTCTACTGACAAATGTTTCTAGCAGAGCTTCTATTTACAAAGTTCTCTTTTCCCTCTGTGACAACTGGCAGCCCCGTAAGTGGAGTTATGGAGGCCATCTAAGTCTTCTTTTGCTTCTTTCCTTTCTTCCTTCCTTCTCTCCATTTTCTTCCTTCTCTTTCTCATCTGCTTCGTTCTTCTTCCCTGTGCTTCACCGTAATTTGTGTTTTGTTTTGTTTTGTTTTGCACTTATTTGACAAGGTTGGAGAGATGGCACAGCAGTTAAAAGCACAGGCTGCTCTTTGAAAGGACATAGGATCTATTCTCAACTCTTGCATAGTGGTTCACAACCATCTGTCACTCCAGTTTCAGGGGCTCCAACTCCCTCTTCTGGCCTTCAAATGTACCAGGGACACACATGGTATACATACGTCCATGCAAACGAAACATCCATGCATATAAAATAAGAAAAGAATTTTAACAGCCTCTGGAGACCCTGGGCTTTCTTGTACTGTAGGGTTTCAGATGAGTTTGGATGGCAAAGCATATCACTGTGGTGGGCTCCATCCTCATCATCAGGATTATGTTGGTCTTGCTGAGACTGTTGCTATGATTTGAGTGCTGCATATCCACCAGAGGTAATCCATGAAAGGCTTGGTCTCTAAGATTACTTGGGACTTCATGAAACCGTTGGTTGGGACCTAGTAGGAAGTCTAGATCACTAGGACCTGCCCTTTAAGGGCTTTCCTGGTTAATGACATAAAACAATGTATTTTGCCATGCATTCCACCATGATGTTACAGTCCCTTAGAGGCCCAAAGCAAAGGCTTTACCCATCCTTATCTTTGCTTCCTGTGCTGTGAGCAAAAGTAAACCTTTCATCTTTTTAAGTTAATTATCTCGGGTGCTTTGGTACAGTAATATGAAGCCAATGTATTTTTCTACCTTGGGCAATATCTTGGAATTCAGTTTGATCTGGATTTCTTAACTTGAGTGTTGGAGGTTGGTTTCTAGAAGTTACACTAAACTTTAATCCTAAAACTCAAACCAGCAATGCTGGCAACCTAACTTGCTGTGCATAAACAGTGTTTTCAAGAATAGGATGTGGGGAGCTGAATTTTATGGTGCAGTGCCCGAGGTGGAAAAGGCATCCCCTCCTGAAAGTACACACTACTGTCGAGGAGCAAACACCGCTATGCCATGTATCTTCCTGTATCTAGACAGTTCCATCCTCAGAGCAGTTTCTCTCATTTCCCTTTCTCAGACTTCTGCCAAGGACTTTGCTAGCCAAGTCAGAGACTTTTACCTGCTGGCCTTGCTTCCCTGGGGACATTTCAGTCCCCTTCCTATTCACACCCCTGTGCTATACCACCTGTTACCTGCTCTGGCCCCAACTTCCTGTGGCCTACTTGTCACCAGACTAGCCATAAATTAACCAGGGGAGAGATTTGGGTCTTGGGTATAACCTCAGAAGCAATTAGAGCTGAGGGAGGTGACAGGAGACTGAGGGAGGTACAGCCTGGGTGTTAGATGTGCTTGGTTCAGGAGGGCAATACAAGGGTCCTAACTGCCTCTGAAAGGGTGACCTTGCTCTTTCATCCTGATAGAGAATACAGAAGGTGAGGACTTATTGATCTCTACCTCACAGCAAAGGGACTAAATCTCAGAGAGGCTCCCTCTCTTCCCCTGGTCCTCGATTGTGAGCATAAGGGTTGCTGAGGTTCTTTCAGCATTTATCAGAGGCTGGATAAAAAACAGCATTTTGCAAAACAAATCTAAAAGAACGGTGAACGAAGCTTGCCAGCATCTACTGTGTTAGCTTTGTCTCTTGTGGAGATCCCAGACACCCTGGAAGAAGCTGCCATGAAGTCTAGCTAAGAATATTAAACTAAGGGACACCAGAAAGAGTATTTGCTGGGTCTTGGTGGGAATGGCTCTCGAGGCAAATCTCGGAAGGTGGAAGGCTGTTGGCACTGGGCTCAGCTTCTGACCTTGTCAGTGTGGGTCAACACTGAAGGTAAGAGATGGGAGGGGAGAGTCACTCATTTTTATTTATTCTCTGGTAACAGAATGTTCTGGAAATGGTTTTTGCTCTGTCTTAATTTTATTCCAGTCCTCAGACACTAAGGACAGAGAGGTGACCCCAAACAAGCCAGCTTCTGCTCCCAGGAGCTTTGCTGTCTGTGAGTCAGACATTATCCTCGTGGAAGAGTGGAGAACACAGGTGAGAGGCTTTAGTAATATTGTTGCCAAAGTTAGGGAAGGCTGGGCCAGGGTCTGCAATTCAAGCTCTGTGTTTTAGGAACATTGGTGCTCAACTGGGGCTATCCTGGTCTACTGATTTCTGCCTGCTTTCCCAGTTGCAATGAGGCACTAAGACATCTAAAACAGAGTCAACAGGGAGAAGAAAATGTTCCCTCGGGGTCTACAAAAGACGTCTATACCCACTCCCCTAACTACTGTAGCATTTACCACAACATCCAAGACAAGGAAAAAGCCTGTATTCAGTATTTAAAATGGAAGGAAGGACTGCCATTTGCCATGGTATGGACCTGCTCAGAGGACATTGTGTTAAGTGAAGCAAAGTAATCACAGAAAAATGAGTAATGGCTATCTCAATGTGAAATCTACAAGAATCAAACTATAAAAACAAGAGAAGAATTAACTGCCAAGGCCTTGGGAAGGGAGAAATAGAGAGGTGTCAGACAAAGGGTGAATCATGTCAGGCCAGTTAAGTCAGTTCCAGGAGTCTAAAAGACAGTGGTGACGGTGGAACCCACAAAGCTTTCTAAAGGGTACCCCTTACTCTGAGCGCTCTACAATACATGAAGTTATTTGAGGAGGAATCATGGGGAAGTCCATTTATTACATGCTTGCAACTTCATACATGGTAAGCCTGTGACAAGAAAGTGAATTTGAAGAAATAAAAGAAATCATGAGGCCCTAGATTCAATCTCCAGCAGCAAAAACTGAAGTAAAACAAACAAACAAACAAAAACATGAAGGGAAATTTCATTTGTGGAAATTCACTGACAGGAAGATTATAGAAACTGCTGTATCAGAGTGTCCCAAGAATGCCTGGGTTAGCCTGCGTGAACCTCATAGAACTGTGTGGACCTCACAGAACTTTACCTGTCCATGAAATCATCTAAGTGGGTGTGGCAGCATGCAAGGTGCTGATTTCTGGAATCAGAAGAGCTCATTGCCCACCCTTTCTTTAATCTTTCCATGTAGACCCAGTCAGTGATGACTTCTATCTTGTACTGAAAATCAGCAGTGAGGAACAACAGCATGGTAGAAACAGCTGTGCTGAGGAGTTAAGGAAAGCTAACAGAATGTATGGGATATGATCTTAAGAAACAGAAGTGGCTAGGCCTCTGGCCTATTTCTGTTAAGCACAAATACATCTGTACAGTAACATAATGTTCTTGTTTTGGGGTTTCGTTGGTTTTGTTGTTTTGTGTTTTAGTCAATTGTATCTTGGTCTGATTTTAAAAGTTTTCTAAGAACCCTCATTTGGCCACCAGGGGGCGGATGAGACCAGCAAATTACTCCCAAGGCTCTTTCCGATCACTTTGATCCATCCGAACTCTGGGCAATTAACAAGGCCTGGGAACTGCCTCTTAAACTGGATTAAAGGTTAAATAAAGATGGCTATGGGCTTATTGAGGTATTATTGGGGGAAGATTACGGGAAAGAAGAATAGTTTTGAAAAGGGTCCCTGAGGTGTTCTCTGTTAAACTGCTACCCTGGCCAGCTGGCTAGGTTTTACCAGCAGGGGAGGAGAGCAGGTGAGGGGAGCAGGTGGGATGGGGGGAACAAGGACAAGAACCAGTTGCTCCTTTGAAGCACTTCTTCTTCCTGTCAGCCTCCCAACAAAGCTTCTCCACCCTGGCAGCCATGTGATCTTCCTGAAGCCACTGTTAATCCTGTTTGCAGTTTTCCCATCATTCACAGGGTCAGTGCCATCATGCTTCCTGGAAGCCTCCATCTTCCCTGTCCATGGATCTGTGTTAAACAGTGTAGCTACTGTGAAAGAGAATGTGGCGGCTTCTCAGAAAGGTAAATATATTCCCACCTTAGCACCTACCCGTGGCACCCTTTGGTATTTGCCAAAATGAGGTGAAACTGAGGTCCACGTATTTGAGGTTACCAGAGTGAGGAAACATCTGAAATGTCCTTCAAGAGTGAGACTTTAGTACAGCCATTGAAAGGAGTATCCTTCCACAACAACAACAACGAGCCCCCCACTATGAAATACCAGGAAAGATCTTTGAAAAGGTTTTTATAGGAAACAAGTTGAAGTGACAAAGCTTCATGATGTATGATTTCCAGCCTTGAGACATTCTGGAAAAGGCAAAGCTATGGATATGGTAAGGTGGTAGGCTTAGGAAAGACAGAGTAAGGCACACGTGGAGAGGAGCTTGGATAAAGATGCTTACAGAATGCACCTCACATGATGCTGTGTGTTTATCACAATCCCTAGAACACACCACACAAAGAACAGGCCCTAGTGGGAAGCAGGTCTTCACTGATGAGTGTGCCCGCACTGACTCCTCCTTTGCAGCAGATGCCACACTAGCATAGCTGCTGGAGGCGAGGATAATGCTGAATCGGGGCTGAGAGAGCTTGTGCCAATTTTGTATTCCCTGATCAAGTTTCCAAAAATCTGAAACTACTCTAAAAATACAGTCTACCCATTTGCTAGAGACTCAAAGAACATGAGCAGCCCAGAAGATGTCCGTGGTCTTTGCTGACATCTCTTTCCACAGCGGTGGGTGCAGGCCAGGCAGGGATCTGGCTCATGCTGGGCTCTCAGCATCCCTGGTGCTTATGGGCCAGGTCCCGGCACTCTGTGGTCTTCTAGCTGTAGGGCTCCTGTTCTTCCTTCCTCTAAGGTGATGATGTGTGGTGAAGATTTAAGTAGCTGGGTTTTTCTTGTTGCTTTACTGTCAAAAGCAGAAGCAAAGCTAAACCTAGAGCCAGAGGATTAGGTGCTATACAGGCTTCCAGCAGAAAGTGTAGCCTGGATTGGAAGTGGTCCTTCCCACCTCAAAACATCTGGATTAAAGGTGTGTCTTCCCACCTCAAAGACTGGATTAGAAGTGCGTCTTCACACTTCATTTGATTTAATTAAGCAAAAATCCCTCACAGGTGTGCCCAGCCATTTGGGGGCTTTATTTAATTCCAGATGTAGTCAAATTGACAGCCAAAGTAACCATCACATGATTCAAGGAAGAAAACTCCTAATCAGCCCACGGAAATCTTAGAACCAGAAGTGCCCCAGGGTGAGTGCTTGTGGTGGGGTGGAGAGATTGGGAAAGGGGGAGACAGCCACTTCTCAAGTTAGCCTATGATGTCCTGGAATGGCATTGTCCAACAGAGATATGTCCTAGGCCACAGACGCAGGTCAGTATTTTAGTGATCATGTCAGAAAGGCAAAAACAAGCATGATAGTAATTCATAATTTATTACATATCATCATACCCATGATCACTTCCAACCTCCAAACTCAATAATGTGATATGTTGTAATCTGCCACGCTTTTCTTTACACTAATTTTGGGAATTTACCGATGCTTGAATCTAGGGCAGGGCATGGTGGTGCTTGGCTTTAATCCTAGCACTTGGAGGCAGAGACAGATGGATTTCTGTGAACCCAAGGTCAGTCTGGTCTACATAGTCACTTTCAGAATATCCAGGGATACATAGAGAGACCCTGTCTCAGAAAAAAAGAAAGAAAGGAAGGAAGAGAGAGATGAATCTGTACTTAGATTTCATAAAACTGTTAATTGCAAAGGTGGATACTAGTTCAAGCTCCCCCAGAAGTTTCCAGGGACTGAACTACGCATCAGTTCTTAACTCTAATTTACATGTCTACCAATTTGGTTCTAAGGTCTGCCAACCCCTTCCCTGCTGGAGTGAGTCTGTGAGAGCCTAAGTGAGATCGACAAAAAGTGAGCTATCTCAGGGTTAGACAGACAGCTCTGCAGAAAAGAGCTTTTGCTTCTCTGACAGAGATTTGGAATTCAGTTCCCAGCACTTATGTCAAATGGCTCGAAGGCACCTATAATTCCAACTCCAGGGAAGGTGATAGCCCCGGCCTCTGTGGGCACCAATGCGATGCTAAGTGCACATACCCACACAGACACAGCATATTAAAAATAATCCAAATAAACTCAGCTGCCAAGGCTAAAGGTAATTTGAGATAGCTATTTCCTTTGAGAGTGATGGGAGAGAGCCATATTGGAAATGTTTCTCACCTAAGACAAGGTGTCAAAATGTTCATTTACAACATAATCAGTTACACCAGTTAGTATCTCATTTATTATCCATTACATTTGTGCTCACTGTGAACCATCCTGTATCTAGTGTAGAACTTCAAAGAGGACATCTGGAGTGTCTCCCTAAAGGAAGAGGTGCCCAGTCCACATGGTAGATGAGTAGGACTGAATTAGGGGGTCCTCTGGGTGTATAATGATGAGTTTCGGGTCACCATTCTACAGAATTGTCCTTCTAGAGTACCCCCAACCCAAGAACAGAAGAGGGAAAATCCCTACCTGACACTAGCTTTTCACCACAAGCCTTGGGCTACGAGCCAATGACATATAGCCAATACTTTGGACAGAAGCTGGAAATGTTAGCAGCCTTGGGACTCAGGACACCCAGAGAGCTAGGCAGATACCTTCCTCTATGGCAGAGGGGAAACTTCCACAGGGTAAAGGAGGGAAATGAACAAGCTTGATCCATCACATAAACACACACAAACACACATACACACACACACAGACACACACACACCACTGCTCGATATCACAAAGGACCAGTGCATCTTTGTAATCTCTGCAACAGGTCACTTCTCATTTCCTCATAGTTTTTAATAATAAAAAAAATATCAGGTTGGGCTGTATGAAATGATCACCTATGTATGGAAAGAACACAAACAGAAATTGAAAATGTCATAAGATCGGATATGATAAATTCTCTGGTATTCTTTGTCACGGTATATTTTATTCAACTTGGGAAAGAAATATGGTTTGCTCCCTTAAGCATGTTCAGAACAGATGAACCATATTGTTTTGTCAATGATGCACTATCTTAAAGAATGGCCCCTTGTTGTCTGGCCTTCCCACAGGGATCTGGCTGTGCAATACCCTGATGATATAAAGTTGAGCTTGGGAGTAAACTCTGATCTGCTGATACTGAGTCTGTGCTTCTGGCCCATTGTGGCTGCACATTGAATTAGCAAGCAGTTCATAAGCTGTCCTATTTCTTTATTGCACAGTGATGCTCATCTCTGGCCCTTCATTGTACAGTCCTTCCCTCCTATCCCAGATATGACTGAGAACTACCTATTGTAAATTAGAAATCTGTATAAAATGTGGAACTAAGTTTCATATTCTGTGTTTTTGTGTCTAAAGATACTAATATCTTAGTTATTTTCTCATTGTTATGGTAAAAATAACCTGACAAAAGCAACTTGAGGGAGAAAGAGTTTATTTCAGTTCCCAATTGACTTGATGGTACAGAATCATCTTACATGTGATTCTGGATTCATCAAGTTGATAATTAACACTGTTCCATAATACTGTCTACTCTAAATTCATGTTCACTAAGTACAATAACTTAGGTGAGGTCTTGAGTCAGACACACACACACAAACATGCCTGGGGCTTAATAGATATTATTTCTTCTCTTCCTCTGTCTCAATCCAACACAGGTTCTTGTGCATTCACAAACTCAAGCACATGTACACTCACATATAATAACATTCTTGTACATACTCGCATTGTGCCTCAGACATACTTTCTTTTTTTT
>CM053766.1:143841289-143862013 GCA_028658305.1 Pachyuromys duprasi | reverse complement strand
TCTCGCCCTTTGTCAGAGGCTTGATCACGAGTCTTAATATCAGACATACTTTCATGAGGCTGGCATGTACAAACACTTGCCCATGCTGGGGAGGACAACATAGGTGTACACTGGACTCATATACATGTGGAATTGGGGGGCAGCAAATTCCCCTTGAAGGAAGGGACATGAATCCATAATTCAAAACAGTTTCTCAAGGGCTTTGGCTATAGCTCAGTGGTAGAGCAGTTGCCTAGCTTGTGTGAGGCCCTGGGTTTAGTCCCCAGCACGACAAGTAACCAAAATAAAAGAAATAAGGAAGAAATGTTCATCCTGCTGTGTTGATCTTTGGTATGCTGTGTTCATTGCAGAATTCTCAGCCCTCTGAGTCTAGTTTGCTCATCTGATTGATGAAGGTGAGGACAATGAAAGAGAGTCTTGCGTCTCAGAAGCAATTCTTTGATAAACATCAGTAAAACTTCTGGCCTCTTGGAGGTAGGTGTTCACACTTCAGCCTCATCCCATGGTGGTTCATTCAGATCTGGCTTTCTCCCCACTTGCAGTGAGTGCTGCTGGTCCCTCAGCTGGTTGTGAGGAGGAAATGAAACACAGGGACACATTCACAGGGATGACAGGCTTGTGTACTTGGCTGTCAGCAGAAGGGATATTGCCCACCCACATGGGGTAAGATCCTTTCCATTCCCACTTCTCTCTCCTGAGTGGCAGATGGAACCCCACTTCTTCACCTTCTCAGAGAAGCAGAACAATCTTCCTGTCTCCTCTGAGTGAACTTAGCACTATGTCCAAACATCATATAAGCAGTTACAGGAGGAAACCCCTCACACCCACTCTGGTACACCTTGGTGTTTGCCATTATTAGAACAGCAAACGGAGCGCTGTTGATTCACAGGCTTGTGGTTTACCAACCCCAGCGGCTCAGTTCCTCTTCCTACCCGGTGACTCATGAGTACACATCAAATCCTAAATAGTTTATTTACCGTTTGAATGTCTTTTTGCTTGTTGTCCTATTTCCCTCTAGACAGATAACCTAAGATGCTTTTCTTACTCACAGAAGCAAATATGCAAACAAGAAATGCTCTTTTAGGAATAAAGCAATACAGAACACCAGGAATTTTATGAAAGGTGGGGGAGGAAAAATCTACTATAAGGTTTTACCTTTAAAAAAAAATCTCAGTTCTAATTTAGATGCCAGCACTATTATCATTCAAATAGTATGTTGCATTCGGTGAAATTATAAAGGAACATTACTTAGAAGAATGCTGAACTACAGTGGTGTCCAGGTCAAAGGGCTGGAAGTGCTGGCTTCCTTGTGGGGAGTAAAAGTGATTGACTGTTAACCCACCCTACTTCACAGGCCCTATATGGTGTTGCCATGTGAGCTGTGTCCTGGGCCAGGACCATTGAGTTGCTGGAGAAGCTTGCTAGAAAAACCAATCTGTAAGACTCCTGGTTATAAAAACCAAATCTGTATTGCAGTAGAGTGCTTGTGTGCTCTGTACATGCTGTAGTTGGAATCCACAGCCTCAGAAAATGCTGCCAGGACACACTAGCCTGGTCAAAGGTTAGTCTATGCTTCATTGAAATTCACAGGGTAATTTTTCCAAAGTCTTCCATCTAGAGGATGTCAGAGTTTAGACCTTCTTGGACCACAGTGCTTGCCGTTATGTCTTGGTCTCTGAGCCTCCCACATAGGCAACACAGTTGCAAACTTTCTGAGGTCTGCCTTCCAGCAAAAGCTTTCCTATGGTGCTTCCTTGGTACAAGTTAGAAGTTGCATCTTTAAACACTTAGGAGCTACACTCCCTCTGAGAAAACACCCAGTCCTTTGTTCTGAGAAGGGTTTAAGACATTAGGATAGCCCATGTCTGAATCCTGTGCAGAGTTATTTTTTCTGAAGATCTCTAGTCATCTCAGAATCTGTGCCTTTCAGAGTCATTCCCCCTAAAGTCGCCCTGGGTTTTTCCCTCTGCTGGTTTTGGCAACTTGATGCCTTGTCAGCTGGATGGGAGGTAGATTCTACATTTTTCTAATGCACTAGTGTGTGACTAAAATTATAATTCTCTTATTTCCATGTGATCCATTGGCAAGCTGACAGGCTGGATGCTGGGGCAGTTTTTTAATATTCTCTAACATGTTCTCCCTGTGAGAGATGGAGCTATAGAGAGCGCTTTGAGTCTCAGCTGACAGCAACAGTAAATCTTCTTGAAATAACACTGTGTACCTTTGTGCTGGTTAGTTTTATGTCGACTTGACACACTCTACAGTCATTTGGGAAGAGGGAACCTAAATTGAGAAAATGCCCCAACCAGAGTTCATTTACTTGATTGATGATGGATGTGGGTGGACCCAGTTCACTGCCAGCGATGCCACCTCTGGGCTGGTGATCCCAGTTCTATAAGAATGCAGGTTGAGTGAGCCATGAAGAACAAGCCAGAAAGCAGCACTCCTTCTTAGATTCTGCTTCATTCCCTTTCTTTAGACTCCTGCCTTATGTCCCTGCTATGACTTATCTGAATAATGTACACAAGTTGTAAGGTGAAATTTTATCCTTTCCTCCCCAAGTTGCCTGTAGTCATAGTATCTTATCACAACAGTGAAAGCCTTTCTAAGACAACCAGCCACAACAGCAGACATACAGACCATAGGTACTGACCTTTGACAAGAAGTCCAGTCCAGAAGATCAGCCATAGGGTGCCAATGTTAGCACATCCCTTAAACTTGTTTGACTTTCTTAGCAATACCTTTAACAGCTGACCTCAATGGTCTCCAGGCAGTCAAGTTAAAGATTATTGTTGGTAATTTAATAAACTATTATAACCACCTAGTGGGTGTTTCCTGTGAGGGGGTTGTTGATTCTGTTGTGTAGAAGAAACAGGTAAGTCTTGGACAAATTAAGTCATTACCTAAGTCTACATAGCTAATATGCTGCTATAGACTCTTCCACACCATTACAAAATTTGTGCTGTCCGTCATGATGCTAAGCCCTCCTGGAGAGGTCAGCTTATATTTAATATGACCTAAGTGAGAGAACAGGGAAAGGTGTAAAATATTTATTATACAATATGTTTAAAATAACCTAAGTGAGGAAACAGAGAAAGATGTGAAATATTTATTTTACAATAGTTCTACTAGTCTGGCTAACAGAAGTTATTATTGCTCCCTGGAGATACAACACAAATCAAAGTCTTTTGTAGGCAATTGAGATGGAGGCTCGCTCACCTGGCTTAAATTCTGACTCAGCCACTTAAGAGCTCAGTAAATTTAAGCAAATCCCATAACTTTTCTGATCCTCCATTCATCACCTATAGAGAGGGCTTTCTCATGCCAGCTTTAGAGTCTTGCTGTGTCAACTAAATGGTAAATGCTCTTGAGACCATAAAGTAGACCATAGATGAAAAATTAAACAGATAAAAGATAAAGGATAAGAAATTTCAATACATGGTTATAAACAATATTCATTTTCATTTTTTCTATTTCAAAAGAATGAGCGTGGCCTAGGAATAAAAATCATATACACTGCTTCCTTCAGATCAGACTCATTGAGAAGTTGAATATAAATGGTGGGGCCATCATTTTGGAGCCTCTGTATTTAGAATTGCATGACCCAAAGCTGGATGGTGACTGAAAATGCAGTTGTTGAGAACACAGAAACCACGTGTTGAACTTGGCATGAGAAAGGAGTGCACAGATAGACACTGAAGTTTTGTTTTGTTTTTCCAAGCCATAGTTCAGAGGTCAGGCAAATGTGTTATACAAAGAGCCAATTAGTAAATACTTCAGGCATATGAACCTTGGAGTCTCTGTCTTACAACTTAGCTCTTCAGAAAGTGGACACATAGCCTGCCATTGAACTCACAGGTCTGTCCCAATAAGACTTTATTTATAAAAATAAATAGGACAAAGGATTTGGCATAAGCACCATGATTTTTCCTACTGTTGATACAGAGTTTTAAAGTAGCTTGAGAATATCTTCATCAAGAAATGCACCACTTGAAAGTGGAGAGGCTGTTAAAGTTATTAAGATCCCAAAATATAGTTCAAGAATATTTATATGAAGAGATGATTTCTGGAGGTGGGGGTTCATGAAAAAAATAATTCCTTTTTACTGTCTTAAAAATGACTCTGGAAAATGTACAGGGGAGGGGAGTGTTTTCACTATTCTGTGTCCGAAAATATCCTCCAACAGAAGATTCAAATGTGTTGAAATGTTATTTTACCCAAATAGTGGTGGCAGTTTGGAGAAATGAAGACTCCTATGCCAGAAGCTGCTACTGAACGGGAAGTCTGTGTTTAAGGGTGGGGTCCAAGCTGTACCCAGTGTCTTGGCTTGAGCTGGCCACAGGCTGCCCAGTTGCTGGGAGCTGGGCTTCCCAAAGAGGGACACACAGACAAGGAAACCTTCTTTTCCTTTTTAGAGGGGGCAGCTGTATGCCTGGGCAGCTTCATTCATTCCATGACTAGCTTATTGAGAATTTGTTGGATGAATTTCACCCCTAGAATTTCCCTTAAGGAATTCTAGGGGATTTTTTTGGCAAAGGTTGCCATTCAGAGGTCTAAAGGGACAAATGTTTCAGCTTCCATAAGAGTGGAAGATGTCACTACTGGCAATAATAGTGACTATAAGCTATGTTAGGCTTAGGACTATTCATTCAGAACTGACCTTGTTCACTTCACATCTCTACCATAGAGTGTAGGAACCTTAACAGTTTTTTATTAATTCCAGGGTGCTTGCCATGGATGGGAAAATTCTCTCATTTATTGCTGTTTCTGACTTTGCTCATAGCTCACAAAATGGCTGCTCTGTAGACTGAAAGGAAGAGGGTTCCAAATTGAATCATTTCTATCCTGTGTCCTCAGAAAAGAAGTGTTTTCCAGAAATAGATGTTCAATCTTGGAATCTGAAGTGATTTTAGAACGCAAAGGAAATGAAGCGAGCAGCCCCATTGGCTTGCGGCGTTGAGAGAGTGTGTGTGGCTGTTCTAGTTTATTGTTCTGTTGTTGTAATTAAGCATCCCTATCAAAAGAACATGGTGAGGGAAGGGGGGTTTTTTTGGCTTACATTTCTAGGTTACAATCTGTCATTAAGAGAAGCCAAAGCAAGAACTCAAGAGAAGAATCTGGAGCAGATTGGACACTGTTTGCTAGCTTGCTCTTCTGCTCTCTACTAGCTTTCTTTCATGCAATCTAGGCCTACCTACTTGGGCATGCTGTCTCCCACAGTGGACTGGGCCCTTCCACAATCATCATTCATAATGATAGTTTCAGACATGCCCAGAGTCCAATATGATAGAGGCAATTCATCAGACTGAATTAACCATACAGATTAGTTAAACCAACCATACAAAGGCCTTCTGTACAAAGCCATATGAAAACTTGCCACAATCTTCTTTTTCAAAAGAAGGCACTGCCGGATGTTTCTCAAGTAAAACAAAACAAAGCAAAACAAAAACCAACAACCTCTGATCGCTTGTTGGTCCCATTCGTTTTCTGCCCCCTTTTAATAAGCATTCATCTTGGGGAAAATAAATTTTATTTCCAAAACCCAACTATGGTTCTTGTTTTAACCAACTTCTTCCTTATTCTTTAAATACTTTATTCTGTAGAATTTTTTTTTCATTTTAAATCTTTTAAAAATTTTTACAATTAATTCACTTTGTATCCCAGCTGTAGCCTCCTTCCTTGTCCCCTCCCAATCCTACCTTCTCTTCCTCTTCTCCTCCCATGCCCATTCCTCAGTCCACTGATAGGGGAAGTCTTCCTCCCCTTTCACCTGACCCTAGCCTATCAGGTCTCATCAGGACTGGCTGTATTGTGTTAATGGAATACTACTCAGCAATTAAAAACAAGGAAATCAAGAAATTTGCAGGCAAATGGTAAGAATCAAAAAGATCATCTTGAATGAGGTATCCCAGATGCAGAAAGACACACATGCTATATACTCACTTATAAGTGGATATTAGACATATAATACAGGATAAACATACTAAAATCTGTACACCTAAAGAAGCTAAGCAAGAAGGAGGACCCTGAGTAAGATGATCAGTCTTCATTCAGAAAGACAAATGGGCTGGACATTGTCTATAGAATATTTTTATGTGTAGTTGAAATGCATGTTTGGGTGTTAAGAGTTGCAAATGTATCTGCTTTACTTATGTGGCCTTCATTTAAACATTTGCTTTTTACAAAATATGAAAGGATGTCTATCTTAAAGAATCAAGCGATTTCTTAGTTACACCATAAAATGCTGGAACTTTTTATTTCTTCCTGAGCTCACTCAGTATTTCAATAGATGTAAGTCTTCCAGAGAGAAAAGTATAAAGGCAAGCATTTACTAATTTCTTTTTCAGTAGCACTTTTTCTTGTACCATTTAACTTTTGCATTGTTTGGTTGATGAAGTAAAAAACCATCATGTTCTGTGTCTACCATTATGTTTTAAAAAACAAATAAAACAAAAACAAACAACAAGCAAATAAACAAAACCGCAAAAACAAAATCAAGGGATTTAAAGCCTTACTCCTAGACCTGATTACTACTTGTACAACATATTTTTGTATATTTTGACTATGAATCAATTTGAAAGCTCCAACGTAAAACCCTATTGAAGGCTAGTTTATCCTTAATAACAACTATACTATAAAAACAATTCTACAATCAAATTAGTAACCAAATAACCAACGGCAAGTTGAAAATTGGTCAATGTATTATTTCTTCTACAACCGAATTCAAAATGAGACATTTAAAAATGTAAATCTCTCTTTTCAATGTTAGAGAAGCCTCCGTGAACATTTCTATGAGCAGGGAAATCTTTATTAAAATCCTAACCAGCTATTGGGTCTGATCTCAGCCTTTTAATGGTCAACTCTTAGAAAAGGCAATGGAGCCAGATAGAGTCCAATGACAATGGGAAATGGAAGGCAAAGTACTTTAACTCAGGGTTAAGCTACGCAAAGTGGAAAAACCACAACCCCAATGCTTTCCACTTGCAGACCTAGAAAACAAATCAATAAATTAATTATTTCATGGGAGGAAATTTACTACAAATACATTCACTAAATGAAGAACAACTTATTCAAGATAAAAGCATGGTGTTATTTTTTAATGAGGTTGATCCCTTTAAGGTCTAATGTCTCTACACACCCAACTATTAAAAAGGAGAATTGATTAAAATTTCAACTAACTTGTCATACCAGCTCTTCATTTTCTCTTTTTCATTCTTCTTAATAGCCTCTGCCCCAGAATCCTGTGAACTTGTGACTGAGATTTATAAATGGCCACCTAAGGTCATATCAACTCCACAGGTAAATTAATAGTGATAGGATTTTAAGAAGCCTTACTAAATAGAGCAAATAAGCTGAAGGCAACTGAAACTTTTTAGGGTTGTACTTGGGATCCTGGCTAGAATTCTACCGTTCTGAAACTCGTGGCTTACTGTGGTCTCAATAAGGATACGCTACTGGGATTTTACCCAGCTTGGAGGTATGTGTGGATACCTTTGGGAAAGGGTGATGCCTTATTACTGGTTTTCAACATTTACTTCCTCCATGATTCCTGTGATAGCTGAACTTGATAGTAACTTGAGAAGCATTTCTCATTAAAAATTTACTCCCTGATAAGGAGAGGGCAGTCCTGTAGGGCTTTGGAACTCTGCAGCTAAACAAATCTCTCTAAGACTATTCCTATCAGACCTGGACAGATCATCTCATATGTGAAAATTTTGTCAATCTCTGAAGCTATGCTTTAGATGTCTTTGTCTTCCAGCAAGAGTTCTGACATAGGAAATGATTCTCTGCTTCTAAGCCAGGTGGGAAAAAAGTACAAAATGATAATTAGAAAATACAGTAATTTTACAATATTGCTCATTATTCAACCTTCTTGTCCATGTCAATATTAGAGTATCAGGCTTAGCTTATATCTTTGGAAGTATTAAGTGGCAGAAACATGTAATTAAGGACTGAAATGATGGAAATTTCTAATTGTCATCACTCAGTAAGCCCACAGCTTACTGAAGTTCTGGTCTGCAAGTCTCCTTGGAGGTTTGATATCTATGAGGAACAAATAGTTTCCAACTGCATTAAAAAAGAATGTGAAGCCAACTTAGGTAATGACATTTAATGGTACATGGTACTATTAAGGAGTAGGAGAGCTGACATAATCTCAATTTAGTGTGTTAAATCTCCATTCAATAAGGAAGATTCACAGGAGATAGATCTTAGCCTGGATTCACAGACCTGGTGGGATAAGGTACAAACAGGCTACTCAATCATCACTTTTTCTCTCATTCTGTATTGCTTAGCCAGTCTACCAGAAAACTTCACAACAAAGTTGAAATTTGGCCAAGGGCCGTGAATATTTCCCAACAGAGGTCTTGCCAATTGGTGAGAGAGATTCTCTCACCAATGATTAAGCCAGAGACAGTTGTTTCGGATTACTTCTTCCCAATACATCAAAAACAACCCTACCCCATCCAGACAAATGCAGGTAATTTTGTTGTCCTTATTCTTGTCTGTGGTGCTGGAGGTGGAACCCAGAGCCTCAACATTCTCATCACCCCCAGTACCATTGTAAGTAGTCAGGAGTTTTCATCTTTGCCTGGGTTGGTTTGTTAGAACTTGAAGTCCCCCTATCTGAAAACACACTACCAGACGAGTTAGTTTATGGAAACCCCAGCCTGCAGTCTACTTTCCAGCTAAAAGCACTTCAGTTAGTTCTATCAACAATAAAACCAAAATGTTTATTACATTTAAACAAATATACATTGTGAAAATGGAGATGATGACTCAGTAGGTCTGAAATGAGGATGAAATTCTAAATTTCTAAAATATCTCATGATTTTCTAAGTCTAAAGGCCATACCTTGAGTCTCAAAGTCATTTTTTGGTAAGGTTAAATGGTGTTTCTTTGTTGTAATAAGTGGTATTAGTGACCAAATTCTAGCAGTGTTTGGGTCACAGGAACCCAGTAAGACTCTTTAGATCCGGTAACCTCAGAACTAGTGGTGTGTTATCTCTATCCTTGGAAATAGTGGAGGCAGCAATGGAGGAAAGGAGCCTTCATCATGAGATACACATATTACAGTTGGTAACCCAGTAGCTTCACTGTAGTGGAAATTCTTGGAATCCTAAACACATTTTTCTCTCCACTTCAGCAGCTGAAACCTAGAAAAAGTTTAAGAACATGTTACATGTCATAATCAGTGTGAAATCATAGTACAGAGCTGCTGAATATCCTTGTATTTCCTAAGAAACAGAGATGCTAAAAGGAAGATGTTTTGTTTCCAACTTCTGTCCCATCTTATCTCCTTCTTTCCTTCCTTCCATCTCTCCTTCATTCCTTATTTCCTTGCTGTCTCTCTTTTTCTGTCTCTCTGTCTCTGTGTACCTCCCCTCTCTCCTTCCTTTCCTCCCTCTTCCCTTCCCTCTTTTTATCTTTGACACTGGATCACCTAAACTCAGGATCCTTCAGCCTCAGCCTCTAGAGTGCTTATGTTAATAGCCTCAATGCCTAACATGTGAGCTCCAAGGTCCCTTGGAATTTCCGAGGTGATGGGAGTCTTTTTGTTCTTTTTTTTGTGTAGAGTCTTGGGTGAAGACTGGTCACCAGAAAGATGAAGCCATAATTAGAATCTTAGAAGATTCTGTTCCATCCCTCATGGCCCATGGAGGAGACAGGAGCTGGGGAGAGAGTTAATAGTCAATCATACCTTTGTGCTGAAGTTTCTATAAAAGTTTCTAGAAGACTGTATCCATGACACACCCAGCTCCACAGAGACAGAAGTTTCTGTGCTTGGCATCCTTTTCCACCTCACCCATGTACCTTTTTTATCTGGCGATTCTTCTGTGTTCTTTATTATAACTTACTTTATTACATAATAAATCAGTAAGTATGCATGTTTCCTTGAGATCTTCAAGCCATTCTGGCAAATGATTGGATACTGTGAGAACCGTGTAGAAAGAGAAAGAGGGCCTAGCAACCCTCCCTTGAGATTTCATTCACCACTTCCTCCTGCCTTAGCTGCAGGTGCTCTAGAAGGGTGACATAATAGGCAGGAGATAGAAGCTGACGAGGGGTAGGCCTCTTCAGTGATGACCATCACTAAACCATGCTGAAGGTTGGACTTCCTGGTAATATAGTTGCCTTTAAATCACCCATGATTCTGTAAGGAACCCTAATAAACTCATTGGTTCACCAAGCTGGATTTGGAAAGAATCCTTTCTTTGGTTTGTTGGTGCCCTTCTTATTTAAGGTTAATGACCGTTCTTCACATATGTCCAAAAATATATCTATGGTCAAGAGCATAGATGAGCACAGAGCTCTGTCCTAGCCAGGAGGATGAAATACAAATTACGCTGTCTTTTCTAGATTGTGCCTTTGCAAAGACAGATGGTTGCTGCCTCTTCTGTCTCCTTTCTTGACATAAATTGGAATGAAGGCATTTTAGAGGGAAAGTCTATCCCTTTAGAATCTGTATTCTGAGCATTACATTGCATAATGAGACAAAAGAAACCTGATCACCTTCACTACAGGTTTAATGTTAGTAAGTATTTAAAAGGACAAACATTTTTCCTGCTTCAGTTTGCCTCTCATTCTAAGGCTATAAAGTTGGATTCCAACTTTATAGCTAAAGAAACTGAGCCTCAGAGAGACGGAGTAATTGAGCTAAATAGAACCTGACCTTGGATATGAGTGTTCTGGTTGTAAATTCTTCACACTGAAACATTTTACAGTAAAACTGCCAAAGGCCAGAGACAGGGAGAATGACGGAGGCTGCAAGTGACAGGCATCTCCTCAATAGAAGGGCCTGCAAAGTAGCTAAAGGAGTATTTCTCCATGGAAAAGAAGGAAGGCACTGCATGTATGGCAGGAAAGAAGGTGTCGGCCATGAATCCTTTATCTGGCAAAACTGTCCTTCAGAACTGTGGGCAATATGGAGGTGGTGCCACACTCTGAAACCCAAGCTTTTGTAACACAAACGGTAGGAAAATTTCAAGTTTGAGACCAGCCTGAACTATGCAGCAAGGCACTGTCTCAAAAGAGCAATGAAAGGAAGAAATTTTCAGATAAAATCTGAAGGCGTTTTTTTACCATTAAATAAGTCTTATAAGAAAATATTGTGAAGATCCTTTTGGGTTGTTATTAAAAGATGTTGTACCCAAGGTTTGGTTATGAGTCTCAGCATCTGCTCTGATACAATGCTAGGTAGAGTCTTTCAGAGACCCTCTGTGGTAGGCTCCTGTCCTGTTTCTTGTTTTCTCCTACTTCCAATGTTCATCCCATTTGTCTTTCGAGGTGAGGATTGATCCTCTTACCCTGGAACCTCCTCCTTGTTTAGCTTCTTTAGGTGTACATATTTTAGTATGTTTATCCTATCTTATAGGTCTAGTATCCACTTGTAAGTGAGTATATACTGTGTGTGTCTTTCTGCTTCTGGGATACCTCACTCAGGATGATCTTTTCTAGATCCTACCATTTGCCTGCAAATTTCACAATTTCCTTGTTTTTAATTGCTGAGAGAGTGCAGGGGATCACATGAAAGAAGGAGGAGTTAGTAAGACCTGGAGAGGATGGGAGCACCACAAGGACCAAATATATCAGGACACAGGGGTCTTTTCTGAGACGGATTCTCTAACCAAGGACCATGCATAGATATAACCTAGAACCCCTGCTCAGACATAGCCCATAGCAGCTCAGCATCCAAGTGGGTTTCCCTAGTAAGGGGAACAGGGACTGTCTCTGACATGAACTCAGTGGTGGGCTCTTTGACCCCCCCAAGGGAGGGGCAGCCTTGCTAGGC
The DNA here is from genome assembly GCA_028658305.1 of Pachyuromys duprasi. Classification (NCBI taxonomy): domain Eukaryota; kingdom Metazoa; phylum Chordata; class Mammalia; order Rodentia; family Muridae; genus Pachyuromys; species Pachyuromys duprasi. The sequence continues at coordinate 143,850,222 of CM053766.1, read as the reverse complement.
CACAGAAGAGGACATTGTAGCCAGCCCTGATGAGACCTGATAAACTAGGGTCAGATGGAAGGGGAGGAGGACCTCCCTTATCAGTGGACTTAGAGAGGGGCAGGGAGGAGATGAGGGAGGGTGGGATTGGGAAGGAATGAGGGAGGAGGCTATAGCTGGGATACAAAGTAAATAACCTTTATTTAATATAAAAATAAAAATTAAATTGAAAAAGATGTTGTACCACTTAAAACATGGATTTCCAGTAACACTAAGAGATGGATGAATATAAACTCTAGTATTTCTGATACTTTAAATTTCAATTTTTATAAAATTTGAAAGACACAAAACCAAATATGAATATATATTAACAAGTGTACAGCCTGCAAAGGTATATTTCATGGCATCGGTAACATAAATGAGATGTAAAAAGGTAGGTTTTTTATTTTACTGAACTAGAAATACCATAGATTCAGAACATATTTTTATGGCTTTAAGGTTGTGTGTTATGACAACCATAAAGATACTATGTGCAAAGTAAAACATGAAAACAAATGATAAAGGAAATACAGACCTTTATAAAAAACCAACTAAATGAAAAGAAGGCAGTCATTAGGAAGTGGTGGGTGAAGAGCACTATAAGGTATACACAAGTAATCTGACAGCAAAAATTCCACCTTTTATTAGGAATAGGAAAACCTCAAAATCCAGCTGTACCACTCCTAGGCATATATCCAATATATGCTCAAGTATACAACAAGGACATTTGCTCAACCATGTTCATAGCAGCTTTATTTGTAATAGCCAGAACCTGGAAACAACCCAGATGCCCCTCAGTTGAGGAATGTATACAGAAATTTTAGTACTTTTACCCAATGGAATACTACTCAACATTTAAAAACAAGAAAATCATGAAATTTGCAGGCATATGATGGGACCTAGAAAAGATCATCTTGAGTGAGGTGTCCCAAAAGCAGAAAAACATGTAGGGTATATATTCACTTATAAGTGGATATTAGACATATAATATAGGATAAACATACTAAAATCTGCACACCTAAAGAAGCTAAGCAAGAAGGAGGACCCTGGGTAAGATGATCAGTTTTCATCCAGAAAGGCAAACAGGACAAACATTGGAAGAGAGATAAAACAGGGAACAGAACAGGAACCTACCACAAAGGGCCTCTAAAAGACTCTACCCAGCAGTGTATCAAAGCAGATGCTGAGACTCAAAGCCAAACTTTGTGCAGAGTGCAAGAAATATATGAAAAAAAAGGGGGGAGATAGAAAGACCTGGAGGGGACAGGAGCTCTATAAGGAGAGCAACAAAACCAAAGAATCTGGGTCCAGGGGTCTTTTCTGAGAGTGATACTCCAACCAAAGACATTGCATGGATATAACCTAGAACCCCTGCTCAGATGTAGCCCATAACAGCTCAGTCTCCAAGTGGGTTCCCTAGTAATGGGAACAGGGACTGTCTCTGACATGAAATCAGTAGCCCATGGCAGCTCAGCAAAATACATATGAAGAAATGAAGACACTAATATAACGTCACATGTATGGACTGTATAACAGGTGGTTCTTAGATGAAAACACATAGCTACAAAAAATATACTAAAGGTAAAGAGGTACTCAAATCAATAAGGTAGCTTTATATTTTATGAATGCAGAAGAAGACCCAATTAGACCTAAGCTAGGAAGAGGTAGATAATAAAGAGTAAAACAGATTAAATAAAATGAAGAGAAAATGAGAAAGAAACATCAATCAAACCTTTAGTGAGATATTCAAAGTGATAATAAAGTTGGAAAATCTTGAAATTAATTTGACTAAGAAAAAATGAGATGATGCAGATATTTAAAGTGAGATAATAAGGTTCACATATAACACTAAATCAGTGAAGTTTTTTAAAAGATTAGAACCTTGAACTCTGAAAACTGTAAGCCAACAAATCTTAAGAGCTACATGAGATAGGAAAAATAATCTATTGAATAGAGTCATGAAGGAATCCACATATATTTATAGCAAGTGAAATTTTACTATTAATAAACCCAACAACTATGTCTGCCTAAACTAGTCAAATTCACACACACACACACACACACACACACACACACACACAGTGGACTGCGGGTTTTAGAGGTGCCAGAAAGAGAGAGCTGAGAGCTATGCAGTAGTCTGGGCTTTCAATTTAAGAAGATGGAAAAGTTCTGAAGATGAAAGTGATGATGACTGAATGATAGTCTGAATGTATTTGATATTGCTGACCTATAAAATTGAGAAATAATCAAAGTTTGAGTTGTGTATATTTGACCACAACTTCTTTTTAATGTAATTTATTGATTTTTATATTAATCACAGGTTAGGTACTTTGTATTCCAGTCGTAGCCCCCTCCCTCCCACTCTCCCATCCCTCCCTCATCTCCTCCCTGCCCCCTCCAAGTCCACTGATAGGGGAGGACATCCTCCCATTCCATCTGACCCTAGCTTATCTTGTCTCTTCAGGGCTGGCTACAATGTCCTCTTCTGAGATCTAGCTAGGCTGTTCCTCCCAGGTGTGTGGGGAGGAGGGTCGAAGAGCCAGCCATTAAAAACATGACAGAAATAGTCCCTGTTCCCCTTACTAGGGTCCCTAGTTGGATACTGAGCTACCATGGGCCACATCCAAGCAGGGGTTCTAGGTTATATCCATACATGGTCCTTGGTTGGAGAAACAGTCTCATAAAATACCCCTGTACCCTGATCTATTTGGTCTTTATGGAGCTCTTGTTCTCACCAAGTCTTACTAACTCCCCCTATTTTCATATTATTCCTTGCCCTCTGCCGAAGGCTTAGTTGTGAGTCTTAATATCTGCTTTGATACATTGTTATATAGAGTCTTTTAGAGGCCCTCTTTGGTATGCTCCTGTCCTGTTGCTTGTTTTCTCCTCCATTCAATGTCCATCTAAGTGAGCATTGATCATCCCAACCTGGGTCCTCCTTCTTGTTTATCTTCCCTAGGTATATAGATTTCAGAAGGTCATGCTGACCACAACTTCTAAGAGAAAAAATCTCATTACAAATTAAAGGCTAGGTAGTATTCTCCCTTCCTAGAGACAGGAAAACCAGGTCAGGACATCTCTGTGTGACTTAGGAGTGAAATACGGAGCTGCCATGTTTTCACAGCACTCTTCCCTGCATTCACTTCAGCTGTAGCTCCTCTGCCAAGCACTGTAGACTGCCCAATGAGCATGAACTGACACTACCCATGCCAGGCCCCTTCCACCATCTCAGCATCTTTCCCTGTCACATTTGTGTCTTGAGATCCTGCAGCTCAGATTTGCAGAAAGGATCAAGTATTTCAAGCAACTGTAGCTGAGGAGTCAGACCTGTAATATGTATCCTTGACCTAATGGGGACTCGAAGGTGTCCTGAGGTGGAGGTCAGCCTACCATTTCATTTTCAACAGAAGCAAGTGTCACTGTGCGAAATGTCTGTATATGTAAATGCAGGGATTTGATTCGGTTTCAATCGGAACACCTGGTTTGCAACCTCCACCTAGTGTGAGTGCACAGTACTTCCATTTCTTAGTGTCCTTGAAATGGGGGGTAATTCATTAATTCTTTTGTGCAAGAAGGCATATGAAATGGATTTCTGTATGTTTTGTGTTTTTCCAACATTGGACTCTTGACCTGAGAATATCAAAATGAGTCCTTTCTTGGAAAGGACCTTTGTTTCTCCTGAAGAAAGGGTCTGAAGAGAACCAGGTGGGTCTTATCCCTTCTCTTCCTGTCCCTCATGATTTTCTCAGGCTGCTGCTCTCCTGTGATGGTGGAACTCTAGTTTCTCAATAGACTTCTGGAAGCTTCTCCTCTCCTCCCACCCCTCCTTCTACAGGCAAACACATTTTCCTCAGCATGGGCTACCCAGAACAAGCTGACAGGTTCAGAGCCTGCTCTCACCAGGTATTATGGGACCCCAGGGTGTCCCTCTCTTTCTCTCCTGCTGCCTATGTATGAGTGAGTTCTCTTACTTTGACATGTATTTCTGCCATGATGTGCCACCTCACTGCAGGCCCGAACCAAGGAAGAGATTTGAATCTTGGAGTGAAACCTCCAAACTTTGTACAAAACCAGAATGAACCTTCTCTTTTTTTGAGGTAGTTATCCAAGGCATTTTGTTATAGTGACAGAAAATTAACCCAGTGTGTGATGACTTTATAGTATGCATCATATCCATGCTTCCTTTCAGTCACATTATTATTCCTCTTATACACCTAAACTTGCAATGTTTTCCTCAAGCAGATCTAGGGAAGTACTACTGTGTCCTTGGAGACAACTGTGTGTCCAATACCCTAATGTGTACTTTTCTGACTTGTCTTGCCGAATGCTCCCAATAATCTGGTGGAATCCTGGTTGCTATGCCAATATAGCTAGTGACAAGCTCTTGAAGACAAGCCACCTCTTCCCTGCATTGGCTCCCAACCCCTTGATGTCCCAGAGACACAGAAAGTGAAATCCTGAATTGAGGCACTGGACTTCCATGCTGGTCTTACTTTTTAACGACTTGTTGGATTTGATTTCCAGATCTGCTTCTGGGGTAGCTTGGATTTTCTGCAGGGAGAAAGAGAAGCAATCTGGACTCCTGACTCCACCCAAAGTGTCCCTGCAGAAATGTGTTATCTTGTATGGGAGTTCTGGAGAACTCTGGAGGGGAGAAAAAAAGAAAGAGTGGTCATGTGTTAGAGCCAGATTTATGAAGAATACCCTTCCTTTGATAGGAATTTAACAAAAAGTCAGCCGGGGCTTCATTTTACTGCAGGAAACGGCCTGTTTAGTATTAGTTCTTCCAAAGCCCTTTTGCCCCCTCTTTTGTACACAGAGGGTCATAAAGGCAGGTGCGAGCTGGGAGCCAGGAGAGCAGACAAAACTGACCTTTAGAGTTTTGTTTCAGGCCAGTGTGCACAGTCTCCCAAAGCATACTGACAAACACAAATAACTTTTGACCTCTGCCCTCGTCACTTGTGTCGCCCATTGTCGGCAAGGCATCTGTCTTCCCCTAGACACATCTTTTGGACACAGAGAGACTGTGTATTGAGTTATGATGATATTTGCAACCTTCCTCTGTGACCTATTGCTTTTTTTTTGGCACACAATGAACAGACTGAGTTGAGGCAGATTTTACATATTATTTACTTCTGTGGAGTCTTTAATTCTGTGTCTCCATCTCAGTTCTTGTGTCTTTAATAAGTTGTGTTTCATCTTTTCTTCTTGCGTTGTTGGTTGAAATTTAGATATAAAGGTGGAGCTAAGATGGAGGAAGTAGATATTTAATTCCCAGCAGAGCGCCTACTTCTTAGTAATAGTTCCCTTACACTGACTGAGGTATTCAGAAAAGGTAGTAAGTAAGGCCTGTGACTAAACGTGGTGTCTTTGGGCTTTGCTTCTAAAAGTGAAAAGCCTTGTTCACTGACAGTGTCTTCACCATCTACTTTATTCTTCAGCTTTGTTGCATTAATGAAAAACATTGTAAAATTCAGTGGCTTCTATAGCAACAAACTCATATTTCTTTTTTTAATGTAATTTATTTATTTTTATATCAATCACAGGTTAGGTACTTTGCATCCCAGGCGTAGCCCCCTCCCTCATTCCCTCCCACTCTCCCCATCCCTCCCTCATCTCCTCCCTGCCCCCTCCAAGTCCACCGATGGGGGAGGACCTCCTCCCCTTCCATCCGACCCCAGTTCATCTTGTCTCCTCAGGGCTGGCTGCAATGTCCTCCCCTGAGATCTAGCCAGGTTGTTACTCCCTGGCATGTATGGGGGAGGGTCAAAGAGCCAGCCATGGAGTTCATGACAGAAACAGTCCCTGTTCCCCTTACTAGGGTCTTCAGTTGGACACTGAGCTACCATGGGCCACATCTGAGCAGGGGTTCTAGGCCATATCCATACATGGTCCTTGGTTGGAGAAACTGTCTTGTAAAAGACCCCTGTGCCCTGCTCAGTTTGGTCTTTGTGAGCTCTTGTTCTCCCCAAGTCTTACTAACTTCCCTTATTTTTATTATTATTCCCCGCCCTCTGCCGAAGGCTTGGTTGTGAGTCTTAATATCTGCTTTGATACATTGCTGTATTAACTCATATTTCTTACATGTGGGCTGTGGCTCTGTGTAACGTAGCAGGTAGCATAGATTTTCTTTGCATTGCACTTGTCCATCCTGGCACAAGACCAGGCTCAGGGTGAGGGCAGGGGGGCATATAGCAATGGACAGAATCCTGTTCACCTCATAGGAGGAGACTTATAGGAAAGGGTAAAACTGCATAAGTTGTGTATCCATCCCATCTGTAAAGCTCTTAGCATATATGAAAATTGCCAGGTCGAGACAAATAAGAGTGTGTACCAGACAGATAACTGTTGAAGAGGAAGGAAGGAGAAAGGGCAGAGGGATTTGGATTTTCTTTAGCCAACACAGAATTGTGACAACTTACGTGTGCCTCTATCTCTTTCTGGCCACCTAGCATGACTTTCTCCTTCCTAATGGATCCACTTAATAGCTGAAGTAGGACTTTCATGGGAGAAGCACACAGCACAAACCTCTGCAGTCTTGGCAACATGCTCACCTCCACAGGTGACTAGATGCTTCTTTCTCCCCGGTGCTCTTTCTTAGGTATGTGCTTCCAGAATGCAGGAACAGCAATGGCTGTGGGGCACACCTCCTGCAGCTGATAATGCAAGGGACCTACTTCCATCCAGCTGTCTATTTCCTGACCTGGGCCCCTTACCCTTCCCATTGAACTCAGGGCAGAAGAGGGCCCCTTTTCACTGAAATTTACCAGAGAGAATGCCCCAGCTTGTGGCCAAAGTCTGACCCAGGGACACAAACAAAACTTTTAGTCCTGTACTATTTATTTCTATGAAAGTCATACTTAACATTTAGAATTAGAAAATATGTTACACTAGCCGAGTAATAAAGGAGTTAAAAGTTGGGGTGGCTTGGCACAGCAAATTGGCGGCCAGACTGAAACTGAATTGTGTCTTCACAATTGGTAGCTACATGAAGGTGGTCAAGGGTAAAACAGGCAGTGGGGAAGGTAAAAGCATCCCAAAATATAGCAAATGCTCCTCTGGAAAAGAATGGGGAAAACTGACATGAGTCAAACACACACACACACACACACACACACACACACACACCACAAATTGTGAGTGATGCTTACAGAAGAACTGTAATAGCATATGATGATTATATTAAACTATTAAGGGAGAAGAAACAAAGGTATTTGCAATGACACATTTGTTCTAGTAGAATGGAAGCATTATGTACACAGGACTCTGGACAGACTTCAGATAAAACAAGAGTTCCAATTTTCCTCTTTGTTCTACTTTCATGTGGCATCCCATTCTCCTGCAAAGGGGTATGAATCACCCTTACAAAGGAGGATAACATCTTTGAAAATTAACGTCACCTGCAAGTAAACAATGGAAAGCCAGGGCAGGATGATTTTATAAACAAAACATTTGACTCAACCAGCCTTCAGGTAACTGCAGGCCTCCCATCGCTTTCTCTCCTTTCTTCTCTCTCTTTCTTCCTCTCCCTCTTTATCAGTCCATTTGTTTTGCCTGCACCCCTCTCCTCCACTTGGTCATAGTCTCTGTTACTCTTCCTTGAGGTGGACTGAATTAAACTCACCAGGCTGAACTCATGCCACCTGAATTTCTTCAGCTCTTTTTAGACAATGCTCCTCTCTCCTCTTTGATGTTGTTGTTCCACTTCAGCATTAGCTTGTAAAATCTTTATAATAGCCAGCCAGGGATCCAACGCTTTCTACATTTAAAATTACAAAGGCTTTTGATTAGAGAGAATCCCTGAGGACAATGTGTGTGTGCTGGCAGAGAGAGGGACTATGCAACAGCTGCTTGGAGGCTGTGCTGAGGTGGCCTTTCCCTACCTTGTGTCACTTGCAGGAAGATCTCCAAGAATTGCTATTAAAAAGGAGGCATTTAGGACCTGAGCCAGACACCTGAAGATCTGTGGATTGTCCCATACTCTGTAGCTGTGGATAATGGTTTTCATGACAATGTAACCAATCAACTAGATTTTCAGAAAGTGCTTTGGATGTCTACTGATTGACAAGAGAGTGTCTTATTGTAGAGTAACATGGTCTGTTATGAGTGCTCTGGGCTAATGCTTTAAGGCTGTTTGTGTTCTGTGGAAGCTGATGGAGTATATGAAAGAATACAAACAGGGATACAAAACTAAAACAGCATCAATATACAGAGTGCAACTATAGTGATCATACACACTGTGAAGGAAGATGCTTGGATGTGCCAGCCACTGGCTTTATAATATATACTAAGTGTCACCCCATTTCAGTTCCACACTCACGGTGAACCATGTTCACCATGACAACTCCATTTGTCACAAAGTTAGAGTGGGCTCAGATTGAAATGGCCCCAGGTGGTTATTTCTGAGACTTAAGTTACCTTAGAGGCTAGCAGGACACCTTCAACATGCCTTCTCCTCCAGAGTTTACTGTCAACCAGGCCAAAAACTGTGCATGCAGAAGTTGCTGTCTGTCAGTACCTGTGGGCTCCACGTTCTTATGGTCACGTGACTACATTCCACTCAGGGTTGTGAGGCGAGAGTACAAGAGGGTTAAAGGGATATAGGTTGACAAGAACGATCATCCTAAATGAGGTATCCCAAAAGCAGAAAGAAACATATGGTATATACTCACTTATATAGACCTATAGGATAGGAAGGTCATGCTGAAATCTACACACCTAGGGAAGACAAACAAGAAGGAGGACCCAGGTTGGTATGATCAATGCTCGTTTGGATGAACAAATGGGATGGACATTGAATGGAGGAGAAAACAAGCAACAGGACAGGAGCATACCAAAGAGTACCTCTGAAAGAATCGATATGGCAATGTAGCAAAGCAGATATTAAGACTCACAACCAAGCCTTCGGCAGAGGG
>CM053766.1:143755556-143840789 GCA_028658305.1 Pachyuromys duprasi | reverse complement strand
ACCCCCCCCCGCCAGAGTGACCAATCAGGGCGAAGCGGCACCCCCCCCCCCCGCCAGAGTGACCAATCAGGGCGAAGCGGCACCCATGGCTTCATCCACTGTCATCCCACCACCTCTCCTCCACTGCTAGGATGAAAACCAAACATGACTATAATCGACCCGGGAAGGTTAGAACAGGGACTGTCTCATACATGTCAGGAAGGGACCTTACTCCCTTCCTTCTGACTGAAACACCTAAAACCTTCGAAGCTTGACACCCCCCTCCTGCCCCATGTTCCCTTGGGACCCAAGAAAGCTCTACCAGCTGCCACTAGCTGCCAACCTTCAGGTACAAGAGACAAGAAGCTTCTGATTTAAATTTAATCTGTGTGGTCAATTATTTGTATAAGAATGGAGGAAAATAAAGACTATTTCACAAAAGTCAGCTCTGTAATTTTAGAGCCTTTAAGACATTTGAAAACGCCTTGTGCAATTATGTGGCGCTTAATACTCAGATAATGGAACAATGAAAGATGTATGTTTGCATTTTGTAAAATTAAACTGTATGCAGTTATTTATCTTTTACCTTAATTGTTTGAGCTTGTTTCTAATGTAAACTGTTGTAATTTTAAATAAATATCATAGAAAAAACTTTCATAGGTATCAAGAATCCAGAGTAAATTTACTTTGCAAATAGGCTTTGTAGGTACATTTTACACGGAGGATCTTAAACTGACACTTTCATTCAAAAGTACTTCGAATTACTCACCATTTACCTCTGTCGGGTCAGACAGATCTCAAGGAGACAAGATTTTACTATAGAATTCAGTTGACTCCTTCTTCCATGTCCCAAGGTATGACAAATGTACAAAATCTGTATAGTAAGAGGTGGGAACTGTATTTTTTGGCTGATTGTGGTTCAGTGTGCAAAAGCTCATGCTTTCTCTCTTCTGCAATTTGGTCTCTTTTTCATTTTAGATGCCCAAATTGTTATGCCTTCTGAGTATGTTTCTGGCCAACTTGAAGTTCAGTAGCTTGCTTGAGCCTGAAAATTTTAAATCTTTCTTTCTTTCTTTCTTTTTTCCTTCCTTCCTTCTTTCCTTCCTTCCTTTTTTATTTTTTTAAATAGATAGGATCAGCTCCATAATATGGGGTCATGTGTTAAGATATAAAATCACCAATAAAGCAGTGAAACTACTGTCTTAAAGTCCAGTGTCCTAAGTCATTTCTGCTGTGACAGTCATGACTCCAGACACTTGCTACATCAAGTAGAATAAAGCAAACCTGATTCCTCATGGGTTCCAGGATCTGAGGAGTCATGTCCAATCACATTCACTTTGTCTTCTGCCTGGTGTTGCATCCCTTTGGTATCACTGAGTCAGCCTAGTTCAGAGTCAAAGAGGATCAAGTCTGGGCCTAGTCTCAGATCTGTGGTTGGCTAGGCAAGTAATCTTAGGCATATTACCTGAAATCTCTGTGTCACAGTTTTCTTATCTGAAAAAAAGTCATAGAGATGAGGGATTGTTTTGTTTCTGTTTGTTTGCTTTTATGAATTGGATGCATTAATCTATTCTAAATACTATGTGTCTAGAGTGGTGCATAAGGGGTTAAGAGTACATAGTGTTTTGCAAAGAACCCAGGTTCATTTGCTAGCACCCAAGTTGGGCAGTTCACAACTACCTGTAACCCCAGCTCCAGTTATCTGCTGCCTTATTATGAACTCCAAGGGCACCTGCATTCATGTTCACATACCCATGTAGGCTTTGTAGATACATTCTACATACATACACATCATTTAAAATAAATAAATCTTTTAAAGCACTATTAACTACTAGGCAGCGGCAGCACACAAATTTAATCCCAGGATTTGGGAGGCAGAGGCCAGCAAGAAACACAAAGAAATTCTGTCTCTAAAAGAAAAAAAAAAAAAAAGACACAAAACAAAACAAAAAATCTATTAACAACATGTGATTCATTGTGAGACCTATATGTTCTATATTTTTGTTATAATATCTCACTTTAAATGAATTTCAGATTTAGAGGACGGTTTTAAAATATTCAGAGGTTCTCTGAGGTTCTCTGGTTGCTCATACTTCAACAATTTGCCTTAGATAGTATATTTATTTTCTTGTGCTATGTAATAAACAATGAAACAATCACAAACTAAGAAAGCTAAGAGTTAACACAAACAGTATCTCACAGTTTCCATATGCCAAGTACACACTTGCCAGAGTCCTTTACTCAAGATGTTTCCAGGCTGAATGAAGACTGTGGGTTAACCAGAACAGCTGAGGCTCAGGCTCCTCTGAGAAGCTCCTCCCTCTGCCCATGAGTGGAACTTGGTTCTTTGTGGTTGCAGGACTGAGGTGGCCAATCTTCTTGCTCAACATCAATCAGAATCAACTGGGCACCTAGAAGTCGACTGTCCACTTCCTAATATGTGGCCTTCTTACTGCATGTCAGTTTTTGCTCCAGTGGGTGGGGGTGGGGGGATCTTCCTATTATACCAGACCCAGTTCGTCTTTCTGCAGTTTCAGTTACCCACAGCCAACAGTAAACCAACACTACTAGAGTGAAAGTTCCAGAAACATTTTATACCTTTTTAATTGAGCACCATTCTGAAAAGCATATAAAGTTCTCAGCTGCCCCCCCATTCTGTCCTGTCTAGTGCACAGCCCTCCCCGTTTAACAGAACATCTATGTTGTAGATGTGGATGCTCCCCATCTTTTGGAATACCTCAGTTATCAAATGGACTGTTGTGAAGTCACAATAAACTTATCTTCACTATCAATAGCCCCACAGCTCAGAGGCTCCAAAGAGAAACCAGAGATGTGTCTTGTGAATGAGATCATTAAGAAAATGGAAGTCTCATGCTGTGGTTACTAAGATCTATGGTGCACTACCTAGTTTTATGCCAACGTGATTCAAACTAAAGCCATCTGAGAGGAAGGAACCTCGATTAAGAAAATGTCTCCAAAAGAATCAGGTTGTAGGCCAGCCTGCAGGGCTCTTTCTGAATTAGTGACTAGTGAAGGAGGGTTCAGCCCACTGTGGGTGGTGCCATCTCTGGCCTGGTGGTCCTGGGTTCTATAAGAAAGCAGGATGAGCAAGCCAGTAAGCAGCAGGCCTCTATGGCCTTTGCATCAGCTCCTGAGTCAAGGTTCCCTGCCCTGCTTGACTTCATGCCCTCACTGCTTTTGATGAAAAACTTATATAGAACTGTGAATTAAAACCTTTCCTCCCCAAGTTGTTTTGTCATGGTGTTTCATCACAGCTATAGTAACTCTAAGACATGTGGTAAGACTAACTCTGCCATCAGTGAAAGTGTGAAAGGGGAAAAACAAATTCGCATCACATCTTGAAAACGTAAAGGGTACAGTATGTGATAACTCACTCAGGTATAGGAAAAACATACCATGGTAAGGAAGCTGGTGATGAAGGTTTCTTTTTTTAATTAATTTATTTTATTTTTCTTAATTACAGTTTATTCACTTTGTGTAGGTTTCTGTCTGCCCGTTGATGTCTTTAGGATTCCCTACTGAAACCAATGGCCTGATGTGACTGCCAGTCAGGATCTCTCATGCCCATCAAGCTGACTCAGGCAGCTGCCACTGTCAGAGGCTGGGTTCTAGGGCAGTGAGTGACATGAGGTGACATGGGAGGTCTAGGTGTACCCTGGCCCTTCAGCATCTCAGCCACATGCTATTGGCCAAAGTGAAGTACAAGTCCAGCCCTAATTCAAGGAGAAAGGATATAGATTCTGCCTCTGGATAGGGAGAGCTGCAAAGCCGCGTGACATAAGATGAAAATAAAAGGAATTCTAATTTTGACTTCTTTTTCAATTAATCTATATACTCTCTAAAAATATGTGTGCCTTCTTGAGGGGCTAGGGATCATGTACGTGTAAGTCCGTGCATGTGCCCTCAACGATCAGAAGAGAGTATCAGATCAGAGCAGTTATGAGCTCTTGATGTGTGTGATAAGAGCCAAACTCAGGTCCTCTGCAAGAGCTGTATGTACTCTTAGCCAATGAACTATCTCTCTTTTCCCACAGTGGGTAAGCTAGTAATTCACCAAAAAATTGTCACGTAGCAGAGATACATAAGCTGCCTACCATCTCCTCTGCTTTTATATTTCAGTTAGGCATTGTCTCATGGTTCCCTTTAGCACACACTCAGAGTTCCCTGTGGCCTTCAATGAGGACTTACGGTTCTTCAGAAGCCACATCACGTGGTGGTGCTGCCAATCACAACAGGTCCTAGCATCACCCAGTGCAATGAGGAGCAGCCTGAGATGGAGAAGCACACCAGGACCCAGCAGAGAAGTGCGATCACAGAGTTCAGCTGCACTTGAACTTAAATTTCTAATCCAGCTCAAGACAGTCGGTCACAACCCTTTGTTCTAAAGGAAAGCTAGGTGCTTTTCCTTTGGTAAGTCAGTCCTCTGGCTGGTTTCTTGTTCACTTCTAGGTGTTATGCTGCCTAGGAGAGATCTTTCTTGCAGACCAGGGAGCATGAGAAATGAAGATTATTTTCTTCACAGTTATTCTAAAGTGGGACACTACCAAATACATGTATTAAACCAACTTGCTAGGCCACAGAAGAGGACTTTGTAGCCATTCCCGAAGAGACCTGATAAGCTAGCGTTAGATGGAAGGGAAAGAGGTCCTCCCTATCAGTGGACTTAGAAAGGTGCAGGGAGGAGATGAAGGAGGGAAGGGGGGAAAGGGAGGGAATGCGGGAGGGGGCTACAGCTGGGATACAAAGTACATAACCTGTGACTAATATAAAATAAAAATGAAAAAATGGAAAAAATAAAATAAAAATAAAAAAGCTACTCATCTGCTCAGTCATGGCAGTGTAGAAGACTGTGATGCACAACCAGGTATCTTCCATTTTAGAAGCCATTCTAATTTCCCCAGACCACCTGGGGAAATTAGAAACGTATGTCCCTCCAGGATAATGAGACATAGAATGTTGGATCCAGGTAGAGCCCAGGAATCCACTTTTTTTGTAGGAATCCACATTTTTAAGAGCCTTTCATCCTCCTCTTGGCCCCTGAGACTGAAGAATAACAGAGTGAGGTACCAGAGAAGCTTGATTTCTCCATCATATCAGAGGCACAGTGTGATGATCGGGAAGGGTCAACACTCCCTGTTCTTGTGAATCAGGTCAAGGTAGGCTGTGGCAGACCTGGCACAATAGGCAGAAAACCAAAACCAACCAACCAACTAAACAAACAACAGAGGTCCTGTAACCTGTCCTCTGTATCAGCACCTGGAAGTCTGAGTGCCACCCTTATTCTAACTCATCTAGACCAACCCAGAAGATGAATTCTATAGCACCTGGTGCTCCTCTGGAAAGTCAGAGATGAATACTTCTGTAAGTTTTAAGATAGAAGATGGTATTTCTCAAGAGGCAGGAGGAGGTAGGAAGCAGGCTGTTCTTGGGAGCTAAGAGAGTTACCAAAGGATGGCTGGATTTCAGACTCCTGTATCACCAAAAGCATTCTAAATGCATATAGGAAGAATCAGAAGCCATACAAGTTCTCTGAATTTAGTAAGTCCCAGAAAGTTTTGGCAGCCACTGGGGAACAGGTGAGAATAAGAGGAATAATTTGCAAGGCAGGGGCTCCCACCATGCAGAAAACATGAAGCTGTCAGGTAAGGCTGCAGCCTGGTTCATAAGACAGATTGAATGTGTGTGTATGTGCTGAAGAGACTCTGGAAAATCACTCAAGATATTAACCAGAATCCTTAAATCAGAGCTGTGGGTCTCAGTAGGAAGTTGGACAGACATAGAAGAAAGTACTTTGTCCCACTTCTTAGAGCACTTTCTGGGTTCTGAATAAGGTATTACTTATTCATAGGTTTTTTTAAACTTTGGGAACTAACCTATAATACTAACTGAACCCTATCTGTGGACCAAATACCTAAGCACTTTGAATTCAGACTGTTTACACTGATTATCTTCAGAATATACTTCCAATCACAGAGGCATTTTTACTGACCTGTGGCAGCAACTTGACACTGGTGCAGTAACCGCCACTCCCCAGGTTGCCTGCACTGACCGGGACCTGTTTTTCTTAAAGCAAAGTCCAGACCTCATCAAAAGTGTTTAACAAGTTAACTCACCTTTTCCAAAGAGGAAAGTTTGCTTCTAGCTTGACCAGCTTCCCTCTTAGAGATGTGCAGAAAGGTGGGATGCTACGTTATTCATCCTGCTAACAAGTAGAGGACTTCATGCTTAGACACACCTGTTCCTAGAGGCTGCCCTGTGTGAAGTGACTAACACTTACTGCCATTACTTTAGCTGTTCTTGGCAAAAACCTCTGTCTGTGCAGGCTGGCTTGTTGTGATAATAGAGCAGAGCCTGCTGGGAACACAACACGACAGTATATCAGACTATGGTTGTGAAATCACAGTGCCATGCTCCACCTGAGTGGCTGAGGTGCTTCCACAGGGTCATTAAAATGGCTTTGAATGTTCCATGGCCCTATTTGGGTGGTTTAAAAATGGCCACCATCCAGGGAATGTTCTGTGGCTCTCCACAATAGGAATTTTCAGCTACTTTAGAAATGTCATATTTAACCCTTAGCCTGATGTCCAGTCCACATTATTAACCAGATCTCCAGAGCGGAGAGACAGTTCAATCCTGGATAATTTCCAGTCTATTAATATAAATGCTCAAAGGGTGGCATTTGTTTACCATTTACTGCTTCTAGATGAGACAGGCAAAGCCAAGCCTTCCAGGTTTATGAGGACCGCCTCACCTTCCCTATAGTTTGTCCAAGATAAAGTCAAAATCTCAATGCTTTTATTTTTTTTTCAGTCCTGATGTCTTCACATGAATTTTTGATGCTCCAGGAATTGTATGCTAGAAGCAGCAGAGGGAGATGAACCTGGAATTCAGAGCAGAGCTGTTGAGTATGAAGAAGGAGGCAGGTGGTGTGTGCTGCTCCAAGGTGCCTAATGGGAAGGTCTGGTGATCTCTTTCAATGGCCTCTGAACTCAGGAATAAGAGAATTCACACAAGCCTCCAAAAGCTTGTGCGTCTGGGGACATATGCCCTTTTCCCGTGGTAACCCTACTCTTGAAGAAACACCATGGTCCTCGAAGCAGAAAAAAAAATGCTGGCTTACAAACTATAGCATGTGTGCATATTGTCCCTTTCTGTTTTCCTTATGTGCACAAATATGACAGCTTGTGGAGAATGAATGCTCGGTTTTCCATTGCACAGCATGAAGCAAAATATCCACACAAAAGAACCTCCCTGTTCCCTGCCGCTTTTGTACCATTCTTCACCCCCTCTCTGGCTCATCTGCTCCTCTTCCTTTTCTCTCCTCCCTCTTCTCTGATGTGACAACCAAGAGCTCCTTCCACAGTTCTGGAGACTTAAAGTGTCTACTATAAGAAACTGGGGTTCAGAGCCTCACCCCAACTACACCTGACAACCAGCTGTGTTAACAATGCAACAGAACTCTATTTTATGTTTGGGGTCCAAAAAAGTCCGGCTGCTGTAAGTTTGCTGCCCTAAGAATAAAAGGGACTGTCCTGGGACTGGGTGAAGCTTCTTGGGAGCTCAGGGGCAGGCTTAAGGCTGGAGACGCTGACCCGAACCCTCTGCAGTGCCGCCCTGTGCCTCTCCTCTCCTGTAGATGGCGCCATTTTACTGCAAGGAGGCCACCTAGTCTCCCTTCTCCAGTGTCAATTAGTATTCGCAGTGCAAAAATCAGGCAATTCCTTCATTATGCCGCTGCCCGTGGCACTCTGATAATTAAGGTGGTGCTTCGGCATTTCCATTACAAACTCCACTTCTCAGGGAGGGCTGTGGCGCAGCAATAAGAACTTGCCAGGAGGGTTTCACCTTGGGACATTTTAGAGCAAACACTGCATTTTCCTTCTAAAGGTTTTTTTTTTTTTTTCTTAATCATGTTCTGTCAAGTCTGAGAAATTTATTTTTTCTCCATGTGACCAAAAATAATTAGGAATTTATCTAGATTTTTTTAAAAATTTAATTTAGGTATTGGTTTGCATTTAGCAGCAAAGAAACAAGCAATGTTTGAGGTAATATACCCATTAATTGCTCTGATTTAATCATTATACTGTGTGTACATGAATGGATATTCACAAACTGACCATAAACTTGTATGATTATTTTGTGACAATTAAAAGAATAAAAAATAAAATGGAAAATGTTAAAATGTTTTAATAAAAAAATGGAAAGATTATTTTGCATCTTAAGGGTTGTTTTCCCAAGATGTTAAGTGGTTCTTGCATTACCTTCCCCCATACCTTCTTTTTTAAAAGTCTATGTTGAAGTCTTCCACAATTAGGAAATACTAACTTATGATACATTTATTCAGAACTTAACGCATTCCTGTAGGTGCTCCCTAGCGGTCACTGCATGTCTCAGCTCCACCTCTTTAGAATCTTGAGCACAGAACCAACGCAGAGTCAAGGGTTCTACTGTGAAAAGTCTTGGCCACCATCTTGCACCACCTCTGCATGGTCTCACACCAACACCTGCGGGCAGTTCAGAACAGTCTCCATTTCCAGTGCTCTGTTCTGTCATCGGGCACTCAATCAAATCACGTGTCCTACATTTAGTTATAAAAATTCCTAGTCATAGTGAGTTTTTCAGTCTACTGAAAAATACCTGTACATTTTCACACCTCTGCTTACACATGCCCCAACCAGACTAAAATCTAAAACTAATGACATGCTTCTATTACCTGTAGAAATCCCTTTACTTTAAGAGTACTAGTGGTTAATGGTGATTCTATCAACTTGTGTGGCTTTAGCAAGATTCCTCAGGTTTGGTCTATTACAAAGAAAAGAGGTTTATTTTACTAACAGTTTTGGAAGGTTAAAGTCCAAGATTGGATGGCCTTCTAAGCTTGAAACTAGAGGCCAAGCTTTCAGCACAAGAGCTTCTGTGGGGCACACACAAACCAGACCAGACCAGACCAGCTACCTGAACATGGTTTTGTTTCAGTCTCTGGAAGAATGTCAATTTTTTGGTAAAATTGGAATTTGTAAATTGTAAGTGATCAAATCATGTCGTGTAATATTAGTTACCTTTCTTTTTTATATATACCTTTACATATGCATGGTGCGTGGTACATGTGTGGAGGTCAGAAAACAGCTTGTGAGGAGTTGCTTCTCTCTTTCTACCACATGGGTCCCAGTG
This sequence comes from Pachyuromys duprasi, assembly GCA_028658305.1. Lineage (NCBI taxonomy): Eukaryota > Metazoa > Chordata > Mammalia > Rodentia > Muridae > Pachyuromys > Pachyuromys duprasi. The sequence goes on along the minus strand of CM053766.1, from coordinate 143,831,618 downwards.
ATGAACCTCAGGCCGCCAAGCTGGCAGCAAACACCTTACCCTTTGAGCTACCTCACCAGTCCTTAGTTACCTTTCTTGTCATCATGACAGAATACAGGACATAAACCATCTGATGGAGGAAGGATTTATTTTGGCTCATGGTTTCAGAGTGATTGGTCCATGTTTATGTGTCCCTTCCTGCTCTTAGGAACAGCTTCACGGCAGAGAGCATGTGATGAAGACTGGTTTTCATTTCATAGTGAACTAAGAAGAGAGAAATGCCAAACAGGCTGACTGAGGTTAGCTTTTGAGTCTGTCCAGCTCCCTAGACTATGGGAAGGTCCCACTGGTAGTTCTGTTGGGTCTTCCCACCCTCAGAATTCTCTCTGAATGCTCACAGATAAAACCAGTGGTACACTGCACCAGTCTCCCAAGCTGAACCAGAACTGCCAGTGAAGGCTAACCAGTGACAGCTGATGTGTACGCTGTGCACTGCCCAGACGATGTTTCTCTCCTCTTTGTGAGATCAGAATGTGGTATTTCAACCCCACATTTGAGCCGATCCACAGAGAAAACTGACATCTGACCGTTTGTTATCAATTTCCTCTTTATGCCACTAGCTATTATTTTTGTACAATGATACCGATTTGCCCATCTAAAAGACAGATTTGGGACACAAGTAGGTCACAGATTTAGGATTTGTGGCCCTAATATCCATGTGGGTTTAGAGGCAGGTCAAGCAGCTAGAAGTCCAAGGTGATACAGAAATGAGACATACCTACAACGCCACTAGTAGCTGACCCAGAGAGAAGAGAGAGGCAGACAGACAGAAACACAGACAGAGGGAAACAGAGAGAGACAGAGACACAGACAGAGACACAGACAGACAGAGACACAGAGAGAGAGACAGACAGACAGAGACAGAGAAAGACAGACAGGCAGAGACACAGACAGAGACAGACAGACAGAGACAGACAGAGACAGAGACACACACAGAGACAGAGAAACAGAGGAGAGGGAGACAGACAGAGACACAGACAGAGAGAGAGAGAGAGAGAGAGAGAGAGAGAGAGAGGGGAGAGAGAAGGCAAAGGCAGAAGAACTGAGATAGACACAGTAGTTAGCAGGTCTGTGTTACTTCCCACAATTATAGTTGATACTTAAAAAAAATTGAAAGTCACAGGTGAGTCATAAGAATGGGAGTAGAATTACTTTTGTGTAACTAACACAAAGATTGAAAATAATTCTCTCCTTCCTCTTGTGTTGGCTCAACCTATAACCTCTTTTTCCCAAAAGACACACACAGAGAGAGAGAACCACACAAGCTATATTTTAAAATATTAATTTAATTACAAATTAAGATTAATTGCTAGGAAGCTTCTAGAAGACTTACCAAATGGTAGGGCAGAGGTGTGTGTAGTTGGAGTTCAGCTGTAGAGATTCCTTGTCCAAAGGAAGTGAGGCCAAGAAGGTGCCTGAAAATGATAGTTGAGTCTAGGTATTTCCGCTGCAGAAGTTTCCAGGATAGAGCTGTCAGTGACAGGTTGGCTAGGGGAGTTGGATTCTTTATACCAGGTATGGACTGTGTCCCCTTTTTTTTGCCCAAAAAACTGTTATTCAACCCTCCAGACCTAATTCCAATTCCATACCTGTTAGGATGGATATTACAAAAAAGAGAGAGTGAGAGAGCAAGAGGGAAAGGGAGAGTGAGAGGGAGAGGTAAGTGCTGAGGGTGGGGAGACAGGTGAAGGAGAAGGCTCTTGCACAGTAGACGGAAATGTAGATTGGTACAAGCCGCTGTGGAAACATGTGGGGTCTCCAACCACATCAGAGCAGAAAGGACTGCCATATAACGCAGCCAACCCTCCTCCAGAATACAACTAAAGAGGCTGAAATCTCCAACTTATAAAGGTACATATAACGCCCTTGTTTGTAGCAACAGTCTTCACAAATCAGATATGGAAACAAGTCAAAGTGTCTGTAGACAGATGAGTGGGCATGGGAACTAGAACATATGCATACATACATGAATATAAAGTGAACCAGTTTAGAGCTCAGAGGAGCAACATGAAGATTTCCAGTCATTTTGTATTATCTGAGAGACCTTTTTCTAAATTGGCAGCTTTTATCTGCTCTTGTCACACAGGCACGGATGGAACACTGTATGAAAGGATAAATATGTTAACATGCTTTGCTACGATAACCATCTTTCTTACTGTCTCTATCCTACAAAAATCATTGTGTATTCTTGAAATACATACAATAAAATTTATTGAAAGGTTGGGAGAAAGAAGGTAATATCAGGTCAACATCCTGCCCTTCTGTGAGAACCTATGCACATCTTCCATCATTGCCAAGCTTTCCTCCATAGGATTTCACGTCTGTGAATGAAACACACTGCCAGAGAACACTAGGTAGGAACGCCATTCTTCCTGGTGGACTGCACTCCAAAGGATCAAGTCTTGCTTCCTTTGTGCCTGCAGTATGTTGTACAGGCCTTGCCCAGGAGACATGGTAATACAGTCAGACATTGGCTAATGAGTAGGTGGATAAATGCACACACGGGTTTCCAAAAGCTCTTGCTTTATGATTGGCTTGCTACACTTGAGTGATTAGGAGGAAATAATTAGTGGCTAAAAGCCAGCTTTTCATTGTGGCTATGGGTGACATTTTTGGCCTATTTCCACCCAGCACTCTTGTTTTAAGAGAATGCTGGGAAATGATCGGCGTTTCACTGAAAATGCCTATGACTTCCCGACACTGGAGATCAAGCCAGGCTGGGAATTCCACCATGAGTCCCAGGCCCCAAGCCAGCCTTTCTGCTCTCAGATTAAGATGGCCACTCATTTGTGGGAAGCATTTGCTAGCTGGGAATGTGGTCAGTGGGAAGTGAACTGTTCAGATGCTTGGAAGGTATTTCCTAAGAGACCACACGTCAAGTACCTGCTGAATCATGAGCTTCTCTTGGACAACAATGGGATGCTTTGACAGGTTGAGGGAGGGCTGTGCTGGAGCTGATACCTGGCACACACCAGAGCTGTCCAATCTAAAGCTCAAAGGGGAAACTGGAGACTGACTCACCGAATCTGTATTTTCATGGGAGTTGCTTCTATGGGAATGCTGTGTTCCTGGGTCACAAAGAGCCACTTAAGCTTTTTACCTCACTCATGTTTAATGGATAGCCTTTCGTTCCCGTTCCCTTTTGTTCTCACTACATAGGCATTAGCTGCCTATTGAGAGTAGAATTTAATCTAAAAAAATCAAATTAAATTAACTCCAGTGCCAGGCATGGGAAACTTTCCTTCAAGTTGTTGGTCAGAGGTGTCCAAGAGACTCCTAGAACAATATAGGCTATTATCACTGTCCTTGGATGCCTCCCAAAACTTGAAGGTAAGACCGTATTGATGAAGAGTCCATACACTTCAGACAGAGGACTTGGAGGAACCACGTGACTAACATGGAGGCCTCCTCCCCAAAGACTAGCTCTCACAGCATCTAAGTATCAGAAGGTACTGTACAAGCTCCCAAGCAAGAAAAGCAATAGTCCCACCAAGGTCCAAGATCTATGGTCCACAACAATAACCAGACCTGCTAGATACCCCAAAGGTGAAATAGTGGCGTTTTTATATTGGGGGTAACCAACAGTTGTCTAATGGGACTTTCATTAGGAGGGAATTCATGCTTAGTACTATAAACCTAGCCAAATACCCACAGCGAAAGGTCATAAACCCTGGGGAAGAGCCTACCATTACATATTCTGAAACCAGTATAAGTTCTAAAAATATTCTAAATACTTATCCTTATACCCAGTAAGTGTACCTTTCATACCTCATCAAAGAGGCTTCTCTTTTGGAGCAGACTACTACAGAAGTCTGCAATTGGTCACAATTCAGAGCATAAGCAACCACGGGACGCCCAGCCCCAATTAGTACACCTACAGTGCAACTTCTAAATCTAGGGATCAGGGAACATTGAGGAAGAATGGGAAGAAAATGTGCAAGGGCCAGTGAACTCAACTGTTATATAATATCTTCTAGATGTGACAGAGAAGCTGCACTTATAAAATCTGAACAATATAGTTGCTTAAACAAGATCTGCACAATGTTAACACTGCTGGCGTGACAATGTGGATGGGGAAAATTTCAAAAGGCCCCATCCCTAGATGGAGAGCTACAGGCAATCATTCACTGGCTCATGAGAAAGGGAGAATCAGTTTGCTCCGGGGATGAACCCTCGGATAGGTTCCTGAATCCCAAGTGGTCAGCCCTAAATACACGTTCATATGAACAACATTAAAGAGACTTAGTAGGACTTAGTAGGATATATATATATATATATATCATATATATATACACACACATATATATCATACACACACACACATATATATATATATATGTTTAAGATGGAGTGGGGAGACTCAGAAGGAGTTAAAGGGAAATGATTAGAAATGATATACGTATGCTTGAAAATCTTCAAAAAAAGTATAAATTTAAAAAAATGGAGATGAAAGGCACACAGTAGCTGACCTTAAAAGTTACTGTAAGACACAGTAATGAGGGCAGTGTGACAGTAGAAGCCATGGGTTCATAGTACATTAGTCATTTGTTTTGTTGCTACAACAAAACATCTGACAAGAGATGTTTTAAGAAAGCAAAGTTTGCTTTGGCCCAGAGTCCATACTGTGTCCACCACCAGGCACCAGAGAGCGGAGAATTCTCATGCTCAGCTGGCTGTCTCCTTTTGCTGCAGTCTAGTATCCTGGCCCATCAAATAGTGCTGACCACACTCCCACTGCAGTTAACTGAATCTAGATAACCCCTCATAACCATGCTCAGAGGCTGAGCCAATCTAAATAATCCTTCCCTGTGCCCCGGAAACTGTCTTCTGAGTGATTCTAGATCAGAGTGACATTTGATATCAAGAATAACACATAGTGTATAGTAGAAACTTGGAAATAAACCCATGTACATGTGGCCTATTGGTTTTTAATTAAAATACAGATGTATTCAATGTGCAAAAAAGTGTTGCAACAAATGATACCAAAACAGTTATATTTATGTAGAAATGTCTGAAGTCACTCAACATCATGTCCAAAATGAAATATTTTCTTATTGTGCTTATTTATATTTTTAAAATATACATGCTTTTCATAAAGAAGAGAAATCAACACAGCTCCAGATGTTCTAAATGAAAAGCATGAAAACTCTTAAAGAGGATACTGAAGGTCAGCTTGTGGTAATAGCAAATCATGGGCTAATTCCAACAGGGATCAGGGAGAAATTTCAATATGCAGAGAAATAAATTAAGAATTTGGAAAGCATAAGATTTGATGGTTAAACCCTAAATATAAGCCCACATTTCTGTTCGTGTCTCTAGACACACCTCACCCTCCATAATGATCTCCTGTGACCTGTGGTATCATCAAAACTCCAAAATATTGTAGAGTAAAAAAAAGCAATGAGCACACAAAATGTATACCCTCGTTTGAAAATTCCACATCTTTGCTTCCTAGCATTTGCAAAGAATTGTTTTAGCAAGGCTGATCAGTTGACCAATTTGAGAGAGGAAAAGGTGGTTTAGACTATAGATAGCTTCAATTGTTGACAGAACCCCTCCTGCTATGTTCACTTAGCGAAATACAACTAGCTGCAAATTTTATTTATTTTCATTTATGTGTATGTGTGTGTCTAACTGTATGAATACACATGCAACTTATGTGTGCAGGAGATACCATAGACCAGAGGGGGTTGGGATCTTCTCGAGGTGGAGTTAAAAGGGTTGTTAGCAGCTGTTTTGGTTCTGGGAAAGAAACCTGCGTCACCCACAAAAACCAACAGTGCTCTTAACCACTGAGCTGTCATCTCTCTAGACCCAGAATGTGGCTCCTTCAGAAAAATATTCATCGTTAAGCATCCATTCCATCAAGGAGCCAGTCTTGCCTCTTGGGTCTTCTTTGTCCTTACCTATAAACCTGAATGCCTTGCAGGGAGCTCAGGACAGACCTAGTCATCAGAAAACTCTCCGTACAATTCTCTGGCTCAGAATTTCACTATCTGCAGGCCTCTGCTTCTTTACAAGTTGTCTTAATCTATTTTGCATTGCTATAACCAAATAGCTGAACCTGGGTGAGGTATAAAGAGATTCACTCTGATTCTGAAGTTGCTTGAGGGGCTGTACCTTCTGAGGCTCTTGCTCTGCTTCAAAGCATAGCAGAAATGTTCATATGTACATACAGGCAGAACAGAAAGGCATAAAAGCCATTAAATAGTGTGTGTGTGTGTGTGTGTGTTATGGAAAGTTTACACCTTTGGCTTGGTGTAGCAGATTTGATATGTGTAACTGCCATGTGTTCCTTGTTTTTTTCCTGCCAAGTTTTTGTTACAGAGTGACACATATAAATAGAACTAGTTGAGGTGCTCCTATATAAACATAAACACCCAAACTTCTGAAGAGGGTCAGCTAGTATCCTATACCTCTGCAGAGGCTCAGTCTTGGCTCATTCAGAAACTCTCCTGAAGCTGGGTACTGACTTCACAACCAGAAAATAGAAGCCTCTTAAGGAATAACAATCAAGAGATTTCTATCTTAATTTACTTCCACCTTCTGGCTACAGAAGGAACTGATAGGAATCATCTTATGTTCTGAGGTGCACAGTGCCTGACCATAATGAAGAGAGGACACTACTTATTACATAGGTATTTTCAAGCATAGAAATGTACAGCAGGGTTGAGACATTTCTATCAGGAAAACAGGGCCTGCCACAAATGACAGCGGGATGGGAAATAAATGTGCTGCTTCACTCCTGGAAACTGCTACCTGTGCAGCATTCCGACTTGAAGGAAATATTGGCTCCTAATAGCAGTCCCTTCTTCTGTTTTCTTCTGCAGCTTCTGCATTAGGATATTGCTCTCTGCAAAAATCTATATACTCAGATGCAATGGTCAGCTGGCGTCTAGTCCCACCACATATTAATAAGGGCTAGAGACCTCAGTTTTATAGACATGGCAGGCCATTTTTAAGTTTTACATGTGAGGTATAGAATGGTCACATGCAATAGGAAGTGTTGCTGGAAGGGGGAGCCAGGGACATCTTTTCAGGTTCCTTACCTGTTCACATCTCTCACTAAGGAGATTCCAAGCACACCCCGGAGGTCTGAGCCACCCTGGTGGATGTTTGATCAGTGCACCTGCCTCTAATCTTCTGGCTTCCATTTCTTGACAAATGAAGGCAGCATAATCCCATTTCATCAAAAGGCAACTTTGATGAATGGGCTTGTGTCTTGCTCTGCCCCACCTCTTTGTTACACTCCCCACCACCCATTCCTGCCCAAAGCCCAGCTGGGAAGGGAGGGTGGCCCTTACAGCAAAAGAAATAGAAAGCTTCCGCTGATTGGGGAGAAAGCTAGGCCACCTGTCTAAACTGAATGTTTGTTGCTGAGCTGTGGCGGAGGGACAATGCCCTTGGCTCCCTCACCGGGAGCCTCATCCTGGTTCATGGAAAGAGGTAAGTCCCTTATAGTAAGGGTAGAGAGAAGCTGCCCATCCTAATCAGGATGTAGCCACTGGAGAGATGCTAGCCTTGATGTGCTGGCGCACTGCCTCATACCCTGCTGGCAGAACAAACAAGGAAGGGGTGTTGTGTTGTGTGGGCAAACGAGGCCCCACTGGAGGTCTGCCTCTGGGAGGAGTCCTGTCTCCTTTTATCCAGGGTGGGATAGAAGACTTGAAACTGAGCATATGAAAGCAAGACAAAATTCTGATAGTCTGCTCAAGGATAAACATTTTCTTTCAGGTTCCTCTCCTGGTGTGGACCACCTGTGCTGTTTCCCAACTATTCAATTCCATCTATTCATTCTCTCAGTAAACATTCCCTGGGTGGCACGCCCTGAAAGGCACTAGGACAGCTATCTCAGCACCATCTCTGCCCTCACAGGGCTCACACTCCTTTCTACAGCCTAAGGAACGTCCTCCAGCTCCACCTACTTCTCATGTGACAGGATTCCCAAACCTTTGGTGAGCAGGTGCAGTGGGCATCACTCCTGCATGACATCAGTGTACCGGATGCCGACTCACCAGATCACATGAGGCTTGGACTGAAACAGATCTTAGAGATAGCCAAGCAGTGCGCTTTTTTCAAGCATGCACACTGAAGCCCAGATCTAGCCAGGACCCACAGGGCTTCCAAGATGGGGTTGGCCCAAGGCTCTGAGCTCCCCAGACTCTCTGCTCTGCGGCTGCTGAATTTCTTATTTTTCTTCTTGCCCAGCTTGTCTTTCCATGGCTGAGGGCTTTTTAATCCAAATATGAACACAGAAGAAGTATTCATGTCAATGCTTTTTATTGCAAGAGCAGCCCATAACTTATTTTTGGAATTCATAGCATTTCCCTTGAAATAACTCAGTAGGTGATGAATCACCAGGCCCAGTAGCAGCTGGATCTTGTGTGCGACATGGCCTGGTGTAGGATGTGCCTTCGCCATGAAGGTTTATCCTGGAATCTGCTTTTCCTCCTGAGACCAAAAAATAGCTACCAGTGCTTCAAGGTTTTTATTTTACTTTATTTACTTAGTTTGTTTTTCTGAATCATCTCTTTCTTTAAGCTGGTCTGACAGCTTCATGTTGAGTCTTCCAAATAACTACTTGAAAATGGAACTCTTCCCCTCCCCCATTCAAACTAAAAAAAAAAAAGTTTTGGTTTTGTTTTCAGATAGTCAAGCCTCTGAGGTTCTACTTGCTCTGTCTTAGGAAGGAAAAGGGAATTATTCATAATAACATTTGAGTTGGAATATTTGGTGATCGATGTAATTTAATCTACCTGATTCTGAGACAATGGTAAGAGATTGGCAAAAGAAGTATGGTGAGTCTAATTTAGGCACACAAAATCTAAGGATTTGGGATTAAGAAGCACATTAAAATTACAAGGGACTCAAAACTGTGCTCCAACTGATGGAAGGCAATTTTCAGATTAGAAGCTAAGTCCCAGGCACCACAGCTCAACCACATTAACCCCATGGCTGCCATTTTGAAATTGTTCTCTTCTAAATATTACTACTGATTAAAATCAACCCATCCTTACAACAGATGGTATCATAACAAATAGACAGATTAATGCGACAGAATAGCATCTCAAAAGATGTTCAGCACATAGAAGAACAGTATGTCCGGAGGACAGCATTCAAGAAAATAGTGGAAATCAAGATGTTAACCCTTATATAATACTGTGAATACATGTTCATGCATCTTGGATAATTTAGATTTTTTATTCTGATTTTTTTGAAAATTAAAGGAAATATTTTCATGAAATAGAATCAATATGAAGATAGAGGAACACACAGTATAGAAGAATGTTGTATAACTATAGCAATGACACTTTCCTAATAGCATGTTCAGCACCAAAAGTATTATATCTGACTACATGAAATATTAATTTTTACTTTTAAAAAAATTTGAAACTACAATTACATTATTTCACCCTTCCCTTTCTTCCATCCAAACCCTCCCATGTTACTGCCATCACACACACACATTCTTTCAAGTACATACCCTTTTTTCCTTTATTTGTTATCCTTGGTCACACCATGGAAGAGAGCCAACCCCTAACACTATTAACGACACCTGGCATAGATGTCTGTTGAGAGGCTCCACCCAGCAGTGGATTGAAACAGATGCTGAGACTCATAGCCAAACACTGAGCCAAGTACAGGGAGTCTTGTGAAAGAATGGAAGGAAGGATAAAAGAGTTAGGAGGGAACAGGATCTCCACAGGAAGAGCAACAGAGCTAACTAACCTGGGCCTGGAAAGTGGGGTGGAGAAGCTTGCAGACTGAAACACCAACCAAGGACCATGTATGGATTGGACCTAGGCCTCCAACACATATATACACAATGACAACTTGGTCTTCATGTGGGTTTCCTAACAAGGGGAGCAGGGGCTGTCTCTGACAAGAACTCTCTTAACATGCTTTTTTATCACTTCCCCCTGGTGGGGCTACCTGTGGTAGAGGATGCATTCAGTCCTCATAAGATTTGATGTGCTGGTATGGGTAGGTGGGGGAAGGCTCCTCTTTTCTGAGGGGGAGGGAAGGGGAATACAGAAAAGAGGAAAGGAACATGGGACCCAGAAGAGAGAAGGGAGGTGGTTATGATTGGGATTAAAGTGAATAAATAGACAAATTTAAAAATATACATCAATGTGTATGAATATATATACATATATGCATATATACATAAATACAACCTGCTCGGCCTGCATAATGTTACTTGTATGCATGTGTTCTCAGGGCTGACAATTTGGTATTGGATAACCAACTGATGTGCTTTTCCCTGGGGAAGACAATTTTTCCATTCTCAGCCTTTCATAGTTATGTGTAGTCCATTGTCTAGTGCTGATGTCTCCTAAGTTTCCCCCTCCTATGTTAGCATGTCTATTGGTGTCATCCTTGTTCATGTCATGAATAGGTGACCAAGTTGTTGAGTCTTTATGGGTGTACCTTCTGACATTTCTAGTAGACATAATTTTACAACAAACTCCTTGTTCCTCTGGCACATGGGATCCTCCTCTCTTCTTACAATGATCCGCAACCCTTTAGTACAGTAATTGTTTTGTAGATCTATCAGTTGGGACTGAGCTCCATCATACAGCATTTTAATTGGTTGTTGTTTTCTGTAATGGTCTTCATTTGTTGCAAAAACTTTTCTTGATGAAGAGCGAGAAAATATTAATTTATTGTTGATTGGTGTAGTCATTTATAGAGACAATGATTAGCATGTCTAAGGTCCTGGATTCCTGGATTCTGCCCCTGCCTGCTGAGTCCCCCTGGGGCAAGCCCAGCAGTGGGCTTAAGAAGAATAATAATAGAAGATGAAGACTCCTAACACAAAGGCCTAGAAAATATTTTCAACAAAAATCATAAAAGAAAATTTCCCCAATCTAAAGAGATGCCTATAAACATACAAGAAGCTTAAAGAACACCAAGTAGTGGTGAGCTGTGGCCTGTCTCTTGTGTGCTTGATTTCCTAGCCTACACCTCTTATGTACTCCCAGAGGCCTCCTGGTACTAGAGACAAACAGTTGAGACCCCTTCCCCCAATTCCCCCTAATGCACACCTAATCGCACAGTAAACTGCACCCACTCTCCTGCACTCCACTTTTGGGCCCAGAGCTCTGCCTGCAATCCTGAAGGCCTTCTAGCACCAGGGACAACCAGATGGCTACAGACCAGCATGAGAATACAATCAATGAGAGCCAGAGCTTTGTAGGTACCGCCAGAATCCAGCTATTCTACTACAACAAGTCCCAGATATCCTAACACAGCTGAAGGACAAGAAAATGACCTTAAATCTAATCTTATAAAGATGACATAGGCCTTTAAAGAAGAAATTAATAAATTCATTAAAGAACTACAGGAAAATAAAATCAAACAGGTGAAGAAAATAAATAAAATGGTTTAAGACCTAAAAATAGAAGCAATAAAGAAATGCAAACTGAGGGAATCATGGAGATGGAAAACCTAAGTAAAAGAATAGAAAATACAGATGTAAGCATCACCAACAGAATACAAGAGATAGAAGAGAGACTCTCAAATGTAGAAGATATGACAGAGGAAATTGATACATTGGTCAAAGAAAATGTTAAATCTTTAAAAGTTTCTGACACAAAACATCCAGGAAATCTGGGACACTATGAAAAGACCAAACCTAAGAATAATAGTAATAGAAGAAGAAGATTCCCAGCTCAAAGGCCCAGAAAATATTTTTAACAAAATCATAAAAGAAAATTTCTCCTACCTAAAGAAAAATATGCCTATAAATATACAAGAAAACTACAGAACATCAAGTAGGTTGGACCAGAAAACAAAACCCCCCTATCACATAATAATCAAAATACTAAATCTACAGAACAAAGAATATTAAAAACCACAAGGGAAAAGGCCAAGTAACTTCTAAAGGCAAACCTATAAAATTACACCCGACTTCTCAACAGAAACTTTAAAAGCCAGAAGGGCCTGGGCAGGTGTCTTGAAGTTTCTAAGAGACCACAGATGCTAGCCCAAAAGATGGAGAAAACAAGTTATTTCATGACAAACCAAAGTTGTTTTGTTTTTGTTTTAATGACAAACCAAATTTACAACAGTATCTATCCACAAATACAGCCCTACAAAAAATACTATTAAAAACTGCAGCCCAAGAAGGTTAACAACATCCCAAGAAAACACAGAAAATAAATAATTCCACATCGACAAAAGGAAAACACAAACACACATTCTCTCTCTCACAAGCACACACACACTACCAACATCAAAATAACAAGAATTAACAATCATTACTCATTAATATCTCTTAACATCAATGAACTCAATTCTCCCAATAAAAAGACAGAGGCTAACAAATAGACACAAAACAGGATCCACACATTCTGCTGTATACAAGAAACACACCTCATCAACAAAGATAGTCATTACTTCAGAGTAAAGGCCTGGATAAAGATTTTCCAAGCAAATGGACCCAAGAAGCAAACTGGAGTAGCCGTTCTAACATCTAATTAGATAGACTTAAAATCAAAATAGGAGGTCCTCCCCTATCAGTGGACTTGGAAAGGGGCAGGGAGGAGATGAGGGAGGGATGGGGGGACAGGGAGGGAATGTGGGAGGGGGCTACGGCTGGGATACCTAGTATATAACCTGTGATTAATATAAAATAAAAGTTTAAAAAAAGAGCCCTAACTGAGATACCAGGTTAAAAGTCAGTTTTTTCAATAAGAATAAAGAGCCAACATTTAATGCAAAAGAACTACAGGATTTCTAAAACATGGAAAATCTATTAAAAAGATGAAACCTCAATCTTTTCACACACACATACACACACACACACAAAACAAAATAAGGAAGGATCATCAGAGGAAAATTCCACTAAGATGATATCTCAGTTCTGAATAACTATGTCCCAAATGCAAGGGCACACACATTCGAAGAAGAAACATTACTAAAGCTTAAACCATACATTGAAACATACACATTAACAGTAAAAGATTTCAACACTTCACCCTCATCAATAACAGGTCATACAGGCAGACACTAAACAGAGAAATAATGAAACTAATAGATGTTATGAATCAAATGGACCTAACAATATCTATAGAACATTTCATTGAAACATAAAAGAATATACTTCTTCTCAGCATCTCATGAAACCTTTTCCAAAAATTACCATGTACTCAGTCACAAAGTAAGTCTCAACAGATATAAAAAAAATGAATTAACACCCTGTATCTTACCAGACTACAGAAATCCTACACTGATTTCCTATAGCATTTTCTACACAGAAATCTTATAAACTCATGGAAATTGAACAACTCTCTACTCAATGACCACTGGGTCAATGAAGAAATTTAAAAAAAAAAAAGAAATTAAACATACCATAGAATTAAATGAAAATAAAGATGCAACATACCCAAACTTACGGGACACAACCAGAACACTGCTAAGAGTACATAACACTTAGTTCATAACACTATGTGTCTTCAAAAAGAAATTGGAGTGATCTCATACTAGCAAACAGTACACCTAAAAGCGCTAGAACAAAAAGAAGCAAACATACATAAGAAGTGTGAACAACAGGAAATAATCAAACTCATATCTGAAATCAATAAATTAGAAACATAGAGAACAATACAAAGAATAAACAAAATCAAGAGTTGGTTCCTCAAAAAATCTGAGTACAAGGGTCTTTCCTGAGACTGATCCTCCAACCAAGGACCATAGATGGAGAAAACCTAGAACCCCTGCACAGATGTAGCCCATGGCAATTCAGTGTCCAAGTGGGTTCCATAGTAATGGGAACAGGGACTGCCTCTGACATGAAATGATTGGCCTGCTCTTTGATAACCTCACCCTGAAGGGGGAGCAGCCTTACGAGGCCACAGAGGAAGACAATGCAGCCACTCCTGATGAGAGCTGATAGACTAGGATCAGAAGGAAGGAGAGGAAGACCTCCCCTATCAGTGGACTTGGGAGGGGCATGTGTGGAGAAGGGGGAGAGAAAGTGGGGTTGGGAGGTGAGGAGGGAGGGATTTATGAGGGGATACAGAGTGAATAAAGTGTAATTAATAAAATTAAAATAAAATAATATTTTTTTAAAAAGAGTTGGTTCTTTGAGAAAATCAACAAGATAAACAAACCCTTAGCCAAACTAACTAAAAGACAGAGAGAGACTATCCAAATTAACAAAATCAGAAATGAAAAGGGAAACATAACAATAGATACCCAGGAAATCCAAAGAATCATTAGATCTTACTTCAAAGCCCTGTATGGAACAAAATTGGAAAATTTAAATGAAATGGATATTTTTCTTGATAGATACAACTTACCAAAATTAAATCAAGGTCAGATAAACATTTTATAGACATATAACTTCTAAGGAAATAGAAGCAGTCATTAAAAGTCTCAAAACAAAACAAAACAAAAACAAAAACTGACCTGGAGAGGACAGGAGTTCTGCAAGGACCAAATATATCAGGGCATAGGGGTCTTTTATGAGACTGTCTCTCCAACCAAGGACCAAGTATGGTTATAACCTAGAACCCCTGCTTGTATGTAGCAAATGGTAGCTCAATACCCAAGTGGGTACACCAGTAAGGGGAACAGGGACTATTTTGGACATGAACTCAATGGCTGGCTCTTCGACCTCCCCGCCCCTGAGGGAGGAGCAGCCTTGCTAGGCCACAGAAGAGGACATTGCAGCCATTCCTGAAGAGACTTGATAAGCTAGAGTTAGATGGAAGGGGAGGAGGTCCTCCCCTATCATTGGACCTGGAAAGGAGCAGGGAGGAGATGAGGGAAGAAAGGGTGGGATAGGGAGGGAATGGGGGAGGGGGCTATGGATGGGATACAAAGTATATAACCTGTGATTAATATAAAATAAAAATATTAAAAAAACAAAAAACAAAGAACAAAACAAAAACTGCCCAGTACCAGATGATTTTAGTGCAGAATTTTATCAGACCTTCAAAGAAAAACTAATAGCAGTACTTCTCAAACTATTCCACAAAACAGAAAGAGAAGGATCATTGCCAAACCCATTCTATGAGGCAATAGTCACCCTGATACCTAAACCACATAAAGACTTAACAAAGAAAAAGAATCTCAGACCAATTTCCCTTATGACTATTGGTGCAAAAATGCTCAACAAAATACTCACAAACTGAATCCAAGAACACATCAAAAGCATCATCCACCATGATCAAGTAGGCATCATCCCAGGGATGCAGGGATGGTTCAATATATGAAAATCCATCAATATAATCTACCATATAAACATACTGAAGAAAAGGCACATCTCAGATGCTGAAAAAGCCTTTGATAAAATCCAACTCCTTCACAATAAAAGTCTTTGAGAGATCAGGGATAAGAGATGCATACCTAAACAATAAAGGCAATATACAGCAAGCCAATAGTCAACATCAAATCAAATGGAGAGAAATTTAAAGTAATCCCACTAAAATCAGGGACAAGACAAAGCTGCCCATTCTCTCTGTATCTATTCAATATTTAATATGTGAAGTTCTTGCTAGAGCAACAAGACAACTAAAGGAGATAAAGGGGATACAAGTTGGAAAGGAAGATGTCAGAGTATCTATTCACAGATAATATGATAGTATACGTAAGTGACCCCAAAAATACTACCAGAGAACGCCTACAGTTGATAAACACCTTCCACAAAGTGACTAGATGGATGCAAATTAACTCAAAAAATATCAGTAACCCTCTTATTTACAAACAATAAAAGGGCTGAGAAAGAAATTAGCCACAGTAGCCACAAAGACTTTAAAATAGTTCAAGTACACAACAAGGACATTTGCTCAACTATGTTCGTGGCTGCTTTATTTGTAATAGCCAGAACCTGGAAACAACCCAGATGTCCCTCAGTTGAGGAATGGATACAGAAATTGTGGTTCGTTTACACAATGGAATACTACTCAGCACTTAAAAAGGAGGAAATCATGAAATTCGCAGGCAAATGGTGGGACCTGGAAACGATCACCCTAAGTGAGGTATCCCAAAAGCAGAAAGAAACATATGGTATATACTCACTTATATAGACCTATAGGATAGGAAGGTCAAGCTGAAATCTACACACCTAGGGAGGATATACAGGAAGGAGGACCAACATTGGTATGATCAATGCTCGTTTGGACGAACAAATGGGATGGACATTGAGTGGAGGAGAAAACAAGCAACAGGACAGGAGCATGCCAAGGAGGACCTCTGGGGGGTCAATGTGGCGATGTATCAGAGCAGATATTAAGACTCGTGATCAAGCCTTTGGCAGAGGGCAAGAAGTGATGATAGAAATGGAGGAGGTTGGTGAGACTTGGGGAGAACAAGAGCTACACAAAGACCAAACTGAGCAGGGCACAGGGGTCTTGCATGAGACGGTTCTACAACCAAGGACCACGTGTGGATGTGGCCTGGAACCCCTGCTCAGATGGGGCCCATGATAGCTCAGTGTCGAACTGAAGACGCTAGTGAGGGGAACAGGGACTGTTTTAGTCATGAACTTGATGGCTGACTCTTTGACCCTCCCCCATACATGCTGGGGAGTGACAGACTGGCTAGATCCCAGGGGAGGACATTGCAGCCAGCCCTGAGGAGACAGGATGAGCTGGGGTTGGATGGAAGGGGAGGAGGTCCTCCCCTGTTGGTGGACTTGGAGGGGGCGGGGAGGAGATGAGGGAGGGAGGGGGAGGGTAGGAGGGAATGAGGGAGGGTGCTACACTTGGGATGCAAAGTACCTAACCTGTGATTGATACAAAAATAAATTAATTAATTTAAAAAAGAGAGAGAAAATAGCTTGGTGCAACTCTAACCGAGCAAGTGAGAGTCCAAGTAGCAGGGGTCATGGAGACTGAAGAGGACACCCTCTAACTAAAAAAGACTCCTAGTTGGGAGAGAGGAACACCAACACACTCACAGAAATTTTGACTGCAAAAATACCCTGCCTACAAGATGTGCAGGAATAAAATAGAGCAGAGATTGAAGAAATATCCAGCCAGTGTCTGGCCCAACCTGAGACCCACCCCATGGGAGAGAGCCAACCCTCCGACACTATTAATGATACTCTGCTATGCTTGCAGATGGGAGCCAGGCATTGCTGCCCTCTGAAAGGCTCTAGCCAGCAGCAGATCAAAACAGATGTTGAGACTCACAGCCAAACATTAGGTAGGGTGCAGGGAGTCTTGTGGAAGAGTGGGAGACAGAATAGAAAGACCCAGAGGGGACAGAAGCTCCACATGAAGACCAACAGAGTCAACTAACATGGGCCCAGTGGGGAAGAGACTGATGCACCAACCAAGGACCATATATGCTTGGACTGGACCTAGGTCTCCAACAAATATGAAACTGATGGGTACCTTGGTTTTCATGTGGGTCACCTAGAAAAGGGAGTAGGGCCTGTCTCTGAAAATGGGCTCTGTTGCCTGCTTTTCAGTCACTTCCCCTTGGCAAGGTTGCCTAGCTAGGCCATAGAAGAGGATGGGCTCAGTTCTGATGTGACTTGATGCGCTGGTATGGGTTGGTTGGAGGCTCCCTTTATCTGATGAGTAGGAGAAGGGGGGCAGGGGGCAGGGCGAGGGAGGGAGGGACTGGGAGGAGAAGAGGGAGGGGCAAAATAAATAAATAAATAAGATGTGGTCTCTGGCTGAGGGTGCAGCTCGGAGGGATACTGATTGCTTATCATGTGCCAGGTCCTGGGCTAAATTTCCAGCTCTGCAAAAGAACACAAGAAAATTAATCAAAGCACTTTTAACTATGTTTAGTGGTTGTAATCTCATGCCCTTGGGAAGTTGAGCCAGGAGTCTAGACTACCTAGGGAGAGCTTATCTCAAAAAATAAGAAAAGGAAGGAAAGAATGAAGAAAATTAAGGATAAGCAAAATGGCTTAGTAAGTAAAGCCACCTGTTACCATGACTTTTCGACCTGAATTCGATCTCTGGCACTCACAGGGCGGAAGAAGAAAAAGCGACTGCTACAAGTTGTCCTCTGACCTCCATATGTGCATCATTATACATCAGAACACACCACCCACACACACCAAATAAATTATAAATAAATAAGTGCTTTAAAATAAAAAATTAAATCAGTCCTCTATTAAACAGGACAAAAATAATATCAAAATAAAGGATGATTCTGCAAATAAAAGCAAGGCATTTGAGCAAAGGTCTTCACTGTAGCATTTTTTTTATTTTTCAAAAAAGAAAAGAAAATAAAGGAGGGAAATCATTTGACTGTCCAATAGTAAAAAGAAAAAAATTAAAGTTTGGCCTAAGTACAGGAGACTGGCATAAAGTGAAGAAGGTACAGTTCACATAGTAGAAAAATGCATTTTTACCATGGGAACAATTGGCAAAGTATTCTCTGAGGGACCTTCTCCTGCAACGGAGGCCTGTTTAGGTATTTATCCAACACTCTGAGTACTGAACTTAACTTATAAGTAAAGCTAACTTAGAAGCATCTGTAAAGAAAGACAGAGCAACAGTTACTTCTAAGTATTGAAAATTATAACTAAGATAACAAAAGTGCATTTTTAATTTCCCCATTGTTCACTTTAATAAACCCATAGGATTCTGAAATCAGAGGGTAATGAGATCATTCTAACATGTCATACTTTCTTTAAAATGTCACCCTGTGGTCATGCTTTTCTCCCATAAATTACAAAATGTTATGTTTTTTTGTTTCTCAAAACTCCTTAAGAACTAATAATAGCCAGAGTTTCAGCTGCCTCCCCCAGCCGCCTGACAATTGTTCCAGGCTAATTAAAGCTCTTTGATGCATGACCTGTGATTTCAGCCAGCTTCCTGGATGCTTCAGAGACAGCAGGAAGAAGAGTTTGAGGTACAGGGTGTGGTTCCAGGATGTGCCTTCGCCTCTGAGTCTCCAAGCCACTCTGAGATGCAAAATCAAAACTCTTCCAGGTATCAGGGACATGTGGTGTGGAGGAACTGTACATGAGAGAGTCACTAAAGCCAAGCTACACCACGCCTTACGTCTTGCTTGAATGCTTTTCCCCCATTTGTGCGCGTTAGTGCATGTGCACCTGTGGTGTGTGTGTGTGTGTACTTCACAACAGAGGACAACTCTGGCTTTTATCCACAGAAATACCATCCACGTCCTTTAAAACAGGGCCTTTCATTAGTCCGGAATTCACCAACTGTGCTAGGTTGACTGGCCAACAACTTCCAGGGGTTCTTCTGTCTTCTCCTTGGTGCTGGAATTACCAAGTACACCACCATGCCTGTCATGTTTGCCTGTTTGTGTTTTCAAGGCAGTCTTTCTCTGTGCAGTCATGGCCATCCTGGAACTTGCTCTGTACACCCGGTTGGCTTCCAACTCAGAGATTCACCTGCCTCTGACTCCTGAGTACTGGGATTAAAGGCATGTGTCACCACTGCCTGACTTCTGTCACTTTTTAAGTAATCTTTAAAAAAATTATATATTGATATTGAAAGATAGCAATGACCATTGATTGTTAATTCCTGTTACTTTGTTGTAATTGTTGGTGGTGTTAAGTGTGTGTTTGTGTTTTCCTTCTTTGGGTTATGCTTGTCTGAAATTATTTATTGCCTGCATTTTTTGTGAACTTAGTTAACCTCCTAGGGTTGGAATTTTCCTTCTAGTAACTTCTGTAAGGCTGGATTTGTGGAGAGATATTGTTTAAATATGACTTAATCATGAAATACTTTCTTTTCTCCTTTTAGTGATTGAAACTTTTGCTGGGTATACTGCTCTGGGCTGTCATCTATGGTCTTTTAGAGTCTGCAACACATCTGTCCAGGTCCTTCTGGCTTTTAGAGTCTCCATTGAAAAGTTGGGTGTAATTCTAATTGATTTGCCTTTACATGTTATTTGGCTTTTTTTCTCTTGCAGCTTTTCATATTCTTTCTTTGTTCTCTGTGTTTATTGTTTTGATTATTATGTGGTGAGGGTGCTTTCTTTTCTGGTCCAATCTATTTGGTGTTCTGTAAGTATTTTGTTCCTTTATAAACATGTCCTTCTTTAGGTTAGGAAAATTTTCTTCTATGATATTATTAAAAATATTTTCTGTGCCTTTGAGCTGGGAATCTTCTCTTCTATTCCTATTATTCTTAAGTTGGTCTTTTCATAGTGTCCCAGATTTTCTGCAGTTTTGTGTCCAGAATTTTTATTAATTTAACATTTTCTTTGACCATTTTAACTAGTTCTTCTAGAGAGTCTTCAGCACCCAAGATTCTCTCTTGCATCTCTTGTATTCTTTTAGTGATGCTTGTTTCTATAATTCATGTTCACTTACCTAGATTTTCCATTACCAGAATTCCCTCAGTTTGCATTTTCTTTATTGCTTCTATTTCCATTTTCAGTCTGGAACAATTTTACTTGTTTCTATCAACTCTTTTTTTTTTTTTTTTGCTTTCTTGACATTTTAAGGGCTTTATTGATTTCCTCCAATTTTTGATTTATTCATTTCCTCTTTAAGGACCTCTATCATTTTCATAAAGTTAATCTGGGGCTGGATTTCTGGCTAAGTGCTTGGCTTCTGATTTGACCAGGGGTCCTTTGGGCTTCATGACCTAGCATCTGATAGAGTAGGAGGCTTCTGCCTGCTTTTCAGAGAGCTGGTTTATCCTCTGGAGGGGTAGGAAGCTTCCACCAGAGGTGTTGGTCAGGATGTGGTAGCAAGGGGAGGAGAAGCATTTGGAGTTATGCTGGGCAGGTAAAGCAGTGTAGGGTGCCTTACTTGGTTTCAGGACTCTGGCCTTAGTGAAGTAACCCAGACCCAGAAATACAATCATGGTATGTACTCTCTTATAAGTGAATATTAGCTTTAAAGTAAAAGACAATCGTGCTTCAATTGACAGATATAGAGAGATTAAGAAACAAAGAAGGCTTAAGGGGGAACACAAGGATTTTTCTGGGAAGGGGATATAGAATAGATTTTGAAGGTGGACTGAGAGGTGGTGGCGATGGGAACAGAGGAGAGCAGATGGAAGGGGTGGAAGGAGAGAATAGTGGGACAGAGGATTGGAATTGGGGGACATTTCGAAAGTAAGGTAGATACCTAATGCAATGGAAATTCCATTGAATCTACAAGAGTTACATTAGATGAGACTCTTACTAATGAGGGACTTAGAGCCTGAACCAACCATGCTCTACAACCAGGTAAGGACTCAAATAGAGGGATTAGAACACCAGCCCTGCCACAAAACCTCTGACCTGCAGGAAGTGCTTGGACCAGAGCCTAGCATAATCATCATCAGAGAGACTTCATCCAGCAACTGGTGGGAGCAGATGCAGAGTCCCACAGGCAAATTAGGCAGAGCTCAAGAGAGTCCTGTAGGGGAAGGTGAGGAAGGTTTGGAGAAGCCAGAGGGATGGATCAAGGACACCACAACTACATGGCCTACAGAATCAACTGAAACTCAAGTAGGCTTATAGAGAGCAGGGAGCCTGTGTGGATCTGACCATCGTCCTTTGCATGTTATGGTTGTGTAGCCAATATTCTTGTGGGATTCTTAAAGTGAGAGTGGGAACTGTCTCTGACTCTTGCCAGTCTTTGGGACCCTTTCCTCATACTGGGTTGCCTTGTCCACCCTTGATGTGAGAAATATGACAGATCTTATTGCAGCTTGTTGTGCTGTATTTGGTTGGTGTGAGGAGAGGTGAAGTGGGACATGGATCCTGGAAAAAAGAGGAGTTGGGGCTGGAAACACTGGAGGTTGGAGGAAGAGGAAACTGCAGTCAGGCTGTAAAATATGAATTCTAGAAACCAAACTTGGGCCCTCATGTTTGTTCAAGCACTTTACTGACTTCCCCCTTCCCTCCTCTCTTCTTCCTTTTCTTCTTCCTTTGAGTGTTCTTACATTTTACAAAGACTCCTCAGTTCTACACGAATGGAACCACCCTTCCAAACTTCAAGGAAAAACATAAGAATTCACCTCTAAAGGATTTCTTATTACATTAAGTACTTATACTGAAAATTGTGAAACATGATCGATCAGAATCATATTTCATTAGATATGATGGGATGTATAAGGCATGGCTCCTTTTTACAACAGAATTCTCATCAGTGCCTAAATGCCATCCCAATTACCTCTGCCTGACAAAACATCTTTCAACCCACAGCTGCATGGAATTTCTTTCAAAGCCACCATTCTCTATTATTTCTGCTTTTCCATAATCAATCTGTCTGATTTTGTTCATTTCCTTCTCCCACAGTCTGATTCTTTCCCTGTCAATAGTCTGTTGGATGTGCATTCTAAAGACCAACAAGAATCTAGTGGCATGAAGTCCAAGAGCTTCCCCATGTGTCCTCACAGGAGCAGGAGAGATCACCTGCTGCCTGCAGAGCCTTCCTTGCCTGTTCACAAGCTGCTTACATCTGCTCACATCGGTCTTCAATGTTTGTCTTTTCTTGACCCTTGATATTCCTCTTATCAACCAATTCTCCTAGCTCCATCTGTTTTCTTTTTTTTACTTTTTTATTTTATTAATTACAGTTTATTCACTTTGTATCCCAACTGTACCCCCTCTTCTATCCCCTCCCAGTCTCACTCTCTCTTTTTTTTTAATTTTATTAATTACTTGTCTTCTTATATTTGTGATCCTTAAATGTGGACTTTCAGTTCACTTGTCTCCTGTGCTGATAACATTCTGAAAGAGCTTCTTCAGCCCCACTCTATCCCATCCCAAAATCTAGCCGCAACCCTCACTTTCCAGCAAGGAATTGGTCCTCATGACTATAGCCCATTTCTCTTCCTATCTCTGACATCAGGATGTCCATACCTACATTATCTTTGTGAGAATCCTTCTAAATCAGGCACATTCAGTATCCCTTAGGATCCAAAGAGAAACATGGGGCATTCAAGTAATAACTGTCCCTCCTAAAAACCCTTCACTGAGACATTCAAAGAGACTCTCACCATCCGTATTCAAAATCCCAAGGCTTATGAATATGAAGCAGCGTGTAGCCCTGAACTGGCACCGTGAATAGACTGCATAGGCATATCCAGGCTCTGGTTTGTGTCAGAGAATTCCAGACCACACAAACTAGGTGGATAAATCACAGTTGTCATGTGAGCCACAGTCCCAATACATGATCTTCCTACATGTGCATCTCCAACCAGTAAGAAGGCCATGTTTCCCTCAAAGTGTGACTCTGCTTTTATGAAAGTCAAAGGATGGGCCTCCTACCTTCTTGAAGTTTCTGTGTATTGGTATAGTTTAAACTCTATAGAACTATTTGAAACAAGAAAGCTGAACAGCATAGAGACTCAAGATAAGACCTTGAATGGTAGATTGGAGTTTTGCTCGAATTTAACAGTTGAGCATTTACTAATTGATCTTAAGAAAATTCTTTACTCCTGTTCTCTTAAAGTGGGGTCACAATCATGATTTTTTTAAATCAGTCTCTGGAGTTCTAAGCATTAGTAAAGTGAAGTGTCTGCAGCCAGGTTGGCCTGTGGCTGAGTCCTGGCTCCTGCTGAGTCTAGTGTTTCAGTCTCTTCCATCCCTGTATGCAGTAAAAGTTGCACCTCCTCCGCAGTCCTCACCATACCTCTCCTCGCTGGCATCTTTTGGACTAACGTGTGTTGCTTTGAATATTGCATTTCTGCAATGATCCCCAGGCGCTGACCCCTCTTTGAGCATCTGCGAGATTCCACATTTTTCATGCAATCGATACTCTTATTGGATGCTTGAAGAATGTTTTCAGCTAGCAAAGGGAACCCAGAGAAAGGTGTTTCCACAGACTCTAGATCTTTACTAAATCACCACCCCTTTGGGCCTGTATTCACAGCTTTGTGTTGGAATGCAGCAGAACCTGGCATGGGGCTTTTGAAAAACCTTCACTGACTTCCTGTTACCCACAGACTAACAGCCCAGAAATATTGGTGTGTAAAGTCTCTGGACATTGCTTGCACTTTGAAGCTGTTAACAGCATGAACTGTCGTGTAACATGTGGTCCACATATACGCTTGTCTCTGTCCTTCTAGGCAAGGAGCTCTGCAGTGAATTTCTCTCCCTTGTGGCCTACTGTGGCTGGCACAACAACCATCCATACTCTTCAGGCTTCAGTGGGGTTTTGATTCTTCTGGCAACAAGAAAAACAGACCCAGATGTGTTAAGGTGACACGCCTGTGACTTCATTTGTCTTGTACAGGTCCAAAGAACTCTCAGATTGAGTAAGAGCTCTGTTTTTGCCCCCTGCCCTCCTTCCTTGAATAGTTTTCTTGAGTTACATTTCACATGCCACAAAATGTTCTCATTTAAAATGTATAATTCAATGCACTGAATATCCACAACCTTGTGCAACACTCTACACTCACACTCTAGAAAATTCTGGCCACTCCCCCACTGGAAACCTCATATACCTCAATAACCACTCAGTTCCTACTCAAGTGTATCTCAAGAGGCTAACTGAGCCTCAATCAGAATGGAATCTGGTTGTCCTTCGCTGATGGTGGGGTCACAGAGTGTGTGCTTCTGGGGGAACCAGAATTGAACTCTGATGCCCTGCCCTGTAGCTTTGGTTTCACTGCCAAGTTTATAAACAGTGTCCCAGACTGACCAATGAGCCACAGCCTACAGACAAATGTAAACATTAGTCAACGATGAATAGGCAAGATTGCATCCTCATTTACATAAAACCCACCAAGCAGCATTAAACACTTTGAAACCACTCATTTGTGGGACCTGCTGGGGAGGATGTTGTATAGAAGACTCCCTCTTTTTCCTCCATCCCAGGTTCCCCTTCAGTTTGTGCAAAAGGATGACTTTACTCAGTTTGACCACTGCTTAGTGCAAACAAGACTTCTTTTTATCTTCTAGTCTTTCCTCGTGAGGGTCCGAGACTCTCCATCCAACGTACCCTGCAGTCTCTTGATTGGCTGGTTCTGAATGTTTCAAGTGAGTGGAGTACTTCAGTATGTGGCCTTCCTTTATGATTGGCATCATTGACTGGTCTTCATGATTCCAAGAGACACCACATTATCATCTGATTTAGCATTTTGTTCATCTTTATTGATGAGTAATATTCCTGTGTGTAGTTATGTTCCCTCTATTTGTCCACATAAGGACCATAAAGACTTATTTTCCCTTTGGAGTTAACCACTTTCAATATTGTGTGGATATAGTCCTAATGAGGCTCCACAAGCAGAAGGCAGTTCCTGGAGTTGAGTGTGTGATGTTCAGGGCTTAGCAGGTACCCATTGCTGCATCCTGCTCTGCTGGTTTCTTTGCCTGTCAACAGTCTCTGGGTCTCTGCTCTTCAGTGATGATGTCTTCCTTCTCTGTTTAGCTCTTGTCATTCACTGAGTTGTGGTATGCTTTGTGCCATGGGGGATTTTGCTGAGAGGTCTCTGACTGCTACCTTGGAACATCGGAGGCAATACGGTGGGGAGAACAGTGTCCTTTCCTCAGCCATAAGACTCTATTTTCTGACATTTCAGACCAGAAGCAATGTAGGACACAAGCCTCTCCAGTCCCCTGTGTGTGAGCCTGGGGCAGCAGAGGAACAGCTCTCAGCAATCTTCTCTAACTTGAGAAACCATAATCTTGTTGGATTTTCCTCCATCTAGACTCACAGTGCCCAAGGAAGTGATGTTCCTTCCGGGATCCTCTGTTAAAGATTTGTGTAATTCTCTGGGCATAGAAATGAGTAACTGTTTGTTTGAAAAGTAATTATTTTGGAGGCTGTAGATTAAAATGAACAAATATTACCTCACAAAAGTATTATTCAATTGAATCTACAACCTGCCAAATAGTTTTTGCCTTTCTTTCATTTTGTTCATGATATGTTCTATTCAAGTTGAAGCACCCTTGTGGACATACAGATTCCCCACCACCTCTCCTGTGTTTATGATACCATGTCATCATGGTTCCTTCTCACCTTCATCTTCCTTCCCTACACTAAACTTCCGGATGTGAACACAGGCAAGATACCAACATATGCTGGCGAGTGCCTCATGTATTTTTCTGCACACTCAGAGACTCCATCCATTACAGACAGAAGTCTGGTGCTTCATCGCCATTGTGATGAATGTTGACTTAGCACAAGAAAAAAAAAACTAATTAAAGATGTGGAAAATAAAAACGTGGTTGATTTAAACAGGCAAAGGGAATTATCCTGGTTTTGTATGCACTATCTAGACAGTGATGGAGTCCTTCGAATCAATTAGTTTTTAGAAATCAAACAAATGATCATCTTAGTCTTATCTTCATATGATGAGCAAAGGTTTGGTGAAAGAACGGCCAACATAATGTGAGAAAACTGGCTTTTAAGAGATTTTTATTCTCTTAAAATGTTTCTCAGATGTTTCTGTCTTTCTGTGTTCTCTCTCTCTCTCTCTGTCTCTCTCTCTCTGTCTCTCTCTCTCTCTCTCTCTCTCTCTCTCTCTGTCTCTCTCTCTCTCTCTGTCTCTCACTTTTAGAGAGCTGCAGCCTGGCATTACTAGCTGAATAGGTTGACTTAATTCATGATGGTTCTGTGGCATCTGCAAGGGAGGGTTTTCCCCTTTTCTTCTTCACAATGCCTGTGCTCCATAGTTCCATTTTGGAGTTTATCAAGGCAATGCTCTCACAGCGCTGCCCCCAACCCTGTTTGCAGACAAGTTCTACTCGAGTAAGCTGTATTTAGACAACCATATATTTCATTTAGACCTTTTGCAATGACTGGGCCAAGGTCAGTTTCATATTCTGCTGAAATCATAGAGCGACACTTGAGATAAACAGAATGTTTACTCTCTCCCTGTGAGCCCAGGCTGATATGTAAATTCATCCTTATTCTTTCATCAAATTTGCATTTTCCCTCTTAACCAAACACCACGGGGATCCAAATCAAACAGTTTTAATGATGGTCAACTCTTTCTGACCGATGGCCATATCAGAGGAAAAAAACTGCAATTTAGATTAAAATGAAAAGCTTGATGCAACATAACTTTCCTCTCCAGGTTGCCGGTAATTGGAGAGGTGTTTTGATGCTTCACTGCTTAACAGTAATTACCACAGCCTCTGACTGTAGGAGCCTTCTCCAGGGCCCCCTTATCTCCTACAAACACGCCGAATTCACCCACCAACCCAATTTTTTTTTTAATTTTAGTTTTCTGGTCAAATAAGGCTCTCTAGCCGATTCTTCGTGTTGAAAGTGAGAAACGAAAAGAGCAGAGTGGAAGACTTGGTTCTCTGAACACTGCTTGGCTACTTGTAGCTAGGAAGAGACACCCAGGAAATAACAGTAAGATGCAGAACCCTGGGTTCTGTGGATGATTGTCTTTCTACATTTCAACTGCAGTGGAGGCTGTCTACTGAGAGAAAGTGTGTCACTAACTCTTAAGGTGATCTGAAAGCCCTTACATAGGAAGCCAAGAGTAGCTAAGTAGCCTGCGGCCCCCTGAAAACCCAGAGCCGAAGCCTAAATCTCTCTGAAGCAGTTAAACAAAAGGGAGCGTCTGAGAACTGAGGGGTACAGTTAGTACCTGTGTTTGTCCTTGATTTTTTTCTGAACAAAGGGAACGATTTCTCTGTCCTGAGTCTGCAGAACACTGGGGATTCAGGAACGGGACCACACAATTCATTGTTGTTGGGGCTGGGTGTCAAACTCCAGTGAGGTCCCCGGGAAAAGTCAGAGCCCCTTGGCTTTTTATCCCTGCAACTTGGACTGCTGGGGCCTTGCTCAGGGAGAAGAGGGCTGCTGGATAGCTTCAATGCCCATCTTGCACTGGGTTTTGTTTCTGCACCCATAAGCGATGTTAGCAAGTTCAAAGCAAGGGGTCTCAGAGACAGGCTCACAAAGGCGGGAGTTGGATAGGGGGGGTGGGGAAGAAAGTGGCATTCTTTCAGATGCTCAGCTCCCGGGTTCTGTTTCCTGTAAGGAATAAAAAATGAAGACTTGGCCCTGAGCCTTGCTAGGTTACTGAAGATCTCCCACTTGGAATGTCAGACACATCAGTAAACGACTCGATCCGGCAACAGAGCTAACATAATTCACGCCATTGACACAACAAGAGGAGTGTCTCTCCCCATCTTCAGTGCTTGTCTTTAGAAAAAAAGACAATGAAGAAAAAGAAAGAAAGGGAAAGAGAAAGCAGAGCAGCAAGGGAGTGTGGGGGGAGAGGCAGAGGACACAGTTTCCTTTTCATCGTGGCTGTCAAATGGCGATCTAATGTGGCTGGGCTGCAGGAGAGCAGATAGCTTCCCCGAAGCCTGGAGTATTCCTGCCATTCAAGGGGCCGGAGGATGCCACACACAGTCTGTTTGTTCAACATAAGCAAACAGATTGTAAACTGGCTGATAATTTTTGTACTGACAATGTCATTTACAGCTGTCAGCCTTTCGTCTGTCTTGTTTGCTTTATTCAAATATGAACCAAGTGGACGTCCCTTCCAGCGCTTTCTTCTGCATTAAAATCACATCCATTCCCTTCCAAGCTGTCTTATCTAAAATTCATTGGAGGCCAATCAGTTGGCTGCATGCTTTGTTGTTTCCATGGAGGCAAGAAGTCTAGTGTGCACTTGCCGGGATTAGGAAGTTTCAGATTTACAGGCTTGAAGTGCAAGACACTTTTGCTGAGGGTTTTTTTTTTTGTTTTTTGTTTTTGTTTTGGTGTTTTTGTTTGTTTGTTTGTTTGTTTTCTTTTGTGGTACAGAGGCAGGACATTTAATACAACTTTAAGTTTGAGCTGGGAAGCGATACTTTAAAGTTCGCCATGCCAGTTTGCTATTCTGATGGACCAATCAATACCCAGCCATTCCTCTTTCCCTGTCGCTCCTGCATTGTGCTATCTTCAAGGCATGCATCGGGCTGCCCGCCCTGCCCTCTGCTAGGAAAACTGCTCTGCTGGCCAGCACTGCTAACCAGCATCCCTCCTTCTAGGAACCTGGTTTGGTTCCTGTGGCCTGACAAGGTATTGCTTACAATTTTCAAAGCTGTCCCACTTTTAGCAGATGTGGCAGTACTTTCTGTTAATGATTTACTTTAGACTGGCTGGCTGGTGCAGGAGCATCAGCATCATCGCATTTGTGTGCGTTCGCATTCAAGTGTGTGCAGGTGCATTCTGTTTGAGCGCACACACAACCTTGAGTGTGATTTCTGACGCACAGTTTTGATTTTGTTACCTTCTCACCACTGCAAAGGCCTGCCTTAAAAAACTATGTTGTTGTTGTTGTTGTTGTTATTATTATTATTATCATTATTATTATTCATAGGTTCTGGGACTCAAACTCAGGTCCTCTTGTTTGCAAGGCAAGCATTTATCAACTAAGCCATCTCTTCAGCCCCTGGCTATGACACATTTTTCAGAGGGTCTTAGTGTGCTTTTCATTAAAATAATAAGTTATCTGCATCAACCCAGACACACATCCACCACAGGGGGAAGGGACTTTCATGCTAAGAAGCTGTTCCCTGATGAAACGTGCTATTTCTGGTCTCTTTTTCACCACAAGAGACATACTGCATGCAACGGGCTATGTTTTGTACAATTCATTGGTTGCACTGGAACTTATAAAGCCCACATCACAGACTATACACTCTGATATGGTTTATGATCATAGCAAGTGGCTTAGAGTTATTTTTTCCTAGGGCTTAAAACAATTGTAACATGAATCAGTTCTAATATGTGAATATTGAGAAATCATAAGCAACAATAAATCATACAACATGTAACATATAAATATAAGTATATGTAAAGTAAATGTATAAGTAAATTTGTGTGAATTAAATTTGCTACTTTCCCTTACTTTGTATTGTACACAACCTCAAGTATTTGTTTACTAACAAGGTGTAACATAAATCCAGGTAGATGGCCAAATGAGTCATATTGGTGAAGCCATTTTAAGAGTTTGAGAACATCTTTGATTTCATGCTGAATGGCACCTTGTGGAAATGGAACAACGGTGAAGCCTTAGAATCCTCTTTACAACTCCCTAATTAAAAGGTACTACGCACTTAGTAAATATGCTAAATGTATAGTACATTAAAGAGTTTGCTAACAGCAAGAGCCCATGAGCTATTACAGATGCATCATGGCATTCACTATTGTGTGAACAAGGGGGGAGCCGGTGCCCTTGTCTGTTCTTCAAGACAGAATGCTATCTGCAACCTGTTGACCCAAGGTTAGGATGAACCCTGCCACCTTGGTAGAAGACCACAGTCACTGTAGCTGAATCCCTGATGTTCCCATGGTTTCCCAAAAGTCTTTCTTGTCAAGAGAGAGCCTTTAGTTCCACTTACCATCTCTAGGACATTAATTCTACCTTGGTGAGTGGGAGTATATTTAGCATTCAACTGCCTGCTATTTTAAGTGCCATTAGAATTGTTATCATGTTTTAATATTAATTAAAACAAAAGTGCTTGCATTTACTAAGTTTTCCATTCAATTTAGATGTCTGCTGTCTCTAAAGGTTTTAATCTAGCACCTAACTCCAATCATATTAAAATGAACACTGTGTATGCAAATCTAAAAAATAAGTTCTGATTCTTTTGATACTGAAGCTCAGTTCATGGTGATATTGGTGTTAATAGAGCTGGGAAGATGTTTAGTTTCTCCTTGCATGTGCAGTCGATATATTGATATTTTATTATGATATTTCTCCCCAAGCCCTCAAAAGAAATATCACTAAATACATAAAACTTACTCTTGTAGATATTTAAATTGCTGTAGATATTTAAATTGCTATTTCTAAAATTCATCTGAACCCCAGTTTTAGACCTCACGGTGTACATCTCTCTGAGATGTCCACTGTGATTATCTTAAAAGCAATTTGCCACCCTGGCACACCATTCGGATTTATGACTCAGGAGATTCTGCTAAGGACAGGCAAGAATAGACATTATAACCAGAAAAGGGAAATACCATTCTGTTTGTGTGTGAGTATAGGGAAGAGCTGGAGCATCAGTTTGATCAGGAACACTGGCAGCATTCCTTTCTGTTTGTGTGTGAGTATAGGGAAGAGCTGGAGCATCAGCTTGATCAGGAACACTGGCAGCATTCCTTTCTCTTTGGCATAGGAGAGGCAGACAAAAGACAAAGAGAAAGGTTGAAACAGCAAATAAAACAGAAATGAGCGTATAATCCGAGTAAGTATTTGTAGTGTTTATTGCTATGGTTATACAACACTTCTGCAAAGTTGAAGTTGCACCAAATAATAAAAATAAATTTAGGTCAATAAAACCTCAAAGGAATCAACTAAGAAAGTGAACATTCACAGAACAAAGAGGGCTCATGAATGACGTCTCTGCTATCTTTCCCTGCAGGTGGCTGAAGCTCAAGTGAGGAAGTAATACAGCAAGAAGGGAGAATGAGAGGGCATTGAGGAAACCAAGAAAAGCAGATGGGGATGGAAAAAGAGATACAAGGAAACTACATAAAAACTAAGCTTTCACATTGTTTAAGTATTTTATGGTCATTTCCTGGTGGCTCCTGAGCACAATTTGTGTATACGTGTGTGTGTGTGCGCGCGCGCGTGCGCCTCAGAACATGAGTGGAGAACAAAGGGCCGAAGTCATGTTTCTCCCTTCTACCACGTGGGAATTGGGGATAGAACTCAGATCTCCTGACTTGATAACAATGAGCCTTACCTACTGATCCATCTCACCAGCCCTCTATGCAAGCTTCCTCTATGCAAGCCCACTATGTCTTCATTTGTGATACGGATGTAACATAGCCCTGCTCATCCAGTTGTCATAAGTGGACAGATAAGTCACAATGACTGCAGCATGTGACAGAATCAGGTACAATAAAATGTTGCCACTCTTCACTGTGTGCCCAGACCCTGCATGCATTCTCTTCTTTTCATGGTCTTTGAAGATACCTAATAGAAGACACAGGGTGTTGCAGGGGGGAATCAATGACAGTGCCTTAACAAAATACCATTAGAATGAAACAGCAAAATTATAGGCAACAACAACAACAAACCAAGTGGGTCTACCTCAAAGCTAAAAGCTTCTGCAGTGCATAGCAAATTACAGCAGAAGAAACACCCTACAGAATGCACAAAATACAAATTTGGAAAGAGGCTAATATTCAAAACATGTAAAGATCCCATACAACTCAAGAGCAAAAGAACTCTCATGTTTACAGTATGCAAAAACAGAATAGATGTTTCTTCAAAGGAGACACAATCACCAATAGGTATATAGATATGTATATATGAGTGTGTGCGTCCATCTATGTGTTATATAAAAATGTGTTCAACATCATTTTTGAGGAAATGCAAGTCACAACTAAACTGAGCTGCTAGCTCATACATCTTAAGAAGGCCATTCCTAAATAGACAGGAAATGTTAGTGAGGATGTGGAATAAAGGAAACCCTGGTATACAGCTGGTAGGAGTATAGTATGGTGCAGCTATTATATAAAAACAGTATGAAGAATTCTCTTAAAAATTAAAACTAGAATGATCCTACGACCCACTTCTGGTTAATAACCAAATGAAAGAAAATAGATAAGAGGCTAAATAAATTAAATTAAAAATAAATGAATGAAAAAAACTATGCACAACTCTACGTTTTCTGCAGCATTAATCATAACTAGAAAGATATGGGAATAACCTAGATATTCACTAAAGACACATGAATGGGCAGAGGAATTTGGCAGACTTTCTAGCCATGTAACTGGCCATTATCTAGCCATTTAAAAGGAGACAGTTCTGCCATTTCTGACAATGTATGTGAACAAGGACAATGTTATGGTGCATGAAAAAATATCCTCCATAATTTTACTGATGTTAAGAATCTAAAATCACAAGACCAGAGAAGGACTGGTGGATATCACTTCCAAGGAGGTAGAAAAAGTGAGGAGATTGTCGGGGAGTACAAACCTTGACACAATATGAACACATTCTGGGCATCTCATGTATACATATGGTGACTGCAATCACTAGTATTTCATAGTGTTTATTTAAAACTTGATTAGAGCCAGGCCTAGAAGTTCACACTGTGATCCCATCATTCTGGAGAATCAGTTCTCAACCAGTGAATCAAAAACCCACTTAGAGTTGAACAACCATTTCATGGGGACTCCTAAGACCATTGGAAAACACAGGTACTTAAATTATGATTCATAACTATAATTACATAGTTACAGCTATGAAAGAGCAATGAAAATAATTTTATGGTTGATGGTCATCCCAACACTAGGAACTATATGAAAGGGTGGAATCCTGAGGAAGGTTGAGAGCCACTGCTCTAGATGTTGAGACATTTGGATTGCTGTAAGTTTGAGGCCAGCCTAGGCTACATAGTGGGTCCCAAAGTTTCCTTCTAGCCTGGGCTATAGAGTTAGCCCTTATATCACAAAACCAGAACAATGACAAAAAAAAACTTGGTAAGAGATGAGGTTTCATCTGTCCTCAGTGCTGTCATGGTAAACTTACATGGTGGTGGT
This sequence comes from Pachyuromys duprasi, assembly GCA_028658305.1. Classification (NCBI taxonomy): domain Eukaryota; kingdom Metazoa; phylum Chordata; class Mammalia; order Rodentia; family Muridae; genus Pachyuromys; species Pachyuromys duprasi. Next base: position 143,798,233 of record CM053766.1, on the reverse strand, counting down.
TGGATTACATAGAGATCATTGATTCTAATAAAATGCTTGTGTTGATTTTGCTGAACATTTATATTCATAGTTAAATATTTGGGGGTGTGATTACATGGTTGTGATTCAAATATGACTTTAAAAATCAAACATTATCTAATTCATGAATGCTATGAAACTCAAAAGGAGCTGCTTACCTCATTGATAAGTATAGCTCCAATGTGAAGACCAATTTATTTGTCTTACTTCTTTAACTGTTCACACACATGTATACAATGTATCTTGATCATATCCACCTCAAATTCCTTCCTCTCTCAAGAGAAAATATTCAAACTAATACATGAGGGCAACTGGGGTTTGCTGTTCTTTTTAAAACCTAATCAAGATTGATCAGTGGGTAAAGATGATTGCCACACAAACCTAGGGATGTGCAGACCCAAGTCAACCTCCAAACCCGAGAAAACTGATCTCCTCATGCCTCTCACATACAAACATACATACATACACACACACACATGCAGACATTCACATATACCAAGAGTAAATTTTAAGAAAATAAACTTGGAAAAAAATTACAAATCTGCCCACATTTTTTCCGCTTTTTCATAGGAAGGAAGACACTACCTTCACTCTTTTTGCTAGCTCCTGCTTTGAGGAATTAATACTCTGTAAACAATCTAAAAAGTGCACTCATGGAAATTCTGACTTAAGAAATGCTTCCTAGGATTTACTTGGAAAGCAATTTGGATTTGTGTGTGTGTGTGTGTGTGTGTGTGAGAGAGAGAGAGAGAGAGAGAGAGAGAGAGAGAGAGAGAGAGAGAGAGAGAGAGAGAGAGAGAACACGAGGGCATTTGAAGGAGTGTCTTGCTATGCTCCTAGGTTGACCTCAAAGTCGCTGCCTTTTCTGCGTCAACTTCTCTATAGCTGCGATTACAGGTGGGTGTCCTCCTGCTAGGGTCTCTCTCTGTCTTCCTAAGTAAAAATACATCTTTTCACTCCAAATAATTATCAATTGGAAGATAATCATAGCAACTGAACTATAGGAATCAATGGAGAATCCAACTTGTGAAAAACATGAACTTCTCATGCAGAATCAGCACATGGTGATGACAATTATTGCCCTGACAGCATTTATTGCTCTAGTTCCTAAGTGATCAGAAGTAGGCGGGAGACTTCAGGCTCTGCCGGTGCGTTAATCATTGTGGCCTTCCCTGATAATCCTTCAGCAGGCTTTGGGCTGGAGGTAAGCAGGAATGACAGGTTTCTAAGGCATGACACAGGCCCGTGAGACTTGTGTGGAGCTGCTAAGATGGAGCCCATTTCTCATCTTAATCATGTTTTGTTATCCACTTCTCTAAAACAGATGAGGCTCTGGCTTGGTTGTCTTCTTATGTTTTTGTTTGTTCACTTTGGTTTGGTTGTTAGATAGGGTTTCTCTGTGTAGCTCTGGCTGTCCTAGAACTGGCTCTGTTCTAGGACAGATTGGGCTGGCCTCAAACTCAGAGAAATCTGCCTGCCCTGCCTCTTAAGTCCTGGGACTGAAGGAATGTACCACCACTGCCTGGCCTCTGGCTTGGATTTTGGTGATGTGTCCTTTCTACAGGTGACCTAGCTTCCTAAGCCTGAGTATAAGTGAAGACTCTAGAGAAGGGTCAGGATTCTCTGAAATACTGTGGCTGAAACTGCTGGACCAGATCTTGTTTTTCTTGGAATCCAGGAAGCACGGTCTTGATAACCCAATGTGTATTTTAATCCAAGGACTAGCTATCAGAATAATTCATTTTGTTTAGCAGTGCCTTGCTGAAGCCAAGGAGGGTAAAGCAAGGCATGACACCTGGTGAAACATTGATGGAAGTTTAGCCTTCAGAAGTGAGAACAGCCCAAGGGTAGCAGAAAGATTTTCACAAACCAGGTATATCCTCTAACCAGCAACCAGATCCCCCCCCCAAAAAAGAAAACAGGGCAAGGGGAATAGATAGGAGATAAGGGAATGCTGTAGGGGAGAGAGGGGGAGAAAGAAGAAGAAAAAAATGAAAGAGGAAGAAGAGGAGGAGAAAGAGATGGACAGCATGAGTCAAGATCCTTATAAACTTACTTTTATCCAATCATAGTGGCTCACTCCTATAGCCTCACTCCCTAGGGCGTGAGGGGAAAAATTTCAAACCCAGTGTCAGCCTGGCTATAGGGCTTATAAGCAGCCTGGACTACAAGGCAAGACTTTGTTTAAGAAAGAAAGAAAGAAAGAAAGAAAGAAAGAAAGAAAGAAAGAAAGAAAGAAAGAAAGAAAGAAAGAAAGAAAGAAGAGAGTGGAGGGGAGGAGAAGAGAAGAAGGGGTGGAGAGATGAGAAGAGGAGTGGGAAGAGGACAGGAATGGAGGGAAGGGGTGGAGAAGAAAACAGAAGAGAAGAGGAGAGGAGAGAGAGAGGAGAGGAGAGGAGAGGAGAGGAGAGGAGAGGAGAGGAGAGGAGAGGAGAGGAGAGAGAGGGAGAGAGAGGAGAGGGAGAGAGAGGGAGGAGAGGAGAGGAGGAAAAAGAAATAGCATGAACATGTCAGTGGATACCCCCAAAGTGTTTCCTTCTAGGTGCTACACCTTCTCCAAATATCCCCACTGCCTTTCAAGTACAGATTCAACTTTGAATCCCAAGTGGAACCAACATTATTCACTCTTTTGTGCCTAGATTCCTTTGTTAAGTCTCATCTTTATGAGACTTTCTGGACTGGCAGTTTAGGGTGGAGAAAGAAAGAAAGAAAGAAAGAAAGAAAGAAAGAAAGAAAGAAAGAAAGAAAGAAAGAAAGAAAGAAAGAAAGAAAGGAAGGAAGGAAGAAGGAAGCACTCTTGCTTCTTGTCCTTGACAACCAGTTCTGTCTTGGTCCAAAGTCAGAAACGTCCTTGGTTCTAACAGCAGCTCTAACCTGGCCAGAAGCCAGAAATAGGGAAAATGTTTAGGGGACTGGTTTGTATTCTGATTTCTTGACATTATTTTTCTCTTACCTCTACATAGAAACTTACTGAGCACAACTGACTGAAAAGTACATGTGATCAGATACTCTATTACCCTGGATAATATGCTCAAAACTCCAGGATAGAGAGGCACATGGATACCTCATGGGTGGGATAACTGGACTGACCAGTTCACACCTTTCTTAGGGATTCTTTTGCTGTGATGAAGCACCATGGCCAAAGCAACTCAGAGAGAAAGAATTTATTTTACTTGTGCTTCCAAGTAACAATCCATCACTGAGAGAAATCAGGGTAGGAACTCAAGCGAGGCAGGAACCTGGAGGCAGGAGCTGATGCAGAGGCCATTGAGGAGTGCTGCTTATTGATCCTCATGATTTCTCAGTCTGCTTTTTTACAGTACCCAGGACCACCAGTGTAGGGATAGCACCACCCACAATGGGCAGAGTCCTTCCACATGAATCACTAATTAAGAAAATGCCCTATAGCCAGATTTTATGGAGGGAATTTTTCAATTGAGGTTCCCTGCTCTCAGATGACTCCAATTGTGTCAAGTTGACCTAAAACTAACCAGCCTATCCCCTATGCCTCAATCCAGTCACTCTTTACTAGCCCCTGGACAAGGATCTCTAGTGATGACTCCTTCTGAGGAGATACTCCTGTATAAAAAGAGCTGCTTCCTGCCTTTCTCTTAAGCAATCACTGATAATAAAACTCCTTTTTGGAACTCACCCTTCCATTCCTTTCAAGTTCCTGAGAAACAGAACCTCAAGACCACTGACTCAGTGTGGCTTTGGCAGCTGTTGATTGTCTAGCACCCCAGTCCCCATATTCATGCTTACCTGAGATGAGAAAACCTTCATAGTTTTTTATGATCTTAACTTTTATCCCATTTCCTTTTGAGCTTGGCAACTCAGTTTCTTTTCATTCTGAATGTTTGTGTGTGTGTGTGTGTGTGTGTGTGCGCGCGTGTTACTATGATCTTCATTCTGTAGATACTACTTTAGGACATGCAGAAGGCTTTTTCCTACACTAGCACCTTCAGGCTTCAAATAAAAGTTTGGAATCTTCTCTTTACTTCCTCTGGTCTCTCCTTAATCTAGTTATTCTAATGAACTTCCAGTGGCCTCTTGGCCGTGTTCCTTTTCCAACAAGACTCACCTTTAAAAATCACAGATCTGATCACATCCTCATCTGACCCTGTAACTTGTTTTCTCTGCATCTAATCGCTCAGAGCCCTCTATGAATGGTCCTTTCTTGTACCCTAATTTTTACACTTTGGGGCATATAACCTCCATTTCCATTCTGGGATTTCCATTTCTGTCACTTCACTCTGAACATTTGATGAAGGATCCTTTAGCTTAACATTCTTTATTTCCATTTGTAATTCTCAGCAGGTGCTAACCCATCCTTGAAGAAACAGCTTACCATACCCAACTCTGTTTCCAAGGCTAAGTGGCACAAACAGCCATTTTTCAAGGCTCTATATCTGTGACTAAACCCTGAATATTGGGCAGCCAGGATCTTTATTTTCACTCCCAGATTCTCCTTTTTGCTTAAGTATTTGCTTTACAGAAACAGGCTAGAGGCTCTATCCCCACTCCCCACATTCCAGAGATACTCTCTATCTATTCCAGAACAATATTTATGGAACAGTAAATCTATCAAGAGACAGCAGAGAAAAATATATGCAAGAGAAAGGAGAATATGAAGTAAACAAGAGCAAACTCTATGTCTTCTTTGTTCCATTTAAGACACATGCCTTTAGTCTTAAAATTTATCACCATTGATATTGAAACATCAGTTTCTTATTTTCTACTATTATTAGCACTTACTGTATGTAGCATAGAGCCTTCCTGACTTGTGGGATTATGTGAAAAGTACGGAAGTGGTTCAATATGTAATTGTATTTATTTGTGCATTGAAGGGATCATCTTATATGAAATTAATATAATCATATAAGTCCAGAATTAGCCAGAAAAATCTCTCCATCACTGCTACTGGCTATGCACACAACATTTCATCTCAGTTGCCTGTATTTTCTCCATGATCTTGGCAGAAAAATATTAACAAGATGCTCCCAAACTCAATAAGGAAGAAATTAGAACAAACTTGTGTGAAATCAAGGAGTGTTTCTGAGACCAATTCCATGTAGAAAGAGGGAGTGAAAAACAGTGAATTCAACTTAGAGTGATAAAAGCTAATCATTTGTATCAACTATACAATCCATCTCTTAGTCTCTTGGTATGTGACCTCAAGATGGTCACCTAAGAAAAAGTTCTATGAAAATGAGAGTGGATTGAGGTTTCTATTGAATTTTAAATAGTTAATTTGTATTCTTCTTGTGTCCTAAGAGACCAAGTCAAAAGCAATGAAGAGCATAAAACAAGAGACAGCTGGAAAAAAAAAAACAGGTCTTGAAATGATCAATGTGATGTTTCATGTCAGCAACTGGAATTTTTTGCTGTGTTACCATCTCGGTTACTGACAGCATGATTTAATGACCCGGTGGCTGCATGAGTTGACATGGCAACGACGGAAAATGCCATAAATATCTGAGTTGTGGACGTGAATGGTATGTTTACATTGTGTGGGGTGGATTGTAGGACATGTGGTGACTGTTGTCCTATCGTTGGAAACGTCTGGAACTGACAGTCGTTTTTTAGAGTCGTTTGGACTAAATGACTCTCAAGACAGACGCTTTACTGCAAGCCCAGGGCTGTGCATTTCTGTGTATATTTGAGAAATTAAACTGGGCATGTAATGGGCTAGGGAAGCTTATCACAATTTGCCATGTGTCATGAACCAGTTGGTGTTCCAGAGTCAAAACCACGTTTCTTCTATACTAAATATAGTACCAAATGATTTCATCCAGAATAGAAACCATTAAACATTTCTACAGATTTACTGAAACCCAAATCTTAGGATTGGAAGATTGTTTTTAAAAATTATTTCTAGATGAATAGTTATTTTATTCCTTAAGTGATATAGCAAAGACAGTAGCATGTTTGTTTTATGTTCCAAGGTCTTTAAGCAAAGCAATTACAGCCACACCTTCTTTGTGTTTAGTTAATTTTTACACTTTCAAAGAGATGTCATGTTTGTTGTGTCGAGTTTAAAAAAGAAGGAAAGAACTGAAAACTGTATTATATTGAGTGCCAACTCCCCTAAAGAAACTACTTGTCAAACAAGACTGGCCAAAGCCCACAATAGTGAAAAAAGACACAGAATACTACCTAGCTGCCTCTCAACCGTGTCTAAAGATTAAAACCAGGATAAGTAGTGTCCTAGGAGCTAAGCTGAGCATAGCTAATTTTCAATGTGATTCTTTTATTATTGTTATTATTATTATTTACACTTTGTATCCTAGCTGGAGCCCCCTCCCTCATCTCCTCCCAGTCCCACCCTCCCTCGATCTTCCTCCCCTATCTCTCTCCCCTAGCCCACTGATAAGGGAAGTCCTCCTCCCCTACTGTCTGACCCTAGCCTATCAGGTCCCATCAGGACTGCCTGGATCCTTTTCCTCTGTGGGCTAGGTCGTCCCACGAGGGAGAAGTAATCAAGGATCAGGCAACTGAGTTCATGAGTGACTGTCTCTTCTCCTCTTACTAGGGAACCCACATGGAGACTGAAATGTCTATGGGCTACATCTGAGCAGGGGGTCTAAGTCCTCTCTCTGAATGGTTTTTGGTTGATGCATCAGTCTCTGTCACCACCCCCTCCCTGGGCCCAGCTATTTTTTTTTTTTGGCTTTGTTGGTCTCCTTGTGTGGTTCCTGTCCCCTCCGGGTCCTTCAATATCCCGCTTCTTCCATAAGATTCCTTGTGCTCTGTCCAAAGTTTGGCTGTGAGTCTCTGCATCTGCTTCCGTCCCCTGCTGGGTGGAGTCTTTTAGAGGACATCTGTGGTAGGCTCCCATCCTATTCCCTGTCTTCTCCTGCTTCCAGTGTCTATCCTGTTTGCCCTTATGAATGAGAATTAAGCATCTTCCCTAGGGTCCTCTTTGTTGTTTAGCTTCTTTAGGTCTCTATATTTTAGTATGTTTATCCTATGTTATATGGCTAATATCCACTTATAAGTGAGTATATACCATGCATGTCTTTCTGTTTCTGGGTTACCTCACTCAAGATGATCTTTTCTAGTTCTATCCATTTGCCTGTAAATTTCATGATTTCCTTGTTTTGAATAGCTGAGTAGTATTCCATTGTGTAAATGTACCACAATTTCTGTATCCATTCTTCAGCTGAGGGACATTTAGGTTGTTTCCAGATTCTGAATATTATGAATAGAGCTGCTTCAAACACAGCTGAGCAAGTGTCCTTGTTGTATGATTGAGTTCAATGTGATTCTTGCCAGTAGGGAACTGGCCTACATTGAACAAATTATATGGTATGATAGGTTTGGAGTCACAGACACATCAAGGCTGAGCCTTGAACTTGGTCTTGTAGAAAAAGTTGTGAGCCTTAATAAGTAATTTGTTTAGCTGTGTTCTGGAAACCAGTCATGAGTACATGACTAAGTTGCATTAATGGTTTCCGTATCTTATAGCTCAGGGACAGGAAAGAATGACTAGTTTCAGCATTGTCTACTTGAAAATGTTGGCTTCTGTTCTCTGTAACCTTGGAGAAGTCATTTAATCTCTTTAGGTCCAGTCACCCCATCAACACATTTTTATTATTATTATTAATTCATTATGCAGTCATTTTTGCACAAATTACACACTGGGCATTGGCTCAGAGTCCCTACATGGGACACAAAAGTGACCTGTCAACGTTCTAATAGGAACTTCTCTCTAATAGGATACCTTCTCTCAGTTCTTCAACTATGTCACTGTTACATTAGAGTCTTGTGTGTCAAAGATGTCAGACGAGCATTTTTCTTGTAAGCACTGTTGAGTATGCTTTAAAACATCTTGCCAGGTCTTGTGGGAATTGTAACTATTTTCACCACAGCTACAGCTGTTACGAGTGCATTGGTGGAATCTATGTCATCTCCAAGTGGCAAGGATGTGATTGGCTGAACAGTCACCATCCAACATGGAGCACTATGATGATCTCAGGTTTACACACCACCTCAATGCATTTGTGGCCAATGCAGCTCACAGAGACCCCGTACGACCATGAGTATGAGAAAATTTCTGAACCATATTTGCATGAGTATGAGAAAATTTCTGAACCATATTTGCATGTTGATCCTGAAAGAAAATCAAAGACGTGTCAACTGTGTGGGGTGATTTTTGTGCTGAGTAACTGAATCATGAACAATGAGGGGACTACATCTGCATACAACCATTCATTTTCCCACTTCTGACTAGACCCTACTTCCTTCAAGGCTTTTAAAATTTAGTACATGCATTTATTTGATGTGAGGGTGGAGATATGAGTTTGTGTGTGCATACATCCACATGTATGACCACCACAGCATACCTGTGGGGACTAGAAGAAAGCGTTCATGACTCGGCTTTCTGACTTCACTAGGAGGGTCTTGAGGATTGAACGTAGGTCCTTAAGTTCAGCAGCAAGCACCTTTAGCAAATGAGCTCTTTCACCAACCCATGCTTTATTTTCTTAAGTAAGAGCTAACTCTTCACTGGAGTCAGACTTAGCTCTCTTTGCTAAAATCATTCTATTATTCTGGTTTTCAATAATTTTTTACATTGAGTATGGATGTATCAACTATATTCCTAACACTAGAGGCAAAAGTAGAAAGATGGCAAGATTGAGGTCAACTGGAAATATGTAGTAAGCCTATGTCTAGGAGAGAGAGAGAGAGAGAGAGAGAGAGGATGTTCACGATATGATGCTATTAAACTCAAGTCATTTATGAATAGTGTTTAAATCAGCAAATAGAAACAAGCAGGGACTGAAATGAGAGATCTTAAATGGCACAGTTTTTTTCTCTTCTTTGTTTTCTCTTTCACTTTAATCTTGGTTTTGTAGAAAAAGCAAAATATTGTCAGTGAAGAATAGACAAATTTGTCACATCTTAATTTGATGGTAAAGAATTGCTTTCAATCACTGACCTTTATTTCTTTGTCTTGGGATCAAACTGTAACTAGGGAGCCTGCTTTCACATGAAGTCTGAGAGAAAAGCATTTAACCTCACTGAAGGTGACAAGCATTCTCCTTCCCACGCTCCTCAGGTATTGACATGTTTGGTTTAGAGGCCCATTCATCATGGCCCAGAGGACTCATCCGTCACATGGAGATGGGTGCTCATCCCCCAGGTTCCTAATTCACCTTGTTCCAAACCTGAAGCAGTAAGAAATTTTTATGTGGTATATGTACATATATATATATGTATATATATATATATATATATATACATACATACAGAGAGAGAGAGAGAAAGGGAGAGGGAGAGCGGTTTTTTTTAATTAATTTATTTTTATCTCAATCACAGGTTAGGTACTTTGAATCCCAGGCGTAGCCCCCTCCCCCATTCCCTCCTACCCTCCCACTCCCTCCCTCATCTCCCTCTTCCCCACCCCCTCCAAGTCCACCAACAGGGGAGGACCTCCTTCCCTTCCATCCAACCCCAGCTTATCCTGGGGAGAGCGTTTTTTAATTCTTTGGAGCTGTGGCATAGAAGACCCCTATTTACACTGCTTTTGCCCTGTAGACCACCACTGCCAAGTGTTTTCAGATTAACCTCCCTGCAGCTGACTGCTATGACTGTCCAGGTGACACTGCTAAGGGAAGGCTGGAAGGAGTTTCATAGATTAACGTGGTGGCACATGTAACATCTATACACAAAAATGAAATGCCACTAGAAACAAAGACACACAGCGAGCACAAGGAAATGCTCAGCTTTGGGTTTTATTACCATTCTCAAAGAAACAAACAAACAAACAAAACAAAACACAAAAGAACCAAAGAAGGAGGGCACGGCAGGAGAGAGACAGCCAGGAGGACGGTTGGGCCTTGCTGACAAATAGCTTAGCTCCAGGTTGAATAAAAGACCCTCTCCCTATGGAATAACATGAAAAGTAAGAGAGCAGGACACCAAATATCCTTGTATGGACGCTGCAAGTACACACATACACACACAAGTGAGAAAAGGCTGAGAAACAAAGGTACCTAAGGAGCCATGATGATATATGACAATTTGGAGGGATCTTCAGATAGGAAAAGAACACCAGGGAAATACTAACAAGTATATATTAAGATGCCAATCAGAATAATTGAATAATAATGTATTAATATTGAGCTTTTAATATTATAAATACATTATGAGAGGGTTCAAATAGAAGAAACACAATAGGGTAGTATATGAAGACTCTAAAACTGTCTTCGAAAGTTTTCTCTAAATCTAAAACTATCCTAAAAGAAGAAGCTTAGTTTAAAATATATGTTCACATGTTTATGTTCATACTAAACATGTGAACATAGATTTATAACAGTTGGGTTATGGATTCAGTGTAGATATCCATCAGGAGATGAATGAACGTGGTATATAAACAATGAGGTATTATTCATTCAATCATAAAAAGGTTAAAATTGTTATTTGCAGAAAAATGTATAGAACCAGATACCATTATGTGAGACAAACTAGGAAGAGTCTGGAAAACAAATATCATATGTTCTCATATGTAGAATCTAGACTGTAAGTTTTTGTTTTGTCTAAGGCAGAGTGCCAGCAGAGTAGCTCAGGATGGCTGGACCTCATTACATAGTTCAGCTTGAACTTGCACTTGTAACTACCCTCTTGACCCTTTACTCTGTGTGCTGGGATTACAAGTGTGTGTCCACATATTTGATCTCAGATTTTAGATGTTCTTCCTAAAAAAACAAACAAACAGACAAAACAATGAAAGTAGGTTAGGAGACTATTTCATTAAAAGAGGAGCAATTATTGGGAAGGAGCTAAAGAGAGTAATAATAGTGAATTTTGTTATTAAATATAAACTAACTTTGTATAATTAGGGGATGATGAGCGTCTCAGTAAGCAAAGGCAAGTGTGATGATCTGAGTTTGATTTCCATAACCTCTGTAAAAGTGGATGAAGAAACTAAAACCTCCGAGTTGTCCTCTGATGGCCACACCTGAGCCATGGCACATGTACTCACACGTGGCACCTACAAAACTGGGACACAGACAATCTTTAAAAATTAATTAAAATTATACAATTGAAATGTAATCTTAAATTTTGAGTTCATATTTAATAAATAATGATTTTAAAATATAAATGATGCATTGAATGAAATTTTTGAACATTTATTTATTTATTATGTTCTGCCTGCATGTATGCCTGCACACCAGAAGAGGGCAACATGTATCATTATAGATGGTTGTGAACCACCATGGGGTTGCTGGGAATTGAATTCAGGACCTTTGGAAGAGCAGTCAGTGCTCTTAACCTCTGAGCCATCTCTCCAGCCCATATCATTTTGAAATAAACCTTTTGTAAAATATACAAAGATATGTTAGTGAAAACAAAAAGAATGCTTTCTTTTTCTAATATACACAGTTTGTTCTCACAGTTCACCATGCTTTGAGTAGTCAGACTGCTTGCCACTTAGCCTTTGGCCATCTCAATTGAGTCAGTGTGTTACACCACCATTGGAAACAGTCATTCCTTCCTGTCTCTGGGTTCTGCTATGCAGAGACCAAGCAAAAGTAATCTACCTGCTGGTTCCAGAACACTGGGTTGTCTAGAGCAAAATGATCCTCCACCCAGCAGAGCCCCACTTCCCAAGATCTGCATCAAGTGCCTCACCTTGCAGGGTCAGAAACTGAAAGCTGGTAGAATATAAACTCTGCCGTCCCAAAATGATCCTTCCTTGCCAGGCTTGCCTACAAATCCCCAAGTCTGACCCATCATCTCCTCATTCTCTCATGGCATTGGGATGACGGAGGTGACACTCTCATGCCCCAGTAGAACCAAGAGACTGTATTTGTTTTGTGAATGGTTCCATATGAGGTCTTTAGGGAGCTGACAGCAAACGTTGGGGTTGGGGCAAAAGAGCTCAGTCTTCTTTTTGAACAATAACTTAGTATCTTCCACTCCTGCAACCCCAGGTTTCAGGTAAACATGGGGAACCACAGGCTTATTTCTGTCTGGGAGTGTCAAATTGCTGTATAATCTTTTCCTGGAGAGACAATAAAACATCTATTCACTCAAGAGAGAAACAGACCAGAGAAACTTCCTCTTGAATCCAGGCGGGTGAACCAGTGAGTTTAATTAGGATGACTTGCAGGAACATGGGCAACTAATGGATGGCTAACCCACCGAAGAAGCTTTTCTTCCTGAGTGATGTTAACTGCCTTTTTACAGTCAGGAAGAGGCGGGGCCTAATGAGCTTGTCCTCTTCTCCATGGTGAACCCAATCTTATGCAGGTATAATCACAGCAGCTGAGTGCTCAAGAGAACAAAGGCCACTAACCCTTCACATCTGCCCAAGATGACAACTATGTCATTTGGATTTTATGTACATTGTAGCACAAGGAGGTGCATCCATCCCTATGGATTCCTGCTCATCTCTGCTGTATGTAGACTATCCTAGCTGGCAAAATCTACAGCTTCAGAATGTGTGTCTATATTCAAGGTAAGTCCTCTGAGTCTCTGTCTCTCTCTCTTTGTCTCTGTCTCTGTCTCTCTCTGTCTCTGTCTCTCTCTGTCTCTGTCTCTGTCTCTCTGTCTCTCTCTGTCTCTCTCTGTCTCTCTCTCTCTCTCTGTCTCCACAGAATCCCCTGAATTTGGACTATGAGACAAATTTGACCTTTAGTTAAGAAGCTAACCTAGGCTGGAGGAAGTTTCCCCTTCCCCCAATAACCTGACAAGCCATTAGCCTTCAGCTGCTGTGCATGTTTGCTGTAAAGCCATCCACTTCACCTTCTGCTCCACAGAGCAGCCAATGCAGGCTCTGAGGCTCAGGCCTTATTTCAGCCTGGTCAGGCCATTGTGCCATTGCCATTCAACCATGACCAGCCTGTGTCAAGTCAGGGCCACCTGGGATGTACTCTCCAGCCAGAGTTTCAGGGTTTTGATTTTCTCAGCTTACCATGTCACCCCACCCAGGACTCAGCAGCCAAGTAGAGGATCTCAAGTCACAGGCTTCCTCTTGCCTCTCTTCTCTCTACAGAGCCTCCCTGACAGAGACACTGCTGCTCTAGGATTTCTTCTGTCTCAGCTCTTCTTTCTGAGGTAACATTAAGTCTGTGAATGACACAAGGATGTGCCTCTCTGATACCCTTCAAGAAAGGAATGTTTAGTCAGACAACAGAGTACCATAGTTAGCTGTTTACTTGCTGCCTTTGTTTCCATGGCTGTAATAAAGCACCATGACCAAAAGCAAGGTGAGCTGGGAGAAGGGGATGTTTTAGCTTACAGTCCCACATTGCAGACTATCATGCAGGGAAATCAGAGCTGGAACTCAAACAGTGCAGGAACCTGGAGGCAGAAGCTGACATAGAGGCCATGGAGGAGTGCTGTTTACTGGCTTGCTCAGCCTGCTTTCTTATAACAACCAGGACCACCAGCCCAGGGAGGCACTGTCCACAGTGATCTGGGTCCCCCCACATCAACCAGCAATCAAGAAAATGCTCCACAGACTGAATCCACAGGCTAATCTAGTGAGGAAATCTTCTCAACTGAGGTTCCAAGTGACTCTAGCCTGTGTCAAGTTAACATAAAATTTCCAACACCACAACTACCTTAGTCTAGCATTTGCATTTGAGCCTGATGGCTGGCACTTGAATAAAAAACATGGAGTGAAGCAGTGCTTAAAGGCTAGTGTTCTTTTCCTTAACCTGGCTGCTCTCTGGGTAAACTTCGAGTGGCATTCTCTGTGACCTACTGTGGTCCATCTGACATTACTCTGTTTAAGCCTTTCTTTCTCCTTTCCTCATCTCCCTGAACCCTTCTGCTATCTCTCCATTTTGTCTTCCATAGCTGTTGACCACAATACATTTCTTGTTCTTTGGCCTTCATGTTGGTATCTACTTCCTGTAGGACACAACCACCTCATCTTCTAGTCATTGGCCATGATAGAGTTTACGAAAGAGCAGGTGAGAACCCCTTAAGAAGTATTTACAGTTAACCCTCCTGAGAAAAAGAACTCTGTACTGGACATTTTTCTTTGGCTGTCCAGATGTGTCCCGTGTTACTCCCACCTGCTTGGTCCTTAATTGTCTATGCCATCTGCCCTCTTCCCTTCTTGTTGACAGTGGCTCAGACAATGGAACCAACAGGTTACTGGAGGGTGAGAAAAAGAGATTTCAAAAGCATTCTTCTCAGCTTTCTCCCCACTAAGTCTCCGTGGGTTGGTGGTGTACCATTATCAAAAGCTAAATCTCTACTAATATTGAGTGTGGTAGTAAGCTACCTTCTTCCTGGAAAGGCCCAATTGTGTAACAGCTCCCCGTGTGGCTAGACGTGGGTACTGCACCATCACTGGGTGTTACCAAAGCTTCACACTGCCAGTACCTGTCTAACTAAACGATAATTTTGAAGCATTCACTTCCACTTAGAACAACAACAAAAAAGAAAATCCTAAATTGTTAGATTTAAAGATCTTTCTTAAACATGTGAAAGAAAATATATAACTGCAACCAGATTACATTTCTATAGAAGTATTGACGTATTGAAATGAAGTCTATTTGAACTTTGCTACAAAATGATTGGTAGCATTTGGCACCACAAGTCCCCTAGGTTTGAAAAAGAGAGTCCTGGTTAATGTAATTGTTTTCTACTTTTGATCAAATACCCCCTCCTTCAGTAGGGTTGCAATTTCTCTGAGACATCAAACAGTGGATTGAGCAAAGTGATTCAAGGCAGCATTTTAAACCTTTTTAAAAAATATTTTTCTAAATGTCCTTCGATAAGTTAAAAAAGGTTATGAACTATCTCTATAGACACAATCTGAACATGACCATACTCACAAAACAGGCCTGTAATTTCAAAGAGTTTTGAAAAAGCTTGTGTTCTATAGCCTTTGTGCCTCAAGTCTCAAACTGCCGATCTGTAGATTTGTAAGAAATGAAGAAAGATAATTATAGAAGACTGTGCTCAGTGGTCCACAAGCTCCTTCACACACACACACACACACACACACACACTCAGATATACATAACCCCAGAAAGAAAGGTAGATATGGGAAAAATAGACACAGCACATGCAACTCTATAGCTCTCTCTCTCTTCTTTCCTCCTTCCCTCACTCCCTCGTTCCCCCACTGTGTGTGTCTACAGGCACAATATCATTTTTAGTGAGTTTGTATTCAATATATATATATATACATATATATACATATATATATATCATTACAGAGGCTTATGATTATAGATTCAGTTCCATGTTTTCCAACAATTCTTGAATCTTTGTAATATTTACCAAAATTTGAGTGTTTTTACCTAAAATGTACATCATATGACTCTATATGAAATATTTTGTTAAAATGTGTTAGCCTCACCCTTGTGCAACAGCCTCATTATTTCTGTGCTGCCTGCTCAGCTTCTGTACCACCACTGATATTCTGCCCAAGATGGGAACAGAAGGTAATTGGTCAGGGTTCCTGGGAGTAATGGGTGTGACAGGAAGAACACATATAGTAAAAGAATTATTAATTCAGTTTGTGCCAAAATCATAACAAGTTTCACTCCTTAGAGGCTAGGAACCTCACAGTCACTCCATACTGAGGCTGGCGTCTCAGGCATTGGGGTAACCCCACAAAAGCAGCCTCTCACAGTAGAGGCTGAAAGTTGGGTTGAAAGTCATGATATAAGGTGACTGTGCAAAAGACACGGACACTTGAAAAGTCATGTGCGATTGATAAACGGCAGTGCCTTGGTGTCATTGCTGTGCATGGAGGGGAAGAGAAGAGCTAAGAAAGGATCAGGGGCCCCAGTGGGAGAGCATCCTCATCCTTTCATAGAGGCTGAAAGTAGAGGCTTTCACTGGTAGTTCATCAGTCCACAAGACTAAGTGTACCTGCAGTCCCATCCTGACATTGGAAACCCAGAAGTTTCCTGGAGAGCTGATGGTTCTTAACTAACCATGGAAGCTGGAAACCAGAATTCTGAGAGGAGTGAAGGAATCAACAGCACAGAAACAGGGTGCATCAACTGGTCTGCAGAAGGGAAGGCCAGACAATCAGAAGACAGGCAATATTTCTTCTGCCACAGCCTCTTTTTATCTGGATTGCTACAAGAAGGTGCTGCCAAACTCAGAATGGGACTTGTCTGCATCAATTAAGGCAATCAGGAAACCCATTGGTTGAGACTCCCTACTCAGGTGATTCTGATTTGTGGCAAGTTCATGTCAAAAGCAACCATCACAGTGATTTTGATGATGCCTCTTCCCTATCAATACATCTAAATCACCTCATGCATGTTCTTTCCTTCCTAGTCATTCATTGTCCAGGTCTCTAGCTTGCCTGGAAAGCATTCCTTTTGCTCTCTTCATTTGTCAGCCTCACAAGGCCATTGCTTATTCTTCTGATTGTTTGGCTGATGTTTCATTGTCTCTTCCCTGCATGAAGCAGGAGACAGCTTGTTCTTCATGTCTTCTTGGAAGAGTGCCTGAGCTGAATACACAGGGGATGAGGATGCTCTCCCACTTGGGCCCCTGATCCATTCTTAGCTCTTCTCTTCCCCTCCATGCACAGCAATGACACCAAGGCACTGCCGTTTATCAATCCCACATGACTTTTCAAGTGTCCGTGTCTTTTGCACAGTCACCTTATATCATGACTTTCAACCAATTGGGTGAGGCCTACTCATCTCTAAAAACTCAGCCTAACAAATAACCACACACACTCTCAGAAGCCCCCAATGGTGACTCCAAGCCAAAGGAATCATTGTCTTTTCTGTTACTGCCTAACATCTTGCTTCTTTTATGACACACATTAAAGGGCTGGAAACCATTCATCTATACTTCTGTTTCTACCAAAAAGGGTGTGCTCTCCCAGGTGGGCCAGATGTTTAACCAATGCTACTGGTTCTTCTGCTTTCCTGTTGCCCGTCATATGGTAGATACTTCACATGAACTTATGTATCTCCATATCTGCTTTTAAAAAAATGCATCACACTAATTACACTTACATGCACTATAGAACAAAAATCCAACCCATCATATTAAATGATTGTTTTCATATTCTAAACTCTATATGAATTAGGTTGTAAAGCTCCTAATGGCAGGGATAGCCAGGAATAAATGAGAAAAAAGATGAAATTTCTGTTATGAATTACTAAAGCTCAAGCCAGATGTAACTCTTTACCTAGGTCCTTTACATATGTCCAGGTGTTGTAGCTTAGATCTGGGATGTCCTCAAGGGCTTTGACCTCATGGAGATGCGATTAGGAGGCTGCAGTGTCTTTAAGAGCTGGTGCCTAGAGATTCTTTGGCTCTTTGGGGTATGGTCTTGAGCTGTGAGCAGCGTGGTCTGTTTTAGCCTCATTCTTTGTTTCTTGTCTGCTGTGAAATGCACAGGTTTATTCACTGTGCTTTCTCACCATGATATACTGCCTCATCCCAGTCTCAAAAGAGATAGGCTCAACCTACTGTGCCCTGGAATTTCCAATACTGTGAGCCAAATAAACGTTTTTTTTCTATGCAAGTTGATTTGTCTCAGCTACTTGTTACAGTTGTAGAAAGGTAACATACAAGGTCTATTCACACACACACACACACAAACACACATTAAGACACACTCCTGTGCATATGCATATTTGCATTGAGGCATCGCACACAAAGGCGATGTGAATGCTCCAGGATATGAAAGCCTCGGAGTTGCTTAGAGAGACACATTTAACAGTACTTTGTTTCTTCTATGCACCAAGATATTTAACGTACAATTCAAGTGCATGCTAGGGACAGATGTGCTTACAGTGGAGATGTGGACTGGAGATAAGCTGAACTGTGAAAGCATGGGGAAACCTGCCCTCAGTCAACCTACCAACTTAGGCTAAGCCCGAGCTTCTTGGTGAAATTTCTACCCTAACATCTGCTCTTCCGCTGCCTGCTTTGTACTTATGCTCCATCCTTTCACAGACCTGCTGTCCTTCACTGTGTAAGTGACACAGATCTACTTCTAAGGAGGTGGGATGGTATAAACAATAGGATTCCTTTTGGGTAAGAAGCAACTAGGAAAAATAATGACATCAGTCAAAGAGACTTCTGCCTTAGGAGTAGAGGTCAAAAGACACTCAAAAGAGAGCATTCAGATTTGCACCACACTCTGGGTGGAGATGAGCTGGTATTATGTGGCTGCTCTGTGAAATTCAAAGTGAGGTTTACCTTTTGGAGTAGAGAGTACTCACAATGAAGGCTTAAAATTTTCTTGCAGTTGATCTCCAAAACTATCTGCAAAGTGCATATAGGTATGTGATAATACCAAATACATAAATATGCCTCTAAGTTATACCTGCTTTCTTCAAAAAGTAAAACTATCTAAATCTATGTATCTGTGCACACAAGCATATACAGGATCACATACATGTACACACACACAATCACATGCAGGTATTTTCTTCATCAGTATCCCTAGATTTATGCCCCTCCCCTCCAAAAAAGGCCTAATGATTTATCAAATTTAAGAAAAGCCTTCCTACTTTACTGCCAATGCCAGCTACTTCATCAAAGGCCACAGATCTTTTCTTTCTTTTTATAACTTTGTATTATATTCATTCTTTAACAATTGCATTCATGTGTACAATGCATCCTGATTACCTTGACCCCCTGCCTTCCCTTGCTTCCCTAACACTCTTGTCAGTGTTCCCTCTCCTCTACAAATTAGTTGCCCATAGTTCTGTCTTATGTTTGTGTGTGACCCACCCGCTGTAACCATGGCTGTTTGTGTGACCTTGAGTTTGTAGCAATTCATTGGAGCCCTGATAGATTCCTGGGAGTTTTATTGCACTAGGTTTTATCATGCCCTCAAGTTGTCCCCCAATTCAATTTGTCTCTTCCAGCACTCTCTCTCTCATCCTCTCCTGACATGACTCCTCCTATTCCCATCCCCTCACTCCACCCACCATATCCATTCTATTTCCTCTTTCCAGGGAGATCCATACATGCACACACAAACACACACATACACATGCATGCACGCACACACCCCCCTTCAGCCCTCCTTGTTATGTACTCTCGTTGGGTCTGTAGATTGTAGCATAACTTTGCAGTTAACTTCCACTTATAAGTGAAAAGAAATGATTCCTAATGGTATTCTGCTCTCCACACAGACAGGAGGCTGGCATAACCACCATCAGAGAGGCTCCACCCTGCAACTGATGGAAACAGATGCAGAGACCCACAGCCAGACACAAGGAGGAACTCAGTGAATCCTGCAGAAGGGAGAGGAAGGATTGTAGAAGTCAGAAGGGTCAAGGACACCACAAGAAAACCCACAGAATCACCAAACCTGGTCTGATGGGTGCTCATGGAGACTGAACCAACAATTAGGGAACCTGCATGGCTCTAACCTAGACCCTCTGCATATATGTCATAGTTGTGTAGCTTTTTGTTTTGTGGAACTCCTAAAACAGGGAGAGGAGGCTGTTTCTGATGCATTTGCCTGCTTTGGGTGCCCTTCCCCCCTACTGGGTTGCCTCGTCCAGCCTTGATATGAAGGGGTGCCTAGTCTTATTCCAATTTGATATGCCATGTTTGGTTGATATTCCTGGGAAGTGTGCTCTTTTCTGGGGGTGTAGGGGATGGAGGAGAAGTGGATGTGGAGGAAAGGAAAGGGAGAAGGAGGAAGGGGAGGAGAGGAAAAGGGGGAGGCTTTGGTAGAATGTAATATACAAGAGAACAAATTAATAAAAATATTTTAAAAACCCAAACACTTAGGTGCACAATTTCAAGTCTGTTTTTCATCCAACCTACTGTGAGCATGCAGTAGAAACATGTTTGGCCTGGTAACTGCTGTCCTGAGACTCACAAAACAGAGCCCAGGATAAGAGACCAGGAGTCCTGGTACCCAACTCTTCCCTGCAGGGATTATATTGGTCATTTGCTCAGGGGTCATTTGATATTTAAGTGTCTGTGGTTCTGTCTGTGCCTGCTGAGCTACATAGGTGCAAGGTTCCAACCCCTTCTTATCTTTGAAGTTTTTCTTTTGGTCTGCCCAGCTCTTCACTTGGTTGTACCACCAGGAGAGATTCCAAATCCTTGTTTCCTGGCTCCTTATTTTGGGATGCCTTGGCCTTTTGAACCCATGAATAGCAATGCTAGAAAGAAAAACACTCAGATTATTCATGGGTAATCTGAATATATCAATTAAAGAGTTAATTTCAAGAAAATAGGCAAGTCATCCCTGGGCTGAGGATGTGTATAAGTGGCAGAACTTTTATGTAGCCTGAGTGAGACTCTGGACTCCAGAGTGGGCAGTTCTTTGATCACCTCTCCCTGGGGGGAGCAGCCTTGCCAGCTCACAGAGGAAAATGATGCTGCCAGTCCTGATGAGACCTGATAGTCTAGGGTCAGATAAAAGCGGAGGAGGACCTCACCTATCAGTGAACCAGGGGAGGGGCACGGGAAGAGATGAGGGAGAGAGGGTGGGGCTGTGAGGATATGAGGGAGAGGGCTACAGCCAGGATACAAAGTGAATAAATTGTAATAAATAATAAATAAATAAATAAATAAATGTAGTAAATAAATAATCTTGTTTTGAGGTGCTAAAATGGTGATAGTAATAATTGAAGGTGGTAATCATTCTAAAAGTGTGATAATAGTTTTGCTTTTATAGATATAATATTTCGAATCTGGGTGGATGCTTAATAGCTTATTATACTTTATTATCATTTTTGTGACAATACTACACCCTCAGAGTATAGTATTATACGAATTGATTGTTTGTGTGACCCTGCATCCATGTGGTATAGTCCTAACTCCCTGAGCAATGATACTAGGAGAAGAGGTCTTTGGGAAGGTGCTTAGGTCTGATGAAACCACAACAGGTCCCTATGGTAGGATGAGTTATCTAAAAAGAAGAGAGAAACCCAGCTGTTTTCTCCTTCAGGTGAGGACATAGCAAGAAGGTAGCCATGCCCAGGTCAGGCCTCTGCCTTCAGTGGGGCCCCCACAGCCTAGTAGCTAGCTTAATCTTGGACTTCTCAGCCTCCCAAACTGTGGGAAAAGATGCCTGCTGTTTATTAGTTGTCAGACTATGGTACTGTGGTACAGCAGCCTGAGCTATAGATATGTGAGTAAACAGCTTCCAGGGTTAGAAACAGCAGCCTCTCACCACATTAGGAAACAGATACTTTTAATGGGTCTGAAAAAAAAAAAGGCAATGAGTCAACTGTGTATAAGATGGAGAAAACAGGCCCCAGGGGTGCCCATAATAAAGTGCACATGCTGAGTTATGGACTGGACATGCCCTGCCCTTTAAGGAGAATCCTAGATATTGACTCCTCCCTGTTTTCTTCAGGAGGATGAAAAGGTGAGTCATCAGAGATGGGCATGGACACAGACAGTCTGAACTCATCTACTTAAATGCTTGCTCACCTAGGTAAAACATATAAGGAAAATCTCACGAACACTAAAAGGGTTCCTTTTGTTTGAGTTGTTTTAGAACCAACTTCTAATCTTCTAAAAATATGTATTTGTCAGGTTAATATCTTGTCATGTGTAAGGAAGGAGTCCCATTATTTGAGATCACTGAGCCATTTAAACTCATCTGCTCATAGGTAACAACTAGCCATGATTTGGAAGGAACTTTCTCAGATCATTTTCTTCTATCATCTCTCATGGTTCTGCAAGTAGTCTGGACTCTGTTGGCCGTTTCTCACCTGGGATCTTACTCTTAGGTTGTTTTCTGTTGCTGTAAGTGAGTGCCTTAAGCTCCCTAACTTATGAAGAATGGTTTGCTGGTAATCAGTGTTGAATAAGGCTGTGAGGATGGGGCCCCCATGATGGCGTTAGTAGCTTTATGAGAGGTAGAGACCTAAGTTAGCAATGCTTACTGTCTCCCTACATTGCTATGTTCTACTGCAGGACAAGACCCTCACCATATACCAGTACCATGTTCTTGGACATTTCAGCCTTCAGAACTCTTAAGAAACATCCTTTTTCTTCTTTATAAGTTAAATATTTTCATGTATTCAGGCACTATCATGTGAACTAAGATAATTCTCCTGGAATGGCTGTTAACTTGTAAGAAATGGGTTATGGAGAGGTTCTGGGCCACATACTTAAAGTACTTGAGGTTTTAGAGCCAAAGCATAAGTTCTGACACTAACAAGCTAAGCTTGGCCTCCAGTCCTCCATATACCAATTAAATCTATAAACAACAGTGAAAAGTAAAGAAAGGAGATTTGTTCAATGCAGCCACACTGGGAAGTGGAACAAATAGAGAAGTTCAGTGGCCCCAAAGTTTATCTTCTGGGTACTGGCATGAGGTTTGTGTTTAAACAGAAGGCAAGAGGAGTGTATAACCAAGCAGTCCTGATCAAGGTGTGGTCCTGTCCATCACTGAGCCATCCTTGTCTCTCATGTCTTCCCTGCAAGGTGGTGTGACACACTGACAGAACTATGTGAAATCTCTTCCTAGGATTCCAGCTTGCCTCTGGTTTGAACTGCTTCTTCCTCTTCACCCATCTCTAACCCCACATAGATTCCTGAAGAAATTCCAGGTCCGTGAGATCCATTGTTTCAGTAGCCTGATGGCGACTAGTGCTCTGGAGCATCTTCACTCCTGCTAGGACACTATACCTGTGGAAGGCAGCTACCGTGGATTCCATAGCATGTTCCAAAGTGGAGTACAAAGTGGAGCCAGGGTAGTGGACATCTGTAACCACGCACTCACTGGTTATCAGATGCTCTGCAGAAAGGGCCTGAACTGGGATAAAGTGGAATGACAGTGAAGATGGTCTGCAGGTAAGGTGACACTTTCAGAAGCTGAGGATCTTGATGTCACAGGACAGTAATTTGTTGCCTGAATGCAAATAACAATGACTTTACCCCCAAGAGATTAGGATGGGGCAGTTTCTGGGGTCATGCTGGAAGTATGCTTTGTGAATGGCTTGTGTTATTCTTATTTACAGCCAAGTTTCCCTGTATCTCGGAATGTAGTGACCATCAAAGGGTCCACAAAGCAAGAGTGGCAGCAAGCTCCTTGTGTCCAGATGCCTCAGATCATCATAGGCCTGGTACCACTCAGGCAAAGCGGGGCTGGGAGGTGGCTCTAGTTTCTTGCCTCCCTATGCTGTCAGGCTCCAGCCAGCCTTGTCTCAAGGAGAGCTTGTTCAATTGAACTTTCAGCTCCCTAAACTGGCTCATTCCCCTACCAGAGAAAACAGCCCTATTATAAACATACAAAACTAGAGTTAGGAGGGGTTGGAGACTCTTGCCTGGGTCTGGCCTCAGAATTGACTTTTCTGTCAATGAGAACACAGCTTTGCTTTGACTTCGCCTGTGTGCTTTGGCAGTTTTGGAATGGCTGTAAAATTTATCCAAGGGAAACTGGCATTTATCTTGGGTTCACTTACACTGGGCTAAACTGATAAACAGATGGGGGTTGGCCAGGCCATGCCTAATTTGGTTAGCACTTTACAAAACACAAATGTCACCTTTATTTCTACAGGGATTATTTATTGCTAATTGGGACATTATTAGTCTGTTATATTCCAAGAGGATAGTTCACACCGTCGAAAACATCTACTTCCTGGTTTTTGTGAAGCAATATCCACTATAAAGGGAAAGGGAGAATGCTGCCCTGGGTGGGAAGATCTGATATCGATGACAATAAAGGAATAAAATGATCCAAATGGGTCTGCATATGCCCACAGAGAACACATATCTGTAAGGCTGTGGATAAAGAAGAAAGAGAGAAAGGGAGAGAAAGAAGAAAAGAAAGAAATCCACAAGATCTGAGGGGCGCTTGCAAAGAAGACCAGAATTCAGAACAATGTCCTTCCCTGCTGTCTCCGGACTTATTTCCTTTTGTGTCCGGCTAAAGGCAGTGGGAGGATCAGAGACCTCATCCTGGCTCTGTTTACTTTGGGAACAATCGGTGATGTATGAATAATAATGCCTCCTTCTGACCATGACTAATTGAATTGCAGCGAGCATGGTGCCCAGTGAGGGGCTTTGCTGGCCAGTCCATCACGCCGTTTCTCAAGTAGCCCTGGACAGTGATTGATGGCCTGGGTCCTTCCAATGAGCACCCTTGAACACCTAAGAGCAGGGGTGTGAACCTGCATTCCAAGTTTCTATTAACCAGGGCCTCAGGGAACAACCCTGGCAGGAGTCAGTGCTAGGACCGGTAACTAAAGGAGCGACTGAAGGGTGAAGAAACCTTGCCCAGCTTTTCATCCATTCCTGACTTTAAGAGAATCCCTGTCTCGGGAATGGATAGGAAAATATCCCATGAGGGCCCACTAGGCCACTGTGGGATCAGTTCTGTTGCAGCTGACCCTATTAACGCCCTAGGAAGCGGTAGGAGTGCTAGCGTCGGGCGGGGGGGGGGGGAGGGAAGAAAGAGGCAGACCAACATGTGTCATATAAAGAGGGTCTTTAGGAGACGGCTTAAAGAGTAGAAGAGAGTTGATGATGTTAGAAGCTGGTGCACAGTTGGAAGGGAGTCAGGCGCATCCACAACCTAACAATGGAGAACTGGGACCCTAACGTGGCTGGCGGCTGTCTGAGCTTTGTTTACATAGCGAACCCGAAGCTGGGACCCCGGCTTAGTTGGACTTTGTTCTCACAGCATGAAGGTGACCTTGGTGAACTGCCGCCCCAGAGTCTAGGGAGGTTTGGTGCAGTGCAAGTCCCCCAGTGGCAGGGCCACCGCACCTCTCAGATGCGGTTGGTAGGTGGTGTGAGCAGGCACCTTCCCATCCCAGCTGCTCCTGCTGTGCAGGCTAAGCTGCTGGACAGATGCTGGCTGGAAGGGAGGCTATGTGGGACCCTTTCTTGCTGAAACCTCTGGAGAGGTAGCAGGCATTCCAAGGGAGCGGTGCCTGCCTGATACTGAAAGTCCTAAATTGTTAAATGCCTTCATGCACTATCACAGTAAATTTCTCACCCGCCTTCGATGTGTTAGAGATTACCAGTGAGTGTGTCAGCAGACAGTTCTCTCAGTTGAATCTTTTTGTTTAAGAATAACACGTTTTTACCCAAGGAGTTTTACAGATTTAAGAGGTATTCCATTCTCATAAACAAGATTTTAAAAATAAATATTCAAATAACTTTTATGTTTCGCATTGTCTATTTTGCCTTTCAGTTGGCTATAATCTGCTTATCCATCCAGCTGGCCACCAGCTAACAGTTCAGCTATCCACCTGAGTCCACCTCTCCACTCACTCACCCACCTTCCATGTCTGTCTAGGTAAAGGGCTTGTGTGATGGAGGGAAGCAGGGTATGCTGCCACAGTCCCTGCTTTCTGCTTTGTGTATCTTGCTTTCTAACCCCACTTGACCAAACAGACAAGATAGTCAAGGAAAATAATCATTTCCCCATGCTTATAACCAAACGTGAAATATTTCCCAATCCCTTACATCAAGACTGTGAGAGCCTTTTAGTCTCTGGCTTCCAATCCCCAGCCCATCCTACTAAACAAACAGTCTGACCACCCGGCGTGGGCCACACTCCTGGGGTTAAAATATTCCACCCAAAATCCCCTCACTCTTTCTTCACTGATATTCATGGCTACTATTCTTGTGCTTTGAATACCAAACAAAGGGAGACAGAGCTGGCTTAGCCGCTGCACAAGTAAAGGGAAAGGATGGGCAAGGAGATCCATTTATCCCTGTGTTCCTGTTTAGAGTATAAATATTCCAAACCCTCACCCAGGATTCATGTTCATCCTGTCATTATGAAGCATGAGAATGTGTTAATAAGAGAAGGCAAAAGTCAATCTAATTTCTAAAAAGACTGCAGAGGTGAGCCTGTCTGGGCTCTGAGATTATGCCCAAATTAATTACTAACCACCTTCTGTTGACCTCTAGTGCAAGGAGCAAGCTGTGCCTTATGATGGAGGGGCTTTAGATAGAATCATCAAATATTCTAGCTTCACATACTGGGCCTAGACAATGTCACTCCTTCAATATATGGAAACAGTGATTGAGGGGGCATTTAAAGAGAAAAAGATGAGTAAGTTCTAGGGGAGAGATAATAACAAAGAAGAACACAAAAGTTTCAAATGGAACAAAGATAATAACAGTAAGAGAAGCAAGATAGAAATAGATTTCTCCTGTGCTTGGGTATCACTGGGGCCAGCCTTACTGTGCAAAACCTAAAAAGTTGTAAACAAAACTGTCAGATCGTAAGGGTCAAGCAAGCAAAACCGAAGTTGCCTTTGGAAAGCTTCTGCTGTCAAAAACAAATGGCATTAGTTCCTTCAGACTGTGAAGAAATGGTGCTTCCCACAGGCTGTGTGCTTGGTACTTCTAATCATACATGAATATGTCACTCCTCTCAACGAACAATCTAGGAGGTACTGCCACTTCATCTCTATAGATGAGGCAACCAAGGCACAGAAGGCTCAAGCACACACCCAGTACATCTGACCCCAGCCTCCTCTGCCTTTCATTGATTCGGATCAGTCCTCTGGGATCCGATTGCAGAAATAATTTGGTTCCTCCATTCCTGCCATGAATACCTGGCCACATGTGTGTTGTTCTGAAAATGCTCTTCCCTAAGACGTGAGCTATACTGAACACAGGAGACAAGGCACAGGGAGGGTGTGTGGAAAACCAATGATTGCTGAGATGCTGGGCCCTAGTAACACAAGCAAGACGCCAGAGGTCAAGGAAAAGCCAGGTTTCTCTGCCTCATACTGGCGTGGAAGTCTGTGTTTTATAAGATGAAAGAACTTTTCTGAGAGATTTATAAAGTATATGCAAGTACACCTTATTTTCTTACCTACTAATTCTAATGTGTGTGTGTCCATTCCATAGAAAATAATGGCTATACAAAGATCTAAAAGAACGAAGTTAAAACATGGTAAACATATTTCTAAATGAATTTTTTAAATAAACTATTTGCATATGAATGTCTGCTGAAAACATCAAACTGCATTTGCATTTGACAAAGTAAAAAACTTTCCAAGATATTTTAAGTGCAAAACAAATTAGGCAGAAATATTCTCTTTTATAAAACAATTGCTTTATAAACTAATAATCATACAAGGATATCATGGAAAAGACCTATAGGCAAATATTCTAATTAAATCAGAAACTGATAGTCTCTTCCCACATTATTTCAGACAGTATTCTTTAAATATATATATTTATAGAGGCAGAGTCTCACCATGTAGTCCAGGCTGGCCTTGAACCTGTGATACTCCTGCCTCATCCTTCTGGGTGCCAGGATTATAGGCATGCACCTCTCACCCAATCAGACTATTTCCTTCCTAATGGGTATATATGTTTAGCAGATAGAGAGCAAATTTAAAAGTCATTATTTATTGTGTTGGCTCAGCAGTGTAGCTCAGTAGTAAAGCATATCTAGCAAGCATAAGACCCTTCAGAAATGAAAAATAAAAAGTTATTATTTGATTCAGAAAATGCTCAGTGACTAACTGAGGGGATCAGAGGAAACCCTAAGTAAATGAAGCCCCGGGTAAATGTGTATTGTTGACACGAGCACGGCCATGTCCAGGATCTCAATGCCGCAGCCTCAAGGGAGTGAAAAATCCTTCCCTGGGTAAGGCTCAGCTGGATGGTGAAGCCTTCCTCTGGTCCTAGCACAAATGTTAACAGTGTGTGCAGAAAATGTCCACTGTAGCTTTCTCATCCCTGGATATTTATGGCCTGAAAGTTGCTCCCCTACAAAGACTGTTCCTACCAAAATTAACTAAATTTGCCTCCTTGTTCAGTCATACCCTAAATCCTTGATGCAACTGTATGCAATAACCACATCTCCCTTTTAAACTAATATTATAAACACACTGACTTTCCTGGGTGCTTCAACACCATTGGAGAGACCAGGTCATCCAATCCTAGATTTTCTGAGTGTCTGTCTTTTCATTCCTTCACTGCCCCCATCAGGTCAAGTTTCTAGAGCTGTTCAGACTTCAGCAACTTCCAATACCATCTACTAATCTTACTTTAAGATAGTCTATTTTGAGGTCCACCTAAGCTAATAAGCCAGGTTCTTAAGAGTTCTTTGCAATTAGTCAAGACAGTGATTGCCTGCTGCTGCCTCTTCTCCATACTTGGTTCTTCCATCCCATTTGCTCCTGTTCTGACATCTGTCATTACTCTAATGAAGTTCACTGTCATTATCCACAATAGATATCTGTGAACTAGCCTCACTCTAAGATCCCTTCACAACCCCAAGTCAATACTCAAATCCATTTGCAGATGTGTATCACATCTCCAAAACTGTGAGTTGCCCAAGGGACAGTCCGCAATGGAAGTTGGACAGGGCTGCACTCTGCTTTCTTGTCTAGCTCACACACAAGGAACAGGAACATTTCACAACCTACTTAATGCCACATTTGTGTGTCTTTGTGCTTTTTGGTAGTGATGGTACTGTTTCATGTGCCCCCCAAATGTGCTGTGAACTACTACCTAGTTCTCCAGAGTCCAAGAAGCCTGGGATTTGCCTTACAGAAAACAATGCATGTTAAAATCATTTTATCCAGGCAGGAGTTGCGTGCTATTTGCAGTGAGCAAGGTATATTAGATAGATAGATAGATAGATAGATAGATAGATAGATAGAGATAGATAGCGATATGTCTCTTTAATTAATTAAACAGAAATTCTCATAAAGTTGAGCTATGTTTGGTTTTCTTTGGTAATAGGATTGAACCTGGGGCCTCCTGAATATTAGACAAATACTCTACCACTAAGCTACATCCCCCATCCCAAAGCTATGCATTAATCAACTTATCAAACATTCTGTCTAGGGGCTGGAAGAAGCCAAACCTGTCTTTCCAAGGGAATTAATGGTCCTTGTTATGGTTTAAATCTGAAGTATACCCTTCAAGCTCTCATTTTTAATACTTGTTTCTCAACATAAACATTTTGGGGAGACTGTGGAACCTCTGGGAAACAGGCCATAGTTTGTAGAAATTAGTCACTGAGGTTGGGACTTTGAGTTATTTCCAGATTTATGGCCATACCACCATGAACATATTCAATATTTTCTGAAAGTTATCCTAGTATCTGACTATGGCCTCTTGCCTCTCGTTTTATGGTCTGCAGTGATGTGGACAGTCTCTAACCTGAAATGCTTTCCTCTCTAAAATGAACTGAAACCCTTTGAATCCATGAGCCAAAATAAATCCTGCCTTCTGTTTCTGTCGGGTGTTTTGGTCAAAGTGATACAAACACAATGCATATATCCCATATGTACTAATTCAGTGTTTGCCACAATTATGCAGAACATAAATTATTGTGAAAGACAATAGTTACTGTATAATTGGCTCTCCATACTCACAGCCATCAGCCAACAGAAGATGAGAAATAATTAATTTTTAAAAGTTGCATCTAAACTGAACCTGGGAAAGACTCTGAGCAGCAATGATGCCAAAAGCAATGTGAAGGCTTTTTCTCTAAATGACAGGGGTAACTATGTATATCATGTTTACATTGTAATAGGGGTTAGGAAGCATAGCATCTAGATACAGTCTGAAGCTCATAGGAAGCTGTGTATGGGTTAACTACAAACACTTCCACTTTATGCAAGAGGCTTAAGCATTTGTGGAAGGAGGTTTGGAACAATGCCCTGAGGATTCCAAGGGACTGTATTTCATTCTGGACAGTATGGCTACAGACAGGGTTCCTAGTTAGGTCCAGCTCTCAACTTGACACAGCTCAAAGTTATCTGTGGGGAGTTTCAATTGGGAGGTTACCTTGATTAGAATAGCCTGTGGGCATGCCTGTGTGCCATTCTAGATTGCTAATTGGTGTACATGGCTCAGCCATTTCTGGGCAGAGCCATCTCTGGGCAGGTGAGCGGGCCTGGGCTTAGCTGCACCTGAGCCAGAGAGCAAACCTGTAAGCAGTGCTCCTCTGTGGTTTCTGCTTCAGTTTCCTGGCTTGAGTTCCTGCCCTGACTTCTCTCAGTGACGAATTGTAACCTAGATATATAAGTCAAACAAGTCTCCTCCAACATGCTGTCCATCATGGTGTTTATCACAGCAACAGGAAGCAAACTAGGACAGAGGTTAAGTGCCAGCTCAGAGTACCCGTTGCCATGTGAAAACCACACTGCAGAGCTGAAGACCAGCAACTGTTCCTCCAGGATAAAAGGGGTTCTCAAGGCAGGCAAGTCAAGCCAGCAGCTCACTCAGCAGCACACTAGAAGTAGGAGGGTGATGCTGCATCATAATGCTCAAGACCTGGGGAAATGGAGAGACCCCCTGTCCTTCATGAACGAATGGTACAAAGGCCACTCACGGATTGATTCGCTGTGGTACCCATGTCAAACGTGTCAGCCGTGGGCTTACTTCTCAGTGTGACCAAAGTCTCACTAAATGACACAGCACTGACCCTGAGGGTTGTCCCCTGTAGCCCGCAGGTAGAAAGGCCTTAAAAAGGTGAGGGCAAGGATACGGAGCGAGGGAGGAGGGGGATGGAGCTGTCCCTTGGCCACTTGCTAATTACAGTAACGAGAGTCTGCACAAAAGGGTTTACTCTGGGACTCACTTTCAGAATAACCTACAGCTAACCTTCATCACATCTCACATGTTGCCAGACCCAGGAGAGTCAGGTAGCAGCAGAGTAGTTTAACTTGGTTGACATTCTCCACAAAGAGAACGGAGGCCTCTTTCAGGCAACACAGTATCCACTGTGGCCTTGAAAATCCCTGTCCTCAACTTCATCCTCCAGCTTCAGAGTTAGGGAAATAAAGTGACAAAATGTTTCTTGCAAATGTTCTGAGTATCATCTGAGCAGTTCCCCTTGAAATCCAGGATTCCCTGTAGGAGAGTGTGCAGGATGACCACTGAGGGTCCCTGATGAGACATCTGTCTCTGTATTCCACCACCCATAATAGAAAAATGTACATTAGAGTCTATAGTTATTTCTAGTAGGTTTGTATTTGCTTTTGTATAGTGTTCAAGTCTAAAGTCAGATAACCTAATATGAATTAATATTCTCTTGCATGTAAAAAGAAAGTACATCTTATCTATCCTCCATTCATGCTTGATGTGCATTTGGGTTGCCAATATTTACATTTTTCAATGAAAGAAGGGAAAATCAATGAAAGTAAAATTTTGTCTATAAAGGCTGGGTTTTTAAACTATACATTAGCTAATGTTAAATATTGTTTAGTATATGAAACATTCCATCTTATTACATCTTAGTTTTGAGACAGGGTCTGACCATGTATCCTCTGATGGGATGAAACGCACTGTGTAGACCAGGCTGGCACCTCCAGGTCTCTCCATTTCCCCAGGTCTTGAGCAGCTTGATAAAGCATTACCTTCCTACTCTTAGTGTGTTGCTGAGTCAGCCCCTCTTATCCTGGAGCTGCAGATCTCATACAGAGCCATCACACTCTGCCTCCCGAATGTTGGAATTAAAGACACCACAACACCCAGCCTAAAAGATTCCTTTTAAAAAACTTTGCAGTTTTATGGAATGAGAAAGGGGTAGAGGGGTTCCTCTGGCCAAATGAAGACTGAGATGAGAAGCTAATAAGCTTTACTAAAAGTTTCTCTCTGCACCATGGCCATGTGGGTGTAGCCACAGTGTGAAGAAAAAAAATAGGCTACTGACTCTCTGAGGAGCATTGAGGGGCACCGTGCTAACTCAAGCTCTGACCCAAACAAAGGTTACCTCCTTAAGGAGACACCAACACATGGCACCCACATCATTCCATTATAAGTTCCTTCTTTCTTTCATACTAACTCTTGAGTTCTGAGATAAGTCAATTATATGTTTGTTAGGAATTTTTTCTATTTGGGCAATGGAAGTTAAGTAACTACTTTTAACTCAAGGAATTACAATAAAGAAGAAATACTAGTTACTCTGGTAACATCTAAAATAATTTGAACTTTTTTTATTACAATTTATTCACTTTGTGTCCCAGCTATAGCTTCATCACCTCCCAATCTCACCCTCCTTTCCTCTTCTTCTCCCATGGTCTTCACCCAGTCCACTGATAAGGAAGGTCCTCTTCCATCTGACCCTAGCCTATCAGGTCTTATCAGGACTGGCTACATTGTCTTCCTCTGTGGCCTGGTAAGGCTGCTCCCTCTCAGGGGGCAGTAATCAAAGAGACAGCGACAGCCCCTGTTCCCCTTACTAGGGTACCCACTCAGAGACTGAGCTGCCATGGGCTACATCTGTGCAGGGTTCTTGGTTGGAGTATCAGTCTCAGAAAAGACCCCTGGACTCAGATTTTTGGGTTCTGTTGTGCTCCTTGTGGAGTTCCTGTCCCCTCCAGGTCTTTCATCATTCCCTTCTTTCATAAGATTCCCTGCACTCTGCCTAAAGGTTGGCTATGAGTCTCAGCATCTGTTTTGATACCCTGCTGGGTAGAGTCTTTCTGAGGCCCTCTGTGGTAGGCTCCAGTCCTGTTCCCTGTTTTCTCCCTCTTCTGATGTCTATCCCATTTGCCTTTCTGAATGAGGATTGATCATCTTACCCAGGGTCCTTCTTCTTGCTTAGCTTCTTTAGATGTGGAGATTTCCTTAGACATCAGGGAAATGCAAATCAAAAAGACCCTGAGATTTCACCTTACACCATTCAGAATGACTAAGATCAAAACTCAAGTGACAGCACATGCTGGAGAGGATGTGGAGAAAGGGAAACCTTCTCCAGTGCTGGTGGGAATATAAACTTGTACAACCACTTTAGAATCAATTTGGTGCTGTCTCAGAAAATTAGGAATAGTGCATCCTCAAGATCCAGCTATACCACTCCTAGGCATATATCCAAAAGATGCTCACATATACAACAAGGACATTGCTCAACCATGTTCATAGCAGCTTTATTCATAATAGCCAGAATCTGGAAACAACCCAGATGTCCCTCAACTGAGTAATGGATACAGCAATTGTTTACACAATGGAGTACTACTCAGCAATTGAATTCAAGGAAATCATGAAATTTGCAGGCACATGGTGGCAACAAGAAAAGATTATACTGAGTGAGGTATCCCAGAAGCAGAAAGACACACGTGGTATATACTCATGTATAAGAGGATAATAGACATATAATATAGGATAAACATACTAAAATCTGTACACCTAATTTGTACTTTTAATAGATTGTCAGTAATAAAATCATGGTTCAGGATTTGGGTACAAAAATTTTAAGGCCTTATTAGTAATGATATAATGCCAAACCTTAATATGTTTTTGTTGTCTGTATTACTCCTGGAAGCACTTCCCAATTGCCCTATTTCTCTGGTTTCCCAGCACAGCCTTGATGAGCTTGTCCTTGTCCTCTCTCAGAGCAGAACATCCTTGGAATTCACTATTGTGGAGGCCTATGGATGGCCCAGTTAAAATAAAAGCCATCAGCCACAGTGGCTGACAAGAGAGGGATGCAATAAGAGGCAAACAATTCTGTGCTCTCGCTTTCCAGTTGCTTCCATTCAAATATCCAGCCAAAGTCACAAGGTCTCCTAATTTGAACTGGTTTACTCAGCCCACGTATAGACACTGAAATCCCTGCCAACCCACTTTGCATGACAATTGCAGGTCTGTGTACATTCCATAACTTAACTCCCCTGTAAAATTTCCACAGGGAAATCAGCATCTGCCTGGATATTTATTTGTTTGTTTTGTGAAGTCAGCTGGGCTGTCTGTGTTTATCAACTGGGTCTGGCTTGCATATATATTGCAGATAAGGACAAATCAGGATAACACATTGAATGCTGTGTCTTTGGATGCTGTCTTGTTTCTTAATATTTCCATGACTGGGCGGGAGGCAGAGAAAACACAAAGAAAGGGAAGGATGGTTAAAAAAAAAAAGTTCTTGGTATGATCAATGCTCGTTTAGATGAACCAATGGGATGGACATTGAATGGAGGATAAAACGGGCAACAGGACAGGAGCATACCAAAGAGGGCCTCTGAAAGAATCAATATAGCAATGTATCAAAGCAGATATTAAGACTCACAGCCAAGGCTTCGGCAGAGGGTGGGAAATAATAATAAAAATAGGGGAAGTTAATAAGACTTGTGGAGAACAAGAGCTCCACAAAGACCAAACTGAGCAGGGCACAGGGGTCTTCTATGGGACAGTTTCTCCAACCAAGGACCATACATGGCTATGTCCTAGAACCCCTGCTCAGAAGTGGCCCATAGTAACTCGGTATCCAACTGAAGACCCTAGTAAGGGGAACAGAGACTGTTTCAGACATGAACTCGATGGCTGGCTCTTTGACTCTCCCCCAAACACGCCAGGGAGAAACAGCCTGGCTAGATCCCAGGGGAGGACATTGTAGCCAGCCCTGAGGAGACAAGATGAACCGGAGTCAGATGGAAGGGGAGGAGATCCTCCCCTGTAGGTGGAATTGGAGTGGGCGGGAGGAGATGAGGGAGGGATGGGGAGAGTGGGAGGGAAATAGCGAGGGGGCTACACCGGGGATGCAAAGTACCTAACCTCTGATTGATATAAAAATAAAATTAAAATTAAAGAAAAGAAAAAAAGAAAAAATATAAAGTGGCAGATTAAGGTGCTGTGATTGCAACCATCTGTACATATGCATGGATTAAAATTGCTTTATGTATTGTGTAAAAATGAAAAAAAAAGTCATTAAAAAAAGTTCTCTAGGTTTCAGCATATCTTTTTACTTTTCTCAGGAAGCTAGGTACTGTGTAGAAAGAAGAGCGCTTGTCTTCAAAAAGGACATAGCACCCTTGCCCTTTACCTCAAATCACAGGAGTGGGATGGAATGGTAGACAGAGGACACTGGGCTGGATTATACATGCAAAATAGAGAGTCACATGCCCATGATTTTAAACTGCTCTGCAGTCTCTAAGATGGAGCCATTTATTACACCACAAAAATGCCTGCCACTCTCCCAAGCCAAAAGGTTGAAAGTCCAGGGTTTGAATTAAAAATATATATATATTGACTAGCTCCCTCTGGGCTAGCTTAGGATTATGTGTTCTTTTCTTCATCAGGAGACATAGAATGTGATAGGAAAAACTGACTATGTGTACAAATTAATTATTAAACTGATATATACAGTCTATAAAAGTAGTGTAATGTCAAAAGGTTGACATTAATTATAAAAACTTGGGGAGATACCCTAGACAAGACCTTCCTGTGATGGGCTTTTAGTTAACAAGCAAAAGGTAGAAAAGACCATTTCTGGCTCAGGG
This sequence comes from Pachyuromys duprasi, assembly GCA_028658305.1. Taxonomy (NCBI): domain Eukaryota; kingdom Metazoa; phylum Chordata; class Mammalia; order Rodentia; family Muridae; genus Pachyuromys; species Pachyuromys duprasi. Next base: position 143,763,119 of record CM053766.1, on the reverse strand, counting down.
AACAGCATGCATGAAGGAGCAGAATGATATAGGTACACTATCAAGACAGATAATGAATAGCACGCTCAGCACTCAAATCATGGTCCACACATAAATGTGAAAGTGAGAGACACAATATCAGGGTATCTAAAGTTCCTGGAAGACTAACAAAATTGGACAAAAATAGAATGCTGTTCAAAGCAAAGACAGGGCTCTATTGAATCACATAGCCTGGGTTCTTTTGGAGGGTGGGGGCAGAACAAAGAGATGAAGCTCTGCATGACTGTGAGAAGCAGGGATGGAGGAAGTCTTAAGGTGCCCAAAGGTGATCATTTGGAGGCTTGAGAGACTCCGAAGAGGCTTAACAAGAGAGGACTCTGCCTTCACTGCCTGTGCCAAACCACAGGCAAAAGAAGCCACTGAGAGGTAGACCTAGAAAGTGAGATCCCTGGCTAAGACAGGGTAATCTGGGGAGAGCGGTAATGATGCCAGGAGGCTGCCAGGATACCTACTCTTCAAGGAGAATGTAAGTGCACCATCTGGTGCCCAACCATCAGCATGTGAAGCAGGTAGGACAGATGGGTTTCTTGAGAATAAATAAATGTGGAATTTCAAACTTGGGGATGTATGCAAGCAGAATTGTATAACACTGCTGCAGTCTGGATCTTGAATGTCTCCCCAAGGCCCATGTGCTGGCTACTGAAGTACTATACCATTTGGAGGCGATACAATCATCTGTAGGTAGGGCATAGGAGAAGGAAGTCAGGCAACTGAGGACATGCTGTAGTAGGATATTGGGACCTTGCGCCTTCTGGCCTTACTCTTTCTGTTTATAGATGGGACAGCAATGGGTCTCCTTGCTACATACTCCTTCCACAATGTTTTGTGTGCAAAATAACAAGGCCTTGTGATCCTTGTTATTGGATGTTATGAGTAAAAATAAACCTTTTCTCATATTAAGTTGATTATTTCAGACATTTTGTCACAGTAATAGAAATATGGTTGTCATATACTCAAAGGCAAACAATAAATGAGATGTGAAGATCCCTTTAAAAAACTTCCAAGGAAGGATGTTGGCTTTGCAACCTTTGAGTACCACATAAAGAGGTCTCAGATGTCCTAAAAAGTGAAGTTATGGAAGGATACTAATGGAAAATCAGGGTTTGGAGGTAGTTTGGAAGGTTTAAGCAAATGTCCAAGAGAATATATAGACCAGGGGAAGTGAGTTGCAAAATGTAAGTAGTTTTAAGAACACGTGTTTCTCCATATCTGTAGCTTAAAGCTGGCTCTTTAATAAGGAGGAGAGTCAAAATCCTCACAGGACAAAAAAAAAAGTTTCTTTTTATAACAAAGAATCCAGAACTGCTATCCAGGGGACAAGATGCAATTATAAATAAGTAAGTAAATAAGTAAATAAATAAATAAATAAATAAATAGGCAGACAGACAGACAGACAGATAGATAGATAGATAGATGACTCACAAATTCCTGAGAGGGAAGCAAGCATGAGGATGTGAGACAAGAAGTTTGTACAGAAGCATAAAAGAAGCCTGAACTAGGAGCACCATCAAAAGATACAAATTCTTTTAACAGAAAGATATATTTTTTAAATCGAAGAGTGGCCATGAAGACAGTGAAAAAATAGGTAAAACATAGTCTAAGACTTCTTTTGACCTAAAATGATACAGTTTTAGAGTCTTATGAGGGTGAAAGATAAAGAAGAATTAATTGTCTTAGCTTTTAGTTACATAACACATACTTGCATCGCTAACTTGGAGAAGAGGAAAGTTTTGCGAGCTCACAGTTTTAGTGGGTTTAGCACTAATCACTACTGGACTGAAGTGCCCGGGGCCTGTGCTGAGCCAGGAACCTCCTGATGGGAGTGCAGAGCCAAACTGCTCACCCATGGCTGGGGAGGGAAAGCTTGAAAGGATGAGCTGGGGTTGTGCTTTCCCTTTCAAAGACATACCATCAAATGCTCAATACCCCCTAACAGCACTAAGATGGGAATTAAGCCTTAAACACATGAGCTATCAGGGAACATTCCAGAAACAAGCCACAGCAAAAATCAAGGACAACTGAATAAAATTGGGAACACTTAGAGTGAAAAGTAATTCCTAAAATCTGTAAAGGAACAGACTGCCATAGAGTCAGCAAGAATCTGAAGCTAACATAGCACGTGCATAGAGATCTAGAAGTCCAAGACTGCTTGCCACTGCAGCCCAAGAGCAAGACAGCAAAGCAAAGGCTTGAAGAGTAGTGTAGAACACCCTAGGGTGTAGGAAGTGTTTAAGAGAGAAGCAAGTTTGCTGCTTTGAAAATAATTAACAATGTAATAATAATTATATATAATAAAATATGTAATATATAATAATTATATTTTATAATATATAATAAAACTTCCCTAGAATAAAGGACAGTTCTGATTCATGGAATTATTTTTTAAAGAATATAAACAGATTTTTATTGTTTTTTTTAATTTATTTATTTTTATATCAATCACAGGTTAGGTACTTTGCATCCCAGGCATAGCTCCCTCCCTCATTCCCTCCTACCCTCCCCATCCCTCCCTCATCTCCTCCCTGTCCCCTCCAAGTCCACCAACAGGGGAGGACCTCCTCCCCTTCCATCCAACCCCAGCTCATCTTGTCTCCTCAGGGCTGGCTGCAATGTCCTCCCCTGGGATCTAGCCAGTCTGTCACTCCCCAGCATGTATGGGGGAGGGTCAAAGAGTCAGCCATCAAGCTCATGACTGAAACAGTCCCTGTTTCCCTTAGTAGGGTCTTCAGTTCGACACTGAGCTATCATAGGCCACATCTGAGAGGGGATTCTAGGCCACATCCACACATGGTCCTTGGTTGGAGAAACTGGGTCTTATATGATTCATGGAATTATATAGTCAAAATAGACTTTTAACTTTTCTTGTAGGCACTCTAAGAGAAAAAGTGAAATGATTTTGACATTTTATTTGATCATGGTATCCAGAATAGTCTCATTTCACTGTGTGGTTGTTACTAAAGTCTAGTAACAAAACACTTTGTACTCTTTTTTCTGAGACTCTGAACTACAGGGTGTAGTTAAGACTAAGGACATCTTTGGCTAGTTGTATTTAGAGAGTTCAGAACAGCCAAATGTGGCTAGTGGTTACTGTAGACGAGCAGGTTCAGATGACCTCAGCATAGTAGAAGAAAAATAACTCTGCTGAGGTCTTATTGGGGGGGGGGGTGTATATGTGTGAAACATATTCTAAACAACAATAAGATGACATTTGTACTCCACTTAAATGCAGTATGGGTAATTATAACATCAATCGCTAAATAACAACAACAAAAGACGTACAGTTTCCACACATTACAAGAGCATTTAAAACATGAAGGACTTGATGAATTGTTGGCAATCTGAAAAGAAAGCTAAATAAAAGATGGTTGTAGGCTTTTGGAGGAGCATCTTGGTGCCTGCAGCAACACAGACTTAAAAAATAAAAATAAAAAATCTGCTCGCTCCAGTCATCACAGTTAATAGAAAGCAATAATATTCACTCACTAACATCAATAATGCTTATATTTGGGTTTAGTAAAAAGAAAGGAAAGAAGACCAACCAGGCCCTCAGCCACAACACAAAATAAAGGTGGATCTTGATAGTAAGTAGGAAAAATGTGCAAAACAAATACTAACAAAAAGGGGAAGAGCTGAGATCAGAGCTATCACATTCACACAAAAACCTTTAAGAGAACAGATTTAAAAAAAAACACAGAAAGGAATGTATTGGTCATGAAATTGTATGTGTTTAAATAATATAAACAATCATGAAGAATAAAGGCATTTATAATGCTAAAAATAAGTTAAGGCTTTCACTTATTTTTCTTGTAATTCAGTATTAGATATACTATTTCATATATAACCCCAGGTGTTTTAAGTCTCAGACATTAAAATATGCACTTATAAAGGGAAATATTCTCCTTAACGTAATCTGAATGCCATGTGACCCTTCTTAGAATGAAAAATGTTATATTGATACTGGTTACTACCCAGACTATTTCCAAGTTTCTTTACTTTTCTAGTCATACCACTATAGAGGATTTTTTGTTTGAATTAATGCATTTGGTCATGCATGTGTGTTGAGGTGTCCTCAACTTCTCTTTCCTCTCTCTTGTCATCATCATATTTAAGATACCAGACCCGCACAGTGTCTGAGTGTCTGAAGGTAGGGATGATATTGGGATGGAGGTGTAGAGGGTAAAGTGTTCCAGAGTGAATAGCTGCTCAAAAATGCTCAAAGACTGGAAGTCTCATTATTTTGAAGGTGTAATTATCAGTGTTTCCAGTACACCATGAATGGTACGGGGTACTGCATGTTGCATCACGTCAGATACGATGCAGTATCCCAAATCTATGATAGTCAAAGCAAGATCAGGAAAGAAGGATACATTTCTAGAAGGATACATTTGACACAAAGAAGTTGTGAGAATTCCATTATACTTTGAGACAGAGCAGAGACAGTTTAAAAAACTTATGTGGAGAAGGGATTGTGGGTAGATGAAGAATGGAAGCAGGAAGGCAATTGGGTGCTGAAGGCAAGTGCATGGGCATGGGATGTGGTGTGGGAGTGTCCTGGGGTCTTGCCAGTGCCGTGGAGGAGCTGAAGAGAAAGCTAAATACAAGATGGCTCTAGGCTTTTAGAGGAGCATCTTGGTGGCTGTGGCAACACTGACTAAAGGAAGGGCTGTGGGAGTGAAGAGGAAGATGCAGAGCTCCCTGGAGTGGATACCACACAGCTGCTCCATGATGCTGGCCCCTGGAGATATGGAGAGTCCAACTGGACTTTTTGAGGGATGGTTAGAGACCAGTGTGCCTGGTGAAGGCTGGGAGATGAGTGTGGGAGCTCTTCCAACAGTCCAAGTGGGCAAGAAAATAAGCTCAGAACCAAACCTGAGGGAATGATAGAGAGGAAAGCGTCCACAGCTAGGAAGAGGTGAATGAGCAAGACTGTTGACTGGCTGTACAAACGAAGCGGCAGGAGATAGAAGTTGGTTAAGTCTCCAGGATGGCACCTGGTTAAAGGTGTGAAAGAGCTCAAGATGACTCAAAGATTAAGTAGGTGGGAGGGCAAATGTCTTTCTCTTAACCAAGATGTCCTGTCCTCAAAGCTTGGGCCCAAGCCATTCTTTAGTCCTGTGTGTGATCTCAGGCTACTCCTGCAAAAGCGAATCTTAAGGAACAGATGAAAATGACAGCAAGGTGTCTCTGATAAGAACACTGAGGCCCCACATTAGCTCCCAGTGGTAAACTTCATACTTGCTTACTACTTGAGAAAACTGAAAAATAAATCTGATTTATTGAGAATAAGAGGAAGGGTAGAAGAATGAATAAGACAGAAGAATTGCTTTTTGTTTTTGTTGTTCATAAAAAGTGACTATAAAAGCAAGGAACAGGGTGGGGTGTGAAGTCAAGTAATACAACACTTGCCTAAAATGAGGCCCTGGGTTCAACCCTCAGCACTACAAAAAGGTTAGAGGCAGAGGGTGCAATTAGCAAAGAACCACTGGGGACTCTGTGGGTTAATAAATGCAGGGGAGGCAAGCTGCTGGACTAAAAGGTAAAAAGGACCCTTCTTACAGACTGCCTACTTATGGTAGTATCTTGAAGAAAAACAGGTGACTTTTTGTTACCTGAGACCAAGACCAGCCATTTGTTAATATCATTAAAATGCCAAGACTACAAATATGCACCAGGTATACAAACATAGTTTTAGCCATCGTAAATGAACTGAATATACTTTAATATTCCATTCCAGAATGTCTCTAGTTTTCCATATCAATTAGGCACAACTGAAAGAGTATTTTTGATACATGATACACTAATGTGTATTTTCATATTATTATCCAAAATATCGATCTGGGAAATTATCCCACTCTAATATGTGAATAAAGGAAGCAAGTGAACTGCCATTTGTCTCAGTTACATAAGGGTTGCTTAGAAATATTTCAAAAAGTCATGCTTACACAATGTTGAGTTCTGACTTGAGAAAATATTAATTTGAAAAATCGAAAGAGACTCTCAATCAAGAAGAACTGACATGATTTCACAATGTGCTTAAATATTTACCGCTGTTCTTCAGCTATGGGGTGTTTCAATCCCAAGATAAGGAAATACCAAGCAAAATCCCAACGGCCTTCTTACCACAGCACACTGTAGCTTGGAGATGGGTGTGGAAACCCAGCAGCTCACCTGCTCTGACATTGCACCCCCGCCCCCCCAAAAAAACCCTTGCATCAGAGCACAACTATTGCCTGACTTTTGAGCGCAAAGAAAAAGAATGAGTAAGATTTGGGGTTACCTAAGGCAAGCAGGCATGCACTGAGGTCATATGCAGAAACCCACAAGGCAGAAATATCCTTAATAGTAACTAAGTCCTCCTGGTGTCACCACACTTGCAGACCTCCTAATCACTTTTTTAAATAAGTGAATTACTTAACCATATACCTTTCTTGCTTCTTCTGCAGTAGTTGGGTATATTTAGTCTGGCAAGAGGATTTACTGGAAATGCTTGGCTCGGGATCCAAGATGGCTGCCATGAGAGGACAATTTGTCTAAGGAGTAGGACAGTAGAAACAATGCAGCGACCAGGAGACTGAACTCTGGGACCTAAAACACCAGCATTTGTGATTGCCAGGTGAGCAGAACTCCTACGGTGAGGAAATCAAGTGGAAAAACCCTAGGGACACGCAGTTATTCCCTGGAAAAATCTCCGGGCACAGCTCTGATGTGAGCAAGCAGCTGCGCTGGGTGCCAACAGCCACCATACTAGACTGGATCACACAGTCTCTGGGGCAGACTGAGGAGGAACCGGGTACCGTTTTGACTGACCTGCATACTGTGGGAGCACACTGCTCGGATCCACCAGCAAAAACCTCAGTCCATATGTGAGTCCGAGGGCCAGTCTGGGAAGTACCAGGGTTCTGCTTCAACCTGCTGGTGTACGGGAGGCGCACACGGATCGCCCCTGCCTGAACCACCTCAGACTGAGAGGGACGGGGGAACCGTTTTGACCAGATGGCACACTGCGGGTGCACACTGCTAGGGTCCGCCAGCAACCACCTTGGTCCCTGTGTGTGTCCATGGGCCAGACAGAGAAGGCCTCGGGCAGCATTTCAGACAGGCTTGCATACAGCAGGTGCACACTGCTCAGCAATGCCTGCAACCAACCCAGACCCACTGTGTGTGCTCCAAATATCATCTCAGACCGTGGTGTACAGCCCCTAGCCCAGAAGGGGGCGCCAAGTCTCCAGTCCAGGGGAGAGCCCTAAGCAGCAAGGCCAGGGCAGAACGCAGAGCCCCCAGCTGACATCTCAAAAGGCTGAGGAGCTAAGACTCCAGACCAGAGGGGTGACCAGCCTGCAGTGCTCACAGCTTCTAGCACACAGCACAAAGCTGGGCACACAGAGCCCACAACAGAGTTCAACTGAGACAACAACACACACTAACAAACCACTGGAACTCCCTGATCTTCTTGAAGAATACTCCTGACACAAGAGATTGACAGTTCCAGACTGAAGTTCAGCCTTAAAGCACAAACAGCTCCTT
>CM053766.1:143670772-143755056 GCA_028658305.1 Pachyuromys duprasi | reverse complement strand
ACATGGGGACAAAGATCACTTATTGTTTGCGAGGAGGAAATTGGGAATTAAGTTTTATGAGCTAACATAGAAGAGGCTTCTGTTTGATAAGGATCATTGTAAAAATCGTTACACTTTTCATATCAGTATAGGTAGGGAAGCACAAAAGAAATTATAGGTTCTAAAAGCAGCATTATAGGACAAAAGGCTGCTCAAGGGATTGGGCAATACTCAAAGACAGATGTATATTCTTGGCAGTTGGTTATATTCAGTTTGGAGGGGTTTCCATATAACAAACACACACACACATTTTGAAGATATGATTAGACAAACACATACTCCAAATATACATATACAAATATACATATACATGTATACACATACTACAAATATACATATATGTGTGTATGTATATGTATATATGTGTGTGAGCTATGCACACACATTGACATACATGTGCATGTGTGTGCACACATACACACATATGTTTATAAACACACACCTATATATGCATATATATTTATATATATTGAGAGGGAGAGAAAGAGAGAGAGGTCTCAATATTCAGCCTTAGCTAGCCTGGTATTTATTACATAGACAAAGTTATTCTTGAACTCAAAGCAATCTTCTCCCAGAGCCAGAGGTGTATGCTAAATTCATTTTCTGGTGACTAGAGAAAGTATCTGCTATAACACGAGACAGGTAACTGGACGGAAATCACAGACACAAAAATGTGCAACTAAATAAAATTCAAGAGTTGAAGGTGGGACATGAGCATGTAATGTTGGAAAATATAGATACAGATCCTAGAATCTAGTTGTCTGTAGTGTGGCTGATATTTCTTTCTTGCTCCTGTTGTCAAAACACACATAAATTGGACAGAACAAACAACTATGTCGTCATCAAAGTTTTAAGGAAACACGAACGAAATATTTGCCATGTTCTCAAAACACACAAAAAATCTCAGAACTATATTCCAGAAGGTTTTCTTTTGCTATTTTTAAACCAATAACAAGGGAGTGTTGATCATTACTGACTACTGTAATAATCTGTCAGGAAGTAGAATCCTGGAGCTGAAGAGATGGCTCAGTGGGCAAAGTGCCTTCTGCCCAAGCATGAAGACCTGAGATTCCAGGCACCCATCTAAAATCCTGACAGGACAACACACACCTGTCTGTCCACCCTGTGATGGTTGAAGTAGGCAGATCCTCAGGGCTCACTAGCCAGCCAGTCTAACCATAATAATAGAGGAAGACTATTCAACATTGACCTGTAGACTCTACACACATACACTGACATACATGTACATGTGTACAAACACCACACACATACACACACACCTCAAAAAAGAGGAAGAAAAATTGGAAATTCAGAAAAGAACATTTTAGATCTATTAAAATGTATTAAGACATTTTCTTATTTTTATAATGGAAACTGAATGATTTATCACATAACTTTTTAAAAGCTGTATGCAATTACAAGTGTCTGAACATTACAAAAACTCAACCAGTTTATCCTTCAAACAATTAAAATTCTTTGTGTTTGTAGTAAATATTCATAAATATTCAGTCTTACTACGCTGTATTCTACAAATAGTTGAGAAGGCAGTTTGAGGTGTATTCCTGTAAACTTCAAGAGTAAAATTTCAAATATATTAGTTATGAGTTCGAAATAAATTGGGAGCATCAGGATTCAAGATAAGTTTGCTACAAATAATTCCTTCCTAACCAGGTGGTAGTAGTGCATGCCTGTAAGCCCAGCACTTGGGAGGCAGAGGCAGTCAGATCTCTGTGAGTTCAAGGCCAGCTCTTCTACAGAGCAAGTTCCAGGACAGAAAGGCTACACAGAGAAACCTTGTCTTGAAAAACCAATAATAATAATAATACAATATGTTCCTAAAGTTGTTGACTTCAGTTTCTGCTGTGTTACAAATAGGGAAATCAGGGTACTTAATACAGCCAATGCCACATACCAGCAAACAGAGGCCTGTACTAGGTACTCCAACTCTCAGATAAATTTGTCATTGAAATGAACAGTAGACAAATTTCCATCAGCTTCCTCCTTGTGTTCAGTTCCATTTGCTATTCCATCTGCCTTGGATTCAGGCTTTCTTTGACATGAGTGTACAAACCAGTATATAGTACAGTTCTCCCTACAAAGTAAATGATGGTCAGTAAAAAGTGGCCAACTTGTGAGTGACTACACAAATGCCATTTTACATCATCTCCGTTACTGATGCTTAGTGCCATCCTTTCTGTCAATGTGCACAGTAAGGGGGGGGCAGTTAGGGCCATTGTTTGGAGTTAGTTTAGTGATAATCACCCTATGATCCTGGACTGACAATGCTGAGAGCATTGCTTCATGAGGGAGAGGGAAGAAAGCACCCAGACAGCCCTTGAGAAGTACATTAGCTTGACAAGGAGAATGACAGGCTCAGGCTCTCTTTCCCATGACCACACTCCTCCAGGGAGCTTCATTCCAACATGGCCCTGGAGAAGCTCAGAGAGACAGCCTTACATCATCTGCACTATATGTACACTTGGTCAGGCTGTGTAAACTTTGACATGTGGGTGTCAATCTTTCTCATATTTGCAGATGGCTTTATCAGAGCGTGATTAGTTTCCAGAACAAATTTGAGCAAAAGAAAACATTACCTACAGTATGTAAGCCAACAGACCAGCTAGTTTTCAGATTTGTCTATTTACATGGGCACTAGATGTTTTGCTAAAGCTCTCTAAAACTGATGGTAATTGAACAGTGCCAGTGTGTTAGTGGAAGCTGATGAATTGTAAAGGTTTTATAAACAACCAGGGTGGATTTGGCCACAGCCTTCCTAGTCATGTTTGTTAATCTGCCTGAGCAAGTGTGCCCCTAACACAATGTAAATACACCAGAATTTGGAGGTGTCAATAGTGTAACTTTTACTGTTTGTAAAATCATTCTTTGATATCATCAGTAAGTTTACTGAATGCCCCATGGCCAAATATAATAAAACCTTAAGTAAGCGCTTACAGAGAAATAAGGGAAAACATGTGTTTTATTTTTACCCCCTGCATGTTTGTTAAAGGATCGCCGTAGACTGATAAATACAGCCTGTGTGTAGGTTTCTGTCTGCCTTCCAGGGAAAGTGAGTTTATTCTGGGCTGAAAAGGGAACGTATCTATTTAAAATTATTAAATGGCCAAGTTTCCATATTTGACCGAAGACTACAGTACTTCCAGGGAAAATCTTTATTGATTTCCAATTATCTGCCAATTCAAAACATCTTTAAGTTTCATTTTAAGTGGAATTGAGGACACAGATGCAGCTGGTGAGAGCTGTGTTCAGGCATAGAAATTCCTGCACACACTCATACACCTGTATTAGGGTGTGGCTACCCTGAGAGTTACGTGAAAACCTATCTACTTAGCCTCCCATTGTGTCCACAGTCCCTTATTAACCACTAGAGGGCTTGTCTGTTTCCAGTGAACAGACAATAAAGAATCATGGTTTGAAATATCAAAGAGAAATATTTGAAAGTCTCCTTTTGTCTTGTTTCCCTTCCCTCCCTGCATCCCTCCCTTTCTCTCTTCTTGGAAAAATCTCTTGGTCACTCCCGCTATTTTGATGACACCTGTAAGAATTTTTGGAACCTGCTATACCCCAACCCCAGTACATCTGAAAAGACTAGAGCCGAGGAGGTTAACAAGCAGCCCTCTGGACTACAATATTGATGGCAGAGGAAATGAAATGGTGGTGACATTTTAAAAGAGGAATTTGTGAACCACAGATCAGCATGGCTGGCGGCACATAAAATCAATACAAATAACTGAAACCTTAATACCTTGATCCTGGGAAGAGGCTAGTTTTATCAGCACTGGGAGGGGGCAGCCGGAGGGCAACTGCTATTGACGGGCTCAGGTGATGCCTTAAGCCAACCTCTATGATGGCTGAGGTGTTTTGTTTGTTATTTGTTTGTTGTTGTATGCCTTTGCAGCAATCCTGTTCCTGCCACACTGACCTAGCAAAAACAAAAACAAACAAACAAACAACAAAACAGGACAATCTTCCTCATCTTGCAAATCATCTCCTGCACTTGAATCTGCTAAAGGTGATCCTATAGCCTTCCTGGCCTTCCCCTAGTGTAGTGTCTAAATGCCAAGAGGGAGTCTCCTACACTGTGAGCCTGTGCTTACTGCTCTCATGGTTCACTGAGAGGAGAAAAAAAAGTCATTTTCTTTTCATTGTGGCCTGAAAGTTCTCTGTGCAGAATTAAGTTTGTGCAACTACCCACAAAGGGTGGGAGGAGTTCAGACCTGGTATAATAAAAACTGTGCATGCACTCTGAAACTGCACAATTTCATTAAAAAAAGAACAGGCTGAAGAAATCTGTTGTCCATTTAATGTGAAAAAGATAGGTTTTAAAAAACACTGTGTATTGTATTTCTTTTGTGTGCTTGGGTGGTTTTTTGTTGTTGTTGTTTTAATAAATCATGGTAAAAAGTAACTTTCTTGGTCAAAAATGTGCAAACTACAGGAAAAAGTACACTGGTTTAGACTGGATAAAGTGGAGAAGCATGTCATATGCAGAACCAGAAAAGCACAATGCTGGGAACACTTCCAGCCAGTTTTCCTGTGAACAGACCTGCAGCGGCAGATTTGATTCAGAAGACATTAGGAAGTCCAGCTACCAGAAGACAAAGTGGTACGGAGGTCCTATCTAGTACCAGGGCAGAAAACTGTCTCCGCTGAGATCGTACGATCTTGTGCTTCTAGAAAGATATGTGAGTAACCATAAGTAACCAAGATGCTTGTTTGCAACACATACAGACTTGGTTGACAAGACTAGGGCAATCTTTAAAGAGCTGGGAAGCAAATCCCTCCAAGAGTATTGAAAATAACAAGAAAACATTGTTGTTGTTGTTGTTTGCTTAGTCCATCATCCAGTGAAGGAAGGGACAGGAAATAACTGACCTCCTAAGTGGCTTCGTGCACAGGAAGACAAGATGGTAGATTCTTTCTTCGCTGTGAATTATTTAATTCTGCCTTTGAATTCTGTGCGAATTGGGGCCTATGGGCCGGGAGGTGTCTGCCCAGGAGCACTTTGTCTCCGTAGTCTATGAAGAGTTAAAAAACCAAATGACCCCTCCTGCTACTTGCATACTAGGACAGATGGGTATTACAGCCATATGCATCCCAGTCAGGCCTGAACCTCACTTTTCCCATAGCCTTCCTCTGCCCTAGACATCAAGGATGAAAATTATGATAGCGAAGGCCCTCGGGAGACAAAGCTCCTCCAGGGTTCTGGAACCTTCTGAGTCCTCCGCAAACTAATGTTATGAACCCGTGGCTCTGAGACGGTGACAGACCAGCAGCCTGGCGTTGCGGTTGTTAATGTGTGCACAGAGTAACTCTGTTTGTTTGTAGGTCCTTAGTAGAAGGGTGTCTGATGTTGACTTTTTGAGGCTAATATTGTTTGAATTTTCTGTCCGACTCTGAGCCACCTTACAGAAGGCTCTTTCTTCCCCGTGGTGTTTGTACATTCATTACCTTTTAAAATGTCTTGAAGTAGTAAACAGTGCAACGCTTCTCCCCTCCACACATCCATTGTCAGAAAGAATAGGAGCCAGACCGCCAAAGGCGGAGTCAGACGCTGTCGCCTGTGGCTCGTCCTGGTCATAAATATCTGGTGCTTTGGAGAGAGCTGGGAGAGCGTTCCTCCAGAACAGCCCAACATAGTTAAGGTCCCGTCAGATGCTTGGAGAGAAACCCATGACTATTTCTAGGAGTGTAACTGATACAACTTTCAATTGGTGCTTTGGTCCAGTAAATGTTCTGAAAGAACTGAGAGCTGCGGTAGTAAACAGGCCCTCTCTGTGTCTGCGTGAATGAAGGTTTTCTTTAATGTTAATAAAACTGAGTGCCTCTTTGCCTTTTACTCTAGCAAGCGCTAGGAGGAAGGATTGATTTTTCTTGGGGGGTGGGGGGAGAAAATAATTTCATGACACATTTCTCACTCCCAATCTTTGTGCGAAGAACTGAGCATCTATCTCTAGTCTTAGTGGGATGTGGGGTGGGAAAATTCTGGGGCTGGGTTGTGCCCTTCTGACTCATTGTTATTTGTTGATCTCACAGGCAAGTGATGACTACATTGTTGGGTTAAATTAAAAGTCAGGCCATTCTGGTAGCCTGTCAGCTTAGAAACTTTCTTCTTTCTTTCAAGTCTCTAACACACTCTTTTAAGTGTCTCCCACACTCTGTTGTGCAGGTTAAAATGGCAAAACATATCATAGCCTGCTCCTCTCCAGAGATGCGCAAAACAAGTTCTGCTCCATTTCTGCCTTGGAGATGTGCAACATGTGTTAGCATTGGGAGAGATGTGAGAGCTGGGTAAAGATGTCAGCAACAGTCTGCAGGATCAAAGGACCACCTCCATCACCCAGGGAGCCATTTTCTCAGCCAATCACCTTCTTTGAGGCTATGGTGTATTTCTTGGAGGTAGGTCAGGTGTGTTAGCCATATAAGGTATCAAGTTGAGTGCAGTGATTCAAGTAAATCTTCACCTGGTCAAGGACTCAGGTTCAGATTCTTGTGTGAAAAAAATAGAATATCCATCTATGAGCTAGAACTTAGCTCTGTGAGTCTCAACTACTCAATGCCCACGGGGGAGGATTTCCTACTCCATCAGTGTTTAGCAACTGCCAAACAATCAACGTGAAAGAAAACAAAAGACCAATTGCAAAGTTCAGGGGTGAAAACATAGATTGGATATTTAGAGAATGCACTACCTGTGGTTGGAAAGAAAAAAAAATGTTGACAGAAAGAAAAAAGTGGAAAGCATCTGCCCCTGTTACATTTAATTGAGTCTCATTAGGGAGTCTCTAACACAGATGGGGGCTTCCTCTGATCAGACTAAACTATAGGTACTTAAAACAGTTCATAAAGGCAGAGGCAAGTCTTTAAAACCAGCTTAGGGTTTTGGACTAGGCTCTGTTCATCCCATTCCATTTGCTTGATATAAAGAATTTTTATTATTCCTATTAAGTCCCTTTCTCCAGTTTCCTACATGCCCTTAATGTGAAGTTACACACATGAAGTTCACAGAGGAATAATGGTGTCAAAAGAAAAAGAGAGAGAGATAAGAGGGGGCATCTTACCACAGCGTAGACCTGACAAAGTCCACACTCAGGAAAGCTCAGAGTAAAATAGTTTATTGGAATAATCTCCTGTTGGGCAGAAGCTGTCAGGTTTGAACTCTGGCCCTCTTTGGCCTTGTCCAGAGGCCGTGGAAAAAAATCTCAAGCCTGAGGTGTATCTGAAAGCTCAATTTAATTAGCACAATGTAACAAAGGGCCCTCCTTTAAAAGAAAATCTGAGTGGCATCTCTGCCTATGGACCACACCAAACAACACTTCCTTCCCCATCACCAACACTCCAGTCTGTATTCAGAATGGTAACAGCAAACACTGTAGCTGGCCTTTGCTACTTTCTGAGATCTTCCTTTTCCCACCATTTATTCCCTCACCCTGGTTTCACCCCCTAACACTAGATAAGAAAGAAGGATAGAAAAGAGACACAGAGGGAGATCTGAATCAGTTTCTTTCCTTTTGTTTCTTCTTTGACCATAGAAACCGTAACCATAACTATCAAACCATAAACAACCGCCCTAAATGACCACCAACACCCTGCCCCTGTGCCTCTTGGGGTCCTAGTGTTTATATACCTTGTGAAAAGTTCCCAGAATTCCAAACGTCACACAATCACAGAAATTATCTGCAGCTGGCAAAAGCATGCTTCTGTGTTAGAGCGTGAGGCAGTATCTCCACATTCCTACACCCGGGATTAAAACAAACAAACAAACAAACAAACAAACATATTCTTATAATATTTCTGTGTTTTTCAAAGAAACCAAAATTCCAGAATTGTCACTACAACTCACAGAGCACTTTGTAAAGAGAAAGAACCCTGCTGAGAACCTGATCCTGCCATGCTTTCACTGTCCTATGTAACATGGTTGCAAAGCCTGATGTAGTGGCTCATGCCGTATAGACATGGATCTTGAAATCTAGTGCACCATTGAGGAAATTCTAGTTATCCTTGAATGTATCCTGGGTTGTCAGTTTCGCCTTCTGTTTTACTCCAGGTCTCATTTACTACCTTGATGTCTTCTTCAATATCTGTCTTAGTGTCTTTTCCTATCACTGTGATAAAATGTTATGAAGAAAAAATTAAGAGATGTTTTTTGTTTTTATTTTTCTAGAACACAGTTATAGGGATGCTCCATCATGCTGGGAAAGTTGAGGCAGCAAAAAACATTTATTGAGAGCAATGAATGCATGCTGTTGCTGGCACTCTCCTCCGTTTGTAAAATCCAGGGTCCCATCCAGGCAACAGTGCCACCCACAGTAGCAGGTCTTTCATACCTCAGTTAACATAATCAAGATAATTCCCTGAGATCATGCTCAGAAGCTTATTTCTCCTAAGATGCTAAATTCTGTAAAGTTGCCATTTGCCAGCACCATCACTCCATGACAGGCAGCCCTATGGCTTGTAGTTCAACTTCAGGGTTTACAAAACACAAAGGAGCCAAGGTCTTCTGGAAATTTCTACTTGTCTCTCTGGGACATGCCATCACAGCATACACCCTGTCCCTCCCTAGGTGTTCAGTCTCGTCCATAGAGTGATCCACCTGCACTGGCACGCCAGTGACATGTGGAATGGCTCTGAGTCTTGGTTGGAACGAGATCTTTGAACCCTTCTTAGTGTCATTTGAGCTTCTTGAAAAATGGGCAGTACTTAACACTCTTTTCTTTTTTTGCTTTTTCTATATCTCTATTGGTGCCTCACAATGCTAGAAACAGCATACTGAATTGGCTATAGCTATTTAGGCACCCCCAGAAGTGAGCTGAGGCACTGTGTAATAGCTCTTTCTCCTCACAGGTGAACCCATTTAGCTGGTCTGTCTGAAAGAAAACAGGACAACAGTGGCCAGCATTGCCTCTCTATTTGAAAGAGAAGCTAAAGCATAAAGCCTCAGCAGTTGGGGGACTTCCTTCCTCCTGAACCTCGGGTGGACTATAGAGATATCACATAGCCCAGAAGTGACAGATGGTTGAGAAGGACCCTGCCCTTCTTCAGGATCACAGGCAGAGGAGGACCACAGGACACCAGAAAAAGACACATGTGGGACTACACTAACGCTGTGATCAACCTCTAAATGTAGCGTTTGCTTCTAAATGGAAATCCCACCAGGTATCCTGCAGAGAGGTGCACATGCCTCAAGACCTTACATTGAAATGGCACCAAAGAGAAGGTTTACCTCTGATGTCATTTATCCTCCACACCTGGCACAGCCCCGTCCTCTCCATGACCACTCGTGTCTGTTCTAGATTCCATTATTCCTTGAAATATCAAATGACTTGCACCCTAAGAAGAGCACAAACAGACCCCATTGGGATGTAGGAAGAGGTTAGGTACTCTTACCATTTAAGAAATCAAATTGGGCTAGCAAGATGGATTCAAGGGTAAAGCTGCTTGCCACAAAACTTGATGACCTAAATTTGATCTGAGGACTCAACAGAAGAAGGAAAGAACCAACTGCCACATGCACTCCATCGTGCTGACATAGACACACACACAAAAATACACATATATACACAATATATCAAACATTTTTAAAGTTAAAAATCAAATTATATTTATGATTGATAATATATATAAATGTGTATATTAAATGCATTCATGTGATTTCGCCATGTGCTCTTCTTATAGACTATGGGTTGCTTGGTTTAAACACGTTGGACATGACACCACGCAGACCTCTTCCAGACACAAATTTCCGTCTCACTCATGCACAAACTGGGTTATTCTCAAATATGAACTTTCAAACGAGGCAAATAGTGCCGATGCTCTGCAAAGTGCAGAGCTAGTGTTAAATTGCCAGCCTGATATAATCAGAGCTGACCTTCGCCTGGCTTTGTGTGCTTTTGGGTTTCTTTCCACTTCCGCTTTGCCTGCACAAATAACACCAGTTTGGATGAGTTGGGGAATATTAGCTTCAGTATCAGAGAACACATTTTACTTTTAATTGAGTAGCTCATTCTAGAATGAGAGCCATATGTTACAGCTGCCTGGGAGCTGAAAGGCAGAGATCACAAAGGCTGATGCCAGGGTCTGTCTCTCGGCCTGTGAAACACAGGCTTAGCACATTAAATCTCTGTTATACACCCCAGGGAAACCCGAAGTGTTGCTGAAAAGTTCCATAGATTTCTGAGGGTCTCCATCCACTATTGAGGGTACATTTCAGTACTATTTACTTCCTGATTTTATCTCTACATCTATGTCCATTTGTTTTTTGAAAGCCACTGACAGAAACTACTAGATAATGGATATTTCAGAACAGAGGTGCTAGGAGCTGAAAGAAGCCACATGATCACACCCGGGAATGCCCACTTGTTAGCTCAGGATACCCATAGAAGAGGCAAGAGGCAAGAGGCAAGAATCACTAACTGCTGTTCTGGTCAGTGGAGATCTGAGTCTGTGGGTCTCAGGAACTAATTAAAAACTGTCCCAGAAGGCTGGATGACACTTGACTTGGTCGGCGGAGCCTGACTGAATCTTCCTGAATCTGAGGCTCCTCTGGAAAGTTTGTTTAGGGTGCTGAGGAGACACTCAAGTCTTGCTGAGGGTCAGGCCATATGCTTCTTCTGTGTATCCATCACTACACCTGTATCTATCTTTTGTATAAATCTGTCCAATTCATGAGACCGTTATGAGAATTTAGAAACAATAAGATGTTTTTGTTTGTTTGTTTGTTTGTTTTTAATGTATAGGAGTGTTCATACACACCAGAAAAGGGAATCAGATTCCACTACAGATGGTTGTGAGCCACCATGTGGTTGCTGGGAATTGAACTCAGGACCTCTAGGAGAGGAGCCAGTGCTCTTAACCACTGAGTCTTCTCTCTAGCCCACACAACAGGAACTTGGCTTTAGAAAGTGCCTTATTTTGGTTCTAATCAAAATGGAGCAGTGTCTTCAGAATGCTTTGTACTATTTGGTAGTCCTGACCACAGGACTCTTCTGTTTTCTAAGTTCTCATGGCTAGAATGTATGACAGCTCTATCTTCTGGCCTCCTGGAGGATCTCAGCTCTGCCACATGCAAGTTTCCACAGGGTCTTTGCCTTGGAAACATCTTACCTGTGCTGGTCAGTCAGAGCTCCTGCTTAGAGCTGTGCTTTAGAATCAGTGCCTACAGAGACCCCCTATTACCTGATGTCATAGGGAGTCTTCCAACTCCCATCCTCATCCACCTACTGAACATAGCTTTCTCCATGGCATATCATTCTCTAATATTCTATATTCATGCATTTAGTTTTTAAGTTATATGTTTTCTTCATTTGGAGGGGCTCAGCCTCCTTTATCAATATGTTCCAGCACCTCAGATACATTGCTAAATAAGCAAATATGAGAATAAATAAAAGAACAAATGAATAAATGGAGTATTAGGTACAATGTTTACTATAGAGAAGACTCAATAAATCAACTGTCTGTATGTTTTTATCTGTCCCTCTGTCTGTCTGTCTCTCTCCACCCCCTCTGTGTGTGTGTGTGTGTGTGTGTGTGTGTGTGAGAGAGAGAGAGAGAGAGAGAGAGAGAGATCAACATAGATGTCTTCCTCAGTTATTCTCCCATTGGTTATTAAGACAGGCTCACTCAATGAGAGTGGAGTTCACCAGTTTGGCTACCCTGGCTGTCTAGTGAGATCCATGAATCTTCCTCTCTCCCTTTCTCTCTCTTTCTCTCCAGAACTGGGGCCACAGGCATTTAAGTTGATGCATTTGGCTTTTAAAGGAGCTTTGGGGACCAAACTCAAGTCCTCATGTTTATTGGGCTAGCAGTTACTAATTGACCATCTCCCAAAGCTTCTAAATAGTAATGAGAATTATGATAATATTATTATTAGTGAAGTAAACAGAGAAAACAGAACTCTACCATGGCAACCACTGGCCTGATTTGGGGTCTGTCTTCCTGTTGCTGTCTCTCTTCAATTAATTTCCTTCCTGAGCCTTCAGGGTAAATCTCCTCCTCTGTTGGTATTTTTCTTTCTCTCTCTCTCCTGCCTTTGTTCCTGGGAGCCCACTGCTCCCTCCCTACAGTAAGCTGTCAAGACAAGAAACACCCTGGCAGTGATGATTGATAGCAGGTGAATGACTCCCAATGATTTTTCTTTGTGCCTGTGTTTATTTAGCAGGTTTAAGTTTCATTTAATCCCAAGGAAAGGTCCTAGATACGGAATGGATAGTCACAGAAAAGGCCTGCAGGCTTGGCTTGTGTTCCAGAAGCTCGGAGTTACTGGATTCTGATTGAGTCTTATTTTTCAGCACCTAGCCCACCCACTGGGCTCAGTTACTAGTAGTTCTTGGATCTGCCCAGACTCCAGGGTTCTCCAGTCCCTCCTGGCTGCCCAAAGAGGGCCTCACTATCCTTACTCTTTGTCCACTCATTGGCCAAACTAGGAAGATTACAGAGGTTGCCACAATGGGCTGTTCAGGGCTGCTTATCAGGGACATTAACAATCCAGGCTCCAGAGACACCTGAATGAATAAGTGCTAGACATCCACATAGAATAAAGTAAATAACAGAGAAGCTTCCAGACAGGACAATTAAACCCACAATGTAGTGAGTTCTAGAGACATATTCTGATGTCCAGAGCATACCAAAACTTAGCATAGTGGCCTCCAGCCTGGGACAGGACAGAGGTTTCACTCTGAGCTGGGTTGACTGATGGCCCAGATGCCAGCTAAAGGCACAAAACAATCTCGTTTTCTGTTAATCAATTTAATCTTTAAAAGGTTTTTATTCTGGATAAAAAGCAACCTAGCAGGCCCCAGTCCTTGACCTTGGGAACCTGACCAGCTTTGTTTCTCTTTTGATCTAGAAAACAAAGTTTCTCATGGAGAGATTATTTTCATATAGAAAATCCAGCTAGACAAAAAGAAAAGAAATAGGTCCCACAAAGCTGCCACATCCAGGGAAACAGTTATGATCCTGCTTATGAAGCCAGACTCCACGCATCTGTGTCCAGTCTTTGCTGTGACTTCTCCAACCTCTATAGAAAGTACATAGCAGGAGCACCCACGTGTCAGCAGAGTATATGTGCAAAGGAATTGCTCTGAGATGTATTAAAAGTGTACCGGAAAGCCAAGGAGAGTGTGAGCAGGCAGGCCAGGTGTTTTTTTTTGGGGGGGGGGGAAGCAAAGGACAGGAGAAGCAGTCCCTGTGTCTGGGAGAAGGCAAGGAAGGGTGACAAGCCACTGGGCCTTGCCCACCTCTGCTAGCTCACATGTGTTCTCTGATCACAGCTTCCAGTAGCCTTCTTTGGCCCTGGGACTGTGGCATTGTATGTTTACAGATCCAGAGTCCCTAGTTCAATAGGGCAAAGATGCCCAACTTGGACCAGGAGAGTGAGCGACCATAGTTTTGTTAAACACTAGCAGATAATCACAGTCATTTCAAATGTTGGTCCCCTCCTCTGAGGAAATTGTATGTAGCTAGCTCAGCTTGGGATGATGCTGAGAGGACAAGAATGGCTTCCCTTTCTGGTCAACTGTGACCCACTAATTTCTAGACTCAAAAACTGCTGCGCTTTCTCCTAAATTTATTCAGCTGCATGGAAATTGACTGATACTTCTCTACCAAAGATGGGAAAATGTACAAGTTCAGAGCAGAAATGTTTGAAAGTTTTGGTGTGATCAAGTGAGAAGATGCATTTCCAACACTCCATTTTAGAGAAGACAAGTCCAATTTAGGCAGATAGTGTGCACGCAAGGGTTCAAGTACACAACACACACACACACACACACACACACACACACATCATTGTGGGTGAAGCAAGACCTTGAGGCTCAGGGCTAGCAGCACAGTGATAGGGAAGAGCTAGAACACCTGGAAGGCTTGAAGTTGGCACAGTGTCATCTCTCCATTTGACACTCAAACCTTCACTGACACTTCACAGCTGGGCCTGTTTGTGGTGCACATCTGGCTAGAAAGCAATACCTTAGGAAATATGCAGATTGGTGGCTAATCAGGAGGCAAGGAGATTGGATAATGCCCCATTTCCCTATCCTCTGGAAATGAAGCTTGACATGGACACTCCAAGAACACCCCAACAGGAAAGAGTCCAGGTTATCCACAGCAGTACCTTGGTGGTCAAACCCTCCACTGACTCCTTTGCCTTCCTTCTGCTTCCCTGCACTCCTGCCTACCTCTCTCCCTCCTCTTCTTCCCCTTTCGTCTTCCATCTCTTCCATTGTCCCTTTCAGCTTTTCTCTTAGCCTCTCTTCCTTCTCCCTCCCTGTCCCCCTTCCTTCCCCTCTCTGCTCCCCCACTTCTTTCTGCTGCCTAAATTAATATTGCAAATAAACCTGTTGTCCCTGTACTTTTGTTCCTTCCTTCTTTCCTTTCTCCCTTTCCTCCTCCTCTTCTTTTGCTTTTATGCTCCTCCTTCTTCCTTTCTTCTTCCTCTTTCTATTCCTTCTCTCTGTCCTCTCCCCATTCCCCCTCCTCCTGTTCCTCTCTCTCCTTCTTCTCCTTCTCCTCCTCCTTTTCTTTCTTGTCACCTGAGTGCTGGGATTAAAGGAGTGTGTCACCATGCCCTACCTGTATTTTGTCTCTTGATGTTCTTTGAGAGACACTAGTCCAGGGCACTGACTACTGTGCTGACTGAAATGCATTCTTCAGGACTCAACGCAGAACTTACCTCTTCCCAGAACCCTTCTTTGCTGTCCTCCCTGACATCCAAAGATGTAATAGGAGTGTGTCCCATGGGCTTCTTGCACAAACAAGGGTCTCAATCCTGTTTCTTAAAAAATATAATGTCCCCAGAAAACAAGCACACATTCAGATGAAGCAGAGCCCACCCTTATCCTCATGGTCCAACCAAAGACTTCACAAAGCTAACTCTAGCTCCAAGCTGCCCTGGCGTCACCCCTTGTGGAAGTCCTCCTGTTGTGAAGCACTTATTGATCAGAGCTCTCTGGAATAGTGATGTTGACCATCTGCCTTTTCTCAGAAACACACAGCAAAAACAAACTTTCAGATATAGCCCAACGTCCATTGCTCAACATTAGCTCCCTTTCCTGGAAACATCTGATCAGAAAGGGATGTTAACTGCTGATAAATCATTTCTCAGGCCACTTGGGACATATAGACCCAAGTGCACAGAGGACATGAACTCTAAACTTTGAGGGCTGAGTCTTCCTTTTCAGCAGAGTCCTGTCTAGGTAGATATGAGTCTCTTTGTGCTTCCAGAGTGGTCTCCTCCAGTTAATGTCCCTGAGTGCAGCAGCATTAAGTAGCACCTCTAGTTCAGACAAAAGGACCAGAAAAGATCTTCATCGGTCTGAACTTGAAATTACTACACCTACAAATGACATTGGATTAACTCTTTGGCCTGAATCCAAAGTAAATGGACTCCTGATAGCTGCATTTTCAAGTGAATGTGCCTGTCTCATGGCTGCAATAGTTGGGAAGCAGCAGAGAGCTGTTGAGTCATGGCAGGATGCCATAGTTGTTTTCAGAAGACCTGTCCACAAGTTCCTCTTCAAGGCAGTTACAGGCACAGTCCCTAGAAACTGAAAGTATATGCACAGAGATTAGTTTTCCAGGAACAAACCACAGTGGGGAAAATCCACAATGAAAATTTAGGTGAGGCCTATGGAGTCTTTAGAAGAGGAAAGATGGCTTCAGACCAGCTGCAAAAGCACTGTGAGGTCTTAACTGGGTGGATGGGGCTGAAAAACCCAGAAAGCCCTTTAAGAAAGCCTTTCTGTGAGGAGGGACTGTATTGAACTAACTTCCCATGAACTTGAGTAGGTGGGATCAAACCAGCAGGAGGACCCTCTGTGATAAGACTCGAAGTTTCTGTGACTCATGACAGAAAAAAATCAGAGTTCAGAGGTAGGGTGGGTATGTGGTTAATAGATTTCTTTTCCTATAACTTCATGCTGCCACGTTGGACTGAGCTCTAAGCCCTAGTGGACATGCACATTTACACACAATCATACAGTTTGGAAACAATAGTTCAATGACAAGAAGGTGGGGAAATGCTGGAAGGAGAAGGAAAATATCACCCGTCCAACTCACATTGTGTGAAGCCAGATTGTGCTCAGAGAATAGCTGTCTCGCACAGAAAGAAGCTCATATGAAAGAGACTGCTTACCAGGGTATTGTATTCACCTATAACATCTCCTGAGCATCATTCATGCTCCCACTGAATGCCTCATTCACGTGAGGAGTTCGTTCTTCATCCTGTGCATCAAGTCTGCCCAAACTAGAGCCGGACTCAGTGTTGAATTCCGAAGGTTTTGCCTTGATGTTGTATAAACTGTTGGGTGAATGAGGTGACCAGGTTAATGAAGCTTTGTCTCTGTCCATCTGCTTCCACATCTTGTTTTAGTCAATAAAGCACTTCACAGAAGTTAAATCTGCTGTGGCTTGTTCTGTCTCGATTCAGGCAGAAAGAGAAAGAGAGTAAGCAAAGCTCCAGAAGAGGGTCTTCTTGTTAAATACAACCAGTTTGAGTATCCTCCATCTCTTAAAGTTACTTAGTGAAACTGTACAGGAGATAGGTATAGACCTGGGAGGATTCTGGGAATATAGGGCGAAAGACAAGGAAAGAATAGACTGTGACCACTGAGGCCCAGTTAAGATACTCTGGGTTTGTTTTGATTCTCGTTTTGCTTGAGGCAATGCATCCCTGTGGAGTCCATCTTTGCTTCACACTTACTGTGCAACGCAGGTTGATTTCAAACCCTCAGTACTCCTGTTTGAGGCCCCTGAACACTGGCATTACAGGCATGTGTCACCATATGCAGCCATTTCAATAGTTCTAATACAGAAAATATGGCTTACTGCTAGTTTTTAAATAGTCAGAATGAAAGAGCCCACTTCATTTAATAAATGAATGCTTTATGTTTTAAATCAATTAAACAAGCTAATTGCATTAATCATACATATTCATTACATGATTAAAGACATATATGAATGAGGTTCAGTGTGATCTTTCTGGACATACACACGTTTGCATGGATCAAAACTCAAAGGCATAGAAGGATGGCAGGTCCTCTGTGTGTGAGAGGCAGCTACTCTCTAAGAAACACAGGCTTATGTGGCAAAAGAAGGAATAGTCACGATGATCTGAAAGTGCCATTGTAGAACCCTTTCCTAAAACTGTGAGCACAAAGATTCCCTTTATCTACTTCAAACAAACACAACAATAAGAGATGAATATAGACAGAGGGAAAAGAATTCGGTCATCTTTGTTAAGCCAAATATTCAAGGTACCTGTTATTTTTTAATGTAATATTGTTTTTGTTTGGAAAAAACTAATTATTTTTATCTAAACATATAGGTTGTTGATATCAACATTTATTCAATTTATTGTTAATTTTGAAACAAACTATACATAAATATTTTACATGTCATAAATACAGGTACTAAAAGATGTCATTCATGTAAACACAAGCTCCCCAGAATCTTTGTGTTTTTAGAGTGAAAAGAGGTTCTGGACCCAAAGTTCTCCAAGTTTTCACCAAAATTAGCTTTAAAGTAAATAATGGGCCCTTCAGTCTCCCAGGACGGGGCCCACAACCCTGAGGATGATTAGCAAATGCTCTATCACTGAGCTGTACCCACAGCCCTAGCGTCAAGACATGGTAGAATACCTTTGGGGAGTCCTAGAAGGGTTTCTGTCCAGTCTGTCAGCCAGGTGCTGAGCGTTTTCCCCTGACCAAAAGCTTGCAGAAGGCTGAGTCATGTATGCACACTGAGGCAAAAAATTAGCACTAGTAAACCGTCTCCCAGGCAGCCCCTTCTATTTTACGGAGAGGTCACTATGGCAAGGTGAATACATTGGGAAGGGCAGGCACAGGGAATCCTAAGGCCATCTTTCACCTGTATTCAGCTGCCTACAGGATGGTTTTAACATCTACATGAAGAGGAGGGCTGTGTCAAAGGAGTAAACAGAACACAGATCAAACAGTCCTCATCCTTTTCCTGTGGAAAGCGTGCAGAACTAATCTGTGGCAGGATTTGCATCTGTCTGAGTTGGGGATTGGGAGCCGTAGGCTATACCGATGGGATGCTCTGCCTTCCTCCACTGCCAGGCCCTTCAGGGAGGAGGACCCATTTGTTTGCTCCCCTATGAAGAGCAGAGTAGGGTGTGGTGTAGCCCCAGTTTCACTGATATTGGATTACTGAAGGACTGACTGAAGCTTTCTATCAGTCTATCATCTTCCAGACCTGTCGCAATTGCTTTCTTTTAACACAGAATACATACAGTCTCTTTTATGTCTCTTATGTGTACGTGGATAAAAAACAGAGGCCCTTGAGAGATTACCATGTGTAGAAACCTGGGTAGACTATAAGGCCCCAAGGTGTTCATAGTCAGAAACCGAAGATACCAATTGGTACCTGGGAATGGCAGCTGCAAGAAATACTCAGTTCTGCCAAGACAGGTGTTTTGTTCTCAAGCTTGATAATGCCAAGAAGCTGCTTCCTTCAAATGATCTTGCTGGCAAGCAGCGAGCCTTCTGAATCTTAACCTGGGTTATCCCCCTTTAAAGTCATTGTGCCAAGATGCCACCAGCCTTCTCTTGTGACTTCATCAACATACCCCATACCTTCACATTAGAGCTTAGCATCCTTGTGATGTTCAATTCTCAATTATAGTATTCAGAAATTATCTAGATGATGCTTTATCATACTTTTGACGTGCATGTTTATAAAGCATTTAAATTATAAGGCAAAGGGATGAATTTCCCTTGATCCTAAAAGGCAAAGCTTATCCTTCATGGTCAGACAGACACCTGAATCCATATTCAGGAACTTCTTTAGGGACAGCCCTAGTGCTTTATTCCCCAGACTTCTAAGACGCCCATTTACGTATCTGTCCAACAAAATTCACAATGTCTTTTAAGCTATGTATTTTGAATGAGAGTGTTCAAAATGTAAATATTGGGAATATAACAGAAAAAAATAGCCATTACGTTATACGTGTGAGTTAATGTTATGCGGCAATTGGGTTATTTGAGACAGTAGCCAGGCCTTAATGAGTCTGTATTGTAGGGATTGATTTTTTTAAAAAGAAATTTAGTAACTTGTTGAAAGTCATATTTAATTCTTCAAAAAAATGAGTAAAGGAAATGAAAGGGGAAGGAAGGGGAGGAAAAGGGAGGAAAAAGGGAAGGAAAGGAGAGGAGAAGAGATGGGAGGAGAGGAGAGGAGAGGAGAGGAGAGGAGAGGAGAGGAGGGGAGGGGAGGGAAGGGGAGGGGAGGGGAGGAGGGGAGGAGAGGAGAGGAGAAGAGGAGAGGAGAAAAGGAGAGAGTAGGGTAAAAAGGGAAATTGGGGGAGAGGAGGGGATAGATGAGAGGGAGGGTTTCAGAGGGAAAAAAGAAGATTGTGAAGTGTGTCTTCTGCTTCTGGACCTTACACACAGAACTAACAAATGTTAGTTTCTTCTCTCTCATTCCTACTTCATGTGCTTTCTCCCCTCCCCCCTTTTCCCTTTCTCTTCTCTGGTCATGGCTGTCACCCAGAATTAAATATTTGTCATGAAATAGACCTAGTGACTGGGTCACAGAGATAAAAGATGCTGAATGCTCTGGCTGCAAGTGAGCAGTTGATGGATGAATCCCTGCTCTGGAAAGTGTGCTTAAAAAAAGATACACCTGCCTACAGGTGGCCAAGCAGAGATCTGATTCTATACAAGGG
This sequence comes from Pachyuromys duprasi, assembly GCA_028658305.1. Lineage (NCBI taxonomy): Eukaryota > Metazoa > Chordata > Mammalia > Rodentia > Muridae > Pachyuromys > Pachyuromys duprasi. Next base: position 143,735,324 of record CM053766.1, on the reverse strand, counting down.
ACAGCCATAAATCAAAACGAGAGATAAAAGCATTTAAAACCAACAAAGCAGGCAACATTTTTGAGTAATTGAGCCTCGTTTTTAAAAAGAAAAAAATGTCTGTGTTAGTCTTCGTCTTTCAAACATTATTCTCTGTTTGGTTAAGCTATGCAAACACAGGGGCTCTGATGTAAGCAAGACTTTTTCTTTTTGTATGTTGTACATAAATGTCTTTAATCTTTTGAGTTAGGAATTTATTGGTTGAGTCTTTATGAGTAAATTCAGCAGAGCTCTGAAATGTGTTTTCTTTTTTCTCCAAAAGAAAGCAAAGAGGGAGAAGGCAGAGAAGGGTCAGTGGGGTTTAAAACAGAACACCAAACTGCAAAAGAAAAGACAAGAATAAAAGGATTTGTCTGCAACAACAGTAGAGGTGAGAGTCCAGCTGACTTTTATCCAGCTTAACCTTGGGTCCAGGTGAATGTGCTTTGGGTCAGGTTGGGAAAAGGAACTTCAGTGAATTGGCAGTTTTCAACAATTTCAGCTACAACAAACAAAACAAGACCAGGACTTCACAGTCAAACCTCAGAGTCACCTGGCCACTTGCTTGGTTTTCTGTTCTCTGTTTTTTGTTTGTTTGTTTGTTTGTTTGTTTTCTAAAAAAACAACACACACAGTAGAAAGAATATAAACGCCTCTTCAAATTTAAAATTATTCTACAAGTTTTCAAAGACTGATGGTCTGACTGTGTCAAAAGACTTTCATTTATGATTTATGGGCTGTAGTGTTTATAAGAGCTGCTGAGAAAAGAACTATGAACTGGTTGGCTCCAGGCACATCCAACCAGGGCCTCACAGGCTGCCTGGAACAAAGGCTAGCTGTGAGTATAGCCTAACACAAGGCTGTAAAATCACTTAAAACATTGTGAGATTTGTGTGCATGTCTTCTTTATTATGGCTAAATTTGTGTGAGTCTCATGCTAACTTACAGGTGATAAGTTGCTTCTCAGTATCAAAAGGTTTGACATGTCTGGGCCTTAAACATAGATTTGGTGTCTCACCATCTTAGAGAACAAAATCTCATTATCAGGTACAAGGAAGCTGATCCATCCTGTAGGCACCATGCCTAACTCCCTTTCAGCAGCTTGCTGACCTTCTTGGCACCCCTGCAGATGTATCACTAGGTCTTCACCTTTGTACCTGTGAGTCCTCATAATGGGTTGGCAGCCTAGCCTGTGCCAATGTAATCTTATCGCTGCTACCCAGAGGACACGCAGGACTCACACACCTGCCACCCAGCACACACATAGCTCACACACATACAGCCTCACATCTTCCCATGCAGCAAATACACACAAACACACACACCAGCAAACGGATGACTGCCCACATATGCTACCCAGCACTCATGTAACATATACACAGCCTCACATTTGCCCACCTAACAAGCACAGCATGCATGTTCTATTTTTCCACCAAGCACAGACACAACCCCATGTGAGTGACATCTTTACGTATGACTGTCCCATACATTCCACCACCACACACACAACTCACACATAATCCATAGCCTATCACCTAGTAGGCACATAGGACATACATGCACAATTCACACACCCACACCCAGCAAGCACACGACTCAAAAACATGCCAGCCATCTCACAAATAGCTCACACACATAAGCACCTCTTTCACCTAGCAGACTGAACATGTATCACACGTGTGTCATCTAGCAGATCACTCACATACCTCACACTCTATCCAGTGGAACATGCACACATACACACAACCCTCACACACACTTGGTTTCACACCATCCAGAAAACACACATACTCACACACACACACACACACACACACACACACGAAACCTCCCCACGTTTGAGTCCTCCATCTCATGTATAACAGTATTTTAGTTATAATTTTATTAGAGGTCACCGAATTTAACCTATGTGATGACAAATATTTCTATTTACTCCTCACTTTTTCTCATGTGGTCCTTGAAGTATGTGCTTTGTCTGATTAATTTTTGATACACACACACACACATTGGTACCACTTACAAAGCAACTGAATGAGTTAACCTGGTAGAATCTGGGTGGTATCATGGCAGAGAAATCAGAATGAATGACTGGACATCAGGAAAGCACCAGAGGCCTTGTTAGGGAATGTGGACTGGGCCTTTATCATTGACCCTAAAATGCCAAGGATGTGGTTTGCTCTACACACAGCCTGACTTTGCAACAATGACAAGAGCATTCAAGAAAATAGCCGGGAAAGAGTTCCGCCAACCCTAGGGAGGCTGGAGCAGCAGCCAGGCTGAGGGCTGAGGAACCACTACAGGCCTGTAAGCCGGAGTGTGAGAGGACTGAAGCTGCACTTTAACAACAGACCATTAGGTGTATTTAGGTGGAAAAAAATCTTCACACTTTGCAAACAAGCCAGGTATGCGTGGTCTGCCTCATCTGAAATTCTGCACACAGCTTGATGCGCCCACAAATTCACAATTCAGAATTAATTGGTTTTTAGGCTCTGCATTTAGGTCATCTCTCCCAGACACCCCATTTCATGTGGTGAAAAGAAATTAAGTCAATTTTCCCCCTGCCAGACCCTCGGCTCTCATCTCGCAGGCCTGGCAAGCCGTTGCGCTGCACGCATGGGAGGAAGGCAACCTTTAAAGGCATTCTCATTATTTCTCAGGGAGATGTCATTAAGTACTGTAAACATGTCCTGAATGAGTCCATGTCACAAAGACGACAGAGTGTTTATAGAATAAAAACCTATGAGTGCCAAAGTAAGAGAAAATGGGAGAGGAAGGGGAGAAAGACGGAGGTCTTTATTTTTTTAAGAAGGGAAAGGATCCCACTATTTCCCACTCTCCTCGTAAGATTCCCTGCACTCTGCCCAAGTGTTGGCCATAAGTCTCAGCATCTGCTTCGATAGTCTGCAGTGCAGAGCCCTTCCGAGGCCCTCGGTGGCAGGCTCCTGAAATAGTGGGATCTGGAGAGGACAGGAATTCCACAAGGAGAGCAACAGAACCAAGTGGTCTGAGCACAGGGTTCCTCCTGAGACTGGTGGTCCAACCAGGTACCATGCATGGAGGTAGCCTAGGACCCCTGCACAGGTGTGGCCCATGGCAGTTCAGTGTCTGAATGGGTTCCATAGTAATGGGAACAGGGACTGTCTCTGACATTAACTGATTGGCCTGCTTGTTGATCACCTCCCCCTGAGGGGGAGAAGCCTTGCCGGGCCACAGAGGAAGACAATGCAACCACTCCTGATGAGACCTGATGGAATGGGACTGGAGGGAAGGAAAGGAGGACCTCCCCTATCAGTGGTCTTGGGGAGGGACACGGGTGCAGAGGGGGGAGGAAGGAAGGGGTTGGGGTGGGAGGAGGGAGGAAACTACATGGGTATATAAGGTGGATAAAGTACAATTAATAAAGAATTTAATAAATAAAAAAAGAAAGGAAAGGAAAGGCCTTCTTGACCAGTGAGTTGAACTGAAGGTAAATCGCCCAGATGAACTCTGATCAACGGAGAGAAACAGAGGAACAGGAATGGACTTTACCTCTCCCATTCCCCAACCACATGCACTTCCAACCAATCACACCCATTTCTCCCTCAGAATTCACCCATGGCAGACACTCTAAATTGATTGTCCATCTGCCCCTCTAAATTTATACTTGACCTCAGAATCCTTGCCAAGAAAGCAGTCAAACCGACCCTTTTACATTGCAATTAAACTTACTAATGTTTCTGTGTAAGAGTGATAGTATGCGTGTGTGTCTATGTGTGTATGTGTGTTCCTTTTCCAACCTATGATACTGTACTCTAACAAAGAGAATTATGCCCATGATGAGATAAACACATGTCTTACTCACTATATGACTTTGCAGTGTTGGTTACAACCAAGTGGAGAGGACAAGCTCATCAGGGTTTCACCTTCCCATCCAGAGTCTGACAATGGGTGAGCTCACTGTCCTGTGGGCAACATACTGTGGATTGATCAGGACCAATGCATTCACTTCCATGGAGGAATGGCATCACTATGGCTTGTTTGGAGGTTTCATCTTTGCCTCCTTATGTAGACACCAGAAAGACCTACCAACTGCATCGGGCTTTAGTCAGAGATTGGCAGTATGAACATGTAAAGGTGATAAATGCCACCTTGTTTTGGGATGGATGGATGCCGTGTTTGTTAGCACTCACAGGGCCAGGCTGGCAATGCCCACTGGACAGTTGTGAAATAACATGCTTCCAGGCTACTGTTCTTCCTCTTCAGTTCCTGCCTGTCCTTACCTAATTCCCCTGAGAACACATTCTTAACATATTATCATGTCTATGAATGTTGACCCTGGATACACAAAGCTGTGAATCATAATCTCTCATAAAGCAAAGATGTCTTGTCATTCTAGGTGGGCCAGACCTGCTCCTGGCACTCTGCTTGCTTGCTTCTCTCAAGGTTTTGCACCAGGTCATGTCTTGTGCCCTGGAGAACAAGAAACTGGAATCTCAGAGCGGCTCTGATGAGTTCTATAAACGAGTTCTATAAATGAGTTCTTTATGCTTGCTGTTTGTCCTGCAAATGAGAGGTTTCAGGGAGACTGTGAGCCAAGAGGCCCTATAAAAGTAATTCCCCAAACTGATGTGAGACACCTGGAACTTGCCCTAAACCTACCAGGAGGAGCAGTGAAGAAGAGCTATAAAAGACTTCACATCTCTTGTGATGTTATCTGGAAACAGTTTCGACCTCCCAAAATTCAATCAAGAGGCTAAAAACAAGTTAAACTGATATAAAATAGACAATGGGATCTTCATTAGCCGGCCTATACATGGTGCACTGTATTCATCAACCTCAGGTCTGTGAGCACAAAGAAAACTCCAGGACCAGACAGATTCACTGAGGAATTCTAGGAAACACTTAAAGATGAACTAACACCAATGCATCCCAAAGTATTCTATAACACAGAAAATGAGCTCTTTCAAGCTCACCTTACAAGGCTAGTATTAACCCAAACCTAAACCAGACAAGAGCTTAACAAAAATATATTTTAGATCAAGTTCCTTGATGAACACAAATATAAAAATTCCCACTAAAATACCAAAAAACTTAGTTTTCCAACACATTTTAAAAGTAATACTTGTTTGACTTGGTTTTTATTGTTGTTGTTGGTTTGGTTTGGTTTTTTTGACCAGGAATACAGGAAGATATAGATATAGATATAGATATAGATATAGATATAGATATAGATATAGATATAGATATAGATATAGATATAGATATAGATATAGATATAGATAGATGTATAGACATATGGATAGATAAATAGACAGACAGACAGATAGAGATAGATAGAGATAAAGGTAATACAGCACATAAACTCAGGGACAGAAATCACAGGCTTATCTCAATAGTACAGAAAAGGCTTTTAACAAAATTCAACAACCATTTAAGATAAAAAAATTTTTTAAAGCCTGAAGAAACCAGAAACTGAATTTTAAAAACCTAACATAATAAAAGAAACATATGACAAATCTATAGCCAACACTATACTAAATGAAGAGATCTAAAAAATATTCCCTCTAAAATTAGCAATGAGACAAGGCTGTCTACTCCACTCTTGTTCAATACTGTGTTTCAAATGTTTTTTTTTTTTAAGTTTTTAAGGACTTACATTATGTGAGTGTCTTTCTCTCTTGTATGTCTATGCACCGTGTGCATCCCAGGTATTTGTGGAGGTCAGTAGTCAGCACTGGATCCCCTAGAACTGGAGTTACAGGTAGTTGTGAGCCACCATGTGAATGCTAGGAATCAAACCCGGGTTCTCTGGAAGAGCAGCCAGTGCGCTAAACCTCTGAGCCATCATCCCCGTGCCCCTCTACTTTAAATCTAAGGAGAAAGAAATGAAAGGGACACAAGCAAAAAAAAATGAAGACGTCAAAGTGTCTCTGTCTCCACCAGAAACCCCTTAGGGCTGTTGAACACTTTCATCAAAGTAGTAGTATACAAAACCAACATCAATTAAAGTTCAATTACTTTTCCATACTTCAATAACTAACTAATTAAGAAAGAATCAGTCCAAAAGAAATTTGACACTTAAAAAAAAAAAATCCCCGTGGGTGTGGTGGCGCATGCCTTTAATCCCAGCACACAGGAAGCAGAGGCTGTCGGATCTCTGTGAGTTCGAGGCCAGCCAGGTCTACAATATGAGTCTCGAAAAACCAAAAGAAATAAGTAAATTTAAAAAATCCTCAATAGCTTTTAAAAGAAAAATATTTAGGAATGAGATGAAGTAAGAGAGCACACTACCCCTTGGGGAGACCCTTAGAAGTCTGAAAAAGAAAACAGCGAGGAGACCAAAAGACTTCAGAATGTTTGTGCTCATGCATTGCCAGAATTAATACCATAAAAACTGTCACAATGTCTACTTTATAAAAAGTGACCTACTGATTCAATGCAATCCCCATCAGAATTTCAGCAGTATTCTTCAAAGAAATACAAAAAATAATCCCAAAATTTATAGAAAATAACACTGAACACAGCCAAATCAATCCTAAGCAGAAAGCAGTGCTGGGGATACCACATTACTTGATTTCAAATTATACTACAGAGCCATAGTTAAAAGATTTCTGGGGGAGCAGCCTGGCCAGGCCACAGAGGAAGACAATGCAGCCACTTCTGATGAGACCTGATAGACTAGGATCAGAAGGAAGGAGAGGAGGACCTCCCCTATCAGTGGATTTGGGGAGGGGCATGCATGGAGAAGGAGGAGAGAGGGTGGGGTTGGGAGGGAGAAGAGAGGGAGCTGCAGGGGAGATACAAAGTGAATAAACTATAATTAATAAAAAGAAAAAAGAAAGATTTCTGCACACCTTTAATCCCAGCAGTAGGGAGGCCAAGATAGGCAGATCTCTGTGAGTTCAGAGGCCAGCCTGGTCTACAAAGCAAGTTCCAGAACAGCCAGAGTGGTTATACAGAGAAACCTTGTCTCAGGAAAACAAACAAACAAACAAAAAACAAAACAACAACAACAACAACAAAAACCAGTGAATTCCAGGATATCAAGGGCTACACAGAGAAACCCTGTCTCAAAAAACAAATAATAATAATAATAAACAGCCACCATGATAGCAGCACAAGAACAGATGTTAGATCAGTAGAACAAGAGAGAATGAAATATAATACCCAAAAATAAACTCATGCAGCTAAAGCCACCTGGTTTTCAACAAGGATGACAAGAACATACATTCCACAAATGGTTCTGGGAAAATTAAATATCTGCCTGTAAGAGAATGAAACTTACTCTGCACAAAGTGTAGTTCAAATGCATCAAATGCCTCAGTGTAAGACATAAAACTATGAAACTGCTTGGGGAAAACACTTCAAGAAGCAGACATATAAGGACTCCTTAAAGGAAATTCAATCGCTCAGGAAATAATTGGAAGAATTAACCCACAGGGTAGTGTAAAACTAAAAGTGCTCTTTACCACAAACAACAACAAAAATCACAACAGACTAAAGAGGCAGCCTATACATATACATATACACACACATACATGAATATGTGTGTGAGAGAGACAGAGACAGAGAACAAGAGAGAGATAATGGATTACAACCAATATATATATATATAAAGAATTCAAAAACAAGAAATAAATCATCTAATAATAATTGGGCAACTGAATTAAAGATAGTTCTCAAAAGAAGAAATAAAAATGTCTAATCAATATTTGAAAAAATTCAATATTCTTAGCCATCCTGGAAATGCAACCTGAAAGTACACCACTTCTCACCTTAGTCAAAATGACTGGGAAATGAGCAACAGTTGCTGGGGAGGCTGTGGGCAAAAGAAGCCTTCTATGCTGGTAGCGGAACTGTAAAGTAGTGCAGGTGCCGTAGGAATCACCTTGACATGAAAACGGAAGTGCAACTTTTTGGATGCAGTAGGATACCTGTGGAAGGTGAGGAAAGGGCCAAGAGAAGGTAATAAAGAGAGGTAAATATGAACAAAATATAATCACATGTGTATGAAAATATTGTAATGAAACCCATTGCTGTGTATGATAACTTATCAACAAATTATTTTTAAAATTAAGTGATTGGCACCTTTTTTTTGTGTGTGTGTCAGGCTGTATGGCCTATAAAATACAAAAGCACTGATGGTATGCCAGTTCTGAGGCTCATTTATAAAGGCTGCTTTCTCTCCTCTTCAAGCAAATTAGAGAGCTGATGTCCTTAAATCCCTTCCTCTCTCAGACTCTGCTTTCACTCAATGAGTATACTGTCATGGATCTACAGCCCCCTAGTCGAGCCTTTAGATACCTTCAACTTTATAAAGAAACGAAACTTTATTTTTTAAATTTTAACATTTTTATTTTATATTAATCACAGGTTATGTAATTTGCATCCCAGCCGTAGCCCCCTCCCGCATCCCCTCCCTATCCCCCACTTCCCTCCCTCATCTCCTCCATGCTTTTTTCCAAGTCCACTGATAAGGGAGAACCTCCTCCCCTTCCATCTAACTCTAGCTTATCAGATCTCTTCAGGAATGGCTGCAATGTCCTCTTCTGTGGCCTAGCAAGGCTGCTCCTCCCGGGGGGGGGGGTGGAGGTCAAAGAGCCAACCATTGAGTTCATGTCCAAAATAGTCCCTGTTACTAGTGTGCCCACTTGGATATTGAGCTACCATTTGCTACATACAAGCAGGTCCTTGGTTGGAGAGACAATCTCATAAAAGACCCCTGTCCCCTGATATGTTTGGTCCTTGCAGAGCTCCTGTTCTCTCCAGGTCATACTAACTTCCACTTCTTTCATATGATTCCCTGCACTCTGCCAAAGGGTTGGTTATGTTTCTTAATATTTGCTTTGATACCCTGCTAGGTAGAGTCTTTCTGAGGCCCTCTGTGGTAGGCTCTTGTCCTGCTACTTGTTTTCTCCTATATCCAATGTCCATTCCATTTGACTTTCTAAGTGAGAATTAATCCTCTTACCCCAAGTCCTCTTTCTGGTTTATCTTCTTTAGGTGTATAGATTTCAGTATGTTTATCCTATCTTATAGGTCTATATAAGTGAGTATATACCATGTGTGTCTTTCTGCTTTTGGGATACCTGACTCAGGATGATCATTTCCAGGTCCCCTTTCCCTATCTTTCTAGGCATGTACTCTCTGATGCTAGAAACTGGCCCCTCACACACTAATTCTTGCTCTGTAAAGCCATGGGACCTGTCTGGTAGCCAGGCATTCTGAGTACCCCTGAATACATGATGTTCCTGAAAGCCCCGTCTTGCTTTCTGTCAGAATGTGGCTTAGTGTAGGAGCTAGAGTTATTCATCTGTAGGCTAAAGGCTAGGACCTTCCTTACGAGATTGTCTGTGTGGAGAGCAGGAACCTCTTCTAGAAAGTTGATGCAACTGACAGCAGATACTAAAGTAGTCTGCATGAGTCTTCTCTTACTGCAGTAACAAAGTAGCACAGTAGTATACAATGTGTATTTATTTTCCTTGTTTCTGTAACTCAAAGTTTGTCTCTATGGAATGTTCAGACATGGATGGATAGCTTCCTTTTATGAAGACTCCAATAACGTGCTCATTAGTTTTTCTTTCCCAATTTCTAGAAAGTGCTATATTGCTTGACTGCCATCCTTCCTTCATCTTCAAAGTCAAAGAAGGATGGTGAACATTTCAACCATTCTCCCTATGCCCCTTATAGTCACATCTTCCTCTGAACTGCCTCTCCTCTACCTACAAGGGCCTTGTGGTTTCCTGGAGTCTATCTAGACTATCCAAGATGAGGGAGGAATGGGAAGAGTGGGAGGGAATGAGGGAGGGGGCTACGGCTGGGATACAAAGTACATAACCTGTGATTAATATAAAAATAAATAAATTACTTAAAAGAAAAAAAGTATTGCCATAAAAAAAGAGTGAGTTCCAAGCAACCATAGTTCTATTCACACTATGATTGTTGGCTGTGTCATGTAGCAGAGCCAAGTTTTAAGGTGTAGATATCCTTGAGGACAAAGAGGGACATTTTTACTGACCTTCAGGTGTGTGAACACTTCCTAAAGAAGAACAACAATGACAACAACAGAAGGTCATAGATGTTTTCTCATGAGTACTTGGTCAAGCAAGTTTTTGTTGAGTGTCTGCTTTATGTCAGTTCTGCTTAAACAGGAATACTAATACAAGCAAAAACAGTGTAGTGTGAGAGCCATCTTTGTCTCCCCAGGCCTGAGACATTTCTCTGGATGCAAGTTTTCAAAGCTAAAACCAGAACAATTCAGGAACTCTGAACTAGCTACGCACTTTAGGTGCAGTCTTTGTCACCCAACACTTTGCAATCCAGTGAGAAGCACCAGTGGAACACAGCCAAGGGGCAATTGGTGTAGCCCAGGGTAGGACATATGCCTAGTATCTGTAAGGTCCTGGGCTTCATTCTACTAAATAAAATAGCAAACCAAACCAAATCACAAGCATATACCTGGTCAATTGAGAGTCTTTTAGCTGCAACTGTAAAGGGAAAGGATAAGGAGAAAACCAGAGCCCTCAGCACTGACCTAACCAGCACCCTTTGAATATCATTAACTGTACTCTAAATACATCTCAGATGCTGGCTGTGTGCTACAGACTTTGTCCTGTATAAACCTCAGAAAAGTTCCAGGAATGGAGGGCAGTGATTGCCTATAGTTTTCAGACAAGGCCACAGAGAGGGAGAAATCACTTGCCTAAAATTAGAAAACTAATGTGCCCCCATTCACCCAGAAAGACACTGACACAAGAGGGATCCTGAGCAGCCACCGGCTATACATGAGTCAGGAAAAAGGAAGAGAGAGAAGACCATAATGGGGATGTCTAGAAAAAGGTAACAGGACAATGGCTCCATTCTAATCAATTAGGAGAGTTAAGTAGGGGGGGTATCAAAGAATTTCTTCCACTGTGACATGGGGTTCATACCTCCTCTGAATCCCTTACTTGATAAGCTACAGACCCTCTTAGGGAAGGCCTAACTCCTGGACATTTCTGGACTTTCTCTATCATAGGAAAGGATAGAGGTATGGGCTGTTGGAAGGTAAAGCATTTAGCATCCAGGGAAGAGAAGACAGCACTAGGAAAAGTGACTTGTGTATGGAAACACCCTTGGTGAGGTCCAAGCAAGCTAAGTTAAACTTCTACATTCTATGTCTTCTCACACTTAGAAATTGTCTTACCAGACTGTGGTGGTGTACACCTTTAATCACTGTACTTGAGAGGCAGAGGAGCAGATCTTTAAGAGTCTGAGTACAGCCTGGTTTATGAGCAAGTTCCAGGATGCCAAGGCTGCATAGAGAGATCCTGTCTTGAAACACACGAATAAAACGATTTGTCTTAACAATTAAGCTTTTGTTTTCTTAGTTTTTCTTTTTACATGAGTACTTCTTGTCCTCCAGGTCAATGTGACACCAATATTAAGTCACAAAGTATTTGACCATGCAGAGTGAGCATAGCCTCCCAGCAGACCCTCTCCAAGTAATTTACACTGTGTCTTCTGGCACTTGTTTGCTAATAATCAAGAGCTAATTAGCTGCTATTGACAAAAATATGTAGATTAAATACCATTCTCTGAACCCCAGTCATTTTGCAAATGGATTTTAGGAATCATAATGGTCTCTCTGTGTGTGTATTTTTTTTTAAATTTCTATCCATACATAGCTTCAGCATGGCAATGCTTTTGTGCAAATGAGAGAGTAGGATGAAATATTGTGTCTTTAGAGTTGCTGGGGCCTGATAACTCCTAACTGCAAACTTTACCAGACATTGGTCTTCACTGCAAATGCAATGTTTTAGTGTGACCTTGGATCTTTAGTATCTCAGAGAATTGCTCCTTCATGGGTTCCAGATGGAAAGTGTAAAATTAATAACCCCTTGTAGACAAATGCCCATATGTTTTGCACATACTCCAGACATGTGCTTTGCTTATAGTGCCGTTGATTTAAATGCAATTACCATCTAAATGATGCATTGTTGCTTCTGAATTCCAAATCATACACAAGATTTTTTTTGAAGATATTTAATATTGGCACCAAAAAGCCTTAAAAAGAAATAAACCTCTCAAGTAGTGCATTAAGAATCACCTGTCTCCTGTGTGTGACAAAGTTATGTGCTTTTGGAGTAAGGCATTTCTCCTGTCCTGAACTAAACACACACACACTAAACCAAAGGTCAAATACCATGTATGTGTGTTACTTAGGATGGAATTTAACTGTAGGTAACAGAGACCTAAAACTGTTAACTTATGCAACAAAGCAACTTACTATTCTCTCCGGCTCCACTCTACATATTCTTTGTAGTCCTTTTTAACTCACATGCTTATCGAATATCTTTGTGTTATAGTTCTGTCTTTATAATCTAAGAGAGCAGTAGCCAGCTAGCCATAGACAGCTCTCTGCCATTTGTTTGTTTGAAACAGACTCTCACCATGTATCACATGCTGGCCTTGATCTCTCTGCTTCTCAAATGCAGAAATCACTGGCTGAAGCCACTGTGCCCCTTGTTTTTCATGGAAATATTTACAAGCTAACTCTTCTCTTTCACTCTTATTGGACAGGCCATACATAATGGTTATATCCAAAGGATACTGTGGGAAATGTAGCCTTTTATATCAGCAGCCAAGAGCCTGCTAACATCCAGGTATACATTGTTATAGTATATCAAAGCAAAAGGACTTCTGGAAAGAAAAACAGCCTCTGCCTAAGAACCCATGGTAATTCCTGTGGATATCTTTGTTACTTATTTCAGTAAGGATTACTTGTGTTTCTTCCTTAAACTGAAAGAAAATTTCTTTAGCTCTTGACTCACTTACTCCAGCAAAGCCATTAAATTGGAGCTCAATTGTAATTTGGAATAAAGACTTTTGAACCACAAGAAATCAATCTATGCTGAATTCCTTCACCAGGGTGGGATTCTGCAAGAGATCATTTTACTTGTCTCGGAAACAGAGACAATGTCACCAAGGCTGTCTTTTTTCCCTGTAGCCCTGTGTTACAAGTTAAGTCTACAATGTCCTTCACAGAATCGAATTTTGAGTATCTCTCACTCATCTGCTGGTGCTAATTTGAAGACTATGGCACCTTTAGACATGGCACCTCTCTGGCAGAAGACAGTGACCAGGGATAAGACTTTGAGGGTTATTCTTGCTCCTGACTCTGGAATTCTCTCAGATCCATTATCTCCGTGTGCCCTGCTTTTTCCACATTCCCACTACCTGTACCAAGCCATTATCGTATGTCTTTCCCTTCCAATAAGTATTGAAACACAGCCAGGCATGGTTGCACATGCCATTAATCCCAGCACTTAGGGAGGCAGAGCCAGGCAGGTCTCTGTGAGTTCCAAGCCAGCCTGGTCTACAAATGGAGTCCAGGACAGCCAATGCTACACAGAGAAACCCTGTCTAGCAGAAAAAAAAATAGAACTGAAACATTGAATCCATAAGCCAAAGGAAAGCTTTCTCCGCCTCAGTTGATTCTATCAGAACTTCATTGAAGCAGAGAATAAGCAAATCATGCCTGTATCCAAAGTTTCAAATTCATGGGACAGTGCTGACAAAGCTTTCCAACACACACACACACACACACACACACACACTGCAGAATGTAACCATAGAGTGCTGTGCTTTCTGTCAAGCTCTGTTTTCTCCACCTTCCCCATCCTCCACAGCTAACAAACCTATTCCTGATCCCCATCCTACAAGCTGCTTCCCACTGACCCCTGAAGTTTATACTGACTCACACCTCTAAGGACAGTCACATCTGATCCAGGCTGCCTCTGCTCAACAATCCTCTGTCACCCTGAAAGTCCCTTCATTACTCCAGCACCCTCGCTTTTGGGCACAGGGAATGGTGACAGTGTTTAGGTGGGATGTGCAATTATGCAAGAATGTTCCCAGCATCCATCTCCACTCCAGTAGGTTAACTGAGTCCTTTAAAGTTGCCGCCTTTTTCATTTCCTTCCTTTCTACTGCATGTGTGTTTGAGGTTAATGTAGAGGTCCAGAAAAATGATTACAAGCATGAAAGAGGTTTCCAGTAGCCTTGACCACCTAAATCTGCTCCCTGGGGCCCATAGGGAGTTGGCTTCTTCAAGTTGTCCTCTGACCTCCACGCATTATGTATGCACCAATATACATATACACTTATAAATGAATACATAAATGTGACTTTTAAGTAGAATCGACTTGCCCAACTGATCAATAAAATGGCTTCAGCTTCTTTGATGAACTTTGCAAACTTAAAAAAAAAAAATCCTCAAAACGAAGATTTCAAACAGCCTTCCACATCATAGGCTCATCTCCTGTGATGGCCAGGCTGTCTCTGTAGCTCACAGAAACTCTGTCTGGTGTTGCATCTTTGTTCTTTGACCTTTCAAGTCTGCTTCAGTTGCTGTCAAATGCTTAATCACACTCCCACCTGTCTGGAAATTCTGCACAGCTCAGAAAAGTTATGAAACAGCAAGTGTGTTCCTTCTCAGGAAGGACCATGAGTTCTCCTGATACAAGGTCATCTAACTGGATAGCCTAGGACCAGAGACTGTGCTTCCAACAGGGCTTCTCACAGGAGGCTGCTTTGGCCACGAAGAGTGGCAGCTGAGAACATGTCACAAATGCTTCAAGTTCTTGATTCCCAACCCAAGAACCTCAACTGGGCTAAGTATTCAGAAGCAGGACCTAATAAGTCATGTTTCAATTAGTCCTCCAGAGAAGTCCTAGAAAATTGAAGAACCCGTCAAAGTATAGGCAGGAGAACATTCCCTAAAACTCTCAGGCTAGTCTTAACTCCCAACACCCACATACAATGCCTCCACATGCTCTCAGTCTATGCCTGTGACTATACTGGGACTTAACATAATTTTCCAGCTTTGATCCTATGCTTTTGAGAAACACATACCATGCATGAAACTTTTAGAGTGGATAAATACTACATTTTAGGGTTAGCAACCTTTTCCTCTATATCCTAGTGCTTCAGAAAAAAAACTAATAATAAAAAATATTTTAAAAATAAATAAATATTTAAAAAATTAAAACGATTGTTCAACTTTTCTGCTGCATGACCTAGAAAAGACTCCAGCTGCTGTAGATAGATCTGACTCCACAGCAGGCAATAAAGGTCTTGCTAACTCACCTTTATTTGCTTTCTGCTCAAGATAAACATTTATCACTGGGTGTATTGATTAACACCATATCACTTCCCTCCCCACACTTTCACAAAGGAAGCAGGCTCCTCTTGGGAACACAACCCTTTCTGGGGCTCATGAGAGCCTCACTGTTATGTTGTCTATGAAGGTGTGGACTCCCTGTGTCTAGAAGAAGCATCAACCAGCCTCACAAACTGGTTTGTGCTTTCTTGGGTAGCCAGTTCAGGAGCAAAATGCATACCACCTGGGTGAGGCATGAAGGAGGCACAGGAAGAAGCAACGGACACTGTCATAGCCAATGGTTTCTTTCCCATCATACCCTCTTTTTAACCACCAGCAGCTTTTAATCTGTTCCCTGTTTCTTTCATTTGCATTTGAATAATGTTACATATGTGGAATCACACATTATGATATTTTTGAAGGTGAAATTTTTCTGCTTCAATACAGTTCTCTAGAATCCATGTAGATTATCACATACATTAATAGTCTTCCTTTTTATATTTTTGGTGGTGAGCCTAGCCTTTATTGGTTGAGACATTTCTCCAGCCCTGTTTTTTCTTTTTATTGCCAAGTAATATCCTATGATATGATTTATTACACTGTACCTAATAACTCACTCCTTGCAATACATGTATATTACATCAGCTTGAGACTGTCATGAATGACTCTGTCTTGCAGAGAGGTGTGGGAATATAATCCTTCACCCTTCTAGGCAGAAATGTCCAACAACTCAACTGCTGGTCATCAGTGATGATATGTTTACTTTATTGTTTTATTATTTTAGATTTATTTATTTTATTTTTGTGTATAATTGCTTTGCTTGCATGTATGTAAGTGCACCATGCACATGCTTGGTGCCTGTGGAAGTCAGAAACAGGGCCATTGGATCCTCTGGAAGTAGAGTTACAGATGGCTGTACAAGGTCTTCTGCAAGAAAAACAAGTTGTCTTAATCGCTGAGCCATCTCTCCAAGCCCATGTTTGCTTTAAAAGAAACCATCCAACTGTTTTCCAAATTGGCTGTACCACTTGACCTTCTTACTAGCAATTTCAGACTCAGTTTCTCTACTTCCTCACTAGTATTAGATACTGTCACTACTTCTCATTCTGGTTATAATTAGCATCCCCAATGGCTGATGATTTCCCTTGGTCATGATCATCTTTGCATGCATTTATATTTAATATGATTAACCTGTTTTATGAAATGGGCCTTCACATCTGTTTTTAACAGGATTGTTTTGGGGGCTTTTGCTGATGAGACTGGAAAGTCCTTTTATGTATTCTTTGTCTAAGCCAACATTTCGTAAGTGGTTTGTGATTCATGCTCCAGCTCAGTCTTTCACCAGCAAGCATAAGTTTCAAGATTTAAGATGTCTAAGGATGTTTTTCTCTTATAGATCATACTTCAGGTGTGAAGTCTAAGAAACCTTTGCCTCATCTTTTAAAGCATGTCTCTGTCTTCTTCGAAAAGTGTTGTAATTTTATATTTAAGTTCATAATCCATTTCAAGTTAATTTTTGTCTAAGGCTTGAAACTGAGGTCACGGTGCAGTTTGCCTCAGGATGTCCAGTTATTTCAGCACGGTCTTCCTTCATTGATAACCTTTGTAACTGTGTCAAATGTAGGTACATAGTAAGTTACTGAAAAACTGATTTCTCCTTTTTTTAAAAGAAAATTTAGGTACTTTTAGTCTCTTTGCCTTCCATATCAATTTTAGAGAAATACTACCTGGTTAAAATCTTGCTGGAATTTTGATAAGGACTATATTAATATTGTTATGTATGTTTGGAAAAAAAATGATTTCTTTACAGTATGTAAACTTCCAATCCATGAACATAGTATGCTTTCGCTATTTATTTAAGTCTTCATTGGTTCCCTTATCACCATTATTGATTTGGTAGTATAAACACCTTGTCCTTGTTCACTTAAATTCATTGCTTCCTTTTTCTTCCTTCCTTCCTTTTGTTAAACAAGCCCTCATTAAGTTGCCCAGGCTGGCCTCAAATTAATCAACTTCTTACCTCTATCTTTCAAGACCTAGAATTATAGTCACCATATAACTAGTATATCTAAATCAACCTTTCTTCTTTCCTTCCTTCCTTCCTTCCTTCCTTCCTTCCTTCCTTTCTTTCTTTTTTCTCTCTCTCTTTCAGCAGTGATAAATTACTATGTTTTAATTTTGGTGTCCATGTGTTCATTGCTAGAATAGAGAAATACAACTTATTTTTGTACATTTTTCTTCTGCCTTGCCTTGATTAAGTCTTTCTGATCAATATGCTTTTTATTTACTTTTCTTGCCTTACTAAATGGGCATGACATTCCAGTATCATATTAGATATGGGTGGTGGCAGATAACTTCATGATGTTTTCAACCACAGGGTAGATGCTCAGTCTCTCCTACCAAACACAATGTCAGGTGTGTTTCTGAAAATGGTGTTTACCAAGACAAGTCTGTTTTTCACTATTCTTATTTTTCTGAGTTTCTTTTCAGATTTGTATTTACTGTGTGTGTGTGGAGGGGTGTGTGTGTGTGTGTGTGTGTGTGTGTGCGCGCACTTGGGAAGGTGGTCTATATATACAGGTATACGTCCAGGCCAGGAGAGGCACTGAATCCTCAGGAGCTGAAGTTACTTTTGTGAGCCACCTGGTGTGGCTATTGTAAATTTAACTTTGGTCCTTGACAAGAATAGCAAGTACTCTTAGGAACTCAGCCATCTCTCCAGGCCTCTTTCTGAGAGTTTTTAGTCATGCATCAGTGTCGAATTGTGCTAAGTACTTTTATGCTATAGATTTATATGATCATGTGTATTTTGTCTTTTGCCACTTAAAAAAGTGAATTACATCAACTGATTTTCAATATCGAGCCAGCCTTGCAGCTCTTAAACAAACCCCATTTGACAATATATAAAGTTAGTATATAACTTTTTACATATTACTGACTTCCTCTTGCTAAAATTTTGCTAAGAGACTTTTGCTTTTACTTAGTAAAGATAGTGATCTTTAATTTTCTTTTTAAATTGTCTTTGTCTAGTTTTGGTGTTAGGATAATACTACCTTCATATAAGAAATTGGCAGGTATTTCCTCTCCTCTATGTTCTAGAAGAGACTGAGCAGAAATTGTGTCATCTCTTCTTTAAATACCTGGTCCAATTCTATTAGTGAAACCATCAGGTACAGCCATTTTTGGGGGTGTGGGAGATCCCAATGATCATCATCATTATAAAGCTTTAATATTATGTCTTATGCTGGATAAATTATGATCATTTGTGCTTTTCAAGAAAGTTTTCCATTTCATTGAATTTGTCCAGTTAGTGTGTAAAATTATATTGATTATTTCCTGTATATCTTTAGTTGTCTGCAGAGTCTAGAGTAATATCAAGTATATTATGCCTGATATAGGTAATTTGTGCCCTCCTTTTTATTTTTGTGTGTTGCTCTGTCACTTATGCTGATCTTTCTCAAGAAAAAAATTGTTTGTCTTCTGTTTTCCCTTTCATTGACTTCTTTTTTGGACATGCTAGTCACTTATTTACTTTTTCTTCTTCTAGGCTCAGGAAATTAAGAGCTTATACTAATGATTTGTGGTTTTAATTTGTTTTAACTTATACACTTAAGATTATGATTTCCATCCTCACAATGCCTTAGCTGTGCACAATAAATGCTGACATGATAATATTTACTTTGGGTTTTTTTTTTAAGTTCACTTTCTTTAACTTGGATTCTTTTCTTAACTGGATCAATGTATTATTTAAGACATCCTTCACTATGCAGGTGTTTGTGGACTTCCTTGACGGCTTTCTATTGCTAATTTATTTTCTTCTATTGTGGTTAGGAATGCTTTTTATAATTTTGCTTCTTTTTTACTTCGTGGAGGGCCTTGGAGGTCCAACTCAAGGACTTGAGCAAGCTACCACTGAACTGAATTCCCTATCGTGTTTTCAATTTTTGTGAGGGGAGGGGGTGGAGTGCAGCCTAGAATATAGCTCAAAAATGATACATGTTCCATGAGTACTTTTAAAAAATGATCTGCTGTATTTGGTTACTTTTTATGAATGTAATGAGATTCTGTTGTTTGGTGGTAGAACTTATTTCTCTCTATATATCTGTCTCTTTCTCACACACACACACTTTCTCTGTTTCTTAGTAAGTCTAGCTAAACATTTATCTATACATTGGTCTTTGTTTGGAACCAACTTTTGACTTTATTAAATAACTAAAGAAGGTGAAGGAGACACCCTGGAAATAACCAGCCAGAAGCTGAGATTCTTAATCCGGCTCCATAAGATTGTTCTTAATCCAGCTCCTCAGTCGGGCTCCACGTTCATGCTGAATAAATATAAGGTTTTCGTTTAACTACAGTTCTTGTCTGTAGCTCAGGCAAGGGTTACCATTAGTCTGCAAGCACCTACAAGGGAAAATGAATTATCTTTCAGTATTCATCCACAAAAACCAAACCAAAACAACAACAATAAAGCAAACAAACAGAATTAATTATTGAAGTATTTGTTAATGATCCGACCTGGGTTTGTCATATACATTGGGATAACCAAGTCTCTTCTGCAGATGAGACTTGTGGCCATACAATCTTCATCTCACATAAAAATTAAAAATCAGGGAACTACGGGGAAGTGTGGCGTCAGCACCACCCCACTCTCCCAGGAAAACAGCATGGATTCATCATAGTGCTTGGGTCTGAAGCCCCCCTAAGGGTCTTTTCTCTGGCGACAGGTTTTGGAATGCGAGGGCAGGACAGAAGCACCTGCATTGTGTCTGAACAGATGCTCCTTTCAATCCCTCTGACCACCTTTCTTTGGAAAATCTCACTGACTTTTTTTCTTCTTCCTCCTCTGCTTTAAATGGGAATCAGCCAGAAGCTGTATTTAAATAGGAAAGAATGCTAGCCGGTCCTGTGGCGCAGTTGGTTTGAATAAGATGGCTCCCTTCTTGTGGCTAATGGCTTGTGTCTCTGCAGACTGACACGCCTATTGTTGACACTGATGCTCTCCTTTTTATAACTTTATTTCATTTTCTGCTCATTTCTGGTGTTGACTTAAAGGGCCTTTATCACATTGAGCTGATAATCTATGCTTTATGGCTGCGATTGTGAGCAATGGAAGCAGCATGCAATACAACACACATATAAATATTTGAACAAGAAAAAGAAAGTCTGTCTGATGTAGGCCAAGAAAGAAATACATTTTTTTTTAAATGCCACTAGAGGGACCTTGACATTGAACCACAAACTGGCAAGGTGACGCTCCAAGAGCGCAGTTACCCTGCTTTGAGATTTCACCAGCAGGCTCTTGCTTTGGCCTAGCAGCACAGGGCGCTCAGCTGGGGTCCACTCTAGCAGGCTTATGACGTTGCTGCTGTGGCTTGCGTATTTGGTCAGGATCACTAAAATAATTCCCTTTGAGAAGAATCAATTTGCTCTTGCAGGGAGTTAAAGACCTGAGGGGTTTTAATTAGTTTACCCGGCCTTCGCATTTGATCACCAAACGTTATTGCAGAGTTCAAAGAACACGAGGCTATGTGCCTCCCTTTCCCTTTTTGTGGGGCGGGGGCTTTGCCGCCTTTTTCTACAGCTCCTGTGAATAGTGGAAAATAAGGGCAAAATGACATTCGACTTAGAAAGTAAGAGCACCAGGAAGCGAAATTGGAGGCAAACAGAGCAGCTAATTTTGCCAGGCATAGCTGGTGCTGCCCGCGGTTGTCCCTGACAGCCGGGCGACTCCGAACCACCTGTGTTTGCTCACTAGCTTTCCCCAATCTGCGAGAAAATGGCCAGAGCCGGTCACATGGCAGGCAGATAGGCCAGGCACCATGGGAATACAAAAGCCGGAGCTTTTAGCAGAGTTAATCATTAATGCGCCTTTTCTTTGTCCCATTCAGGAGTGCTGACGGCTTTGATAGCCTGTATTTGCCCTGGGCCGACTGCAGGCAGAGCCAGGTACTAAGGGGCCCTTTGGCTCCAGGATCCCTACACAGCGTCTGAGCTCTGCTAGACCTGCCTGTAACCTTTCCACCTGATCCTGCTTGCCCCAGGCCAGCACCCTTCTGTCTGACCATCCTGCACCTCCATCAGACCCAACAGCCACTGTCTGGAACCCTGGGGCATAGTATGTTGAGGGTTTCTGCCCACAGTCTGCACTTCGCTGAATTACAGCCCTTCTTAACAGGAAAAAAATAAAAGCAAACATCTCCCCTGAACATTTTGCTTGCTTGCTTGCTTGCTTGCTTGCTTGCTTGCTTGCTTGCTTGCTTGCTTGCTTGCTTGCTTGGATGGAGAACAGGGATGTATCATTTTGCTACAACAGCAACATAGTGTTTTCTTTCTAAAACTTGGCTTTAGAGTCACATCTGAATAATCCCTATGTCTCCATCTCCATGTCTACACATCAGGGAATGCTTACAACAGTTTTTACTTGAAGAACACTCACCTCCTTACAGGAAGCAGCCCCTATGTTACAAGACTGCTGCTAGTCAACCCTTGGCTACCAGGTCCTTCCCTGCAGCTTTCTCTCTTGGTCTCTGAACCCAAGATATTTTGCTCCCTACAGGCTGGGGGAAAAACTCACTACTTTCTTAGCATCAGCTTCTGAGAAAACACACAAAAACAAAACATCCTGGCTGTCAAGATAGAGCATGGCATGATTAGAGGCAGCTAATAGCAACCAGAGGACATCATTCAAACTGGGCTTACCATGGGATAGGGATTTAAAAGCTTAGAGCTATTAAGGGCAAAATGTCCTTCTGGGAATTGTGAACATGAGGGTGTGACTGGCTGCTATGACTAAAGAAGGCCTTGTCGGTCAGACACCGCACTCACAGGCTGGTACTCCCTTGGATTCACCCAACTCTCTTTGGCCTAGGTCAAAAACCTTAGAAGAATTTCTCCAGTCAATCTTTATGATGTCAAGAACATTTGAAGTGAAAGCAGATCTTATTACCTTCCTTTTTGAAAACAGATGAGGAAGTGGAAGTTGACTAACTTGTTCCAACACCTAGAAACTAAAGCAACAGGCTAATGGGTAGGACCCTGAGAGGATTAGACTACGTGGACAGTGTTTCAGGACGGCCTTATTGATTGCCACTGGGTGTCACTTCCTGGGCCTTGCAGCCTGGTGTCATTATCAAGGAGATGACAGTGGAGGTCAGATAGTGCATTTTGCTCAGTGGCTTGATGGGAATGACATGATATACTACCATATCTACAATCCCCTGTAATTTGAAAGTAGAATGAGTGAAGAGGAAAAGATGGATGTGTATTACCTTCTTTTCTGGTAGGAAGGCAAATGTCTTAGTTCAGGATATCTTAACCTAGTCCCTAACTTAAGACTCAGTTCTCTTTGGTGGGGAGGTGACAGGAGATGAGACAGGTCTCTTACATAGGCTTGGGTATCCTGGACTAACTAGAGGAGGCTGGGCCTCAAACTCACAGAGATCCACCTGCCTCTGCTCCTGAGTGTTGATGCCTGTACTGCCATTATTTATCTGGACAATAATCCCAGAGAGCATTTCAGAGGAGAAAAAGTGGCAGGGGTATGAGAACAGTCACCAGAAAGCCTGCTAACGGCCAGAATAATTTCCTCCGCCCAAGAGCATTTTCTTTTTTTATTAATTTATTTTTATTAATTGCAGCTTATTCACTTTGTATCCCAGCTATAGCCCTCTCCTTCATCCCCTCCCAATCCCACTCTCCCTCCCTCATCTCCTCCCATGCCCCTTCCCCAAGTCCACTGATAAGGGAGGTCCTCCTCCCCTTCCCTCTGACTCTAGCCTACCAGGTCTCATCATGATTGGCTGCATTTTCTTCTTCTGTGGGCTAGTAGGGCTGTGTCCCCCTCAGGGAGAGGTGATCAAACAGCCAGCCACTGAGTTCATATCAGAGACAGTCTCTGTTCGCCTTACTAGGGAACCCACTTGGAGTCTGAGCTGCAATGGGCTAGATCTGTGCAGGCGGTCTAGCTATCTCCATGCATGGTCCTTGGTTGGAGTATCAGTCTCAGAAAAGACCACTGTGGTCATAAATTTTAGTTGCTCTCTTTGTGGAACTCCTTTCCCCTCCAGGTCTTTCTATCTCCTTCGTTCTTCATTAGATTCCCTGCACTTTAACTTCAAAGTTTGGCTATGAGTCTCAGCATTTGCTTTGATACCTTGCTGGGTAGAGTCTTTCAGAGGCTCTCTGTGGTAGGCTCCTGTCCTGTTTCCTGTTTTCTCCCTCTTCCGATGTCCATCCTGTTTGCCTTTCTGAGTGAGGATTGATCTTCTTACTCAGAGCCCTCCTTCTTGCTTAGCTTCTTAAGGTGTACAGATTTTAGTGTGTTTATCTTGTATACTATGTCTAATATCCACTAATAAGTGAGTATATACCATGTGTGTCTTTCTGTTTCTGGGATACCTCACTCAAGATGATCTTTTCTAGTTCCCACCATTTGCCTACAGATTTCATGATTTCCTTGTTTTTAATTGCTGAGTAGTAGTCCATTGTGTAAAAGTACCACAATTCCTGTATCCATTCCTCAGTTGAGGGGCATCTGGGTTGTTTCCAGATTCTGGCTATTTTTCTAGACAGAGAAGTTCTGCTCTCCATGGGTAAGGTGGTCAGAGTCTTGGATACCTTCAGTCAATGCACACAGGTTATAAATGGAGCCCTAGTAATGGAAATTCAAGCTGGAGGCGAAAGATGGTACAGGCATCTACCAGGTCTTCCTGGTGACTGCATTTGTGTTTGCACGTGTGTATGTGTATATCTGTATATGTGTGTTTATATGTATCTGTATGTGTGTATCTGTATGTATGTGTGCACACACATGTGTGTGCTTGTGTGAATGAAGGTCAGAAGTCAACCTCAGTGTTGTTCCTCACAGCTACCCACCCTGTTTTTTAAGACCAGGTCTCTCTCTTTCACCCAGGGCTTGCCAGTTATGCTAGGATGGTTGGCCAGTGAGCCCCAGGGATTCTTCTGTACCCCCTTTTCAGTACACCACCATGCCCAGGTTTTCATGTGAGTGCTGAGATAGTCACTGCTTGCATAGAAAGAACGTTGTTGACTAAGGTGTCTTCCCAGCCCCTCAGGTATCTTCTGTTTACAAAGCAAGCATTCTCTAGCATGGAGTGACAGGATTTACTCAGGGGCTACAGGTCTGCCATGGATTTACCTTAAAAGCATCAACTCTGGAATGTTCCACTGCAAAGTGTTTGCGTGGACCGCCTGGAGCCACACGCTTCCTCTCTGGCAGCCATCTCTTTGCAGTAGCCCAGGAGCGTGGCACTGGGGATGCTGTGACGGAGGGAATTAGGCAATGGGATAAGTGTATCCAGCATGCGCACAATTCTTGTCGTTAAGGTCCTCTTTGCCCAATGTCAATTTTTTTAGACAAAATCTCATTTTGTAGCCTTGGAAGTCTTTTAACTCTATAAACGAAGCTGACCTAAAATTCCCTAGAGGTCTGCCTGCTTTTACCTCCCAAATGCTGAGATCAAAGGCATACTCTACCTTGCCTGTCGTGCCCAAGGTCGCTTTTAGCCAATTTATTTAACTGACTAGTGCCATCATCAGCTAGGAACTCGGCCAAGATACAAACCTTAAGCACTGTCCAACAGAAAGCTCCCCAGTGGAGCCCAGGAGTGAGCCCTCCAGAGATGCCGAGGGGGGCTTAGCGGGTAAGCATCATGGTCCTCTTGAGAACTTCTGCCTTCCCCGTCGTCAGCTTTCTAGATCTTCTTACCACATTCCTCAGTTTTAAATGTTGCTATTTTTAAGAGCTCTTATCAAGAAAACAGTTTTCAAGAACAGAGACTGGTTAATCTTGATTTGTATGGCACACATCTCAAATATTTTTCAGAAATCATGGAAATATGAAACGCATTCATCTTGGAAACAGAAGTACAGGTGTTGGGGGCTGGACTCCAGCCCTAAGGTCTTTGGAAAGGATATTCTTCTCTGCCTCATTTTCTGACAGAAAATGAGCCCTCTCTCAACTCATGCTGAACAGTGAGAACTCCAGAACGAAGAGAAATGGCAAAACCCTGTAATTACAGTACTTTGAGAGGCTGAGACAAAAGGTTTAAAAGGTCATCACTCTAATGAATGAGTCCACACCCATCGTACCCATGAGCATATGCGTAGCACAAAGTAGACTCAGTGGATTATTATTTTTTAAAGACATGAAATTTGGAGGGTACATAGAGGTAGGGTGGACCTGAGAGGAGTTAGGTGAAGAACGGGAAGGGAGGTGGATATGGTCAAAATACATTGTAATAAATTCTCAAATAATTAACAACAGTATCATATTTTAAAATCCCAAAGAGGAAAGTACCACAGTGAATGACATAAAGCACAGCACAGTGAGAGAGATGGTGGCTGAGTCGAATTGGCCACTGTGCCTCCAAGTGGGACCCAAGTCACTGTATGTTCAGGCCTCTCCAGACACACAGTTGCCACCCCTGGGCATCAGGCAGGTGTCTGTCCACCTACACAGTGGCCCTTAATGCATTCCTGTGACTCCTCTTGCTTCTTACATTCTAATGTGCTGTTATAATCCGGCCTGACTGGAAGGTAACGCTGGATCAAAGACAGGCCAAACGCAGCATTTTCCTCTCCAGGGCGACCCTCCTCAGCATGTTGACTGTGCAAATGTGGCAGGCACCGAGATGGAAGCAAGCAGGAAGTACGGTAGGAAGGAAGGAGCACATCCAGCCCCCAAAGCCTCAGCTGGCTCTGTGAGAAGTGCTTGGGCTAGCCAGGTTCCCACACTTCCTTACTTCAGTGTTGCCCAGGTCCTGGAGACCTCTAGAAAGGACCAGGACTTGAACCAGGTAGCATTCTTCAACAACAGATGAATAAATGCTGAGGTTCTACCCAGTCCTGACACACTAGACTTGCCTTGGGCATAGACCAAGACAGAAGGCAGCCTAGCAGCTTCTGATTTCCACTCATGATTTTGTACAAACTACCAAAAACTCTGCATTTTCTATACTTACTTGGAAAAAAAAACCTGAAAAATAAGAATTTACCTTGTTTGTATTATTTTAAGCACAAAGCAATATGTCCATATGCCTTTTGCAGTGGTAATTGTTTTCTATAAAGGTGACTTATTCTCTGTGGGACATTAATTCTATTTTCTGCTACTTCATTACCTTTCTTTAGGTGATGTTTCAAGTAAAAGAAGCACATTCTGGATAACTGCTCCCTACATTTATACTTGAAATTTCCTGTGATAAATTTCAGAAGTGTTGTCTTTCCTTTTTTAACTGGAAAAAATTCATACTATGAATTCTGATCACAATTTTCCCTTCCCCATCTCCTCCCAATTCCTCCACACCCCTTATTTCTCTCTCTTAAAAATAAAGAAAAACACAAAATAAACCTCACAAAAGAGAAAATATATACAAAATACATAAAAATGAATATCATTAAAATGTGTTGGCCAATTACTTCAGGGCAGGTGGCCTACCTTGACATATGGTTAATATGTCCAGAGATACATTATTGGAGACAACTATCACTTGCATAGAGCTTCTTAGTAAGCAAGGACTAGGAGCCCATGCCCAGTTTCCCTCAGCGCTGGCAGCCCACCTGGCTTAAACCTGTGCAGGTCTTGCGCAGGCTGCTACAGTCTGTGACAGTTCATGTGACTATCATTCTTGTGTCTGGAAGACGCTGTTTCTTAAAGTCATGGCTCTTATGATCTTTTCATCTATTAAGGGGTATTTTTTTTTCAATCATTTAGGACCCTTAGGATAAGCTTAAAACGTTTTCCACATCATGTATTTCAGTGATGATAGAGACCAGAAGAGGGTGTCAAATCCCCCCCTGGAACTGGAATTACAGACACTTGTGAGCTGCCATGCAGATGTTGGGAATTGAACCCAGGTCCTTGCTGCAAGAACAGCCAGTGTTCTTAACCACTGAACCATCTCTCCAGCCCTTTATCCAATTTTTCTAGTGTTCAAAGTTTTTTTTAATAATATTAATCTGGAGGAGAACATTAAAAAGAAATGTACCCTTTTCCATGCCTTTTCTATAACCCCGTGCCCTTGCAGCTCACAGCCCTGAGTGACCTGCTCTAAAGACTTCTCTGATGAAATGAATACATTGAGGATTTTCAAATCTACAAGCAAAGAATATCCATGGAATTTAAGGGGGGGAAAAAGCTATTTGGTTGTTTGTCTTGGACCAGTCTCCGCCTTTCTAACGTAGATATTACAATTGTGCACCACTGCACCTGACTTTTTGATATGGGTTCAGAGGAATCAAACTCAGGTTCTCATGCCTTCACAGCAGGCATTTTATCAACTGAGCCATCTCCCCAGCTCCGACTCAGTTCTCAAAAACGTGCTCACCACCCAGGAAAACAGAGACTCATAAATACAAACAAATTGTATGGCAGCCCAACAACTCAGATGAACTCTCTCCACTCCTTCCTACGGTAGCACCCCATGCATCTCCAAGTGTGGTTGCTGAAAAGGAGTGCTGGGACAATTCAGCAAAAGGAAGACACCAAGGAGACCATGATCTGGAGGTGGAAACCTGTGCTGCAATTTTTCTGAGCCCTAGAGAGGAGCGGTCATCCTGACCCCAGGTGAGGGTCCCAGCCACATCGATCTCACCAAAGACTTCCCCAAATGGAGTGGCCCTCCAGGCTTAGACTCACTGGCCTGAGTAACAGTTGTCCAGGCAGATGGAACTTGCTAATGAATTGCTAAGTGGATCTACAGGAGACACCTGTTTGCTAGCAGAGCCCCACCTGCAGCTGCGTTCCTTCCTACCCTGTTTCTTCAGCTGCAGGAAATTCCAAATGTATCTATAGCTGTGTTCCTCCTTAGAGGGAAGTCACTATTCTACACCTGGGTGATTGGAGAGGCACCTCACTGACTTGGTGGCAGAAGCTGTCTTCCCCGAGTGCTTCTCTGTCTTCATTATCGTGGAGTACTTTGAGTAGGCACCAGGCTCACTCAGCCGGGGGCACCCTGGCACACCTGCTTCAACCTTGTTTACACATCTCTTCTTCTCCTGTACTAGGGACTGAGAGTCCTCTGGGTGCTCAGCAGATGTTCTGCAGGGCTATTTTTGTAGATAAAGCTCTCCCTCCCTCCCCCACACCTTTTAAAATATGTCCTTCAAGGATATCCAAACAGCTGTCTGCTAGGCTTCTGAGGAACACAGTTCCCCTTAAATATCAGCTTACATCTACAACTGACCTCAGACCTGACAATATCACAGAAGTAAAGCTGAAGGTGCCTTCCTCATACAACAATAACCCAGAAACTTCTGGCAGCCCCTCACTGAGAGCCTCTGGGTTTTTTGTTTTGGTTTGGTTTTTTTGTTGTTGTTATTTTGTTTTGTTTCCTCCACATAGCAATTCTGGCACTCAAAAGGCCTTGCTTGCCCCGAAAGAAGAAAGAAAAGTTCTCAGAAACGTAAGCTATCCCCTCTGGCCTGGGTGGTATCAGTTTAATATCTCCATCCCAGCACTCTCAGATCTTTCCTACCCACGGGAGCTCAGAAGGCTCAGTTTATTAGTGTTTACTTTGGAAACAAAGGGATCAGGACAGAAGGAGGGTACACAGCACTCAGTCAGGGAATGTTCCAGAAGGAGGAACTAGGGAGGCCATCAGGTTCACAGATGTGGTGAGAAACCATATACTCTACAATTGAGGCACTGTTTCCTTTCTGTGTCACAGAACCTTTTCTCCATCCCTGAACTGCCATCCTTAGGTCATGTCTGTGTTAGGTTTGTCTGAAGTGCACCTTGCCTCTCAGAGTAGCTGCCCTTCCCTCACTGAAGACATGGGTGATGTGAGTGGCACCAAGGTACAATAGGAGTCATGTGTGGCATACCTGCTCTGGTCTTACCTGCCATGCTTACTGAAACCGTAAGTCCAGTGTATGCTTCTCTCCACCCTCCTTGCAGTCCTTCATGCCTATTTCGGTCTCCATCCTCACACTCGGGAATTGAACACATCTTTGTTGGTTTGTATCTTGTCATCACAGTGTACCTGAAATGAAACAATCCCAAAGCTTGTTCTCTGGGCGACCCGGGGTTCCAGCTGGCCAGGAGGGCAGGCAGAAGCTTGCACTTCAGTGACAAGGTGGATATCATTGTTCTCTGAATGCTGTTGGGTAGCCACAAGGAGGAACAGGTGCAAAAGTAAATGGCAGGTTGATGTGCCAAGAGGTGGATTTGTCTACTTTCTAGAAGCCATACCCAGGTCTGTGGCCAGCATGCCAATCTGTTGTGGCTATAAAGGCAGTGTGTCAGGTGACAGATGTGCTCCAGTACTCCTGGTAATGAGGGTGTTACCTGGTGCACTAGGGAGGGCTTGGGCTGAGGGGCCTTGAGGAGCAAGGATCAGCAAACAGGAAGGAAATAAAACATTTCCTAGCAGCAATGCAGATAAGGTTTTTATAGGAGACAGGCCCTGCAGTAGTTTTTTGTTTGTTTGTTTGTTTTTTAAGTTTGCCCCAGAACAAAGAAGCCATTGTTTTCCTTTGCTGTGGGTTCGGGGAGGGGCAAGTGGGAATCCTCTGCCTACTCAGGAAATGAAGGCAGAGAAACTTTCTGTCCTCCACTAACCAGGGAACTACCTGGTTAGTGTCAGCCCACCGGCGACACTGACACTTGGTGTGGGCTGTGTTTCTGATGCTTCCTAGGACCTCTCCAAGGACTACTTTTCTGAATCCAGCAGAGCTACCAGTAGAGATATTGTGAATGCTACAATAGATGTGCTTAAAACAAAACAAAACACACAAGAGTCTGGGAGAGATGATGCTGTGTCACAGCTTGGGGATACAGAGGTCTCCTATCCCATCTCCAGCATGGAGAAAATGGCTGGAGCATCAGGTCTCACTTACTTTGATGTGTTGTGAGGAGATGTGTGAGCTCAGAGGAACAAGTGGAGACACCAGCAACAGAGCTCATGTGTGGCCCCTGTCCTCAGCAGACAGGGCCTAACCAGCCCAAACGAGAGCAACATTCATCTCCCTGTCTCTCTCTAGTATATCTATCACTATCTGTCTTCCCAGGTAATTCCACTCACAGGGAATACTTTGTTAAAAGGAACTAAAATAAAAATGCTACCCACCCTAGCAAGTATTCAGAGTGCAGCAATGGTTGTTCTAGGGCTAGGTACATCCATCTGGACATCCTTAGGTGACTGAAAGTCTCCTTTCTGGCTCTCATTAGAAAAAGAACAGACACCTAAGGAATAATAGAATAAAATGTTTAGAAATGTGTAGATCAGATGGGAGAGGAGGTCGGGAGAGACTGGGAGAAGCAGAGGGAGGGAAAACCATAATCAGAATATATTGTATGGAAAAATCTATCTCAATAGAAGAAAAACTTCATAAAATATATCTCCATTTTCAATTGTATTTGTGGATTATGTGTAAGAGGGAGAGTGTCACTTGAAGTTCTTTTCTTATAGTGTTCTCAAATATGGTTCCTAAAGCAAATGATTTCTTTTTTAAAAATATTAAGAGGAAGAAGAAGAAGAAAAAGATGAGGAAGAGAAGGAGAAAGGGAGGAGGAAGAGGAAGAAGAAGAGGAAGAGGAGGAGAAGGAAGAAGGAAGGACGTCGTCTTTTTCTGATAACTCCAAAGAAGCCAAAGTGCTGAGGAAGAGGTAGATGGCGGAGTTGGTTCTATACTGACATGTTAGTCTAGGGGATCTCTTCAGGAATGGGCTCACCCAGCTACATTGTATTATGTGACTCTGAAGAAAAAAAGGTTTTAAGGTCAAGAGCATGTACTTCCAGCACAACTGAGTTTGATTTCTGCACCCATTCAGGGTGGCTCACAAATGCCTTTGACTCCAGCTAAAATGGATCCTATACCTTTCTGGCTTCCGTGGTCACTGCAGGGATGTCCAGAAGCCCACATCCTGATGCACAGGATGCATAATTTTATTTCATTTTTTAAGTTAAAATTAAAAGACAGCATTGTCTTCACACTTTAATTTTAATGTGAAGATAGACTATCATTTTTAAATAAAATAAGTTTTGTTTCTTCCAGACGCTTGCTATCTAAGACAACTCAAGGGTTTAATAACTTTCAGATGACTTTGCATTGACGTGTGCATTTTAAGAGATATAAGGTATTTGTTTAGTTTTTTTGGAGGGGGGTACCAAAGATGAAAACAAGGATCTCATAGATGTCCTATGAGTGTCCTACCACTGTGGTATATACTTAGCTATATTCTTTTGGATACTTTAAGTAATAGATTTGGGGGAGTAAATAAATTGTTTTTATTCTGGAGTGATTTTTTTTAGACTGGAATTGCAAATTTTATGGCAGCTTATTGCACTGGGACACTCATGCAGTCATGCAGCTGCCAAGCTCCGAATGTAGCTTTGTTGCCTTTTCCTGGACACCAAGAAGGAAAGATTGCAGGAAGAATTTCTTAAAACAGTGTCCTTCATACATGCTCACTTCTGTGACTGATTTTTTTAAGATTTGTTTTATTTTTAATCATGGGTATGTGCCTATGTGAGTACAGACCACTTGAATGGGTGCCCTCAGGAAGCCTAAGGCATTAGATCCTCTGGACCTGGAGTTACAAACAGTTGTCAATCACTCGTTGTTGTTCTGGAAATCAAACTCAAGACCTCTGAAAGAGTACTATGCACTATTAACTATTGAGCCATGTCTCCAGCCTTCATATGAATAAAATTTTCACTCTGTTTGTGCAGCCAATAGTTTCTTTCAAGCTGCCTGCTGAAGTTGATGCCATTAGAGTATCCCATAACATAAACACCCCAATTACACTTCGTTTATAAGCTGTGCTTAGATAGCAACCTTAAAACCACTGTTTTGTTCTCTTTGACTTTGTTACAAGTCGAATGATAACTTTGAACTAAGAGCTAGGCTTTCACTAAGCTTACCAAATGTTTTCTTGGGTTTAAATATAGATGTCTCAGCATAAGAATTCATTTGAAAACAGAGCCATTTTGTTAAGAAGACAAAAACAGAAACAGTGGAAGACCACAGGAGTGAAATCTGATTAGTAAAATGAGTAAATCTGCTCCTGTGGCCTCCACTTCTCCAGGAAAAGAGCACATGTTAAGAGCACTGTGAAGGTTAAATGAGATAGGAATTCTTGGCTAGGCCTAAAGACTTGCTGGCTGGGGCTACTTTGTCTGGGGCCAGGCTGGCTGGGGCTGTGCTCCACCACCAGGTCTCCAAAACACAGGGAGCCATGAGATAGCTGCCCCTTAGGCACAGAGCCAACAGTGCTGAGCGGCAGTCAGAGGTGTGCCACCTACCAGTGATCTAAGGTCATCCCAAAGCACTGTAATCTATAAAATGGTCATGGGCCATGAGGGGTGGTTGAGAGTGACCAGGGAAAGAAGGGATGAACATGTGGCATCAGG
The DNA here is from genome assembly GCA_028658305.1 of Pachyuromys duprasi. Classification (NCBI taxonomy): domain Eukaryota; kingdom Metazoa; phylum Chordata; class Mammalia; order Rodentia; family Muridae; genus Pachyuromys; species Pachyuromys duprasi. The sequence continues at coordinate 143,702,810 of CM053766.1, read as the reverse complement.
ATGATTGAAGCTCTGTGGAATGGAAGGGGGTGGGAGAGGACTGTTTTTATAGAACAACAGGGCTTCTGGACTACGGTAATGATCTGCTTCTCCCCATGCTTGAAAGGGAACATGAGATGAGTTTAGCTGGCCATGCCCACATCCCAGGCCTTGGGATGGACTGTGGTCTCTCAGTTCTGTGAGAGACAAAGCAATTAAAACACCAAAACCACTTACAGATTTAAAAAGCATGAACTGATCATCCTTCACCCTCAATGTTCCAAAATCTGAGTTTTTAGGATGCTATTCCCATGCCAGAAGTAGGAAACTATACACTTCATCTCCCATGACAAGCCTCATTCAAACTACACATGCAACAAAAATGTGTGAAGTCACCTGTGGACTGACTGTGTGACAAGTGCAGTACAGAAAGCACAGGAGAGTCTACTTTTAGATATCTGGCCTTATCTCCAAGATGGCTTATTCCCAATGTGAATTTCCCAGCACCCCTGAAAGCAATCAAAATCCATAATCTTTGAGAAGCAACCGTTTCAGACAAGACTTCCTCTGCCTGCATGGTTTTTTTAAAGTCAATAACTGTTTTGCTGAATGTATAAAACCATTAGGCCCAGAAAACAGAAGGCAATCTACTGCTTGCTTTTGAGTCCAGCAAAGCTGCATGGGTTATTGAAGGTCAGCTTGGGTAGATGATTGATGACCAAAGACGGAAGCCCCTATTCCCCTACAGCCTGTGGGGCATTCTGTCCCCTCTTATACCTTTAACAGTAATCATTGACTGACAATGATCTAGCTTGATCGATTTCATCTATCTACAGGCTAGAGATCTTGGGGAACTTTGTCAGCCAGGCAAAGTCAACAGACTGACTCCCATGCAGGAGGCCAGGTCCTCACCTCTGCTCACCTCCCTGTGACCACCAGGTGAGCTTGAGTATCTCTGGCAACTGGCGGCTTTTGCAATGTTCCTGTTTACCTGCTCTGTGAAGACGGGGGCAGGGTGACAGTGCTTTGCAGGACATTAATAAAGATAAGAGAGGCCATGGCTACCAAACAGAGTTTTCAAAAGCCCTTCCTTGGTTTCCCGGGCTGCAGGGCTGCATGTATAGACACACAGACCCACCCATGCGAGAACTATTACTGCCATCCGATTATTGTCATTGTAATGTCTATTCAGCTGCCCCTTTGTACGTTCCTAGAGGGCAGGGACCGTGTCGTGGGCTCCTTTTCATGAATTCATGCCTTCCTGCTTCCATTCACGCACCCTACAAACATTTATTGAGTGCAGCCTTTGCTGGGTCTGCCACAGTGCAGAGGACACAAGACATATCACCTCCGTGTCCTTGGCAGCATGACTGAGGCTGGCTGGCAGCCGTCATCCACCCTAGGCAAGGATCTCCACACAGGGCACCGGCTGCAGCATCTGCACCAGCCGAAAGGTACAAGGCAACAGGTCGAATCTTTTTCCATCACCATCTTCATTTATCTCAAATTTCTATGTACAGCCTGGTTTTCTCTTTAAACAATAGTCTAATAGACTCTTCTTTCTAAGCCTGCTATTCTAACACAGTTATTTGTTTGTTTATTTATTTATTTATCCAACATTCAGCTGCCCATTTGAATCATCTAGGGGACATCAAGACGCTGGTGTTGATTAGGTAACACATACATGGGTTCCTGAAAATGAGAGTACTAAAACCCTGCCAAGTCACTCTAACTGGAACCTGTGAAGTAATCCATCACAGCACAAAGAGCTATAGGCTCAAGAGCACAGGTCTGTTTCATGGGGTGTTGGGGTGGGAGCTTGCCTGTAGCTCTCTGTCTGAACCATGTTCCCCACCTCCTCCCTGAATCGAATTCAAGACCACACTTGGCTCAACACGTTCCTGCCAGCTCTGGGCCTCAGAGCCCATCCTTTGCTGGTGTTCTTAAAACACACTTAGATGCTCTGGTCCTGTTTAGACTTCAAGACTTCAGCCTGCTATGGAAGCCTGCTGCCTTGACCCAAAGGTCTTCAAAGGTCTTAACATGGAACTGCCATACGTCTTGGCAATTCTACTCCTGGGCATTGTTCACTGTAGCTGAAAGGTGGAAACAAGCACCAATGGATGGATGGAATCATAAAAAGCACAGGGGTGTGCAGGCACACACACACACACACACACACACACACACAGGAAGAAAGAGACACAGAAAGAGAGAATAACCTAATGTGCGTTTAACATTCTCTTGCCTTATAGAACATAGTAAAGTTAACATTAAAGAATGGTAGAAAAACATGCAGGAATTCCACTCTCCAGGCATTCCCAGAAGTGACCATTAGTCTGCTAGTACATTTCCATAGTGAGTACACTTTGCTGGAGATTTTTGAATGGGAGAATCTGAAGGGGTTTCCCCCACCTCCGGTTTTGTTAAATTCTTTCCTTAATACACAATTTGAATTAAGCTTGACAGACTGCTTTTCTCTAAAAGGTAACTATTTTCCAAATCTCTAGAAAGAAGCTTGGGTAAGCGTTAACACTTTCCTTCCATTCATTCTGTTCTCTCTTAAGCAGAACTGTGTTTAGGACAGGACCATGGTATAAATCGAGTGAAGACAGGCTATGGAGCTAAGCTACTGGCTGGAGGAATGGCAGTAGGTAAGTGTTTCGGAATGACCTGTGAACACTGAGCTGAAATGTTTTCAACTACACCCACGTCACTGAGTCTATCTGCTGTTTGCCTCTGGTCAAACCCAGTTTCCTTGATAAGAAAGTCCTGTCCTGGGAGCCAGGCCCAGGGAGGCCACAACAGGTAGCAACTGTGTTCAGTCCCAGTCTGCTGTCCGAGGGCAGGGATTGAAGGTCCACTTCAAGAATGGCTCTGATGGCTGAGCTGCTGCCTTCAGATAATGTGGTGAAGATGTGTCTGAGGCAGCTGCGGTCTCATCCTCATTTCAACATTTCAAAACAGAAGCTGGGGAATAAAGGGTCGTCAAAGCAGGCCAGACAAATCAGGAGAAACGGAGAAACAGGCTCCTTAATGAGAATGTTGTTTTATTGTTCTGCAGATTAATTATATTTTGATTATGTGTATGTTTGTGTGTGTGAGTGTGCATATAGCCATAGGTGCCTGTGCAGGAAAGAAGGCATTGGATCCCTGAGCTGAAGTTACAGGTGGTTGTGAACCACCAGTACTGGGTGCTGGTAATCATACCTGGGTGCTATGTGAAGGAAGTGAGCATTTCTGACCACTGAGTCACCTCATCAGCCCCAGTTTCTTAAAAATACACTTTTAAACTGTTAGTTAAAACTCTTTTCAAAATTCTAACAGTGAGCATTTTAACAAGGTCACATACGTGAGACCATGGAAATGCCAGTATTTGACTGTTTGCTGCCTATGGAAAGGTTACATTCAAGTGGTTCAGCCAAATATTTAAATAACCTAGTCTATAAACTCCATTCAATGCATGATTAGGGATTTTTGACAGAAATATTTTATGTATCTAAGAGAAAGAAGAAAAGACAGAGCGAATGCTGATTTCAGAATAACTAACCAAGAGAGAATGAAGTCAAAGATAGTTGCAAGGTTTGAAAAACTTTCCCCCCAAAATGAGGAAGAGCTTGGCTTTGACATGTGCTAATGGTAAGGACAAACAGGCAAACACCACTCCCTGTCCCCTTTTAAAAGATGTCTGGCAACTGAAAATGCATGGTGGAACACCCACACTCAGGGTAGTTATGACACTGATACAATGGGATGAGGGTTTCACTTGCTGTTGAGTGGACAGCAGGCATGATGGAAGGGGACAGGATTGAGACAAAGGCGGGAACAGGTACAAGACAGATGGCTTGTTAAATATTACCAGCATGCTCAAGCAGTGCCATGCTTCGGTCAGAGCTGAGATAATGGTCACAAGAGCATTGTGCAGCAGAGAGGCAGCTCAGTTCAGCCGGCTAAAGCTGTTGCTTATCTTTGTTGGTTTTGCAAATATTAGGGTAGTTTCTCAGCTTTGAATGCACCCCAGCTGCCCAGCAAAGCATTCATGAAGTCTTGTTTGGATTCTCGCTGCCGAGAGAGGCAGTGTAGATATTGGCACCTACAGAGACTTGTTTTGCTACTGGCTAAAGTGACTTTTCAACCCATCAGAACCAGTCTTCATGCAGGCAAAACACTGTCAAAGGGCAGTTGGCCTTCTTAGGAAACCTTGCCCTATGGTCTTCTAAATGCATCTGGCATGGATTGATATTTTCTATCAGGATTGATTCATTTGCTACTCTCACAGGAAGAGGTAAAGCTCCATTGTAAATTCCATCCAGTGAATCATGGGAGGCAGTGGCTCAAATTAAGGGTGTTTGCTCTCGGAAGGGGGCTCCGTTTCTTATCTTTATGTACAGAAGAAAATAGACCTCAGTCGCCCTACAGTCAATGGAACTCACCTGGCCAGTCAGCTGCTGAGGCCCAGTCCCTGCCACCTCAGGCTCCAGCCTGTTCCACTCTGATGTTTGCAGACAAGGGGGGCAGGTAGGGACTGCAGAGTTCCCTGAGTTGTGACTGCAAGCCCAAAGCAAACTGGAAGGTGAAGCCATGGTCTGGGTGTTTTAGGAAAGAGTCATGCATAGATGGCTTAGGCAGTTTGGTCAGGTCAAGCTGATTTATTTTTAATTTTAATTTTTTATATTAATTACAATTTATTCAGCCTCCTCCCTCATTCCCTCCCAAGCCCACCCTCCCCTCCTCATCTCCCATGCCACTCCCCAAGTCCACTGATAGGGAAGGTCCTCTTCCCTTTCCCTCTGACCCTAGCCTATCAGGTCTCATTAGGCCTGGCTGCATTGTCTTCCTCTGTGGCCTGGTAAGTCTGCTCCCAACCTCAAAGGAAGGTGATCAGAGAGCCAGCCACCGAGTCCATGTCAGAAATAGTCCCTGTTCCCCTTACTAGGAAACTTACTTGGAGACTGAGCTGCCATGGGCTACATCTGTGCAGGGGTTCTAGGTTATCTCCATGCAAGGACCTTGGTTGGAGCATTAGTCTCAGAAAAGACTCCTGGACCCAGATCTTTGGGTTCTGTTGCTCTCCTTGTGGAGCTCCTATCCCCTCCAGGTCTTACTATTCCACACTTCTTTCTTAAGATTTCCTGCACTCTGCCCAAAATTGGGTTATGAGTCTCAGCATTTATTTTTCATTATTGCTTATTATTCATTACAGTTTACTCAGTTTGTATGCCGGCTGTGGTCCCCTCCCTCATCTCCTTTGGGTTCCACCCTTCCTCCCTCTTCTCCCCTGTGCCCCTCCCCTAGTCCACTGGCTCTGTTGGTCTCCACAAGAAGACCAACAGACCTATCCCTTCCAGATCTTTCTATCTCCCCCTTCTTCCATAAGATTTCCTGCAGTCTGCCCAAAGTTTGGCTATGAGTCTCAGCATTCAGAAGGGCAAAAAGGATGGACATCAGAAGCGGGAGAAGACAGGGACCAGAACAGGAGCCTACCACAGAGGATCTCTGAAAGACTCTACCCAGCAGGATATTGAAGCAGAAGGTCAGCTGATTTTATCTTCCTTTATAGGTGATGGCCAGCTAGCAACCCACCTTATCATATCTACCTTAGACATCCTCCTTTGCCTTAACAAGACCATTTATACATTTGTATATGCTTGCAAGCATTTTTGCATGTATATACACATATCTTTAGAACTATGAAAATGATTCTGCTGGACCTGGCCTTGCTCTACTTGTGTACTTGGCATTGGGTTTTTGACACATAGAGTCCGCTCAGTAGTTGTCCTGGGCAGCTAAGTTCTGAGTGTTTCCTCTGGAAAAATGAGACCTTTTCTCTTTCTAAAGAGAGTTTTGAGTTGTGAACAGAACAAACCAGAGGGGGTGAAGCACTGAAATTCTGTGCTACAGTTTCTGGAATAGCTAGAAGAGCAAAGTAGAGGCTGAGAAACACACCCCAGCATTCTCTATACCATTTCAAGAAAACTACCCACATCTTCCATGCTCTTATTTTGTTGCTTTCTTCTTAGTACTTGGGTGTGTTCTGGCTCGCAAACCCACACAAACAGCTCCCAGGTGCCCTGCCTGCTCAACTTGGATTTAGGGTGGATCCTTGGATGCCCTGATGGGGTAAGATTCCTGTATTTTCTGACAACTTCTTTTCTTTGGATTCCTCCATCCCTTGGATTTGAATTGTGTCAGTGTTTATACCACCTCACTTTGAAATGTATTGGTATAGTCAGCACAGTGGCGCACAGCCTCAGAAGACAGAGAAGAAAGCAACAGTGTGAAACTAGCCTGGGCTCTACAGCACGATTATGTAAAAGACCAAGGACTAAGGATGCAGCCTAATGGAAGACGGGACCACATTAGCAACAGATCAAAAAGTTCAATGGTTGTCTTCTTGCTCAATTCTAAGCTCTTTACAGTACTTTTAAATTTTCCTTCTGAGAGGCTTCATCCAGCTGCTGATGGGAAAAGATCCAGAGACCCACAGCCAAACAATAGGCAGAGCTCTGGAGAGTCTTATAGAAGAGTGGGAGGAAGGATTGAGGGAGCCAGAGGGGTCAACCACACCACAAGAAGACCTACGGAGTAAACTAACCTGGGCCCGTTAAAGCTCCGTGGAAGCTCACAGAGACTGAACCACCAACCAAAGAGCTTGCATGGGCTAGACCTAGCTCCCCTACATATATGTATCAGATGTGCAGCTTGGTCATCATGTGGATCCCCTAACAATTGGAGTGGAGTTGGGGGTGGGGTTGATGAAAGGCTGTCTCTAACTCGGTTGCCTGTCTTTGGGACCTTTTTCCCCTAGCTGGGCTGCCTTTTCAGGCCTCTCTGGGAGAGGATGCACTTAGTCCTGCTGCAACTTGATGTACCAGGTGGTTGGTACCCATAGGGGGCGGGGGAACTCCTCTTCTCTGAGGAGACGAGGAGGGGAAAATGGAAGAAAGGGGGTATGAGGGTGGGAGTGGGAGGAGAAAAGGGAAGGGGCTGTGACAGATGGATGTAAAAGTATAAACAAACAAACAAACAAATAAATGGGAAAAAATGACAAAAAAATTTACTCCTCAGTCCAGTGTGTGTGTATGTTTGTGTGTGTGTGTGTGTATGTACTTATGTGCATAGGTATGTTCAAGTGTGGTGCCTGTGTATGTGTACATGTGTATGTGAATGTGTTTATGTATGTGTGTGTGACTGTGTGTATGTGTATATGTAAGGTTGTGCATGAGTGTGTATGTGTTTATGTGTGTGTATGTCTGGTGGGCCAGAGGATAATCTCAGGTGCTTTCCTCAGGCACTGACCATCTTTTTTTGGATTGTTTTTTTATTTTGTTTTGTTATGTATATTTATATATATTCATCCCTTGACTTCTCAAAGCTCCTTGTTCTGCATGATTTTTTTTTTAAATCTTGTAAATTGATGTCAGCGTTAGGTTGGTCTGTTAGATCAGTGCTGGCCAAGCAAATATGTTACTAGCAACATATTTAGTTTCTTATTTCTAGTGGTAACATTAAAACATAGGAAGCTACAGATGAAATAAATTAACTTTAGTAATATATTTAATTTTATACAAGGTATCCAAACCAGAAAATTTCTACTACATACTCAATGTAAAAATGTCAGTGTGTCAGTGGGGTAAGACATGGTAGTACATGCCTCTAATCTCAGCATTTGAGAGACAGAGACAGCCTGGTCTACATAGTGAGTTCCTGGCCAGCCAGGGCTATGCAATATATCCCCGTCCCAAAAAAGAAAAGAAAAGAAAATTCACTAGAAATTTTACATTCTTTTTCTAAGTATCAGAAATAAATATTCCCAGAGTGTAACATCTTAGGGTTCAGATGAAATGCAGCATGTACACTAGGTCTATCAGTAGGTTTCAGTTTATTTTCCAATACCTAAATGATGGACTAATTTTTTAATTATTTATTTAGTTTGTGTGTATGGGCATTTTGTCTGCAAGCATGTAGACGTGTACCTCAATTCCTAAACTACACTGACTTCCTGAGGATCTCAACATACTCGTTTGCCACACTAAGCTCAGTGCCTGATGTGCAATTGTGTCTCTAGAAAGCAAAGCCACCCCCATCCACAGTAACAACAAACATAAGCCATAAGTTTATCGGCTTTTTAAGCCTCCCATAACACATGGTCTTTCACAGCTCAGCCATGTCGCTCTCAATTAAATCTAAAGAGGGAAAATAATTGTTTAACTTAAGACAGCCACACAATTATCTCCAAGTTCCTAGGAGGCACTCTTGTATGTGGGGATGAGCACAGGACCTCACTTACGCTAGGTGAGCCCTCTACTATGGAGCTACAGCCCAGCCTTTGGTTTGAGAAGAGGTCTTGCTATGTAGCCCAGGATAACCTCAAAGTCATGATCATCTTGCCTTCATTACCCAAGTGCTTGATCTAGAGGGGTGCTGATAGCTTCATACTATCAGTTTTTAGCCAACGGCTATGCTGACCTACAGACAGGGATGGGGGAGATCAAGAAAGCTCCCATGTTGCTTCTCAGTGCTACACCGTGGTGCCAGCTAAGCAGGGCAGCTCACCCAGATGGATACCCTCTCACACAGACAGAGTAAGTAACTCACCTCCTGGACTCAGACCTTCTGCAGATGGGACTCTGGGGTTCTGCCCAGTAGGCAATCTTACAGTCCTGGTTACACATGACAAGAGAGTTAACAGATTCATGAGTTATTAGTAGGATTTCTAATTGGGGTCTTAAAAGTAACTTGTAGTGATAATTTTTGTTTCTTTAAAAAAACAACAACACAGAACTATTATAAGAACATGTTTTAGTTTTAATCCCAAGTATGGGGATATGAAGCTGTCCCACAGCACCTGACTATGATTTGCCTCAAGCTCTGGTGGGGGCATGGTTTTGTCTCGTGCAGGCAATTTCTGCGATTGTGTGATGTTTGGGAATTTGGAGACTTTTCAGAGGATATATAAATGCTAGGATACCAAGAAGCAGGCTTGTTGGTTGCTTTTGACACCAGTAGGCCCTGGTTTGTTAAGTAGTTGTGTGTATGAAAAGAAGAAACAAGAGGAAGAAATTAGATATCCTGAGGGCAAAGATCAAACTTGCCCCAAGGAGCTGGATGCCCCTAATCAGCAGGAAGTAGTCTAACGATAAAGTCACCCTATTCTGATCCCTGACTTTATTCAGAGCTCTCTTTTTTTTCCTCTCTATCGTTTTTTCTCTCTTATCAAGTATTAGGGGTTGAAAGGGAAGGAAAAAAGGAGTAAAGATGGGTGGAGGTAAAAGGAACCCACAAAGTAGCAAACACTAGGTACAGTGACTTATTTAAAGGACTAGAACTTGCTGGGTGGTGGTGGCCTATGCCTTCAATCCTAGCACTGGAGCAGAGGCAGGTAAATCTCTGAGTTCAAGGCCAGCCTGGACTACAGAGTGAGTTCCACGATAACCAGGACTATACAGAAAAACCTTGTCTCAAAAAGAAAACAAAACAAAAATACTATAAATTAGACTATAGTTCCAGAAGGCATGCGTATATATATGCATATATATGCGGATAATATAGTATGTATACAGATATGTATGTATGTATGTATAGAAGGTCTGGGAGAGAGGCGGCTCAGGGGTTAAGAACACTGGATGCTCTCCCAGAAGACAGAGGTTTGAGTTCCAGCACCCACATGGTAGCTCTTACTGTCTGTAACTCTAGCCCCAGGCGATCTTATGTGCTCTCTGGCCTCCTAAGCACACGGTGCACACATATGTTTACAGCAAACACCCATACACATATAAGTAAATAAATCAAATTTTAATTTTTTAAAAAAGGATTTTCCCTAATTTAGGAATTGGCTCTTAACCAGCACTGTCTCATGTTCACTCTGAGATGTGCCTCGGTGAGAAATGTACATTATGATTTGAGGACCTAATATAAAAGGAGAATGCAAAATAACTGTTGAATATTTTACATTGATTACTTATTACATTGATTACATATTAATGTAAGTTTTGTAAATACTAGAAGTAAACTATGTAAATCAATCTAACTTTAATTATATTCTTAGAGGCTATTCTTTGCCAAGAATATATTCTTTACTAAGAGTATATTCTTTACCAAATATATCTTGCTCATTTGTGAAAGCAAAGATGCTGTTCTCATAGAAGAGAAGACTTTTGCTCCTCGTGGTTCATTGTTGTTTCTTAGAGATAAGGTGTGAGAGCATTAAAAGGAGCTGTATCATTGGCGTCGCAACACAGTCAGACAGGAAAGAGTCTCATGTTCAGTGACACTGAGATGGCCAGAGTCCACAGTCATCAATATTTTAAAATAGCTTTTTTTCCCCCAAAAGTTCAAGGTTCCCTGTCAAGCCGGGTATGGTGGCTCATATCTGTAATGTCAGCATTTGGTAGGCTGAGGCAGGAGGATTTCCTCAAGTTCAAGGACAGCCTGGTCTACATAGTGAGTTCTAGGTCATCATTGTCTATAGAATGAGAGCCCATTCGTCAAAAAGAGAAATAAATTCCTAACACATAGAAATAATAAGTGCTTAAAGAGTTGAAAATGCTGATTAGACTGATTTAAATAATACTGCATCCCAGAAGTACATACAAATGTTATGGCCCAGTTAAAAACTACCATATAATTAGTTTAATGAGAGAAATTTTAAATGAGGATTTTAACAAGGACACACATTTCTGAGGTATGTCTTCTGCAAACAATTTGTAAACACCTAATTGTCACTCAGGTCAAGAGATTTGTACCTGAATTATTCCCTTGGTTTTCTTTGTTTGTTTTTTGTTTGGTTGGTTCGTTGGTTTTTCTATGTATCTATGTAGCCTTGGCTGTCTTGGATTCACTTTGTAAACCAGGCTGACCTCAAACTCACAGAGATCCGCCTGCCTCTGCCTCATCATGTTGTGAACTTACATCACATGAAAGGTGGTGAGAAGCCACTAGGACACTCATATTTTGGCTCAGATTTGCCTGAACCTTTTCAAAATGGTGTTTTCCTAATACCCCAAAGAGAAATGACACCTCCATGTGTAATAGTAACTAGTACATGTCTGCACTGGATTGAGCTTGTGAGTCAATTGTCCTTCCTCAAATAATCTGTCTTCCAATGTAAGAAACTCAGGAAAACTGGCCTTCGTGGCACACAACTTCTGTCTCATCACTCAGATCTCTGTGAGTTCAAGGCCAGCCCCATCTACACATGAAGTGTCAAGCTAGTCAGGGCTACATTAGATACCCTGTCTAAATGAATGAAAATATTATTCCTATCCAAATGAATATTTTTACAAATTTTTATTTCTTAAAAGCCACCCTACTCTATTAAACTGTAAGACTCCCATAGTTGAGTCCAATTTTGTGTAGGGGAAACAAAGTTCTGTCTTGTGATCCTATTATGGCATTCTTGAAACTGAGCTAGATTTTAGACAAAACTCTATAGAGAATATAGGGGATAAAGAAAGTCCAGAAAACTTTATTTATAAAAACTGTCTTTTTTTATAACAGGACTCACTAAGAGAGGAAGTTCAGAGGTAATACTCTTCTACTTTCTGTGGGCCATCTCTGCCCAGCTCCACCTGTTAGCTGGTGACCTAAAATAGGAAGCTTTCAAAGTACTTTCAGCAAACACATTGTATTATGCCTCCAACATCTCTAAGAGTGCCCTAGCATTCTCTTCCCAAGCCTCTGAGAAGAGCCTTGAAAACATCTTACACTTTGGGCTAGGTTCAAATCCCATCTTGTGCATTAGCAACGTGTCCTTATATGGGAGGGACTCTTGAGCATCTGAAGCTCTCAACTTCTTTATCAGTGCAGGTGATAAGATCCACCTCACCAATTGTCAAGGAAGTGGGGCTGGGGAACAGGAAACCACCACAAACATTCAGAAGCTCTTTACCGCACCTCAGTGGAAATTCAACTAGAATGCCTTTTGCCCTTATCAGAACTTGAGAGCATTTTAAACTTCCTCACAGCACCGATGACTTGCAGTGTGGGAGACAGACATTCCACTCTCAGTTCCCACAACACTGTATTTCATGTTCCTGGAAAATCCCTGGACCCTTAAGAGCCTCTGAGTTGTAACCCCACGTCTCCCCTTTCCATTGCACCAAGCACCACAGTGAGTGTCTCACTCACCTACATCTGGGGAAAAAATGACCAGTGGGCTGACTCCTTCAGCTCAAGGCATCTGTGATCCTCCACTCAAAATGGCTAAACACCACTCTGATTGCTGTGGTTGAAAAAAGAATTAAGGTGCTAGAAGCTTCAAGAGTCATTATTTTCCTAGGAGGTCCCAAGCAGCCACTCAGAAGGACTGCAGCATCTTCAGCCCCCAGCACCGAATGTTCCTCAGCAATGACACCTCTGGGTTCTTTTGCTGGTGTCCCTGGAAAGAACAAGCAAAATAGGCACCCTGTTGGGATGTCATTTCCCAGTTTCAACAAGAGACCCTTTAAACTAACCTAGAAACTGTTTAACTTTCAACTTACAGCGAAATTCCAAACCATCAAAGGGAGAGGGTGAGCAAAGTACACCCCACCCCCAACCTGTGGCCTGCAAGGGCTACTCTGAGGCTGGACACTCAGAGAAGTGAAGAAGTTGAGCACTGTCTGCAGTAAAACTCAGTGTGTCTTAAAAAGAAAGGATATTACTTGGAAATAGTGGCCCATCCTATAATCCCAAGACTTGGAGAGCAGAGGCAGGAAAGTCACACATTTGAGATAAACCTAAGCCATGCCATGAGTTCTCGTCAGCTAGCTACAGAATGAGACCCTGTATCAAAGAAACCAAACCAAAAGTGCAAAATAATAATAATAATGCAGTAAAAATAATGTTGTTTAGAGCTAGACATTGCCTCTGTGGTATAACACTTGTTTACCATTCCCTGGGTTCAATGCCCAGTATGATAAAATAAAAATATTTAAATATTATTTAAGATAGAACTACTGGGTAACACATTCCCTTTTTGTGTTTCCAGTCACTCTCTCTTCAATTTTAAGACATTTATTTCCTCCATTCCATTGGCCTGTCTCCCGCCTTGCCCCAGGAGAGCATATGTCAGATGGAATGGTTGTGGTTGTGAGTGGTGGTGGCTGTGAGTCAGGGACATATGGTGTCCCGGACTGTGTGTTTGCTCTTGTACCTGGAGAGATTAGTCAGCCAGAGGCACGGCATCAGCCCAGATGCCATCTGGCTATTCCCCAGTGCAGAATAGAGGTGAAAAGTCATCCTCTATACCTTAATAGCTAGGCAGGGCTCTCAGCCCTGTGGAGGTAGATATTTCATGCTACAGCTCCAGGTTAAGGCAAACTGCCTTGTGCCCACCAATGGGAATAAGGCAGGATTACAATCTTGGTGGTGGTTCCGGAGTTCTGAGGACACAACTGTGTTCTGGAGACTTCTGATGCAAACCTTACTGACCTCCCCCCCACACACACCCGCTGCCATGTACAAGCTCTCTCCAGCTGTTCCTTTCTGTGGGCATCTGCAGGCCTCCACCAGTCTAAGAGTTATTGGAATTCTGCCCTTTACAGCAGTGCTTCCTAAGTTGAAAGAATGGACTTTGGCCCCATCTGCCTGCTTTGTAGCTCTGCTCTTTAGCTGTCCAGTAACTTTTTTCAAGCTCTCTTCCATCTCCTTGTGTTTGGTTGCTAACTGGCAATCCTCACATTGTTGCTGCCTAGGATTAACTGTCTGAGAAAATCTATTCAAATCACCTAGATGGGGTCGGAGGGACAATAAAAGTGAGTTTCTCCCCACCTTGCTTAGGTATATGATTTGACTCTCTTCTGCTGGAGATTTCTTGGGGGAAGGGAACCTGGTGTGTATTTAGCTATAATCCTCTGTGATCAAGTAAAGTTCTTATCAAGATGATTTTAAACGTGACATGTCTGTAATCTCAGCACTCAGGAGGCTATGGCAAGAGGATTACAGAAATATGAGTTCAAAACCAGTCTGTGTTTCATAACCAGAGCCAGTGTGATGGCCCTGTTGGCATCAGGCCCATGTATGAACCACAGGAATAATGATGTGGTGAAGATTAAGCCCAGTTTTACTACTAAAGAACAGCCTTAGCCTGTGACAGCACAATAAGAGCTAGATAAACACTTGCAGGTACCCAGTTCTCCATGAAGACTTAAATCAGAACAAGGTAGGTAGGCAGCACTTCTAATTCCAGTACACTGGAGGCTAAAGCCTAAGAGCCCAAGAATTCAAGGCAATCAGAAAGACGTTGAATGAAGAAAGGAAGAAAGAGAGAGAGAGAGAAAGAAAGAAAGAAAGAAAGAAAGAAAGAAAGAAAGAAAGAAAGAAAGAAAAGAGAAACAAAGAAAAGGAAAAGAAAAAAGTAAAGGAAGGAAAGATAAAGATTAGGAGGAAGGAAGGGATGGAGGAAAAGAAAGCTACAATTGTACCCTCAACTCTCTGGCCAGGTGCTAGACTTTTATAGGCCTCTGAAATGTACTTCTGGAAAAATCCTCCTAAGTCTTCATCCTGCAAGGCTCATTCTCATGTGGAATCCACAGAGAAGTATAGTCTACCAGCCAGAGAAGAAAGTCAACCTAGTATGAATTTTAAACTGATGAAAAAAATGGAATTTTTCATCACTTATCTTGGGAAAATGCATTAAGCACAGTTTGTAAAAGTTCTGAGAGTCTCTTAATTTCCTGTAGCATGATGGTGCTTACGGTTGGGGGTTGGTCTCGTGCTCTGTGTATTCAGGTGCTAAATTCTGGACCCCAAGATCTGGTTGCAGTCCAGATGAGTACACTCTCACACATACTAAACAATGTTGTGTAAACTTTGCTCCCCAATAATTGCTGATTGGTTAATAAAGAAACAATACAGCCTGTAACTGGGCAGAAGAAAAGTAGGCGGAATTTCAGTTCCAGAGTTTGGAGTCTTAGGTAAGGACCACAATAGGGAAGGAGGGGAAGCTGGAGGAAGAAGAGAAGGTGAAGGAAGGAGAAAGAGCATGGCCTACTAGAATAGATCAAGCCCAGACAGAACAAATCTTGACAAGATACTTGGGGAGTGTGGCTTGGAGGCAGACAGACTAGCTAAGAAAATTAGTTTACAGGTACCTGTTCGTTGTGTTTTAAATCTTGTTAAATAAATCAATAGGTTTCTGTCCCAATTACTTGGGAGTTATCTGGGTTAAAATAACCTAAGAATTAAATAACATTTAGCAACAGCTTATGGGAGGATTATTGTTTCTGAGAAGAGACTCCTCTTCAAAGGCTGGGATGAGGGGAGTGCAGCTTGTGGTAAATTTAAAGAATGTATTTAGCATGTTCCAGGCCTTGGGTTCCACCCCTAGCACAAACGAACAGGAACAATACAGAAACTGCTTGAAGTTCCTGTCTTTCTCCAGCCATGCCCACCTAGGTAATAAAAGCTCATGGAGCTCTTCTAATTCAGGAACTTCCTCAGGCCTTCTCTGGGAAATTAGGCTCCATGTTGTCTGCCTTCAGAGAAATCAATGAGGGCTCCAAGGGTAGACTTCTTTTGCCTGTGGTGTTCTGATAAATATTTTCAAGCTTAAGAAACTGACAATCCAAAAATCAAATTCATTGATTTTTTTTTCCAAAGAGCAAGTACAAGCAGATGGCCCTGCTCAAGAGGCTTCAGATGGCTTCCCAGCTCTCATTCTTTATTCTACACATCCAATGTCTGCTATTTTAAAGTCAGAAGAGAGAGAAACAGAGACAGAGACAGAGCACACTAAGGGTGACTCCTGTAGATGTATAGGAAGCAGAAAGGTTTTCTACAAGAAAAGCTAAAAAGTTGGAAATACTATCTCTGAAGCCTTATGCGCTTGAGTTCAGCTCTAAATTCCAGTGCTTGGAGAACCCTGTGGGTATGACCTTAAGGGATTGGTAAGTGTGTGATTGCTGAAACCAAGATAATTCTGCCCGTTTAAAATGCAAATGGTCTCAGAGAATAAAGCAAAATCAGGATGGAAGATGCCAAACCATGCAAGGACAGCCTCTTCTTGTATGTGCAAGGTGGAAATCATGGTTAGGAGAAAGGGGCTCATGGTCAAGGGAAGTGGCCACCTAGCCAAATAATATGCAGGTCCCATATCCACAATCCAAGCAATTGGAAGGAAGGGGCAGGAAGATGAGTTAATGGTTACTTGGAACCACATTGTGAGTTCAGGGTCAGCCTACACTATACAGTAAGAATTTGTCTCAATAGTCTAGATAGATAGATAGATAGATAGATAGATAGATAGATAGATAGATAGATAGATAGATAGATAGATAGATGATAGATAGAGGCAAAGAAATAAAGAAAAAGGAAAAGAAAAGAAAGATGGAAGAGCAGTTACTGCATGGATGATATATCCTCAGCTTCTGAGATGAGTCCCTCATAGTCATTGCATTTAGTTTGGGATTTGGGGGTAGGGATAGAAGGGAGGAGTGTAGCTGTTTTGACACAGAGTCTTGTGCATTTCAGACTGACTTGGAAATCCCTGTGCAGTTGAATATTACCTTGAATTTATGATCTACCTGCCAAGTGCTGGGATTATGAGCAAGCATTGCCACACCTGGCACATGTTTAATGATGGTGAGGCTTAATTTATCCTTCTGTAACATGAAATAAGGATGTTTTGGCTTTCTGCAAGGGTTTAGTCCTTGTCAGAGCAAGGATGGAGGCAGTTTACCAGCAGAGGCACCTCCCCTACCTGTATAGCAAAGGAAGGAAGACAACTGAACAGAGAAATTCAACCTGTGTGAATCTTTAAAGATGCCCCTGCTTTAGTTACCCAGATTTCACCTCTGCTTGATACTCTATACCATCCTGAAGCCTACATGCCCATAGAGGAAAACACCTTTTAAAAGGTGAAATTTCACACAGGGCTCCTGGACAAGGTCTCTTGCCTTTGCCAGTATTAGGTATGAGATGATAGAATACTTATGCCAGTCTGCTTTGTTACTGTGACAAAATGCCTGACATAATTAACTTAAATTAAAAGAAGGAAATCATGGGGCTAAAGAGATGGTTCAGCAATTAAGAGTAGTGGCTGCTCTTCCAGAGGAGCCAAGCTTGATTCCCAGCACCCACATGGCAGGCCACAACTGTCTGTGACTCCAGTTCCAGAAGATCCAACATCATTACTCAGATATACATACAGGCAAAACACCAGTGTACATGAAATAAATAAAATAGATACCCCTGGAGGGGATGGAAAGCTTTATATTGACTTGTAGAGTTTAGAGGTCTCATGGTCCTTTGGCCTTCGTGCTCCTGCCATATGGTAGCACAGCCCTTCATGGCAGTGCTGGAGAAGGTCTGTTCACTTCAAGATGGACAGCAATCAAAGAGAGAGACAGGAAGAGGCAGACTGTATATAGCCTTTCAAGAGTACACTCAAGACCTGTCTTCTTTTCACCACTTCCCAACAGTGTCTGGGGCACTACAACATATAAGCCCTTGGGGGACATTTAAGGTTCATCATCAGTTGTGTTGGAATTCCTTTTCAGGGTGAGACCCAGCCTTCCAGAACTCTCACATTTGCCTTGGTTTGCCAGGAAAACACAGAGCTTGTGATGGCATTCTGAGGTCCAGTCGTGGCTCAGCTTCGTCCCACTCCTCAGATTCAGATGGGTTGTTCCTTTAGAAAGGTGTTTGGAATTGGTTAAAACTTTGAACTTCCTTTGTCTTCTGTTTGTATTAGTCTGCTAGTACATGCATGCGTGTGTGTGTGTGTGTGTGTGTGTGTGTGTGTGTGTGAGTGTACCCTAGACATATACGTAAAGTGCCAAAGAGCAACCTGTGCAAGCATGCTTTGGCACAGGTGTCTGCGTGTGTGTGTGTGTGTGTGTGTGTGTGTCTAAGTGTAGGCTAGCATATACGCTTATACGTTCAGTACCACGGAGCTGCACCGAATACTGAAGCTCATTCTAGGTCCTCCATCAGCAGGCATGGTTTCCTAGCTACCCTGACACGTGCTCCTGCTCTCACAGTCTGAAAAAGTGCAGAACCATAGATAGACTCAGGAACTAGAAGGGCCATAAAACACTGCAGTGAGGAGGACTGTGGGCACAGACTATCAAGCTGTCTCTTAGGATGGTGGAGCTTGTTCCAAGGAAAGAGAAGGGGGACCATTCCCACATGAGCATGGCTCAGCTGAGAGGCAGCACATTACTACCAACAGCACCCTCCCTTCTTTCTGTGTGACCTAGCCCCCTAACTTTTCTGATCATATATTTCATCTTCTACCAGTGCACAAGTAATATCTGAGTTTCCTGTATCTTGAGGATAATATAACTGAACAAGAAAACAGACTGAAGACATTTTAAAAAAATACTTAATTGTGTAAACTATAATCATTTATTATTATGCAAAATGAACTGCAATGATTATTAAGGCCCTGGAGTACCAATTGAAATGTGGCAAGCATTTCTCCAGGAGTTAATTTCTGCTTAGCATTTCAGACACAGGAATTAATACACCAATGTCATGTTATATGCAAAATGGGTATATATTATACGTTCTTCCCAACTGTGCTTTACATTAGAGAGATATTTGTAATAGGGATTATTACAGGAAAAAATATCACTCTATGTGAAACATGAAGTCTCACCATTGGCTAAAAACAAAGGGTTTAGAGTCTTTTTTATAAAATAAATAAGTACATAATTATCAAAATCCAAAAAAAAATCAAGCTAAGGTCTGAGAGTGTGGCTCAGTTGGTAGAAGGTTTGTCTAGCATGCATGAAGGCCTGGGTTGGATATCCAGCACTACAAAAACCAAATGTATCAGCTAACACCTGTAATCTCAACACTTGAAAGATGGAAGGAGGTGGATCAGAAATTTGCAGGCAACCTTGGATACTTAGTGAGCTTGACACAGATGAGACCCTGTCTCAAAAAGAAAAAGAAAAGTCAAAAACTCTGATGCAGTAAAACGGGATTTTCTCCAGTGATGCTCCTCCTAGCATCATTTATAACAGCGTGTCATTCTCCACCAAACTGCTCCAGTTCCTTATGGCACCTGACATTGTCAAGATGCCTGACACTCACTAAAACACAGGAGAGAAGATGCCAGAACCCACTCAACAAAGCAAACAGCAGACAGAGTTGGCTCTGCTGGTTATAAAGGAAAGCAGAAAGATGAGATTTCAAGCACCCAAGGAGCTAATTGTCTAGACAGGGGATGAATCCTCATTCCCTGTAAAGTAGCAAAGCAGGAGCTTTACTTCTTTTTGTGTAAGTTTTTCTTTTCTCGTGGTCGTCTTACATGTGTTTGTTTTTTTTTTTTTTCATTTTAAACCAAGAAAAAAAGTTTAGATTTTTATTATTTTTTTTTTATAATTGAGTGTTCTTAAAGGCTTGTCTGCCCAGGCCCTGCTTGGCTCTGAAGGCATGAACTACCAAATCCATTGTTCCACTGTGGCTGTGGCAGCGGCTTTGAACACAATGGTTATCCGGTTAAGGAGAGCCAGCTGGGCAGCCTCCATACAGCCCAGTCCAAGGCCCATTGTTGCCTCTGGCATCTCTGCAAGGAGCATACATCACCTGGTCTTTGAAGTTGGGGGGTCATACAGCGTGAAATCTAGGCTAGAGACAATGGAGGCAGGGCTGAGGGAAGAGACGAGATGATCCAAAATTTATCTAACTCAAAATGAATCCCCAGAAATACATCAGAAAGAACTAGAGACCACCAGCTGAAGGCTGCCGTGTTACAGGCAAAGAAACTGAGCATCTAGCGCAGACACTGAGCCACTAAGTTCCCTGGCCTTTGAAGAACCACCCTTCCCTTTAGTTCTTACAAAAGAGCTATAACTGCCCTTTGTTCCCAGGTTTGGAAGAGTCAGGGTCACCTCTCAGATGACCACAGCTAAAGTTCCTGTTGTCCCAGCAGAGCCTGGTTTCAACTTTGCAGCTCCAATCAAAGGGCAGTGGGATGTTATGCTCTGGGGCTGTCCAGGCTGCAGACCTGAGATTCTTCCCCCAACCTGCTTCTGAGTTAGCATTGCATTGGAGGAGAAGTCTTAGCCTTGTCTTTGAATTTGGAAAAGCCTCAGAGTCTTTCCAAAGAAGGTTCAGCAATATGGTTTTTTGTTTGTTTGATGGATTGATTTGGTTTTGTTTTGGGTTCTTATTATTTTTTGATATTTTAATGTGTATACAGATTTGGGATGGAAAACATAAGATTCCTCTTGCTTCTCAAGGAATTCACAGAAGTATGAGCCATATGCATATGCAACAATAACAACAGTCAGTAATGCTTAGGTATTCACCACATGTTTTCCTGGGTTAACTCACCTAATGACAGATATCCATAGATAGATAGAAAGATAGATAGATAGATAGATAGATAGATAGATAGATAGATAGATAGATAGATAGATAGATAGGTGGGTGGATACATACATACATACATACATACATACATACATACATACATACATACATACATACATACATACATTCTATTAGGATACTTAGGCCCAGGAAAACAACAGAACCAACTAGAACTTCTCCCTGGGACCTCTGTCCACACCCACCCTAGCAGGAAGAACATGTGAGACACATTCTGCAAATCTACAGTAGAGTCTGCCAATCTGGTGCAGACTTTTTAACATTGGCAGATTAATGATTCAGAGAATAAGTCTTCACTTACTTATTTCAACACTTACAGGGACATTAAATAAAAATATTCTTTTTTCACTATCAGTATAACTTGGAAAAGCTATACAAAGTTTTTTATTTGCTTATTGTTGGTTTTGCTTTTTTTTTTTTTATTGAGACAGGGTCTTTCCATGTAGCATAGGCTGGCATCAAATTCTCCAATCTCTTAACTAAATGCTAGCATTACAAGTATGTGACACCAGGCTCAGATTAATAATACTTATTAGCTTATTTATTTATTTATGGGGAGGAGGCACTCACAGATACCACAGCACACGTGTGGAGATCAGAGGACAACTTATAGGAGCTGATCTTCTCCTTCCACCAAGAGGACTCCAGCGATGGAACTCAGGTTGTTGTGTTTGACAGCAAGCACCTTCTCCACGGAGACATCTGGCCCTCCCACCTAACAATCTACCTCCAATGGCCCAAGGCAAACATGCTGACACTTTATCTTCTTTTGGACATGTCTTTAGCAAGAATAAATAAAATACAATAATTTGCTTCTCTTGTGTTTGTGTCACCTAAACTTTCAGCAAATATGAAGTCTCTGCATTGATTGCATAGCCATCACTATATTGGAAAATAGGTTTTAGCCATTTGGTTATTTCACAAACCCAAAGTCTCAGAGGTAGATTTACAGAGACAAAAAAAGGACATCATTTTAAAAAATTGTCATATGATGTAAATTTGCTCCAAAATTGTACTAACTACAAGGCCGGATGCTTTATTACTATTTGATATTGTGTCAAAGAGAACCTTTAGAATTAATTAAAAATAATTGTAGGTAAAATATAAGGAAGGACTGGTAGTATAGCTTAGTGATAGCGTTTGCCTATAATATGAATTGCAATGAAAGTATAGTATAGTATGATATGGTATAGCATAGTATGGTAGAGTATATACATACATGTATATATGTGAATCTATGTCTATGCGTGCAGATATATGTACTCACCAATGAGGGAGGAGGGAGATTTTACACAGAGAATAAAGTCCATGGAGCTCCTGGGAGAAGGAATGGTAGTCTGGAAAGTGAGACTGGAAGAAATAAAGATGAGTCCAGAAAAGGATTTACTCACATTCACTGTTGAAGAACATGGTCTTCACTCTGGAGCTCACAGGAACCTTTCCAAAGGAATCAGCAGAGCTTACAAGGTCAGATATCCCCGTGTGGGGAGGGTGGGAAAATGGGTTGGGTGGGGTGTGAAAAGGCAGAGCTCCTGCAAACCAAGTGAGCTGGGGTGAGGGGTTCTCTAAAGGAGTG
This sequence comes from Pachyuromys duprasi, assembly GCA_028658305.1. NCBI lineage: Eukaryota > Metazoa > Chordata > Mammalia > Rodentia > Muridae > Pachyuromys > Pachyuromys duprasi. The sequence continues at coordinate 143,680,930 of CM053766.1, read as the reverse complement.
AGCTAAGGAATTGGGAAGCAGAGGAATGTACCCAGGATTAGTAATATAGCACTGCTGTTACTCTTACTTACAGATGGGGAAACTGAGGCACAAAACTATCATGTGTCCTGTAGGTAGTGAGTGTGATGTCATGGGGCCATCCCTCTTTGAAGCTGAAAGTGTGTTGTGATTGGTCATTCCTCGTGAAGTAAGGAAGACAGTCCAGAGATGTGAAACACAGCAGGACAGGCAGCACAGGCAGGACTGGACACAGTGTGGTGGGGAGTAAGAAGCAGCAGCGGGTTTGCTCCTGTGTGGTTTTGCCTAGAGATCCTTGCAACCATCCTGAATGCCTGAGGTGTGAGTTGGCTGAGGGTGAGTTGGGTTTCTACTCAAAATTCAAGAAAAGGAAGATCCCAGCTGTCCTCTGGAGTGCCGATAAATGTCTGGTCCCACCTAATGTCAAAGCAAAGGACGATGATGATAGTAAAAAAGAATTGTATAAATTATAAAAGCTCTAAGATGATTAAAATTTTATCAATAAATTAATCAGGTGACTCTCTGAGGCTAGGTTGAACGTTGGAGCTGTGTGGCAACCTGCAAAGCTCACAGTGACTTCTTTTACAGAGATTTAGTGCAGTGCAAAGCCCAGAGACTGGACCTGTCAACAGTCCTGTGTGTGTGTGTGTGTGTGTGTGTGTGTGTGTGTGTGTGTGTGTGTGTGTTTCTGAGCATAGGCATGCTTGGCCTTAGCCTATAGGCTTATGAGACACTACAACAGAACATAGGCAGACCCTCTACAAAACTGGCTTTCTTTACAAAGAGACTGTTATCCAGAAACAAACCTGTCCAAGCTTTCTTACAAATAGGGGGTTTCAGGGATGACCTATGGACTTACTAAGGATGTCATAATGCTGCCTGGTTCAATTCTATAGAAAGATGTTGGCCTCAGCCAGCAGGAGAGTTTAGCTCAGGAGACAGAATACTGCCTGATATTCAGGAACAGATGAAACCAAAGTCTGGGAATACAGAAACCCCTTACCTTGTTGTTTGAACCCTACAAGAGGAGGAGCTGAGGGGAGGAAGCCTAGTCATTGTTCTCCTGAACTTTGGGTCTTATTAATTAACCATTGAGCCTAATTCGCTCCACTGAGAACAAAGATGGAGGTGGGGGTAGCAAGCACTGTAAATGGAGGTGGTTCTCTAAATGGGATTCTGCACTTAAGAATCAAAGCAGAGGGCCACCTGGCAGCTGAGGACTTGGAGTCCTGCTCTGGTGTGAGCGTTCTCCAGTGTTTCCCGCAACTGCCCCAGTGGTTCTCCACAGTGCTCCTTGCAAAGAATAACACAGCCACCACATACAGGTTCAGACAGGGGCTTCCGTGATTAACAGCACACCCTTCAAGCTTTGCTGGGACCTTTGGAGTGATCCTGGTGATACCCAGGAGAACGCCAGGGTTACCTGGTTTGCATCTCCAATCAAAGACACCAGCCCACACCCAGTTCTTAGTGTTGCCATCGCTGAGGATCAGAGGACCATTTGAAGAAGTTGTGTCAAAACAGAACTCCAAAACATCCCTGTTTCCTAGCTGTGTGGCCCTAGGTTAGCTGGTCAGTCTTCCCAGGCTTCTGTTTCATTTTGTTTGCACAGTCATAATCATAGTACTGGTTCATTGTTTGGGACATTGAGTTATAGAAAGTATACCTTGAGCTTTATTCATGACCCTTTCTAAAGCATTTCTGCCATGATTCTTAAAGGCACTTTATTTCTGCCTTTCCAATTGTTAAATAAAGATTCAGGATTCTCAATTTTCCCTTTTTACTTATTTCCCAGTTTCCCAAAGCTACCAACACTTGTACTCATTTGAGATCGTTGGGAATAATTGCTAACATGGCCTAGCCTCTGAAGTTTAGGCTGCTGGCCAGCTTTCCCCATGGAGCAGCACCCCCCCCCCCAACCCTACTGGCTCAGTATCAGCCCTACTGCAGTCTGCCTTTGTTTTTTATGGGGACTTGGTTTGAAATGTAGAGGCTTCTTGTAGATCCTTTGGGTACTGAGTCCAGACTCTGGTTCCCTTACCCCTGAACTAGACTCCCGGCATTGGTTCCAAATTCTGCTTCCTCCCTCTAGTCTGTATCTGGCTGCTGTCTGCCTAGCTCCAGCTTCCAGGACTCAGTGTTGATTTTCATTAGAGAGTTTATAGGCACTACTGAAAATTAAGACTCCTGAAGGCTTTGATAGTGGAGAGTGTTAGAGCAACACCTGCCTGTTTCCTACTTTGGTAGGAAAACCCTCTAAGGTGGGTAGCATACCCACTATGTCCTAGACATGGCATTGAACCAAGTGTGATGGTTTGAATAAGTATGGTCCCCATAGACTCATGGGTTTAAATGCTGGGCCCATAGGGAGTGGCACTATGAGGAGGTGTGGCTTTTCTGGAGTGGGTGTGGCCTGGAGGAAATGCATCACTGTGTGAGCAGGCTTTGTGGTCTCATATGTGCACAAGCTATGCCCAATGTGACACACAGTCTCCTGCTATCTGCGGATCAAGGTGTAGAACTCTCAGCTTCTTCTCTAGCACCATGTCTGCCTGTGTACCACCAGGCTTACTGTCATGGCACTAATAGGCTAAACCTCCGAAACTGTAAACCAGATCCAATTAAATGTTTTCCTTTATGAGAATTGTCTTAATCATGGTGTCTCTTCACAGCAGTGAAACCCTAAGCAAGACACCAAGGGATCAAAAAATGAGTGAAGAGTCAAGACACTCTTACTATATTGATGGTATAAACACAGCTGCACACAGACATTCTCTAGATAGAGCCTTTTAGAAGAGCCATGTTCATCCAAGTTGTACTCAGCACTCCCAGAGAGGAAGCTCCTTGCAAGGTTGTGGCTCAGTCCATTATCAGGCACCTGCAACTGCTAAACTGGTCTTCCTTATTTTAAGACCTCATCTACTTCTTTCTTCCTCCACCTATTGGATCAAAGTCAATCCAATATCAGCTTACATTTTTATCTGCTGTAGTATGTGAAGCATTCTTTCAACCTCCCGGGGCCTGGATCTGCTCTACAGGGAGATGAGCTAACAGCTGATAAGATGTTTTACTCTACATTGCAACTGTATGTACTTCTACAGACAGGTATTTCTCTTATGTCTTATCTAAGTCAAGCAAGTATTTAACTGTTTCATTGGCTTTCAATTCCTTCCCACCCCAGCCTCTGCCCCTAGCCTCCTGCCTCCAGCAGAGACCAGGGGGCTTTGCATTGTCAGGTCCAGCAGACACTTGCTAAGGACCTTCTGAACCGTTAGCACCTTCTCTTTTCTCACAGGTTCTTTTCTCTTGATTCTTACACTCTGTTCTCAGGATTCAGTTTCCTCCCCTTTTTCTGGAAAACTCTTCATGTACATCAATTCCGCTTCTTTACCCTCCTTCTGCCACCTGTGTTTGCTTGTGATGGTGAAGGCCACTGGGTCCTCACTGTGCCAGGCCCATGTGGCATGAATGCGCGGTGTGTGTGCTGCCGTTCCCCGGTTTAGCCACTCAGAGAAGGTGCACGCACGGAGCTGCTCTGCCACTGTTGTCTTTGAGTGGCCTCCATCCCAATGAAACTTTGGCTTCCCAACCTGTTGACAACTACCACATTAGCAGCTCAGGCTGAACCCCTTCCTTTGGGTTCCATGCCTATCTCTTAACAGCTTTGGGGCCTCCTACTTTGGAAGACCTGAGGCTTCCTCCAGATGTCCACATGCACACTCTTTTTCTCTTTCCCTGCAAACTCCTTCCACCCTGGCTTCTCTTTTTTAAACAAGTCTAACACCTGGGTCATTCCCTCCACCCAACCTGCTCCTTGAAACTGACTGAACTATGCTACCTTTCAAAGGTCCTTCACTTCTGGCCTTTTCTCCTCATCCCTCCCATTGTCTTTGTGCCCCTCCCCCACCCTCTGGCTTTATTTCTTGCTTGATTCTTGCACATTTCTTAACTGCTCTCCCTGCCTCCGGATGGACCTCCTGGGTTTTATTGGTCTGTCTGGTGCCCAAGTGCTTCTTCTAAAACCCCAAGCTCCTTGCGGAAGACCCTTGCTGGTTAATCATTGCCTCAGAGATAACCTCCACATTCCTTCTGTCTAATCCAGCCTATTTGTCCTGAGTCCCTGTGAAGTCTCATGGCCACCTCCCTATTTCATTCTCTTCTCCAGAGTAACTGGTTTACCTGAGTTCTTTGCATAACTTAAAAGCCACCAGCATAGTCCTCACTAGGTGCTGTACTATTCTCTCTTCACCTGTGACCCAGAAATCAATCACAGTCATGTGGAAGCAGCTGAAGTTTAATGGAGTTAAAAGCCAGATTTCCAGAAGCCTGTTGGCTCTAGAACCTTGGCTCTTCATCACCATGCTCTAGAGAAATGTCACACAGGAAGGTGGGTACCTTCTAGCCTTTTCCAGGCACTCCAGGCTGGCTGGCTCATTCCTTCAGGTCTTAGTTCAAGGGTCCGTAATCTAGAAAGTTATCTGTGACCTATGGTCCTGATGCTGACCCATTATCTTTTTTTCCAACTAAAAGGACCATTATTTATAGAATGCATTATTTTTGTTTTATTTTCATTTAATTTTTGTTGTTTGTTTCTAAGACAACAGCTCATGCAGAAATTCAAGCTAGCACAGAAATTTCTCTGTATTCCAGACTGGCCTTGAATTTACAGTAAGCCTCCTGCCTCCTCATCCAAAGTGTTGGGATTCCAAACATAGCCGTCATGCCAGCAAGGATGCATACTGAATTGAAAGCCAATGTTTCCTCTACCAGAAAATAAAAAGTCCACTATCATAAATGTAGGCAACATCAGTCCATATTTCGTGTTATATAACAGCATATGCATACAAACATACATAAGAAAGCTCCTATGTGCACAGCTAAGCCATGTGTTCAGTATGTATTCACCTGTCTAGTTGACCTAAGTTCAAGCTTTACTAGAAGAAGCCTCTTGGGGGACTGTGGATGCTTCCACTGACTGATACATAGTGGAAGGTGAACAAAACATGAGTAGATGATGCAGGGTCCCAGGAAAGATAGGCAGCAGTTTGGGAGCACATCTGTTTCAGTCCTTCACAATACAGCCTTAGGAGATGGGGGATTTTCTTATCTACCTACTTAAGATGAAAAAGAAAAATAAGAGGTTAAACAATTCATTCATCCCACAGCTAGAATGACTCAGGATTGAGACTTTAAATTAGCAAGCTGACGATAAAAACTAGAGCTTTCAATACAAGGCTGTTGTTCCAGAATGTTGCTTCTTTAATATTCTCCAAAAGTGACAGCAGCCAGGTATAGTAGTGCAGCCCAGCACTAAGAAAGCTGAAGTAAGGGGCTGGAGATATGGCTCAGTGGTTAAGGGCATGGACTGCTCTTCCAGAGGTCCTGAGTTCAATTCCCAGCAACCACATGGTGGCTCACAACCGTCTATAACCGTCTTCTTCTGCTGTGCATAATAACAAACCATTCATATACACAAAATAAATAAATAAATGTTAAAAAGAAAGAAAGAAAGCTTAACGAAAGAAACTAATGTGAGTTCAAAGCCAGCTTGGGTAACACAACCTCCTGTCTCACGAATAAAACAAAGAATTTAGAAATGCTAGCCAAGTCTTCAACTCCCTGCTTCCTTGCCCTTCACAACCAGGCTGAACCCAGCATGATTGTTCTAGTTTTATCCACTAGCACCTTTTAAAATACGACATGGAAAATTTAGCAGTAATTCAACCATGGCCTGACTGGTACAGCAAGCTGTAGGGTCAGTGCTTCCTTTGATCTGAACCCCACAGTTCTGACATGTTTAACAGATTAGACACAATTATTAGTTCTGAGTGAGCACGAAGCCCACATGTCATTCTAATAACACCTGAGCCAGGCTTGGGACATTAGTTCACGTCTGCAATCCCAAACTTAGCAGCTTGGGCTACAGAATAAGTTCCTGGTCAGCCTAAACCACTTAGTGAGACCTTGTATTTAAAATAAATAAATACATAAATAAGTAAGTAAATAAATAAATAAATAAAAATAAACTGAGCCAAGGGCCGGGAGTATGGCTCGGGGAACAGCATGTGTACAACATGTGTCAAGCCCTCGATTATTTCAGTTAGTGGTTTTCTTTTTTTCAGACAAATTCTCATTTGTAAAATTATACTATAAATTATGATAATATTATATGTCCTGGAAAGCCAAGACATGTAAGTGCACATAAACGAAATCTTTCCTTCATTCCATACATAAAATTAAACTCAAGATTTATACGGACAGACATACAAAATATAAAACTTCTAGAAGAAAACACAGGAGATAATCTTTATGACCTCATGTTAAAAAAAATAATTCAATCTTTGGCACCATTGTTTGCTTTTGAGGCAGTCTTGGTGTTGCCCAGGTTAAGCTTGAGGGTTGTGATATCCCTGCCTCAGTCTCCTGAGGATTTCAGGCTCATGAGCCATGCATTTCTTCACAGGTAATCAAAAACACAGAACATGAAGAAAAGAAAAGAAAAAAAAAACATTGACTAGTTGGATTTTAAATCCAACACTTTTATCCTAAGAAAACTCTGCTAAGGCAATGCAAAGACACACACTGGTAGGGGTTAAGAAATATTTGTAAGACATCAGAGAATTCACCTGGACTATGTTAAAAAATAAAAAATAGTAAATTCTCCCTTGCTGTGGTGGTTCAAACATGTAATCCATGCACTTGTGAGGACAAAGCAGCAGTATTATGAGTTCAAGGACAGCCTGGCCTACATAAGCAGACATTGTAAAAAAAATAGCCATAAATTCAATAATAAGAAAACACCTCAATAAAGTGCAAGAAAGATACTATACTTACAAAATATATCTGCATACATAAGCAAAGCAAATATGTTCAACACCATTTGTCATTGTCAAAGTACAGAACAACTAAGAGAAACTAACATGGTCATATTAGGACAATTGGATGATGCCTGAATACTAAAAATATTAAGACATAGAACTTATAAGCTCTCCTTGCTGGGCAGAGTAGGGTAACTTCTGAAACAGTTAGCTGTCTCCTACACTGCCAACGTTAAGCACATATCTACCAACATGTGACCCAGGGTTCTCACTCCTATTTGCTTAGGAAAAACAAAAGAATTGATTTTTCACAAGAAAAAAAATTGAAGCGATGAATGTATGGACAATCCATGTTACATCCCTACATTGGAATACTACACAACAATACAAAAGAACTGGCTGCTATCCATGCAAACACAAGAAGTACCTTCAAATGAATTCACCAAGTAACGAGCCAGGTACATACCCTACTTTAATGATTTCATTTATATGACATTTTGGAAAAGGCAAGACTTTAAGGATAAAGAACAGCTCTGTGACTGCCAGACACTTCAGGTGGGGAAGCGCTCGCCTACCAAAGGGATCGTTTTCTTAGGGATGAAGGAGGCTTCTGAGCCTGGGTTGTGGTGCTGGTTAGGTAATATATGCATTGCTAAGCTGAGGAAGCTGTTCAAGAAAAAGGACAGATTTCAGCCAATGTGGACATCAGTGAAGAGTGGATTCCTGCATGAAACCAACAGCAAGGAGAAACAAAACAAGGAGATAAACTGGTAAATAATAATTTATAACTGCTCTTCTAATCAGCTAGCTAGCTGCTGCTTATGAAGTTTTGGGTTTGTTTTTTTGTTTGTTTGTTTTGTTTTTCGAGACAGGGTTTCTCTGTGTAACCTGGGCTGAACTGGATTCACTTTGTAGCTCAGCCTGGCCTTGAATTCACAGAGATCTGCCTGCCTCTGCCTCCCTGAGTTTTGGAATTACAGACATGTGCCTCCTCACCAGGTTCTTTTTTGCTGATGTTGTTTATTTGTTTGTTTGTTTGTTTGTTTTTCTGGCAGATGGTTCCAAATCCCAGGATTCAATTTCTGTGTAGGTCCAAACAGTAGGAAGGTCTGAGAAGGGGTCAATTTCGGCTTCTCTGCCAGCACCCCAATGGACTTCATAGCAAAGCCTGAAACTTGTTCCATGGATAGTGGCAGAAACCGGCAGGTTTGCAGGCAGGACACTTGCCCACCCTCCAGGCCAGCCAAGGTCAGAAGGACCAGGGGTACAGGTTGGAGCTGCAGATAGATTCCAGATTCTCTGGGAACTTTGCCTGGGAAGGAATGCGGGCCGGGGGTGTGTGGCGGGGGGGAAGTTCAGGGCCTTCCTCAGCTCCTCAGTGTTAGTGGGAGAGGGCGTCCCTCACCACAAATCCCAGAGAGCCCTGGAGATGGGGGCGGCAGGGTGCGGACCACAGACCTGGAGCTGAAGGAAACCTTCAGGATCCAGCCTTAACCCACTGTCTACCATAAGCCCCCTCTATCTTCCGTCTTCAAAAATCCCAGCCTCAGCCCTTCTGGGACTCTCCATGGGAGACTCCAGCTTGGGGTGTCCTCGCCGCATCATCCAGTTGTGGAGGGCCTGGCACTGCCACCCCTTCTGCAACCCTCCTGAGTGGACCGACTGGTTTCCCTCTCTAGGGCCAAACTAGTGGACACACGACCAATGTGAGATGGTCTGACAGGCAGACACAACTACTCACCCCGCCACAATCAAGCTTAACCTTCCCTAGCGGCCTAGATTGGTTTTAGTTTTTTAGTTTAGGTTTTTTTTTTTAGATTTGTTTATTCTTATTTTATGGGTATGAATGTTTTACCTGCATGTACATGAGTGTCTATATGTGAGCCTAGTGCCATCAAAGGCCAGAAGAGGGTACTGGATCTTTGGAATGGAGTTACTGACTCTTGTGACCCATGTGGGCACTGGGAATTTAGCCCAGGTCCTCTACAAGAACAGCAGGTGATCCGAGCAACTGAGCTATCTCTCCAGGCCCTTTTATAGAGATTTCTTTTTATGGCACTACTAAAGTAAGAACAGGCCTGAATATAAAGAACGTGGCCTGTTTAAATGATTTCTCTCATGTGGAGGACGTGGCTCAGTGGCTTGTCTGGCATGCATAAAGGTTTGAGTTTGATCCCCAGAAACAAACAAACAAAAAATTTGAGAAAGTGACAAAGTAAATGACTCTGATTTTCAAAACTCTCTATGGCATAGGATGCAAATGAAGGTGTGTGTGTTGTAAGGGTTCCAGAGTGAAGAAGGCCACTGCAACAGTGAATTGAATGCGATTGACAGCGGTGTCACAGTGAGGTAGAAATAGCTCCATTAAAAAACAAAAACAAAAACAAAACAAACAAACAAAAAACAATGAAGCCAGCTGTATACAGCTTACTCACAAATGCCTCCAGAAAGAAATGTTGTTTATAAAAACCACTTGATCAAACTATTGTCATAAAATGGTTATTGTATTGAGATCATTCCAAACAAATAAACAAACAAAACCCACCTCTTTTCAATGCAGTGAGTTCTGTGACAGTGCATATGGTATTCCTCTTACACACACACACACACACACACACACAGACAAGTTTTAATTGTGGGATGTGCCGAGAGGAAAAGAAAGAATGTGGTTTTCCAAGCCCTGTGAAAACTCTCTATAGACTGGATTCTTATGAAAATGTCAGTTCTAAATACCATTTGACAGATGTTTTTCCCAGGATTTACATTGGGACGGACATGGAACCAACTTCTCTTTCAGACAGCTTCCTTCACGATGGAGCAAGGCCCCCAAAGACACACTCCTGCCAATCATTTCTAGCACTGAAATCACATCCCTGAGACTCTCCAAACCAGAGCTGAACATCCATCGCCTACCTTCATGATATCACTTTTCCACAGTTGGTCTTGGCAAGTCCTTTATGTATACCATGAGGACCCTCTCAGCTAGTGACCCCAATGGCCCCTGATTTCTTTCTCTTTCTCAAGCTCTTCTCACTGCACATTAACACTTAGGTAGTTTTTAAGGAAAAGGAACTTAACCCAAGCTGCTGACCATCTTTGTAGATGTGCTGTTAAAACAAGGAGAGGGATCCAGTGGCTTAAGGTTTAAGGCTACAGGTAAGTCCCTACTGGCACAGCAGCCACCAAATATCAGAGGACCAACACACTAAACTTTGAATTCATTTAAACCACATCACGGAGGTCAATAAAGATTGGGTGAGTGTCCTCCAAATGATGGCTCAAAGACTCAGGCCCCTTGGTGTTAGGGTCATTCTCATTTTAA
>CM053766.1:143570204-143670672 GCA_028658305.1 Pachyuromys duprasi | reverse complement strand
TCCGTCAGTGCTCACCATTGAAATGTAGCCAACAGCCAAGATTAAATGGGCTTCCACTCTTTCAGAGGAGGCCCTAGCCATGATGAAGTAAGGAGGGCCATCTTGCTGTACAATTCCTATCCTGCAAAAGGGAAGAAATAAGAAGTCATTATTGTTTTAAGCCATGCAAGAATTCAACATCATTTGTTACACACAAATAGCTAAATGATATACCAGGCTTTTCTTTTTTGTCTATTGTAATTTTGTAGTCTTCTTGCATGAGTTACTTAATGGAATTCTCAGACTCCAGCAGAGAAGACCTTCCCACATTCACTATCTTCATTACCATTGCCATCAGTCACTGCATCTGTCAAAGTTTCAACAGAAACACAAATGGTATTCTGATAGGAGAAACTGTGGGAAGTGGGGGGGTGCAGCTAAAACAAGATTGATAATTAATGACACACCCTGAGACTAGCAACAACAGGAAACATTGCCATCCTATGCCAGATGAGCAATGTAGGAAGTAGTTAACTATATTTGATAGGGTCTCTAATTATGAGGGGATGGGGGACTGAGTGTCTAAAAGGAGATGTGACTTTCCAAGACCAAACAGAGGCTGGGGAATGCATGTCTGAATGCATTGCTGAGGCAAGACAGCTGGAATAAACAGCATAAGGGAAGTAGGTTCTATACTGGTTCATGGTCTTCAAGTTTTCTGTTCATGGTCCATTGGTTCTATTGAGTGTGGGTCCATACATGCTGTGGAGGGGGATCGTGGCAGAAGCATCTGATGCAGGATGGGAAAAGACAACAAGGAGCCACAGGTCTCCAATGATCCACTTATTCCAACCAGGTATCAGCCCTTAATAGCCCCTTCATCTATGAACTTATCAAGGGATGAATTCATTCATGAAATTAGCAGCCTTGTGAAATAATTAATTCTCATGGAAACTAACAGGTAGCAGCCAAAACTTCAACAAATGTGTCTACTGCATATAGTTCATATTCTAATTATAGCAATTTAAACCTTCTTTCCCATCTTATACTCTGATTAGCTTAACACAACAAGGGTGTGTGGCTAAGAAAGCCATCAGGATCAATGTCCTAGAGGATAGAACAAGATTACAAAGGAGGAAAGCAGACTCAGAAATACATATGTAAAGACCTTGCAAATTATAATTTTCATTTTTATCATCATCACCTTTTAACATCATCACCACCATCATCATTATCATCATCATGATTATCATCATGATGATATGTACCCAAATGTCCATGTTCCTTTGAATTCATAAAAAGTATTCTTCATATTTCTATTATATCTTCAGAAGTTATATCTGAATATCTCCTGCATCTAACCAAGGTCTTAGCACATAACTGGTCCTTGGTATTTCACAAATGTCTTACTATAGTTACTCTACCCAAGGTTTTATGCTGGAATTGTTGAGTATAAAGAATCAATTATAAAATGACTGGATCAAGCACCATAAGCAAGATACCAAACCTTAGGCAGGATTGACCAGAAAAGACTCCTGAAGAATGTAGAACCTTGAGTTGGCCTTGGGTAAGAAGTGTCTCCTAAAAGTTGTGGTGCCAGCATTAGCCTTGGTTGAGGGATTGTTCCAGCAGATACATCTGGGAGACATACCTATTCTATAAAGAGGGAACCACATGAAAAAAAAAGCTTTGAAAGTAAGTAATCAGTATGTTCCAAGGGCAGGAGATGTTTTGATTTTACTGCTCTGTAGAGAGTACAGAAATAAGAAGTGAGCCATGAAACTGAATAAACTGAGTATTCATATTGAGGTAAGTCTTAAAAGTCAAGAGGAGGCATTTGTATTGAGCCCAAGAGAAACAGGGAAGTCACCGTTGCTTCTTGAATAAAAGAAGAAAGTATTCTAACTGCTCTTCAGGAATGTCAAAGTGACATCATTTGATAGGCTAGATGGGATAATTCACAGATACCAAGTGGGAACGTTATTTTCAGCATTTTGCTCTATTTTCAGTAATAAGATTCTGGAGTAGGATGCAGAAATGGTGTGGTAACTGGTTGACAGTGACATATGGCCTTGCCCACAGCTAGTCATAGTGCTTGTACTCTGCTCAACAACCACAGGTATTTATTTAGTGAGTTCTAGGTACCAGGCAATGGTCTTGGCTACACAGGGAGGGCAGGGAGCATGACAGGTAAGACCTGACAAGAAGGGAGTGCCCCAAACACAGATTAAGAACCAGGAGTCTACACACTGGTTTCCTTCGCCTGGAATGTCCTCACTCGCCTCTTCTTTATCTAGAAAACACTTACTCATGCTTCAAAACCACCGTTGACTCCCAGCAATTTAAATAATTGCCATTGGCTTTTCTGGCCCTTCTTCTAAAACAACTGGGAATTCAAAAGTATAAGAAAAACTTAAATGGATAAGAGCTTTGTAGGGGCTGCAGAGATGACTCATTCTCTAAGATGCTGGCCATGCAAGCATGAGGACCTGCCTTCTGATCCCCAATATCCATATAAAAAAAGAGCACACACTTGTAATCCCAGTGCTAAGGAGGCAAAGACTGGTGGTTCCTTGAAGCTTCCTGTGGAGACTGGTAAGCCCATATCAATGAGACCTTGACTTAAAAATTAACTTGGAAAGAGATTCAGAAATACGTTCACCTCTGGCCTCTATTTGCACATGTATACACACAGACATATTTAATATAACATACACAGAGAGAGAAGGGGAGGGAGAGAGGAAAGGAGAGAGGAATGGAGAAAGAGAGGATAAGAGGGGAAGGAGGAAGGGATGGAGGGAGGGAGGGAGGAAGACACAACTTGTCAAAGACTTTTGGTAGTTGGCAGTTCTTTTTTTTTAAGTTATTGGATTAAGCCATCAACATCATACAGATTAAGTTCAAAATGAATACATTGAAGAAATGTATCTTTGCTAAAACCCATTATTCATCATAACAGATTGCTAAAGGGAGGACTCTCCCACAAGCCTTCCTCCTCATCTTCACCCTAATGGACTCCAGGGGAAGGGCATGATATTCAGTAAAATTTCTAGGCTTTCTGTGCAACCTATGTTTTTGTTCTTAGTCCTCACTCACTGGACTAAGGCAGTAAGTGAGGAGATGCAGAGACAGGAAGGTCAGCATGGCCCTTAGGGTAGGACCGACTTAAGTTGGAGCTGATGAGGCTTTCCCACTAACTCCAAAGTCTTGGGCAAGGATCAAAGTCCCACAGAGCTTCCATGTTTCACCTGTTCAGAGGGCGCAGCAAAGGCTAGCTCCTGGTTCAGAAGAGGTCTGAAAGAAGTGTGGCAATAGAAAACCCCTTGCAGCCATTTGGTTGCTAACGTGTTTTTGTTGGACTCAGACTTCACAAAGTTAATGAAAGCACTGGAAAAGCTGCAGAAGGTAGGCTAGAAGGACTTCCCTGGTTGTCTGTCAAAACTAAATGGTAAGATACTATGGCTGAGCACACATCTTAGATGTACTAAAAGTAATGAATCACTTTTTTGTTTTGTCTTCTTTTGGTTTTCCAAAACATGGTCTCTGTATGCTGTTCTGGAATGCGTGAGGGTGGAAAACAGAGAATCTTTGGCTGAGCTAGAAGAAAGGTGTATAGTTGCACAGAAAAGAGCATGGGTGATCCTAGGCTAGCCAGCAAAGAAATCCCTAACACTTCCATCAGGCCCTCTCTGGGAGAAGCACTGAGAAGCCAACTTGATAAGGCTCTTGCAGGATCCTTGTGCTCCAAACTAGCTCCTCATTCATGCTCCATCAGAAATATTTGGAAAACATTTGGAGTTCACCTCATGTCCATCCATCTTAGTCCCTCACCCACCCTGATGTATTCCCATGTCCCACTCCCTACTTCCCTAGCACACTTTAAACCTGTTCTGAAAATGAATTTCTAAATTATATGTAAATATATATTATATACGCAAAATATGTAACATACATACAATACATACTATACAATGTATACAATATGTATTATATATGTAGTTGGGTTTTATTCTGTTTGCAGTGTTGAGGACACATCCCAAGGTTCCCTCCCACATGTGGACAAGTGTTCTACCACTGATCCATACCACAACCCCTTACGAGTGTTTTAAACGTCTAAACAGTTTCTCTTAGAGTGAAGAAATTGGCCTATAAGCAGAAACTCTAAAGCGTCCCAAGGTTAAGAACAGGAGCACATACGGGTTCTGAAATACACTCCCTAAACAGTCCATTGTGAGAAAGTCACCAGGCAACTAGGCAAGTGGTGAGCCAATGGCTGAAGAAGTATAAGTAGTCAGGATGGCGAAAGAGAATGATGTGAGAATCCAAGGTTAGGAAGAGCTGCAGTCATTTTGACCTCTCAAGAAATGCAGGAGATGCAATAGGAAAAGTAATATAGGGATGGGTAAAAGACAGATAGAGCTCCTCAAGCTTGACTTAGGTGAATATTACAACACATTATGGTTATAAATGATTATGGTTTCTTTGTGTGTGTGTTGTGTGTGTGTGTGTGTGTTTAAAGTTAGGGTCTTCTCCCCCATTCATGCCAGGGAGTAACAGCCTGGCTAGATCCCAGGGGAGGACATTGCAGCCAGCCCTGAGGAGACAAGATGAGCTGGGGTTGGATGGAAGGGGAGGAGGTCCTCTCCCGTTGGTGGACTTGGAGGGGGCGGGGAGGAGATGAGGGAGGGATGGGGAGGGTGGGAGGGAATGAGGGAGGGGACTACGCCTGGGATGCAAAGTACCTAACCTGTGATTGATAGAAAAATAAATAAATTTAAATAAAAAAAGAAATGCAGGAGAGGTAAAGGAAGGAATTCATATGTTAAATACATCAGACTTGATTTAAAGATAGAACTTCAGATTCAGAGAGTCTGGGAAGACACAGAAGCGGAGAAACTAAAAGTTAGGAGGGAGGGTGGCTGCGAAGAACACAGGAATGCTGCTAAGGGTATGTACAGACTATGAGAGTGCCCATCAAATAGAATAGTCAAGACAGAAACAGAACTGGACCTGGCCCTGTGGGGAGGCTCCATGGTGAATGGAGGTGGCTTGAACATTCTATTAAGGATGTGATCCACAAGATCCATATTTCCTCACTTCATAGGTGAATCTCTCTAAAGTCTCAGTTCCCCGTCATCATCATTAAATAATAGCCAAATCCTCCTCAAAGTTTTGACACCTATATTTTAAAAAGGCACACCACTCTCTCAGCAACCACCGATGAGAGCCATCATTACATTCAAGTTTGTGACCCTTATCAGGTGTTTATACTGTGTTGTCCTTCATTCACCAATCTTGAATATTTTATTTTCTTTATTTGCCCAAAGTTATTGGAGATTTTTGTGCATTTACTTGCATACAGAATACAAAACGGAATGTTGTATTTTGTGAATTTCAGTGAATGCCCCAAGGTTACAGATGGACGTAGAAGTAAGATATTTTTCTGGAGGGGTGCCTGAAGGTGGGACTGGGAGGAGAGGAAAGAAGAGGCTGGGATCAGGCTGAATTGTGATTAAATAAACAAAATTTTTAAAAATGTTTAAAAAAGAAAAAGATACTATCCACGACCAGAAGAATATTGGTAGTTACCTCCTCACAGCTTGAAGAGCGAGCTTCAAGGAGGAAAACCTGATTTTTCACCGCTGCCAAGATCACAGAGTCCACTGCCAGGCTATCTTAGGATATAAGCCAAAGGAAGTTAGGAAGGGCATTTGAACAGAAGTGAGATAAATACAGAATACGTGTTCAAAGAGACAGAAGGATCTCATGTTCTAGCCCAGCCTGAGCTACATAACCAAGCTCTATCTCAAAAATCAGAAAAACACAAACAAAAGAAAGCAGAACAGAAAAGACTAAGGGAGACCTGAACAGCAACCCCATATATACATTGAGCTAATGACTATGTTAGCCTTTTTCTATGTATATAGTCTCTCTCTTTTTCACTGTGATTTGTTGAAGAATCCATATGCCCTAAACCTTCCCACCATCTGGACTTTGCTGGTAGTGTCTGTGCAGTACCAATTAGTATATTCATCTTCCCTCTGAATTTTAGTCATCTGAAGGTTAGACCATAAAGCTGTTACAATTCTCATTTGACTACTTGTCGAACACATTCACTTTCCAAATGTATTACATTAACATGTGTACATCTCTTTTCTTGATGTTCAGACTGATAAGGGATTAAAATAATCTCCCTAACCTGTCCACTTCAGATTCCAAATGTCTGTCATGGTGCTGGCAAGAATATGCAAGCTGGGGGATAGAGAGGTGGCTCAGAGGTTAAGAGCAGTGGCTGCTCTTCCAGAGGTCCTGAGTTCAATTCTCAGCAACCACATGGTGTCTCATAACCACCTATAATGAGATCTGGTGCCCTCTTCTGGCATGCAGGCAGAACATTGTATACATAATAAATTAATCATATACATATATATATATATATATATATATATATATAATAGAGTTCCATGTAGACTTGGCTGACTTTGAACTCACTATGTAACTGAAGATTTCCTTGAATTTCTCATCTTCCTGACCCTACCTCCTGAGTTCTAGGATAACAAGCATTTATTATCTCACTTTGTCTATGTGGTACTGAGGCTCAAACCCAAGGCTTCATGCATGCTAGGCAAACACTCTACCCACTAAGCTACATTTCTTAAAGAAAAATTAAACTATTTTTATCAACAGAAAATTTAAGACTCAATATACAGTTGATCAAAATGTAGCAAACACCAATAATTCTTTTAAGATTTATTTGCTGTTTTTATTTATATATGTGCATGTCTGTTTAAGTTTATGTGTACCAAATACATACAGATGCCTGGGAGATCAGAGAGAATTGGATTCCTTGGAAAAGAAATGACAGGCAGTTTTGAGTTGCCTGATTTGGATGCTAGGACTCAAACATTGGTGCTCTTCAAGAAAATTAAGCACTCTTAACCACTTAGATATCTCTCCAGCCCCACTAATATTTTTAATATAAAAGTTCTATGGTTATTCCATGACAAACTGTTATTAATTTTTATAAAATGTGAGCAAAGTTCACAATAGGTTTCATCACTGAAATTAAAATGACAGACATGGAAGAATATATAACTGGAAAGGAAAGGAACTTTAGAAGCCACTCCACTCTGTGGACATTGGCAGGAATTTGTGAACAGCACAGGTAGTGTCAGAAGGTGAGGCTGGGAACGTCTGTCAGTGGTTGTGATAAAGCATCTTGTTGATAAAGCATCTGCATTTGAGTGCTGCTGGCAGGCAGAACAGGAACATTGCAATAAACATGACATGACCAAAGAAAAATTAAAAGCACTTGGTAAGTAACTGAGGAAAAAAAAAACAGAGCTGAGATGTCACTAATACACCGATTGGCCCACAGACTTGTCATGCAATCTGAAAGTGTGAACTGGAGGTCCCTTGTGGTTACAATCCATGTCCTTTTGGCTTAGGCCGGGGGTTAAGGTACCTGAAATTGTACTGACTTTACAAATGTCAGTGTTCCCAGAAACCTCCAAAAAGATCCCTAAGCTGTCAGAATTTGTGCCTTCATCTCTACACAGTTCCTGCAACATGTCTGATAAATACCAACCAGTTTATAATCACTCATGGCCTGAAGAAACCCTAACTAAAAAAGCAGAGGTGAGATCCAGCCACCTTTTTGAAGATCAGACTAGTATATCATTCATTGGAGTTGTGTCAAGACGCATCCACCTCTGCAAAATGAATTGTTCTATCCATGCTCTGGGAGCAGGAATGTGTCTAATTTACCACATAGAGGTAGAATTCTAGGCAGTGAGGTAGATAGTAATTTAGTAAATAGTAAGTGCATGGGGTGGTAACTCTCCCAGGTCCCCCCTCTGGGAGATGGAAGGAAGAAAAGGGAAAGAGACAAAGAGATGCTTAAACCCAGAAATACTACAGGAAATGAGCAACTTGCACCCAAAATGCTAGCCAGAAGAACAAGAGAAAAATATCCAAGCTTCAGCATTTCTGCTCAGAATTCCAACAGAATCCCCACCTCTACCTATACCCACTGCCCAGGTCTTGGCACTAAACTTACCAATAGCTGTTCCTAGACCAATGTACCTTTTCCACCAGTTTCTTGAGGCTGGCATCTCATCATTCCCAGCCTCCCCATTCTATCCCTGAATCCCTACCTCCAAAGTTGGCATCTGAAATGTCTAGCCTACTTGAGCACACAGTGCTAAGGCTCAACTGGAATAACTGGGCAGGAAGTTGGCCCCATCAATAACCTGCCCCAGTGTCTGGAGAAATGGATCAGTTAAAAGCACTTGCTGCTTTTCCATAGGAGCCAGGTTCAATTCCTAGCACCTACATGGCAGATCACAATTGTCTGTAACTCTAGTTTCAGGGATCTGACACCCCCGCACAGATATACATTCAGGTAAAACATCAATGTATATAAGATGAAAATAAATCATTAAATTTTTTTAAAGAACCTGTCCCAGACAACCCCAGGCATTGTCTAATTACTTATTCTCTAGAGGCTGTAGGCACTACATTGGAGGGTCTTATGGTCTGTCATGAGAAGGTTAAGTATATCAATGAACAGAGATTGCTTTAAAGCTGACATGAAAAATTTAGTCCTCTCTGCCCTGTTTAGGAGAATCTCTGTAGGGGTCTGTACAGAGCTACATGGCCAAAAGGCAGCAGCTTTGTGCCTGAGAACGGGACATTTTCAGTGCAGAGCCCAGAAAGGAGAGAAGAGGTTGAGGCACCCTGAACTGAGAACAGCAGGTGCGCAGACTGGGATACCACACCTGCTCTTGATGGCCCTCGAGCCCCACTTGAGACAAATTCTTCAGATAACCATAAACTCCATAGCAACTTGGTTGATGTTGGTATTTTTACCAAGATTCTGAACCCAAAGATAGGACAGAAGAAAGAGGTTTGTATTTTTCTCACATGGCTATCAGAAAAACCTGAGCTGTTCTGGTTGAGTTCAAGTCCTGACTGCTTACATCCTCCTCCTAGGTTTCTCTAACAAAAGAGAGTCTGGCAGAGCATCAGTCATTTTTGAAACACATGGGGAGCACGTTGTGTTCAATAGTCTGAGGAATTGCTTTGTTTTATTCTTGAAGGGAGATTGCTATGGACAGAGGAACTGACACATCCAAGCTTCTCATATGCACTAGGGGCAGGAAGAATAACTTGAGTTAATGAGATCAAGCCAGATTGTTGTCTGTACATCAGCTCAAGAGAAAGAGATGCTTTCCAGAACAGCAGGTGACAAGCATCTCAGAGACTTACCCCAGAACCCCTGCTTAAACAACCACAAGGGAATAACTAAATGGTCATGCTATGTGGCTTCCACAATAAGGCTGGAGTACTGTGACTCCATGGGGATCCATGAAAACAACCCTCTCAGCTGGAAACAGAAGATGAATATGTGTGGACTCTAGGGATGAGGAGTCAGGGGATGAGGCTTGGGGAAGAGGCAAAGGTGAATAAGGCAGTTTTACTGGGCTGTCATCAGCAGGCTGCTTAGTCTTCCAGGACTTCCGGTGGGCTAAGTGTGGGAATCTGGGTAAAGAGTGACATGGGATCTATTTCTTACGGCTGGAATCTGCTGTGAGCAGGGACTTCACTGCATTCCAATTGTACATGGGCATACAGGACATGTAGGCAGCCCCTCCCCAGGGCAGAAATCAACATTGTGTGCCAATGCCAAGGGCTCTTCATCCCAGGAGACTATTCTCAACCTCCTGTAGGAGGGAAAGATGCAAGTTTCTGTGTAAGAGGCCCCCAGAATCATCACCTAACAGGTTGTTTTAATTGTATGTACCCATCTTTCTGGAAAATACCCTGGTATCCCGAAGGTAGTTTACATGTGACTCCTCTGCACTTCTGTTCCTAGCCTAGAACAGAGTTGCAGCTGGCTAGCTCTCAGAGTCCTATCTCCCTAGACACCTCCAGGCAGGTCCACAAATTTGTGATCCCCTCTTCCATCTGCCTGTGAGGTTCAGTGTTTCAAGGTCAAAGGGTTTTCTAGCATCAGAGAACACTGTGTAGACCCACCCTATTCAGAACTATTCTCTACAAGGCTGTGATGAACACAGGCAAGCTCAGCCTGTTTTCTCTAACATCAGAAAGGCATTACCAAAGATCCTTTCTCTTCTTTTACATGTTCACAAGGAGGGAGGTTGGGAAGGTAGCTCAGCACAGAGGAGTCCCATCACAGCCCCTGAGGTGACCCCCCAAGAATCACAAACTTCTGGCATCCTCTATGGGGTTAAAGAGGACACAGCCAGGGAGATGGAGCCACCTGGCCCAGTCATTCCTGCCTGCATGTTAGCTACATCTTCCTGGGGTCTGTCCTGCCTGGCTCACCTGAGTACTCAGTCTCTCCTCACCTCTAAGTGTCCCCTGCTGATTTGAAGGTGAGTGAACATAAACAGGAACACCAGAAACCTTTTCAGAATGCTTTACATTCTAAGCACTTGTCACCTCCCAAGTAATTTTTGGCCTTTTTTTTCCCCCCAAGCATAGAAACATAGTTGAATGTAGATATTCTTCTCCCAGGAAAATGCATCCTGAATGTGATTTGGAGAATTGAGGACCAGCTATCTCCCATCCCTCCACCAGCAGTCAAGTCCAAAGGCCTTAGAAATGTTGCCAGTTGCTTGTTTTTCCTTGCAAGAGCTGAGATAGAATAAACTGCTATTTTGCTTGGTTTTGTTTCCCATCTACAAAACCTCCTGGGCCCCCGACCCCAGGCTGCTGGCATTTTAATTAATGTTAATGTTGGCTGACCCCCACCCTCCCCCAGTGACTCCAAGATAAATTGGCAACTCCAGACAAAGCCATGTGTGAGCAAGGGTACCCCGGAAAAGCCAACCTCTCAGAAAGGCCGCCTGAACAGGGTAAGCTGCCCCTCCCCCACTCTCCCAGTCAATTCCGATTTCTTTTTTCCAGTTCAAATAAGAATGGGGTGGGGAGACACATTCTCCTCTCAAAAAATAAGCAAATGCTTTAGAACCTCTGAGTCTCAACTTCTTCATTTCGGGTGCATTTTTTATTCAGAGATCACTTCTGCTAGAATATACTCAAATCCTAACTTTACAACAGAAGAAACATTCCAAGCTAAAATACGATCAATATTCAGACTCTGGCCTTGAAAGCAACTTCTGCTGGGTCAGCGCAGAGCCACACTTTTCCCCAGGAGGTGTTGTGTTTCTGTTTAAAAATATTTTTCCCTGTAAATTTTTCTCGCCCCCACCACCATCCCCAGCTTTCCCAGCTTAAGCGATTTATCCAGTTTAAACGATGGGGATTTAAATTGCTATTTTAGTAGAAGAGGCTTGATTAAAACCCGTGTCCTCATCAAATTGTTGGACAGTGGTTCCTGGGCTCTGTTTACATTAGTGTCAACCTTCATTTAAATTCCGCATAACTATATTTGCTTCACTAAATGCATTCACCAGGAACACACCACAAATTACTTTGCATTATGAGCAGAGTCTCTTTGTCTATCACAAAGTGTTTTGAAATTAGCACCATAAGTAACTAGCTGTAAGTGTCACTCGATCTCCTTAATGCCTCATTAATCAAACCCCATGGCAGCTGGTGTGATGTCCAGGCCCCTTACATATAAGATCAGTATCACTTGTTCCTTGCGTTTGACCACAGTCTTTATTTGTGAGTTTGCCCTCCCCCTCAGAGGATGCTCCTCCCCGAGGGTCTCCGAACACGTGCAGCTTTGTGCCCATCCAGAAATTAGAAATACCACCCCCCAGTATCCCTCGTGTGGAAAGCCATGGGCTCAGGGAAGAAAGTCTTTGGTGGAGGAGGATCTCTACCCATTTTTCAAATTATCTACCATGATTCAACATTTTAGATATATCTTAACATGCCATAATGAAAAAAATAATAATCCCTGGACCAAAGTTAGAAAAAGGAAAATGAATATATTTCTCTGGGCTAGCTAACATCTCTGCTACCACCTCAGTTCATGGAGGGATGGAACTCTCGTGTAGCCTAAGCGTATAATCGGGGGAGTGAGGTGGGAACAAAAACATGTGCATTTATCATGTAATATGATGAAAATGTCTGTATATAAAGGAAAACCAGAACTGAAACAGGACTTAAATATGTTATCCTTATTTTTTAAAGATTATTATCCATTCTTAAATGTGTATTGAAAACCATAGCGAAAGTGACACATTTGATAGGAACACATTTTGGTCTTTTCATGATGTCATCAAACATTTGCAAATGTCTAAGCATTCCTTTTTCCCTGCAATACACACACACACACACACACACACACACACACACACACACACACAGGACAATATAATACTCACTGGCATCAAAATCGCTTCCCAGCTAGCTGAGGAGTAAGAGCCTATGGGCATTTGGGGGGCCCTGTGGGGTGAATATGTTGTAGGTGTGGCCTCTGGCTGCCTGCTCCCTGCTCACCCCCACAGTGAGCAGAGAGAACAGGTGCCCCAGAGGCACCATGTGAGGTCGCCTCTTACGGAGGAGTATCTCAATGGGAGGCCTTTGGCTTCCTGGCCTTTCCCTCTGACCACCCAGCAGGCAAACTTACAGGGAAAAGGTTTTCCCCACCAGTTTTGTCAGTGGGAAAACAGAAAGAGACGCAGACATTCGAACATTCATGGCCCCCAAACTTGCTTGGTACACGTGGGCTTTGGGTGGTGAAATGCTCAATGCAGTCGTAGCAAACCATTTTCTTTTTGCCTTTTTTACCTTATAAAACTGTTATTCATGCTAAATTAACCTTATTACAATAGAATTAAACATTGGAAGAGCCTCACTCCCCAAGCCAAACAGTGGTAAAGCCCACTGAATCAGAACACAGCTTCCAGCAATGCAAAAACTCAGTTTGATTTTGACTTGAGAATAACTTCAGAAAAATTAACTTGGATATAAACTAAGGCTTAGGCTCCTGTCCCCTTTCTTTTGTGGTAGCTAAAACAAGCTCTGTTTTTTAAAGGATGCAAGTGGGAAAGCATGGTACTGATGCTTTAGGTGGAATTTACTCTGGCTGTAGGTGCAGTTTACAGCAAACACAAAAGCCCATTTCTGCCCCATCTCCAGGTGATCCTTTGTTGGATATGATATACTTTCATTATGCAATTTGGAAGACATGAACTATAGAAAGAAGAGCCCAAAATTATTTTCAGAAACCTCAAATTGTAACTGAACAATCTTTAAATTGACTCCTTCAAATTCTGCCCTCTTTTAGCAGATGAAGGAATTGGAAAATGGTTTTTAACACTCAGCTTCAAAGCTAGCCTTCCCTACACACACACAACTCTCCCGTAGAAGGCAACATTTTGGCACAAAACACTGACCCTTAAATAAAACTGGCCCACAAAGATCACATCTTATCTGAGCTTGGATTTAAAAAGGAGAGAAAGAAAGGCATGAACCAGACATCAGCAATGTGAGAGTCCTCTGCCCCCACCCCCAGCTCTTCCTTCCCTCCTCCCAGTCCCCTGGTCAAAAGAAAGAACTATGCCTGGTACAGTAAAGACACCCCGAGATTTAAGGGATAAGTGAAGCCTTACTTAGCCGCAAGGCTGCAGCTGTGTTCTTATCTGGCCAAAGGAGACAGGGACAACAAAAGATCCCAAAGAAGGGACAGTGGATGCATGGGAAAGCCACTACCCCAGCATTGTGGTGCCCTTCTGCTGAGCAAATAGTTCAAACTGTTCGTTCCCATCTTCTATTCTCTGCCGGTTCGTTGTGTGCGACCTTGCATTTCATTCTGCAGGGAAGGTTGCTCGCTGGGCCCATAAGCAAACAGTCCAGCAAAGAGCGGGCCCTCCTCCCCTCTTCCCCGGAGAACTAGCATTTTTATTTCGGCTCCAAGCTGTCAAAGACCTGGAGAGTTGATGTCGGTGTCCTGAATTAATTGCTTTAAGCTGGAGCAAGCTCCACGGGCTGCCAAATGTCCAGAAGATGTTTATTAATAACGTTTCCTCCAGGATTCCAGCTCAGAGCTGTCCCTGGGTGGTGGCCTCTCCCTGCTGCCACTCGCTCACCCCTGGCCTCCCCACGCTCCAGAGGGATGTGCCACTTTCAGACACCAGGACAAAATTATAAATTGCCTTTGGTAAAAATATGCACCTCTCTAACAGGACACTTGTGAGGGACAGATTTCTTTTCATAAATAATGGTCTAAGTCACAGAATCCCCTGACTTGACTCTGAAATGGGCTGTGGGAAGCAGACAGTACCCAGGACACCCTTGGGTGCTGCTCACTTATTGGGTACAATTAACCAAAAGAATGGAAAAAATATAAATCATCTTGCCCTTTCTCTCTCTCCTTCCAACCTCCTTCTCCCAAGAAAATCCAGACAGGCAGGCAAGACAATGCATTTTCAAGTTTTCCTGAGGGGGGGAGCCCCTTTAATAGAATGAAATAATAAACCAATTTATATACCGATATAAGACCAGGATCGTGAGTGCCATTGTGTAATTTTCCACTTGACTTTTCATTATCTACCTGAACAAAATCAATCTATATGTATGGGATCAGCATACAATTCCAGAGATAAAAGCTGAATAAATGCGCTTTGCATATCCTGAAGATAAAAGACACTGTGCCTGGTGCCTTCTTCTTCAGGAGATGCATTTATTAAATAAATTGTTGTGTCAAGGAAAAGAGCCAGACAACGTGGTATATCTTCAGTGTTGACTCCTTCACTGGAAATATCGATCCTGCAAATGAACAGTGGTTAATAAGTACCCTGCAGACCATATCAGGTCTTTCACTCTAGTTTGCCTGGAATGCACTCAGGGTCAGTTTTCTCCCAACCAAATCTCCCCAAGGGGTTGTGGGGAAGACTTCCCCTATTAACATGGATTTAAGGCTAAGGACTTCAAGGGTCTTTGGAATCCTCTCCACAGAAACAAAGCACCCTGAAAATTCACACATACAAACCCCTACTCAGCAAGTGTCCCAACTTGTGAAGGCCTTCAAAAGGCAAGGGGAGGTGGCAGGCAGGCTGCATGCTGGGGTCGGTGTGTATCACTTTAAGCAGGTTGTGTTTCATTCTCTGTATGTCCTTCCTCACCTTTGAGTAAGGGACATTAAAACCTCTCCACATTTGCAGTGTAAAAAAGCATCACCATAGGTGGGGCACTCCTGTTCCCTGACATGTCAATTGATGTTGAGAGTGACCCAGTACATCCTGCTAGATTCAGAAACTCTTTGGTCAGCCTGCCCTGTTCTTCCAAGATAGTCCTTAAGGAGCTTTTTCTATTCTCCTTCCTAGTCTCCTTTCTGAGAAGCACGAATTAACTTCCAACATTGTCCAGACCAACAAAGAAAGGCCACCAAGGTATGAATAACCAGCCAGCTTTCACCACAAATGATTGCTCTTGAGTTGGTGGCTACTTCCTGGCCATTTAAGAGGACTTCTATGTCGGTTCAGACCTTGGGTCTTAGAATAAAGGTTTCTAGCAATGAGACACACAAACACACACACTTGGTTATTCCTTGTAAGATCTGGCAACTCTAGAAGAGACTGAATAACTTGGATAGAGTAAGTTCTGGAGGAAGGTTAAATCAATATTTTATTGTATTTTTATTTTATGAATTTTTTATTTGTAAGATCTTCCCATTGACAATCGTCATGGCTGATACTCTGCTGTGAGATTTTCCCTAACCCACCAGTTGTCTACATTTGCATACAACACAGTACCCGCCTGGGACAGGACCACCACCACCTCTCTGTAAGCCAGCCTTGTTTTGTCTCATTTCTCCAATAAGCACTGAGGGAAGTAAGCACAGCCATCTGACTGTCCTGCCATAGCCTTTGGGGGGACATTCTTGTGAGGGTCATAGTTCAGCTTGGGGAGAAGCTTCTGTGCTTCTCAGTCACGTGGTGCTCTTAGGCAAACAGACCTGCCAATGCCCTTCCTCTGGCTCATCTTTTTGTTCCAGTAGCTGTGAATAGGCAAATCTAGAGAAAACAAGAATGCATCTAAGAAGGGCCTTGTGTAAATTACAGCTGTAATTCCAACATTCCAGAGGCTGAGGCAGGAGGATCACAAATTTGAGGCTAGACTGGGCTACAGGGTAAGGATTCCCTCCTCCCTGTCAAAATGAAGCAGGAAAAGTGACTTTTGTTCCCAACAAAGGCAAAGGCAGGTGGACCTCTGCATTCAAGGCCAGCCTGGTCTGCAAAGTGAGTTCCAGGGGAGACAGAGCTACACAGGAAAACTCTTTGTAGAAAAAGCAAAAAAGAAAGAAAGGACCCGATTAGACTTGTATGAAAAAGAAAAAAGGGAAGATTTCTCCTAGTGGCATGAGTGAGGGTTCCTATATTCTTACTACAGAAATGAACCTTTCTATCCTAAAGTACCCAGGTAGATTTTATCAATGCTTTAATTAGCAACTTAAAATATTACCAAAGAGAACAATCAAGAAAACAAACATATGAGCTACACCTAGTATACAAAAAATTATGTAGGGGTTTTATATTCCCCTGATTTCCATGAAGAAAAGGAATTCACTAGAATGGGCAGGGTATTCCCACTTCCACAGTGCAATTTGCTCAAGCTGGAATCTGTCATTGCTAAGGAATAGCTGAAATTTTTGCTGAAAAAATGTTCTGTGTGTTATTAGAATCCTGACCCAGAGCTGGAACATATTCCATGCTTATGAAACAAATACTTACAAAACAGGAAAAAATGAGTTTTTTAAAAAATATGGTTGATAACCATGTCACAGCTAAGCTATCTTGATGCTTTTTCCCATGGCAGGAAACATAGACACCTAGAAGTCCAGTAAATAGGCATAAGTACAGACATTCAATTAAATTTGACAAGACAGAAAGTTGCTGTTGATGTTGCTAGCTCTTAGGATTTTTAAAAAAACATATATTAATAGTACTTAAAGGAAAAAAATATAGAAGGTAGAACCTAAAAAGTCAGGCTGAAAGCATGTGTATAACTCTTGGCTGGACTTAAAGACAAGACAGACAGCTATTTGCATAGGTATGATTTTTTAAAGGATTTTTTACTCTATTATTATTATTATTATTATTTACAATTTCTTCACCCTGTATCCCAGTTGTAGCCCCCTCTGTCATCTCCTCCTGGTCCCACTCTCCCTCCTCTTCCTCCCCTATTGTTGTTCCCTAGTCCACTGATAGGGGAATTCTTTCTCCCCTACTGTCCTACCATAGCCTATCCCATCAGTACTGCCTGGATCCTCTTCCTCTGTGGGCTGGCTAGGTCACCCTGCTAGGGAGAAGTGATCAAGGATCAGGCAATATCAGAGTTCATGACAGAAACTGTCTCTTCTCCCCTTACTAGGAAATTCATGTGGCAAATGAGCTGTCTGTGGGCTACATCTGGGCAGAGGGTCCAGGATAGGCATGATTTGTTGAACCCCTTTTAGAACCTGGGAAATGGTCTGAGGGTGTGTCTTCCTAGGTTTAAGTGAAATTATTTCTTTCAGAATAATGGCCTTATTCATCCTTTCCTGTGTGTGAGAAGAAGAGGAAGAAGAAGAAGAAGAAAAAGAAGAAGAAGAAAAAGAATAATAAGAAGACGACAGAGCATGCTCACTCAACTTTCCAACCATTCCAAACATAAGCAAGAGTGATAGACTGTGGGTCCCTCAACAGCAAAGCCACAGAGGGACCCCTTCACAGTGAGCTGGAAGGAGAAACAAGGATTCCATTTCACAGATGCAGAACTGGGCAGTCTTGTCTGTCCTGTGACAGAAGTATTTACATTGCTCCTTCATAAAAGTCAAATGGGAGCACTTTCCAAAGATGGTTTTTATTGGAAGGCAGGAGATAGAGGTTAGGTGGAACTGGTTCAAGCTTGGTAATCTAGCAGAAGCTCTCACACATCCCTCTAGCACCATCCACGAATCTCAACGAGGATGAAACCCCTGCACCTGGCTCTTGGAAACACCATTATTAATATTCATGTAGGACAGGGTAAGCCAGGTAAGAGACCCTGTATCCTGAAAACTCCTAGAACTTTCCACACCACTTAAAATACCTTTCCAGTGCCCCTGCACCCAAAGAATTAAAAGGTAAATTAACTTTCATTTTGACAGCATACAATTGCTGTGGGGAAAATTTCTGGATAATATCAGTATAGTGTGCAAGAGAGCTCAGACACGAGACCCTTGATAATTCATTTTAGTTTTATAGTCTACAAACTGTTCAAGAAAAAAATTAAGCAGAAATACACGGGGAAAAAATCTCTAAAATGGTTTTTAACATGTGATCCATAAGGTATTGTTTTAATCCCATTCTTAGAATGTGTTTATTACTTAACTATGTATTCTGGGCTGAAAGTGTGGCTGGGTAGTGTAGCGCATGCTTAAATAAACTGGTTGGCAGCCTCAGCACTTCAAAGCAAGTAAACAAAAAACCCAGAACCTACCTATCCTTAATGCATTTCTCCTGTCATATTACTGAACACAAGAGTACTTGTCACCAAGGGGAGAACAGGTTTCTTCTAAGGAAATGAAAACAGTTGCTCCATTATATAGCTCAGGTAGTAACACTGTTACAGCGATCCTCTTTTAAGAAGCCTTTAACGTACTTCCCCAGCTGGTGAGCGGGTTGTTGTTTTACAGCTGACTCCAAGCTGCCCGGGCAGCAGTTGGGTTTGATCCATGGCTGTGGTATTCATAAAGATCTACTTAGATTCTCACAAGTATCTCATTCCTCTTCTCCTAAATTCTGCAAGATAGAGAGAGGTGTAGATGCATAGCCCTGCACAAGATATTTAGTGCTTTTTCAAACTGAGTGTGTTTGTGCTTTGAAAGGAACCCTGGTTCCCTGAAGAAATCTCCATGCCTCATCTCAACCACCACTTGAAGGGGTGATCTGGAGCCCAGCACAGGAAAGTGTTTTGTTCCAGAACTTATTAACGTGCTCATGTGTATGTGCACGCACACACACACAACACATTTTTCAAATTGTTCCTACGGACTGTAGATCAGCTCAGGAATGCAAGAACCTCTGTAGATGGTAAACGTGTTCATGAAGTCACAGAATGTTGGTGGAAGCCCACTTTTGCCCTCTGCTTTCCTGGGAACTAAGGAAATGGCAAGAACACAATAGGAAACGCATAGCTGTCTCCTCTACTTTGGAAATAGAGATAAACATGTATTTTAATAATTTAAAGAGAAAGTCATGCTGATGAAGAATTGCAACCCTGGCTTTGCAGGGGACTCAAGATAGATTCAAAGAGCAAATACTGAGGTGAACAGTCATCATAATTTGAGTTCCTTTTTCTTTCCACTAAATAAGTAATTAAATGAAGAAAAGCCAGCAAAGGCTGAGGGCACACCACTCAGTTTTACCCTTGATACCACACAGAGTAATTTCACATTGAAGGGATACTTGATTTCAGAGTCACAAACTATCTATTCTAACTAAAAAGTCATCTCAGATCTCCCAAAGTGGACCTGACTAATGACACATTTGACATAGATTTTAGGTCAAGTAAAGAGAGTTTCTGGAAGTACATGTTCTGGCTTGGGTGGGATTAAATAAGGGTGGTTTCAATGTTCATTTTTGAGTCCATCTTTTTTACATTTCCCCTCTTTTTTGCTGTTCTGTGGGTGTACAGATGGTAGCATTCTCATACTGGGCACCCCAAGAAGGTCACATGCTTCCCATCAATAGTAATTAGTTCCCTTTTTAAAATGGAAAATGTCATTAAGTTCTTGAATAATTCAAGAGTGGCAGTCACAATACAGTGTCCCTTTTGGGGGTCTTTATGGTGCAAATGACAAAACAAGGCGATGCTATCAGTAAGAGTAGATCTGAGGTTTACAATGTAGCTCTATTTAGTGTGACAGGAAAATTAAATTACAGGAGGCACTCATTCATTGTCACCCGTTAACAGGCTTGGGAAAATTGTGGATCCCCAGGGGCAAATCACTGACAACATAGGAGGGAACTGAAAATATTTCATTTTAATTGGCTGCTGTTTCCTTTGCCTGGCTTTGAAAACAACGTGCGCTGGCGATCAGCGCAACTCTCTTTGGAAAAGGGTTCTGAAATCTCCCAAACTGGAACTTCCAGGATCTGCCCAGGAGCCTCAAGGGTGTCTTCTAGGAGAAATGGCACTGTTCTACACAGGTGGGGTTCCTGGAAAAGAAATAGACTGGTAGGCTCCAAGTAAAAAACCGGCTTCCACTGCTGCCCAGGGCAGGACAGCAGTTATTGTCCTGAAAACAGGGGCTGCCCCTAGGACCACCAGGTCTGCGATTGGCAGGAGAGAAGGAATGGCGCACACGCCGCCAACCTGTCTTCCCCCATTGAGAAAAGGTCAGATTGCCCATTGAGATCCTGGGCTAGAGCCAAGGCTGCTTGGACCGGGAGGGGGTGAACAAGTGTTGGAAAGGTGGTATGAAATCTTCAGAGATCACCAAGTAGCATGAAAGTTTTTCCTACCCCAGGTTAGATAGTCCAGCTTGGCCGCTGCGAGTGAGGGTCCCCTGAATCCCTCAGTTAGGACCCAGGTGGACACAGCAGCCTTGATCTTGGCCCATGGCTGTCTCTGAAAGCTGCTGACCTTGGCACCTGAAGCAGAGACCCAAGCTTGCTTTTTCCCAGGACCCAGAGAAGGTGGGGGAGGGGTGGAAGAGAAGTAAAGTGTTGTGCCCATTCTGGAGGCAGTGAAGTAGGTCGATCTAGACTGACTAGCTATCAAGGCTGTCAGGGGAGGGATCCCCACATTCTAGAACTTGGATCGCAGGGCCAAAGGTCACCCTTCCCACCTGTCGCATTCCTGCGACTCTGGCTCTTTTATTTACCCCTCCCAGACACTTGGCAGGCTTTTTCCCTTTTCTTTTGGCCCTGCCACGGTGGGCTCTGAAAGCAGAGCCCGCTAGCTCTCGGAAGGGTTTGGCTCATCTCTGTAGCTAGTGGCCGGCGAGGTGGAAACAGCTGGAGCGGCACTCGCGGCTCGCCAGTCCACGGATGCAGGGTCCTGACCGGTGCTTCGACCCTCCGCGCGCCTAGTGCGCACCAGTGGGCGACCACAGCGCTGTCCAGCGCAAAATTAGCTGAGCTCTGAATGAAAATGGGGTGGGGAGGGGGAGTTGAAGCAGGCCTGACTTCAGGGGCGCGTGGCTAAACCGGGTCAATTTGATATTTAAGAAAAATGATGTTCGGGAAAAACAAAGTGTGGTTTGTTGTAATGGTGGACAGTTTGTACCTTAGCATAGGCGTTATTTCCTGGTAGACTTAATGCATGGAGGTGGGGAGACAATAGCAAGAGGGCGATTTAGACATTCTCCGTTTTCGGAATAGTGCTTCCATTTAAGCAAATACTCTGGAGCTCCTGGGTACTATAATTCCAAAGGCAATTTTCTCTGCTTTTTAATTTAATTTGCATTTTCAACTCTGATAATATTCAATTTCATGGCTGAATACACATGTAAACACCGATAGGTTGTGTTTCTCCCCCGCTTGAACCAAACAGAATGTTGCCACTTGTCTCTGCGTCTTGGGAGTTTACTGCATGAGTCCTGAAAATATCTGCAGGTTTCCTCTAAATTATTTTTCAAAGCTTAACGTGGCCTTGCCTGGGCTTCCGGGGGCCGGCTAGTCATGAAGGTACTGCACCGCGCAGCAACACAGAAAAAGTTCAGAAAGCCGCCTCACACTGCCATAGTAAAGCGCAAGAGAAAACGAATCCCCCTCCCACAGACAACATTTGTGCTTTTGTCAAGAAACATTTTGAATGATGCACCGCACTTTTCTTAATCTAAAAATAAAAAGAAATGTGTTCCCTCCAGCAATGTCTTAATGCAGTTTTTTTTGTTTTGTTTTGTTTTAGCTCTCGAAAGACAGTATTAAGAAACAGTTCTAAAAATCTTTGTGAGAACGGTTTAGTTAGCGCCATTGACGTATTTGTCGAACATACAATTGAGAGAAAGATATAAAGTAAAGCTGAGTGATTAGTTTTACTCATATCAAAGTACAGAGTGCTGCGAATGTCACCGCGAATAAAATGTGTCAGCTGTGACCAGTGACATCAACCACCAGTGTGAAGGCAGCCAAATCTTTCTCTCTGTATTGCTCCGGGCATCCTGCACTTCAGACACCTTGGTTCGCTGTGAACCGGCGAACATTCAGATAGACAGGCACAAAATGTTAAAATTCGAAACGCATTTTTTAACTTCTTTGAAAATCATACTTTAAAAAAAGAAAAGAAATTCGATGTTTTGGTTTCTCCAGAACTACTTTGTATTAAAAACTGCTATGTAGTATCAGGCGCTAATCTATTTTTCTAAACATACTATGTTGCTTTTACTTTTATTCTAACCTTGGGGATTGAGACTAGGGCTTTGCTCATTCTAGGCAAGCACTCTACCAACTGAGCTACACCCAAGCCCCTCATCATTCATTCATATACATACATGCATACATACATACATTCATACATACATACATACATACATACATACATACATACATACATACATATTTCTGTTAGTTGTCCATTGCTGTGGAATACATCTTATTGTTAAGCTACTTCTTGTTTAAATTTTAAGAATCTATAAGTTGAAAAATTTTTTATTTTTATTTTTAATTAGTTCTTTCAAGGGCAAGATTAGTGGTTTTTTAAATTAATAAAACAAACAAAAAACCCACTAGGTTTTTTGTTAGCATCCTGAGAAGAACTGATTTAAAGCTGATGAGGCTTGAAGGTACTTTTGCTTGTGGTTAGCTGGTAATAGCAACCCATGAATAAAGTTGAGGAGATCTAATTTGAAAACTATCTTTTATCCTGTGGAAGGAGGCTAAATAAATATGTAAAGATATCCACTTATTATGCCATATTTGAAAGAGAAATTTTCTGAATTTAACAAAACAAACATTAAAAAACACCACTCTTGTCCATAGGTGAGGGAAACTCATACATTTAGCTTTTTGAAGCATAATTATTGAATTTTAAGTTATGATCCTTTAGGGCTGGACTAAATTTTTATATTGCTCTGGCTGGCTAGAATTACATCTGCTTTACACAAACAGATGGCAATGTGTATGCCTCACCAGCACAATCCTTTCTGGCAAGCCTAAGGTAGAGCAGGAAGGAAAGAGCCCCATGATAACAGAGTTTATTCAAAGACTTGCTGTTGGCTGGCAATAGGAAGCACCAAACGCCTTTCTGTTTTTCATTCCTAACCAAAGAATAAATAGGGGGTCATGTTAAGCATTAGAATGCAATGCTCAGAGAGTTACTATCCCATTTTAGTTCACCTTCCCTACTCCCTAAATAATAGGATTGGAAGATCCAAATTTGCCTTGTTCAGATACAGTGGGGCCTGTAAATGTGTCACTCCCCTCTCTACCCCCCAACATGGTTCTGCAACAAGGTTATCAAAGGCCAAATCTAAACTCCATTGGGCCCAGAATTGGGGGAGGGAATGGCAGGGAACCTAGAAAGCCTCAATGAGTGTTCTAGCCTGGTAGTGTGTTGCAGAGGTCAAAGGACAGAAGGCACAAAGGGACACTTTCCTTTAAGACTGAGGGTCTTGAGATGATTTGACCTTTAGGAGTGATCTGAGTCTTAAGACAAAGTCCTGCTACTCCTCAGATACCAGGCTGCTGGAAGGAGAGAGTTAACTAAAGATGGAATCAAGTGAAGAGAGTATGATCAAGAGGTGTGAGAAGGGAGAGTAAGAGGGAAGGAAGCAAAGAGGGAAAAGGAGGAGGCAAGAAAAGAGGGCAGAGAAGTGGGGAGGAAAACAGAGGTGGGGGAGCCCTGAGACCCACTGTCTTACTGGAGGAAGCCCTGTTGTTACTGTTACTGTCAGTTGTATATCCAGAAAAGACAAAATCTAAAGAGTGTTTTCCACTGTCAGGGAAAGGATTGGCTCAGGGTTCAGAGCTGATCACCCTAAATGACCCTGGTATTCTGATAGCTACAGGTGAGTACCTGAATTCAGCTCCCTGCTAGATTTCCATGCTGGATGGTAGGACTAGATAGGACTCAGCTTGTTCAAGCCTCAGGGAAGAGAGTGACTTGAGGGAGATTTAATTGCCTGCCTGGGTAAATCGAAATGTCCTTTCAAAGCAAAGAAATCAAGAGAGATTGGCCTTTAATTGGCAAACTCTGCTGGTGAGAGAGGGGTGTTAATTAAAACCTAAGAGGACAAAGTATAGATTGGGTACCCCTCCCCCAATAATCCACCCCCTGATCAGTCCCCAAATGGCATCTTCTTTGTCCCTGTTCCCACTCTCTTTAGAAGGTTCCATCTAAACGGATCTCATATTCCTATCTTAATCCAAGACCCACTTAGGGTGGGAAGTTAGTTGATTCTAGAACTGGCCATGTCCTCTAAGAGTCTCCTGAAATGCCACAATGGAAGAGATGAAGACCTCAGAAAATTCCCAGAGATGACAGGTGTCATGGCAGAGACAGACAGAGAGAGAGAGAGAGAGAGAGAGAGAGAGAGAGAGAGAGAGAGAGAGAGAGAGAGAGAGAGAGAGAGAGAGAGAGAGAGAACCTTGGTATTAAGGCTGAGCACTGTTTACAGGAGGGAGCACACAGTTCCACCCTGTGTCCTCAGGCCTGGTGCAAGCAGGTTCCAAATTCTCACAGTGAGGCATACCCTCTTGCTGCTCAGTGGCATGCTACCTGCTGATTCCTTGATGACAGCAGTTCCACACTTTGCAGGACCATTCCTTTCCTCCATGTAGGTGTAGGCCATGATGCCAGGCCACTGTCTCAGGGCCTGACCTAGGAAGCAGGTGTTTACCAGATCTGTATGTGAGTCCAGAGGCAGATGCCAGGGAGTGTTCTTGGCTGGGCAAGAGCATGCGAGATGCCACTGGTGTCACTGTGTCACGCTGCCAGGTGCAGGTCAGGGGCGGTCAGAAGCACATTCCTGACCCCTGCCCTCAAGATCTCCCGGCAAGGAAGACGGTTGGCTGAGAAGCTGCACTTCTGAAATAATTTGCCAGTGTGGATTGTTTTAAGCCCTCTCGCCTGCCGGTGGTCTCTGCCCCTGACATTTTCCTTTTCTCTGGCATTTTGTCTTTGTAATCTCAATTCAAGAACCGTCTATCTAGCTGCTGAGTCTCTTGTTGTCTCCTCTCTTCCTGCCTTAGCTAGCAGTCCCATAGTTTCGTGCAAAGAAAATGTAATTACGATCTGCCTGGTTGGCTTTGAAGGACCACAGTCCCATGACAATTCTATTTTTAAAATACAAATCCACATAACCTGGGATGCTCCCACCCTAATCTCTACTACAACAAGTGGTGGCATTTTTGCTGTCCTGCCCTGTGGTCCCCAAGCTTTCTTCTCCCTCATTTCTTCCAACCTTCCCCTAATAATTCGGACAACCTCCTCTCCTAGGAAACTCTGGTATTCTGGGAAAACAGGCTTCCTACTGCTTTAGAACTGGGCTTATCCAAGCATAGTGACGGCCTGGTGCTTTGGGAAGTGGAAAGATTACTGAGGCGAAATGCAAATCACCTGCCCAGTTAGAGAGCTAAGAGGCCAGTGCTGAGGAAGTGCCCTAAACTCTAAGCCAGGAGCATTACTTATGGATTCTGACAACATATCACAGGGTGTGTGGCAGTGGAAAGCTCCACTCAATAAGGGTGGGACTCAATAGAAATTGTGATAAAGAAGAGGGATTGGGGTGTTGGGCAAGGACAGTAAGAAACAGTATGATAACAGGACAAAGGGGAAAATTCCTGCCAAGAAATAGGCTTTGTATTCTGGGAAGAGGCAAAACTTCCAAGCTAGCAAGACAGAGAGGAAACTACAACTTCTTTTAGTGTGTGGACTGCTCAGTGATGTAGATCAGAACTAAGGGAGAAACAGATAGCATTTGGTGAAGTCAGTCTTACTTTAAAATGAGCTTTAAGAGGTAATGTAAACAACTGGAGCGGAACCGTGTGTTTTATAGAAGATGAAGCACTATATTATTATGTTTCCTTCCTCTCCCTCATGCTGGAGGTGGAACCCAAAGCTTCATGCTAGGCAAGCACTCGGACTATACCCTCTAACCCTGACATTTTGATTTCTCTGTGAAAGATGCTTCTGACCTCCACAAAGAGCTCTGTCAGGTCCTGCCCTGGCTGATATTTCACCCCCATTCTTTCACAGAAAATGCTGTCTATTCCTCTGTTCCTTCCCAATTCCCTAACTATCTTCCTTATCCCTTTGCTCCTCCCAAGCCTTTCCCTCCAAACACCCCACAATTACATTCTATATTTTAAAGTACCACACATTTAACATTCATGGTTTTAAATTAAGAAATCTATGATTTGCTTTATGCAAGCAAGCAATGGCCAAGAAAACTCATTATAAGTGTAAGTGTAGATTGTATTTCTAAGGAGCTAGCAAATTCAGAATCATAAAGGCAATTTTATTTTGGTCTATATAGCTAATGATCTAACATGGCCCCCAAACATCTCTGTGTATTCTTGAAACTTTCTTATCTTTTTAAAATAAATGAAACTATGGAAAAATTATTTACATATTTGGAAATAATAGGGATCTGAACCATTTAAGCACAAGTATGCAGAATTACAAAACCAAGTCAAACTAAAAAGCAACACAAGGCTCTTTCCAAACTTCTGGTGTAGGCAGTGAAGCCCTGGTACCTGAAGTAAGAACGGACTTCTCCTTTACCTACATTTGTGTTGCTGACATTTCCCTTCTATGCTAAAAACTGTTTAAATAAAAAATACAATGTTACTGTCAACCTCACTTAACATTGTTAGGGGCATTTTCTAATTAGGAAAATGGAGTTAAATCCAGGCATGAATGTAACTTAATTGCATTGTGTTGTTTCTTTTAGCATTCCTAGCTATCTTATGTGTGTGAAATGAAACACACACACACACACTGCAAACACACGGGTGGGTGGGGGTGGGGGGAAGAGCTTTAATGTGAATCCAAGCCATGTTCATGGGGATGGCACAATGATGTCTCAGTGTTGAGAGGACCTGACACTGACTTAAATTAAGCATACATCTCTAAAGACAAGCTTAAAAAACACCTTTGCTCTCTTCACCTGTCCAGAGATATTCTCCTGAAGAATTAGCAGAAGATCTTGAATGGGCCCCAAGGGCACAAGGCTGAGGGGGAGGGAACAGGAGGCATCACTTCCAGTCTGGAGATAGGGACCAGAGCGGAATTACAGCTTGTAAAATAAGCCTCCACCAGTCTCCCAGGAGACAGCCAGCTTCTACTTGGGTGTTCCCTGCTTGTTAGCCCCAGTCATAATTGGTCTTTCCTCCCATCCCACGTTGTTGGTTTTCTGTGTGTGGCTTTTGGTGTGAGCGTGTTAGGTCATCAACAAATACAATGGGAGGAGGGAGCTAGGGAGACACACATGATTGTTTTAAAGAAGAAAAGAAAAGGGATAAGAGAGTGGGCAGGAAGGCTGTGAGCAGAATGGGAAAGATGCCCCAGGATTTAGGCTTCCGAGGCAACCCCTGGAGTGACTGAGAGTATGGGAGTTTTGTGGAAAAGAGCCTGGGCCCACTAGGAGCTAGAGCCCTACTGAGCTCTGTCAGGGACACATCAATCTTTTATTATCTTTCTGTGCTCTGATATGGAGGTGCCTATCAATGTCCGGCATTTATCATCATCATTATATTATTATCATCATTATTATTATTTCCTAATCTGGTACTTTTGATTGGGAAGATAGGGCAAGGACAAGAGGAGACAAAGTCCTAAAAAACAGAAGCTCCTGGGAGGGCCAGATACAAAAGTCTCTTCACCTTCCTCCTTACACCTCTGATATTTTCCTCAGTCCTGTGTCCTGCTCCACTCTGTCCTGGGCTGAGAGGCTGTAAGAAATACACTATCTAGAGTCTAGTCTAAGGCCAAGGGAGAGATAGATGCCTCATTAGTCCGGGATGGATAGACACAGCTCTTTGTTTTTGTTTGAAGAGGCTGGATATTAAGGTCCTGAGACTTTGTCATCTCACTGTCAAAAAAACAAAACAGCTACAAAAACCCACTAGACCCAAGAAGGAAGCCGCCATAAGAAACTAAATTGAGTTGCAAACTTTTGGTGGCCCTTCCCCTTGTTTTGATTGTAAGAATTTTCATTTCACTTGAGCACCCCTGGTTGGCCTTGGTTGCTATGGTGCTGCAGCCAGGGCCCTGTCATCACCGGCCTGACACAACAGAGACACCTCAGGTCAGAACCCTTGGTTTTCAACACTGCAGAGACAGCAGACTGGTGTTGGAGTTGCTAGGGTGGGTTTTTATTTGGGGGGGGGGTGTCTGTCCTGTGAGGCAGAACTTGAGACCTGCGTGTGGACCTTAGCCAGCCGGGCTGCAGAGCGTCTCTGGGTCCACTGTAGCAGGAGGACTAGGAGACACACTTAGCATTCTCTTTGTTACACACGTTATTTTGTATGGGGAGAACAGGGTCAGCAGGGGTACCTGTCTTCCCTCCTGCTGTACTGGTCCTTGCTTCTCCAGAGAGAAAGCAGCTCTAGTTTCCATATTTAGAAGGAAGAAAGAAAAAAAAGACAGTGGCTTCAAGGTACCTCCTCAGGCGACAGCCTTCCCCTAGGCCTTATTAAGCCCTATCTGTCGCCACCCCCCAGACCCCCGACCCACTTATACCTTAAAAGACCCCAAAGCACAGCGGACTGCGTTCTCTGTATAAAGCCGGGAGAAGGAGGGCGATAAAGATCAGGCGTTTAAATTGGCCATTTGAAAGATTACATCTCTTCACCGAGGGTCTTTCTTTCAAAACTCTCACTGAATTGAGGGTCGTGGCTACTCCTCACCGGCTCTCAAAGGCCAGGCACCTTTTAATTCCGCCGTGGGATGGGCTGGACTAGGTGACCCGGCGCCATCAAAGGCTCGAGGGAAGGCCGTGGGGCGACACTCGTCTAATGACGAGTAATTGACGGATTCGAGGCCCTGCATTACTAGCGGAATGGGGACGCATTAATTATTTAAAAACGATTAGCCTTGCCATGCGCCCTGCAGGCTTTCCATCTCATCCTAGGAAGACAACTAGCAACAACAGGAAGAGCCCCAGCTTGGAGCGCTGCAGAGACGTCCCCTTTGGCCTTCAGTGGGCAGGCAACCTGGGCTGTGAGGGCACGACCAGAGAGTGTTCCTAGCCCCCGCCCCGGACTTTCAAAGGCACCCTCATAACATTAACCCAGAGGGCGGGTCGGACCATTTATGCCTACTGGGTTCACCATCCGCAGATGGCAGTGCAGGCTGGAATGGATTTCCAGTTAAGGTGACAGGGAATGTCCTTGGGTTGTTGCTCTAGCGTGTCTCACCCTTTGTCGAAAGACCCAGAAAAACCCAACGGGGGTTTCTTCCAATTCCGGGCATCCGACGTTTAAAGCAAAGACCCAGAGAAAACGCAGGTTTAAGAAAGAATGGTGGGATCTGTAGATGGCCAAAAAAAAAAAAAAAAAAAAGATTTTTCCTTTTCTTCTCCCACCCCCGCTGATGGGCATCAACTCCCGGGATTTATGCTTACAAGACAATCATCTATCCCTGAACCACACCCCTGGTCCAAGAGACATCTTTCTGGACTCTGCCCTCGAAAGTCTAGGAACTGTGTTATCAACAGGCTACAGTGGAAACTAGTGAGGCGAGGTCGGCACCTTCTCGCAGCAGCAGAAAGAAGCGCTTGAGTCTATTTTTGAAGTCCTGTTCTTCGACCCCTACACGCGCAAGCACAGCACCCCGGAGCACGCCCCTGCTGCAGGGCAGCAGGACCGGGTTGCAGTGCGACTGGGAAGGTAGCGACCCCGCGGCGTGCTTTGACTTTCTCCGCTGGGCCAGCTCGTGACCCCGGCGGCTCTCTGTAGCGTAAAAGCCAGCCCGACTTCTCGCGAACTAACTTGATTCGCTCCTAGGAGAGGCGCTCCCAGCCTCCTTGCCCCGTTTGGAGCTGCCATGGTCTGCCAGAATCCGAGAACAGCCTCAAGGCTTGTAGGCGATGGCCTCCTGCCTGGGCAGCTTCACACACTCACACACCGGCGACCCCCGGCCCTCGGAGGCCCAGGGCTGGCTACTTCATGCTCTCCTACACCCCAGCTCTTTAGGAAACTAGCGGCGCTCTGAGCGAATCTCCAGCCTGAGTGGCTGCAGGGACCAGTTTCTCATCGCCTCGGGAACCAATGTCCGAAATTATTGGGAATTTTAAACTCCTAGACCCCTGGTTCTTCTAAGTGGCAGTGCCGTCTCGAATCCCCCACTCCCCCGCAAAGACCCCTAGATCTTCCCAACCTCCTAGGTCTTCGCGCGCTGGGTGCACCTCCCAGTCCTCTCAGAGGCACAGGAGCTCTCTCAAGACCTGGGGGAGGGGAGGCGTGTGGACCCGAGTGGGGGGCGGACTCTGTGCGGGGAGCCCGGGTGTGGCCCCCGAGTGGGCGCGCTCCCTACCTGCGGTGGCCTGCGGGCAGGCGGGCGTCGGGGCGTCCTGCGCTCGGAGGGAGGCGGCGGACTGCTCCCAGCCGAGGCATCCCTGCATTTATTTGAGCTCAAACCGAGCGACTGTTGACTTTAGCACACAAAGCAAAGATTTCACTGCCCGCTAGTTTAAAAATGAATATTTTACCAAGATATCGATCAGCGTTATAAAATTCAGTTAAGTACAATGGGATCCTGAAAAAAAAAAAGAATAATAAAGGAGGGGGGAGGCAATATAATATCTGTGCAAATTTGCTGAAGTATGACGTGGCCTGGAAAGTTTACCCTCCTGGAATTCGGATCTAGAATGTTTTTTTCGGTTGTTTACTGACTTTGTTTATTCACAGATCACGGTTGCTTAAACCCCGCGCGAGAAAGGCGGCGGGCAACAGGAAGAAAAAAGAGATGGAGGGGGGGCTGCACCCTGTAGTTCTTCCAGTTGGGTGGGGGAAATGAATCCCTGAGCTCCTAAACTTGGAACTCGGGGAGGGAACCGACGTGGGGGCGGGGGGGGGGTGGAGGAAGACACTAGAAGGGCAGAAAAGCCTCGGAGGGAGCAGCTCCCCGACATCCTTTTTATGTATTCGCACAGAACTATATCTTATCGGCAGGGATCAGTGGAGGGGGGCGCGCTAAGTAGTTTAAAACGACCCTCGAACAATGGGCGTGCGATAAGAAACATCGCAGGTTAGCGCAGCGCTTTCAGGCTCCATTGTCCTCCACTCAGCCCCCAGCCCTGCCTCTCGGCTCCTTCGCCACGGGAGCCTTTTATGTGGTAATGAAACACATTTCAGGCCGGGCTCGCGACGTGTGTGTCCTGGCCCGGCAAAGAGAAGGCCTGATTGCTGGCCGCGGCCTGCGGATCCCTCCTTCTTCAATTTCTCTTCCTTGTGTTCTTCGGAACAATGTGGCTTGTTAAAATGGGATTTTGGGGTAGGGGCCGGGGTGAAGAAGCAGACACACACACACACACACACACACACACACACACAAGCGCAAGGGAAGGCCAGGCCTAGGGAGGAGGGATAGAAATGAATGAGGTGGCAGAAAGCGCCCAGAGAGGTGTTCACCGGGTTGAGTGTGGGGCATCCCAGGTTGGAATAGTTAGGAATAGCTAGCTGTCCTGACTAGGCAGAAACACGTAGAAGCCTGCCTGCTTGTGTTTTTTAACCAACTTAAACCTTTTTTGCTTCCCATGAGAATGGCCCCAAAGTCAGACTGGAGGGGAAAAATGCTGTTTCCTACCCTAGCCCAGACAGCTTGCAGGACGGGAGATGCAAACCAGCGTGAAGAGGCTTCTTTAGCAAAGCCCGCTTTCACTAGAGTTACCTGTCAATTCGAAGCATCTGGAGAGAGGTGAAGTGACTGGTAAGATTTTATTTTGGGTCTTTGAATTTCCCTAGATGTGTGACGTAAGAACCCTTTCATCCCCTTGGCCACAATCCTGGTTTGTGTATCTGAACTTCTGGGCTAACAGAGAGCTTTGCCAGAGCTGGTAGAATTCTTGAGACCTTGGGATCTCACTACTTTTGGAATCATTTGCTAAGCTGCTGAAGGCACCCTTAACTGCCTCCCCACCTCCCAATGTCACTTAAAAAAAAAGATTTGGAGGTTACCCTAAGCTATGCAATTAAAACCAACTACAGGAAAATATTCAAAACGTTTCCCCGGATTAGGTGGCTCATCACCTCCATCCTAGCAAGATTTCCCACCAGCTGGATAACACCTGAGAGAGGCAAGGGCCAGATAAGCTGGGGGGAGGGGGGCGCACAGTCAGGTGGTCTCAGTTCAACAGGAAGGTCAAGGTGCTATGCCTTAAGTGGTAGTGAACAGCCATGCCGTGTCAAGATTTTGTAAATCCAGTCTAGGTTTACTAACTAGAAGGGAGGCCTGAGATTAACACACACACACACACATCTATATATACTGCTAGTATGTGTAAACTTCTGCATTTCTTCTAGAATAGCCAGCCTTAGAGCCCAAGGGACTTCAACATCAGCACATTTTCCAACAACTCAGGTGGAAAATTACTACAGGTGGACTAAGAAAGTGCTTATGCTTCTGACCTTAAAACTAAAACTATTGGACTTTAGCTGAGCTCAGAGGTACAAGTCTGTAATTCTAGTACTGGAGAGGCAGAGGCAGGAGGATGGCCAAAACCTGGTCTTCATACTAAATTCCAGGCCAATCATGGTTACTTAAGACCTCGTCTATCTCTAGTCTCTGCATCGTAATAAAAAAAAATTGATATGAATAAAGCTGCTGAGATGGTCCATCAGGGATTTATCTGTTCTGTCATGTTTTGTACTATTAACCTCAAAATTTAAAAAGTGACCATGAAATAATTGTGATTTGTTTACTGATGTAGTTGCTGCATTATTTAGGGATTGTCTCCCATGCATTCAGGGAGGCAAGATGGAGGTGTGGTTAGCGGACAAACACGTGGAGTGGGAGATGTGACTAGGATCAGCACTTATGGGAAAATTCATTCAACTATGATATTTAAATAAAATCTTGGGTAAACAGCGACTCTGACCCCCAGCCTCCCCCCCCCACAACAAACTCCCACCTCCCTCTCATTTCCTTGCAATAACTTAGAAATCCCTTTATTTATTTTTTTTTAGGGAGAGAAAGAGAGAGGAGAAAACGAAGAAGAAGAAGAAGAAGAAGAAGAAGAAGAAGAAGAAGAAGAAGAAGAAGAAGAAGAAAAGGATCCAAGGGGTAAAATCGGCAATAACACTTTAATATAGATTTGTGGAACTCTGGCCCTTCTAGCCAGAACACACATTTATAAGCCATAAATAAAGCACGCAGAAACCATAAATTAAATCAGACCCAAGACCTGGATTTCACCATGTCCAGAATGGGATGCATTTTTTTTCTCCTGGTAATTTACACCAGACTCTTACATTAATTTTTTTCTCTTTTTAAACATCAACACAACCCTCTGATTTTCTGTTAAAACTACATGGTTTCACACCAAGTCACTCACAACAGTTGTTTGTTTGTTTAAATCAGACTTCCCTGCGACATCAGCAATAGAGAACAACAACAAAAATCAGAATCCTCGGGTGCCTTGAGAAGCAGTAGTCTACATAGAGGAAACCAAAGGCTCCTTTAAAACAAGTTTATATATATATATATATATTTTTTTTTTCCATTTCCTTCCCTATCTAGAATGACTGATCACTGTGGCCCATCTATTTAAGGACACAGACAGTTAGGTGAGACTTCTCATTTCGGGCCTGCAGTGTGGCGGCTACTTTTTCCTCAAAGCTCTCCCAAAGTCTCAACTCAACATCTCTTCTCCCTTGTCCTTCTCCCTGGTGGCCAGAGCTAGCAGGGCCTGAAAGCCATCTTCTTAGGAGGAGTTCATAATAGGCCTGGAGTACACTCCTTGGTAGTAGGAGGTGTCTGCGGCCAGGGGTGAGGCATCCAGGCCCGCTTTGTTCGTGACTGGGCCCATGGCCAAGCTGCCTGGCATGGGGGAACCATAGCCCCCAGGGTAGTGCATGACCTGTTCATAGGCCTTGAGGTCCATTTTGTGAGGCTGATGGTGGTGGTGGCTGTGGTGATGCTGCTGCTCAGAGGACATGAGGTTGTTGATGGAGAAGGGGTGGTTGAAGGCGTAATGGTGCTCGGGCTTCAGGTGGGCCTCTGGTGGCAGGCCTGGGTGGTGAGGGGGGCCCAGCAGGTGGGCTGCAGCCTGCTGCTGCTGCTGCTGCCCCGGCGAGGGCGCTGGCTCCGGGGGACTCAGCGCCGAGGCAGGTGTTCCCTTCAGCTCGCCCAGGCCGCCTCGCTTGTGCTCCTGACACGGAGAGGCGCTCGAATGCGGGGAGTCGG
This sequence comes from Pachyuromys duprasi, assembly GCA_028658305.1. Classification (NCBI taxonomy): domain Eukaryota; kingdom Metazoa; phylum Chordata; class Mammalia; order Rodentia; family Muridae; genus Pachyuromys; species Pachyuromys duprasi. The sequence goes on along the minus strand of CM053766.1, from coordinate 143,636,433 downwards.
TGCCCGCCGGAGTCTCGGAGGCCGAGCCAGCAGCCTCCCCGAGCTGAGCCTGCGAGGCCTGGGTCCCAGCAGCGCTCTTCTTGCCTCCGCCACCGCCCGCACCCGCGGCTTCCTTCAGCGCCAGCTGCTTCTCACACTTGAAGCGCTTCTGGCGGCGCAGGTAGCAACCGTTCTCGAACATGTTGCCCGAGTCGGGGTGCAGGGTCCAGAAGGAGCCCTTGCCAGGCTTGTCTGGCGAGCGGGGCACCTTGAGAAAGCAGTCGTTGAAGGAGAGCGAGTGACGGATGGAGTTCTGCCAGCGCTGCTGGTTCTGTCGGTAGAACGGGAAGAGGTCCATGATCCACTGGTAGATCTCGCTCAGAGTCAGCATCTTGTTGGGGCTCTGCTGGATGGCCATGGTGATGAGCGAGATGTAGGAGTAGGGGGGCTTGGCGTGCGTGTAGCTGCGCCGGTACGTCTTGGGGTCCCGCGCTCGGCTAAGGCCCGCCTGGCCGTACATGGGGCTCATGGAGTTCATGTTGGCGTATGGGCCAAGGCCACCCATGGCCCCGGCCGCCTGTCCTCCGAGAGGGCTCAGGCTCGGACTCAGGTGCGGACCCATGCCTGCCACACCGGCTGCTCCGGTTGAGCCACTCATGCCCGCCATGGCGCCCGCACCCGGGGACATGCCAGCCAGCGACGGGCTCATTCCAGCACCCACATATGATGACATGTTCATGGAGCCCGCGCTCATGTTGCCGGAACCGCTGCCCATGGCAGCGGCGGACATGCTCATGTAAGTGTTCATGCCATTCATGCCTAGGCCGGCGTTCATGTTGCTCACGGTAGAGTAGCCCTGCAGATAGAGCCCAGGAGGGAGACAGGTTAGCGCCCAGGCTGCGCGTGCCCGACCCTTCCACCCACTCGGTGGACCCGGTCCCCCGCCTCCGTGGAGGCCTCTCGGGATGTCTTTCTTTTCCCGGGTCCGAGTCCACCAACACCACGTCCTCTGCGGCTCAGACTAAAGAGTGACCGCGCTAGGGCCAGCGGATTGCAGTTCTGAGCTTGAGGCTCGCGCCTCGCCCAGACTCTAGAACGTTGCTGTCCTAGACCACCAAGCCAGGCGCCCCAAATTTATTTTACTCTGCCCAGGGGCACCCCAAACCCACTGGCCAGCAGGCTGAGTCAGCACCAAGGCCGGAAATCTCCGTTGCTAGTCCTGGTCTCAAAAGCCACCTTTGGAACGTTATTGGGGCAGTCTCAAGTGGAAATGGGCTCAGTGTCCCCCAGTCTGCACCTTCGTACCCGGACCCCACTCTGTAGTCACAAGGGAGTGAAGCGCACTGCCTGCTCAGAGCCCGAGAGCAGCTGGAGACATTGCATGGAGGAATAGGAAAGGGACTGCCACTGTCCCGGATTCGGAGCCACAAACTTTCTTTCTCTTTGTCCACTCTCTTTGACTCTTTGCCTGCACCCCTGTCCCCAACTCCTACCCACCTTCTCTTCTCCAGCTCCCCACCCCCTCGCCAGCCGACCTCCCACCCCTCCCAAGCCGCGCGCTGCCAAACATAACTCTGTTAGGATAGTGCGTGGCTCGGCCACGAAGAGGATTTGGAGGCGCCGCAAGTCAATATTTGATCACAAAGTTAATATTATCTCAAGGCTAACAGTGTGTCGTATAAAAAAGAGACCCATTTGAGTCGAAGGAGGGCGGAAAAGGCGGCTGTCCAGGAAGGCTGGAGGTGGGGGGGCGGGCGCCCGTGAAGGGAGCGTGCCGAGGCTGGGGACGCGGAGATAGCGGCCACCCCACTTCCCCCTGGCGACGGCAAGCGCTTACCTCGGGCTCCGCGTAGTAGCTGCTCCAGTCGGATGGCTCGTGCCCTTCCATCTTCACGGCTCCCAGCATACTGGAAGCCGAGTGCATGGCGGTTTAAAATTTAACAGCCACAACAAACGACCAGCAATCAGCCCCCACCCCCACCCTCTTAAAAAAAAAGTCAGCTATGGCACCGTCCCCTCCCTCCCGCCCTCTCTCGCGCTCCCTCTCCCTCTCTCTCTGGGCACCACTTCCTCTCTCTCCCGCGGCCTGCCGCGGGAGGTGGCTGGGAGTGGGCCGGAAGGTGGCTGACGGAGGAGGGGGCCGAGGACCCGCGGAGGCCGGAACCCGAGCCCCGCCGTCGGGCGTGCACTCCGTCGCCGCGCTCCCGGGGCTGCCGGTGCAGGCTGAGGGCTGGCAGTGTGGAGCCGCCGGGAGGCGGCGGGAAGCTAGCGGCGTGGGGGCGGGCGGGGGGGAGAGCGAGAGGAGGGGGAGGAGGAGGTGTGGACCGCGCCGCGGACAAGTGCCGCAGTGACGTGAGCGCCTGGTGATATAGCACCGCGCGCTGGCGCGGGCCTCCAATCCCCAGACCCCGGGCAGCCCATTTGAATAATCAGCTCCCACTTAGGTGAGAGGAAACCGGGGCCGGCGCTCCGCACCTGCTGCTCGGCGCCCGGGCCAGCCCAGCTCCCGCTGTCCCCCCTCCCCGCGCTCCCAAGCCCCGGACCTGCGAGCAGGCGCGCGGGCGCCCCGGTGGAGTCCCTTTCTTTGCGTCCACGGGGAGTCTTCCGTGGACCCAGAGACCTGGGATCAGGCCACCCCTGGAGAAGCTCAGGACTCCTGTTCCCGCCCCGCCCCTCCTCATCGCCGCCTTGAGCTCCGGGTGCGTCAATCCGAGGGCGCGTACCGCGTGGGTGCCCCGCAGAGCCGAGGCAAGCCAGATTTATTTATCCCGGGTTTCCTCCCTCGCGGTGCACATTCCGTGTCAAAACAACAAGCAGGTGACAGCCAATTTGCAAAGCGCTGTCCTATGTAGAGAAACTGTGTACACACCTTTAACTCGCTGGCCGGTGCTCCGGAGGCCCCTCCCTGTTACAGTTAGGTCCAGGAGCGGCCTCGGGAGGCGCGCAGGACGCGCGGTCTGGCCGCCTTAGCCGTCAGCCACCTCAGACCTCTTTCGGGCTACCCACCTCAGGCAGCCAGGCGAGCCCTGCTTAGCTGCAGCCACTACCTGGGAGGGAGCAATTTGCCTGTGACATGCGGGGCCTCGGTGTTTCAAGGTTACTTTTCAGTTAAATCCAAGGTGCCCACAGCATTTCGTAACTAAAACAAACAAGGCAGTAGGTGGGGGTAGGGTAGGAGAGAAGAGAAAAAAGGAATCGATAACGGGATGACTTCAGGAGGAGCTGTGCTCTCTCAGCCTGCCAGGCCAGGGCTGTTTCATAAAAATTGGAAATTTCAGTTTCTTTTCTTTCGGCTTTTGGGTGTTAAAAAGTGTCCTTTGAGCGTAGTGTTGCAGGCCTTTATTCCTAGCACCCACGAGGCAGAGGCAGGCGGATCTCAGAGTAGACTAGGCTGGCCTGGTCTACAGAGCTCGTTTCAGGATGGCCAGGGGCCACACGGAGAAACCCCCAAACAACAGAATATGTCATTTGTATTGATAGCTACTAAGACTAAGGCAAGCCAACATTTTGGAGTGGAGGGTCTGGTAGGCATTTATGTGTGGACACTCTTGGTTCTGAAAATGTGGCTGGGATGTAGGGATACAGTCCTGAACTCTTCTCCCTCAGGGATGAAGAAATTAGGAAATAGTTGGCCCTGGCTCAAATCCAGATTCCAGAGTTTTGTTATGGTGTAGAAGAGTATAGATAGAGGCGGCAAGCACCGGGGTGAGCTTTGAACATGGAAGCTTGAATGTGGATCAGACTGGAGAGTAAGCTGAGGGGATTGGTATGCCGACAGGCATCCTTTTGGACCAAAGATGCAGCATCGACATGCGCTCTGCTGCTAAACTGCACACAGTATGGACAGTTGACAGAAGAGATGTTAATAAGTCACCTGAAGGAGAGCAGAGCAATGATTCCCCCGAAGGCAAGGCTTGATTTCCCATTGCACGGTGATCTGATATGCTCGCCCAGTGAACACAGGGAACGCAGAGAGATCAGGACCCCAGCATCTCCCCCTCGGGCCCACAGTGTGGTGGGCTGTACACAACCTTGGAAATAAGGGGTGCCCATGTTGTTTATAGAAGCAGCTGCTCTTCAGAATCACGGCAAAAAAGTGTACACACACACATACACAGATTCTTAAATACAGTAAGCACTTCTGTCTGTCCACAGAGATCTTAATTTCTTAATTGCTGAATCACAGGACTTCCCCCTACACAAGGACAATTCTCCACTCAGTGAAATTCAAGATACCAATATTGGAGTTTAGTTTGTCTCTCTGTCTGTGTCTGTCTGTCTGTCTCTCCCCCCACCCGTCTCTGCTGAAAGCCAGGGTGTTTGTAAGCTTGTGGGCTATGCTATTCTTTGATTGTGCTTCTAGTTGAAATTTATTCCTACAAATTATTGCACGTGTACAATTAGCTATCCGCGAAGAAAAGCGTGCTTCCCTCAGGACAGACCTGCCGGTTCCCACCTTCACCTGAAGTAGGGTGCGTGCTCAGATCTCGGGATATCTGGGAGCGCTGAGCGCCAACTTCCACAGTGACAGTGCGCCCCCTGTCGGCCACACGGCTCGGGGTCAACCGCCTTCTCGCGTTATCCTTGGGATCTTTATCACGCAACTCCTGCCCCTGGGCATCTTCTCGGTCCCAACACCCCATCTCCACCCGAGAGCACCTCCTCGAGGTCCCTGAAATTATGAGCAAAGCCAAACCCGCTTCCTGTCTTCTAGCTCTGAGAAACGGTCGGTCTGCGCATGACGCCACCTGGAACTTTGGCGTGGTGGTGTTGGTCTGCAACCATCCAAGCACCACGGGCCACTGGCTCTCAGTAAGCGGGACCCTGGGAGCCCGGCGCCTGCGGGTTGCGCGAGCGAGGGGAACGTACCGGCAGCCTACTGTCTCTCTCCGTGCCTCGGGCTTTGCAAGCTCTCGCTCCGGGTGGCGCTTACCCGGGTCCTCCCCGGAGCTGCTGCAATTTCTAAAGGTTTATTCAGAGCCCTGGCACCAGAACTCCAGGCTGGAATGCAGTAAACTGCCCCAGGTGCCTCTCTCCAGGAAAAGTTCTCGGGAGCTCCCGCTACACACAGATGTCTGCTCTGGTCCCCGACAGTCTAAAACCTCACCTGGAACCATACAAAGCGTTCCTATGCCCGCGCCCTCCCCTTTCCCCCTTTCTTAGGTCCAGCACAGTGGCGGCGTGGAAAGCCTCCTTGCAAATGGCCACTGCTCCTAGGTTTGTTTTTATTTTGGAGGTCGCGCGGGCGGCAAGGCGGCCCCCTCTGATTTGGCCTCAAATCTTGGCTATCTCTGCTGTCGCTGGGGTGAGACTGAGATCTAATGTCCCTTAGCAAAACTTCTCCCCACAGTTTTCTGCCGATGAAACTAGCTGAAGGGGACATCAATCAACAGAACTCAATTTCCCCTCCTTAATGCTGTGGAATTCTCTGAGTGAATCCCAAATCTCAATGCAGAAAATCTGTTTAGTATGTTAAAGGTAACATTTGTGTGTGTGTGTGTGGCTGTTACTGTTTCAGAAGTTTATTTTTCAAAAATCAGAACTCCAGAGTTCGTCTACCGAGCACTTGTGCACACCCTCAAATGCTCTTGTGCAGACTCTCTCTTCCTCTCGCTCTCTGTCTGTCTGTCTTTCTGTTCAAACACTTGTTTATGGGAATGACTAAAAAGTCAGTGAGCCATGAATACATCACCAAAGGATATTTACACATGGGAATGAAGAAAAGAGTTAATAGGCTGCACTGTTTTGTTTAAAAAAAAGGAGAAGGATGTCTCTAAAAGTGAGGTGGGAACAGAAGCAAGATTTTAAGTTTAATAAGCTGTGTTGTCTCCTGTAGCAAGATCTATGAAAAATAAGGAACAGGTACAAAATAATTACAAGATAAATATAATAGTAATACCCTTGATTAGAATGGGAGAATGTGATTTGGTTTCATTCTCTTCCATCAAAAAACAAAACAAAACCTGATTGGGTTTGGGTGGTAGAATTGTGTCTTCAATTACCTTTTTTTTTCCTGCAGTATAGTGATACCATTTTAAATATTGTTTATGCTGCACCCATTTTATTATATTTTGTTGCAATACACAGTAAGGCTATTATCTCTAATGGTAAGGAAATCTTGAAAAAATAATTTGTATAGTCACCCATTTCTCATTCTGGAACAATGAAAAAAATCTATTGTCCAAACTGATTCTGATTTTGCTAAAACTAGTTTGTTTGTTTGTTTTCTTACTGGTGTTAGCAGTAAGATGGACTCTGCTTTTTGAGAGAGGAAATGAAGAGCTATTGATGGCAGCCACAGGAGACAGTCCCAACGTAGTCCCACTGCAGAGCAGAGAAGAAAAGACTACAGTCTAGCTAGGGTTCAGCTGAATTGACACATGGAACGCTCCTTGTAGAGCTAGTTGGAAGGCTGGGTTTTCTGAAGGTTTGTTACTTAAGGGCTGTTGAGTAGAGCTCTACGAAGCGGTTGAGTAGAGCAATTGTGGACTCAACTCCCCCCCACCTTGGTTTTTTTTTTTTTTTTGCTCAGTACAGAAAGCCAGTGTTCTGTCCACTTGGGTTGAGAAGTTGAGTATTTATGGGATGTGCTTGACATCGGGCCCACCATTTTTGCACTTTTAGTATGTTTCTGGTGTGTGAGGCTCTTATAGTTGTAGAAATAATAACAGAGCAATGTGAGAAAGAAGGTGTCTGCTGAAGGGTGCTTAAAGTAGACCCACATGCATCTGTGGCCCTGAGAGCTTTTCATTCATTTCCATGCTGTTCTTGGGGGAAATACCAGATATTTCTGCCAACAAGGTGAACTTCATGAAGGACAGCAATCCTGGGAAGTCACTCACAGACTCTGTCCACTTCTTTCTCTGTGTTCCTTGGAAGAAATTCCACTACATCTGTATAACCACTGAGGACTTACGGGGTAAGCAAATGTCCTCCCAATAAGTAATAAGCAATGATGCACTGAGTGGTGTGGAGATCTGGCACAGGACAGAAAGGCCTGGGGTTCAAATTTGAGGCTCTGGAAGTGTTCTTAGCATCTTTGTTTCCATTTCATGTCATTCCATTTCAAAGTCATGTAGGGGCATGGTAGAAACAAAGAGTAGCTGTACACAATTTGTCTCAATACGAACAGTGACAATGGGGGAGATTATCTATTCTTATCAATTTGGCAAATATTTAATGAACTTTTACTCTGTTCTAGGTGGTGCATACACAGGGAATGGCACCTGTTTATAGAGGCCAATCCTGATTTTTTTCATTTTCTTCTCTTCTCTCTTCCATCAAAAGTTCCAACCTTGGGCTGGAAAAATGGCTCAGAATTTAAGAGCCCTCTTTGTTCTTTCAAAGGTCCTGAGTTCAATTCCCAGCAACCACATGGTGGCTCAAAACCATCTATCGTGAGATCTGCTGCCCTCTTCTGGAGTACAGGCACAAAGCAGGTAGAATGCTGTATAAATAATGAATAAATAAATAAATTCCCCCTTCCTTTTTTAAAGTTCCAATCTCTTACTACTTTCAGGCTTCTTTCTAACAATGGTCCAGGAACTTTCAAGTGGGAAAATCGATTTCTTCTATTCAAAACTAGTCTTTCAGTTGACAAGAAATAAACTGAAAGCCAAGGTGATGGGTTATTTCTATTTTGAACAAAATCAGCAGGACCAGCAAGAAAATCAAGGGCTCAGTGATCCTTTAGAGAATACAATAGGGGATAAGATCTGACAAGAAGTGGCTACACAGAAAGCGCTGTCACCTCCAACTCTGTCCCCTCAGTTTTCCATGTAATGGATGCTAATAATTACCTATGATTATTAGGGTGCTTTTTGTGTGTGTGAGTTGTCCTTTTGAAGTTGTTTGTTTGTTTGGTTGGTTATGATGGTTGAGGAGATGGTGCTGCAGCTTGTACTCAGATCTGTGCTGGGTAAGTACTTGGGCATTGAGTATATGTCCTCCTAGCCTTGAGTTCTGGGTTTAGGTAGATTTACTGCTGCTCTGAGGTGGTATGGCTTGAGAAAGTTGTCAGGTCTGACAAATACTGGTCTTTTTTTCCATCTTTTCTTTTCCTCCTTGAAACAGCTTTGGCTGCCTTGAAATTCAGTCTGGAAAACAGGCTGGCCTTGAGATGTGCCTGCCTCTGCTTCCCAAGTACTGGGGTTAAAGGTGTTGCTCCACACCCCCTGGCAAATTCTGGTCTTAAGAATTTGTGATATATGTTAGCTGTTTCAGTTGGACTTGTCAAAATAATTTCAACTGAGGGAATATGGACCAGCCTTCCCATGACTGTGTCTAAGGGGTGGTACTAACGCTACAAGACCCCACTGACACTGGGCTAATTATCCAGGGCTGGGACTCACACACCTCTTAACCTTTTATGTGGGCAGGAATCCCCTGGAGATCTTGTTAAAAATGCAGATTTTCTTCAGCAGGTTGGTTTTGCAGTCCTTCCAGGTGGGCAGAGCTGCTGGTCCACTGACCACAGGTGGTCTCATCCCTGTGGGACCTTTTCTCTTACTGTCACTGTAGTCAGTCCTGAGCAGGTGGTGAGATGTCATGTGATAAAATGAGTACTTGGAGGCCCCTCTTCAAGTTCTGCTAGTTCTCTAGTACCTGCATTCTCTTTTGAGCCTCATTCTTACCATCTTTTGAGCCTCCCTTCATTGTCCTGATTGGGCTCTGCAGGGCTTTCCTTGTCCACAAACTGGAAATGGCCCTTAGGCATCCCAGAGCCTGCAGAAGAAAGGGTTCCAAAGCAAAGCTCCCCAACATTCCCCTACTACCTGGGTATGTTTTCTGGAGATGGGAACCTCCCTGGTTGGCTAGATCTATGGCAATTATCAGTTTGCAACACTGCTAGGTCATTTCCAAGTATAGAGAAACATTGGAAGTAAAGCCTCAGCTGCAGCCACATCAGCCAATGACCTTTACCATCGTTCTGTAAGGAAGATGCCTAGGGAACTCAGGTGGGGTCCAATCCTGAGCACAAGTCAGGGGCCCTAATCCTCATCCTAATATACACTAAAGAACAAAATGCAAGGATCAAAAGGATGAGAAAGTGACCAGGAAGTCTTCTTGTTGAGTTTTCAGTGAAGTTCGCCTCTTCACTCTGGAAGGATCCCAGGCTTCTTTAGAATGTTACTGGGACTAAGAATGCTGGTCCGTTAAATGTGACACAATATTGAATTACTTGTGAGAAGAGAGCCAAGAGTCACTTCAACTGAATTTCTAGTCATCACGGTGAATTCCCATTAACCTTGGCATACCATCTGTATATTCTTTAACACATACCATGAGAAAGACTAGTCTAGGAATTGAAACCGAAGACTCAGAGGCCAGAAAAATGGCCAGGAAGGCTTTAGGCTTCCAGCTGCACTACACTTTCCCTTTTAGTGGTAAGACTATCTTTCCATTCTGAAAATATGAATGAAGCATTCCTTCTGGAAAGAGTGCCTTCCCTTCAAGTCAGAACGTACATAAGGCGCTCAAAACACTTTTTTTTTGTAGGCAAACTCTTATTTACATATGTGCAAGGAGAACTAATGCAAGTCACTGAGGAGTTTAGACCAGTGACTTCATTTGTGTCAGGAGACTGGCGTTGATAAAGCTAGGAAAGATATTGTATTAATCTGCATTTAGACATTTAGGTGAAACAGGACAGAAAATGCAAACTTATTTGTTAGCTGTCTTTTTTCATGTCCAAATATTATTATTATTATTATTATTATTATTTCGAGACAGGGTTTCTCTGTTTAGGCTGTCCCAGACTCACTTTGTAGACCAGGCTAAACTCTAATTCACAGAGACCCACCTGCCCCTGCCTGTGTGAGTGCTAGGATAACAGGTGCTTGCCACTGCACCTGGCTCATGTCCAATTATTAAATCCCTCAAGTGGATGATTCTCTTGTCTCAGAGGCCTGACTGGCCACACAGATGCTGGATGGAAAGCGTGATGCAAGTGCTAGGTCACACGCATCAGAGGAAGGTCTGTGAGCAGGTTCGTACTTTCAAGATCCCCAGAGTTTAGCTACACCTTTTAAATGGGAAGCATGTGTTCATCTTTCCACATCTTCAAATAAGGTGCTAAGTAGATGCTCACTGTAGAAGACCCCTGACTGGCCTGGTTGGAGTCTCACACCCATTTCCCTGGGCCTCACAGTCAGATCAACATGACATTATAGAGGCTTCTTTGTCACATTTCATTCTTTTCTCCCCTTTGGCATGCTAAATGTGGAAATACAGCATTTTTTAAAAATCGTTTTTATTCCTGTATTCCTTCTCTCAAATGCTAGGGCTCTATCTAGGAAGAGTTGGTGTCATGCACTGGTCTAAAGAATGATACAGATGTTTACAAAATCATAGAAAGATCAGTACTTTATCTTATATTATTTATTTTAAATTATATAACATATTATATATATTATACGTCATATAACTACAAATCATTATATATGACATATAATATATCTGTATTTTATTCATTATGATAGTATGAATATACTATAGTATGAATATATATAGTATGAACATACTATATACTATGAATATATAGTAGATAATATTTTTTTATTATTTTTGTTACTTATTTTATATTTGTACTGTGGGTGGAATCCCTAGGTTTGTGCATACCAGACAAGTTCTGTGATGCTGACCTCTGCCCCTATAACCAATGAATTGTCAAATAATCACAGAATATGATTAATTTGATTTTAATAATAACAAACCTGACTCTGTAACTACACAAGAAAATTCTGAAGTTTACATGCCAAACTGTCAACATTGATAAGACTAGAAGTTTGGACTTGGGAAGAAAGGGAGAGGGCTCTCACTATTTTTATCTGCCCAGCTTTTCTACTTGCATTTTCTGTTTTTGTAAACAAATTTAAAGAAATATGACCTTTGTCCTTGAATATATACCATGTTGCACACACCTATTTCTTGCCTTTATTAATCAAAACCTACCCTGAAGGGTCTTGCTTCAGAGAAAATGAGCAAGCCTCTCTCTGGAGAAACATAGTTGTCATTTTTAGGAAGAGAAATCAGATCAGAAATATACAGGCTGGGAGAAGTTAGGTAGGGAAAGATGAACAAGACTTAGTAAATCTGACCCACTTTTAGAAAGGGAATGTGGATGGTCAGGACAACTTAAAGAATCAGCGAGCCTCCCATTGCCTTGGCTGTAATTGTTTATGGAAGGGGAAAAGATTAAGATGTAGACTGTATGTGGTTTCACTAAGTTATTATGGGTGACTGCAGAAGAAAATTAAATATGCCTAACAGTATCATTTTAAACAGCCTGTGGTCAGGGACAGCAGGGCTTACAACACATCCAGAGACAGGAAGTGTGGGATTTGGGGCCTCTTCATCTCTCCTTTTTGTGTTGCATGCTGGTGAGCCCTTCAGCAATAACATCTTAAATTGGATAGTGACTCTTCTCATTGCGTGTGCGTGCGCATGCGCGCGCACGTGTGCATGTGCCTATTGCTTGCTAGTGCATGTGAATATTTTTGTTGTCTTTGTAATTGAATGTATGAAGGAAAATTTTCATCCCCCGCCCTCAACCCCTGCAAGTGGAATAGAGAAAAAGAGCAAGAAGATGGCCACAGTGTTAGCTGAGGAGATATCTGTATGCCTCTGTTGAGGGTTTTAGAACATGTGTCTGTTATCCTGATTCTCTGGAACAGGGAGTTGATAAGATAATATGCTTTCCCAAAAAGAGGCACGCAGGTATAAAATTGGTTCTGTGTACTAGGAAATGATGACTGGGACACAGGACAGATGCATACAACTGTGATATACAAACACATAATTTACTTGCGTGCACTAATTGAGTTGGATAGAATCAGCTTACAATAATTCTAGACCATTGCTTTCCAAACCTCTCTTGATGAAACTTCTATTGATGACTCATTTTTGTGTTGTAAAGGAGGTTGCTATACCAGACTTAATAAACACAAGAGAAATAAGAATGGAATAAATGTTCCCATTCATCTTGCATGACAAAGATGAGTAGTCTTAAAAACATGTTTCTGTTATACATACTATGTTTGCATTAGGATTTGTAATGAATTCCCTTACTGTGGGCGTGATGCCTAAAGCCTAGGAAACTCCATCCACTAAGGCGAGAGCACATTAGTTCTTGTGAAGACATTTCAGGTTTGTCATGTATAAGACAGATAATGGCTGAAGTCATTGGTGTTGGTGAAGATGGAATGAGATAAAGCTTACAAGACACCTTAGCCCAGTGTCTGATACATTAAGAGTTCACGAATGACATGGTTTCTTTCCTATGCAAGATCTCCACATGGGACATGGAGCCAGTATGCACTCACTATAATTCTACAATGTATCTCCTCAATGGGAACAAAAAACAACCCCAGTTGCTCAAAATGCCAGTACATATTTGAAAAGATTCTCTTTATGGATAATACAGAAGCTGTGCCGAGAGCCTGGGCTGAAGACAGCTCCGGGATGAGCAAACAAGATATGAGCTAGCCCTGGTCTTCAATTCCATTGCTTTCCTTATGATTGAAGGTTAAATTCAGCATTTTTTTCTGACAATAACTCGCAACCTCCTTCTATTTTCAAGTCTTTCTAAATGCTTCACTGTGTTCTACAGTGTCCTCTTGCCCTGCCTGGGGTCATGCAGTCTTAGAATACCAGGTGTCTGAATATTTTAGCAGCTCCTCTCAACCTTTGCCTGTCTACAACTTTCCCTTCTAGAAAACAACCTTTAAGTTATGCTCTTTAGAAAACCTGAATCTTCAACAAGTTTCCTTCATCCACTTTTCTAGAAAGCCCATCAGCTGGCAGAGTCAGGTAACGTCATTTCCCATGCGCACTCTTTCAGACCAGCCTTAAGGGGCCTGCTCTGAGTTCAAACCTTTTTGTGGATCTATCTGTTAGATAATGAGGAGGCTGAGGCAGGCAGATGCTGGTTAGAGGTTAGCCTACTTCAAACAAACAAACATCACACACACACACACACACACATGCACGCACAGAGAGAGAGAGAGAGAGAAAGAGAGAGAGAGAGAGAGAGAGAGAGACCACAAGGAAGAGAAGAATTGAGCTGTTACTAATCTTCCTACTCATATTTACTGTAGGTAGCTGGGATGGTCTCCCTTCCTTCAACTAACCAATGCAATGACATGTTCCATAACAACTGCATTCCTTGCTTTTAGTGGCAGTTAGTTCACGAGAAGGAGCAGGCATCCCTAGGATCAGAACCCACTCTGTTCATTGCTTGGAAATAAAGAAGTCAGGAACACGACACAGTGTCTGGCAGGAAGAAATCAACTGTTTTCCAATAGCCTCACTCTGCCTATCTTTTTCTTAGGTGATACCAAAGCATACCTACCACTTTTCAGCTTCCCTTTCTACCCAAAAGTGTGTCTTGGTGTTTTTCCAAATAGACTCATACACAATGACTTTGTACTTTAAGTGACACAACGGGCAACAATTGGGAACTCTTTTAGGCATACAATCAATATCTCTGTAAAGATCTCAGGAATGGAGGGGAGGAGCCATGAGCATGTGATTTATCAAAGCAGTGCTTAGACCTCTATTGTAAGATGGAAAGGAGAGTCAGGGCAGCCACGATCCACAAAAAGGCCTCTTTAGTAAAGTCCCACGGAAGAAGAGGTCAGAATGATCCCAAAAGAACATCTGGATGGTAGATAAGGCTCAGACCATTACTCACCATTGGTTAAAGGCCCTTGTGGGGCCAAAGACCTTAACTGTGCCAGACACTTTGAACTGTCTAGGTGAATATAACAAGAGCAATCTTTGATGAAGAATCATAGCAAGCACTTACCCTATACCATACAAAAACTCTACACTGAATGGGCCTCATCCCTCTGAATAGTAACCTCAATTGGCACTGTAACTGTGGCCCTTATTTGAAGGTGTATCTTTTTGTGTTTCTGTAGTAACTCAGACCACATTTACCATTTGTGAAATAGCCTTGTACCTAACTGATTCAAAATTCATGGGTACCATGAGTGCAATCAAAGAGGTCAGAGAGCCTGAGTAGACCAGGAGGGGAGATAGCCACTACATAATGCCAGATCACACAGCGAGGGCACGTGTCCCTCAGAGAGCAGCAATTATTACTGGTTCTGGCTGGAAAGGTTAGACACCTTTTGTCTGTGGGATGACTAGAAAGCCAGCCTCTGAAGGAAGGGGAAGAGTTTGTCAGGCTGAAAAGGGAAGGGCTGAGGCCCCTCTTTTGCAGGAAGATGTTTGTTCAAAGGTAGGGAGGTAACTCAGCTTCAGGTGCTGGGGAAAGAGCTTCCTAAGAATGCTGGTCAACTGGTAGGAGACCAGCGGGTCACCCAGAGGAGCCTGAGCCCAGAGGCCTCGGCTACCCTTCTTTAATGATGAAATTAACAGCAGGGGAGATAAGCCAGGACAGATTTGGGAAGCCTCTTCCTTAGCAGGGTGGTGGGAAGGGAAGTTGGACCCATGGTTAGACAGAAGGTGAGTCACAGAGGAACCACTGTACCAGCTGCCCTACTGTGAGGACTGTGGACCACAAGCCACAAGCTCAGCTAGCAGCCCCTCAGGGACCATCTCAGCTCCAGAGGTGAGTGAGGTTCTGGGCTCTTCCTGGGTGACCCACATCCAATTATGAACCTTGAACTTATAGGCTTGACTACCTCAGGCCATTTCAGACAACTACACAAATACACTTCATGTAAAACTCTGACTTAGTGGCTGCCTTTCAGATAACACTGATTCAGATAGAGAGAGTGAGTTTCTGGATGGAACACTCTCTCAGGCCTCCACTAGGCATAAAAGAAGGCAGCCTGGTTCTAAATGAAGTTGACCTCTGTGGTAGGTTAGTCCTCTGATTGTCTCTCCTGCATACTCCAAACTAATAGAGATAGGAAAACATCAAGTGAAATGAAAAGGTGAAACTGGAAGTCAGAGGTGTGTATTAGTTTTGGCTTCTCCAGAAGTACAGCATCACACAGGGGTTTGAATGTAAGCAGAGGTCTTGGCCCAGGAAAGTCCAGAAGGGAAGTAAATGCATGAGGTAGGAAGGGTAGCCACTGAAAAAAAGGCCCAGAACCAAACAAGAGATCACTATGTACACCTTTATGTTAGGGCTTCTAGGAGACAGAGAACAGTGGGCTCCTGAGTTGTCTCTTCTAAGGAAGAAGGAGAATGTGTGATTGTATATGGGCTCCTGTGGTCATTGACAGCTGCTGCTGAGAATCTTCATTTCCTAGATCTTTCTAGTATTGTGTGAATAGGGTAAAGGCCACAGTCAGACAATACCCCCAACCACAGAAAATATGGGGACACAAGATCTTCTTTCTAAACTCTAGTTTCTTTATATCCTGGCTGAAAGGTGGTTAGAAAGACCTTCCATATCTGGGTTCCTTAATCATAAGGCAAGGATAAGATGTCTTTGAGTTGCAGGGTTTAAATGTGGCTTTGCTTTGATTCTTGAATACTATCTTCAAGGATGGCTAGTGTGCCAAAGAGAGACAAGCAGGCATACAATGATACTAATATCATCATGGGCACTGGATCTCAAAATTATATTCTTTAAGTGTGTGGAGGCCATCAACCCCCTTCAACTCCTTCAAGATGGAACCAACCTTCCACGCTGGAAGTTTTAAGTTGATGGGTCATGAATCACATGCAGGCACCAAAAATTATTCTACCAACTGCCTCTAGGCGTAGTAAAGCAAGTTTTCCAGAAAGCTTTGTAACCCAGAAATAATTTTCCTCAAATACTAGCAGTGGATGGTGAGGCCAATTCTACCCAGCATGTCAACAGCAGGAAAGAAATGGAGAGCACCATTTGTCCTCACAGAGATGCTTTGAGCACTGCACTCCTTTATGGACCAGACGCAAAGCCCACCCTATGCAGAAACCTTTCAGAACTATGCATTTCCAATGTTCAGTGGTGAGAGAAGGGGCTAAAGGACTGAGCCACAGCAAAACTTTGTTCCTACCAAGAAGGTAAGCCATTTCTCGACTTGCTTCTAGTTCTCTGGTGAGGTGATTGATCTGATGGGAATGAGAAGTAAAGATAAAATCCTGATAGAAATCCTGGATCTGCTCCCAAAACACTGAAAGGACAATAGCCTGAGGGTACAGATGAAAACAGACCATAGAGAAGGCAGTTGTAATTCTGACCTAAGCACTGTTGTGCAAAATACCAGGATTGACAGTTCTCACCATGTGTGAGAAGGAACACCCCATTTCTAGGGCCATTTCCACAAAGCTCTTATGGAATTTCTCCCCTCTTTGCAAAAACTCTCACTTCCCTGTCTCGGATTTACTTTTTACCCCAAGCCTTTGATTAGATCCCCATGAGGTTAACGAGACCTTAAGGCACTCAGAAGATACCTCAGAATATGCTCTTTTTCTCTCTTTCCCTTTGTCCCTCTCAAATGACTATTCCATCAGTGTTGTCTATAAATAGGTTTTGTGTCTTAAGACACTATTTACTGTAACTTTAAAAAACTCTGTGGTATCAGAAGGGCTGCTTCCCTAAGTTCATGAGAATGCCATTGGGTAAGTAGAGTCTTAACTCTATCATATAGTTTGCATGCACATACATATACACGCCATGTTTTAGGCTTTATGGTCAGGGCATAAAAAGAGAGGGCTGAGCCTTTGATTCCTTTCCTACAGTATTCCATCCCAAGTACAGCAGCACTGAAGGGATTTGTGTATTTAGAGTCACATTCAGAACAAACTGAATAATGATTTCTCCGTGGCTCTATACAGAGAAGTAGCTATTCATCCTGATGACTGAGGTCTGTGCAGGGGCTGCATTCTTTGGGAGCACCAACTAGACACCAGCAGTCCCGCAACAGCCAATAAAAAAGTACCCAAGGGAAGCTTCCACCTTGGCTGGATTTGGGAGGTGAGACAGGGATAAGTGGAGTGTTTGAAGATTACATTACAAATGGAGATGTGCAGACGTTGGCAGGTAGATGATGAGGACGGTGTCTCCCTTTAAACAATTGGTCAGGAGTTGCTTTTCTTTCTAAGGGTGGGAAAAAAAAGATCTTCCAGTTTTATGTAAGCCATTGATTTCATGGGTTGTAGTCAGTGTTGGTTGTCTGAGAAGAATGTGCTGGAAAACCAGTTGTGATGGAAACATCTCACTGCCAGCATCATGCAAAATGTACTATAAAATATTCTGTGGTCTGTATTGCACCCACAGTGCATCCTTGTACTGGGGAAAGCTGTGTTTGAGCTTTTTTGTTTTGTTTTTAAATTTTACAAGAAAAGGTGAAGGCAAGACAGTACTTAATATGGAAATGACAGTGTGTCAAATGGTTCTTTAAGCAGGACCTGGCTGAGGAAACTCAGCTTTTCTTTATCTTAGTCTTGCCCATCTGCAACACAGGTCTCCTGAAACTGTGTCAATATGGTGGGCAGGACCCTCTCTGCTAAGAAATTCCTTTGATGTCTAGAGAGCTTTGCCTCTCTATCCCCAAGGGTCCTTCATCAGACCCTTGTCAGACATTCCTTCTTTTAGGGCTCCATCATTAAATGCCCCTCCCTGAAGCTTATCATATTGCCTGGCAGGTGGTTTAAAAGGTGTTCGTGGTTGAAGGTAACAGTTGGTGAATGGTTGTTCATATGCAGGTCTTGTTCAGGTATCCACCATTGTTCTGCACATGATAATCTAGCCACAATTTCAGAGTAGATGGGAGATGTTCTCTCCAGGCTCCACCTCTTAATGGAGAATGATTGGCAATTGCTAGCTGCTGGGGAAGAAGAATCATTCTTTGTTGCTGTCATTGGTTTTGTTTATATTCCAGACAGGATCTCATTATGTAGCTTTAACCGTCCTGGAATTTGCTCACAGTTCAGGCTGGCCTTGAACTCATAAAGATCCACCGGCTTCTGCCTCACAGATGCTGGGATTAAATGTGTGCCACTACATTCACCCTCCTCCTTTTTATTTTTTTTAAATGTATAGACACTTATAGGTTATCCATGCTCTCGTAGATAGGCCCACACCCATATACATATGGGCAGCACTAGTGGGACTTAGTGAATTCTTTTTTTTATGGGGACATAGGAGCTGGAGAGATGATTCAGTGCTTAAGAACACTGGATGCTCTTTCAGAGGACCCAGGGTCAGTTTCCATCATCTACATGGTGGCTAACAACAGTTGATAAACTCACTTCCAAGGGGTCCAACACTATCTTCTAGCCTTGTCAAACACCAGGCATATATGTATTGTACAGATATACCTTCAGAAACACACACACAAACTTTATTTGAAAGGGACATAAAATTGGGAGGGACCACATTGGGAGATGTTAAGGAATTATAGGAAAGAAAGAGAGGAGGGGTTATGATCATATTTTATTGTAAATGTATGAAATTCTCAAGAATGAAGAAAATGTAATATTTTTAATTGGTGAATCCCAGAAGAGTAAGAGCATTAGAGATGAGATCTTGCTTTGTCTTTGAGGCTGTAACTTTAAGGCTCTAAACTCAGCAACAGTGGGCAGATTCCTAACCTCCCTACACCACAGTTTCCTCATCTCTTAATGGACAGAATGGGATCTTCTTCCTCTAAGAAGCAGGAAGATTATTCCTGCCATGTCCATGCTGAGGACTCACAGTGAATCAGAGAACAGTATTAATCATTACCTATAAAATGTATCTCTTTATGTTGTCTATGACATGCTGTAAAAAAAGCTGGATGGCTTTCACATGATTTATTTATTTTAAATTTCGTGTTCTTATTGTGTGTACCTATGATGTATGTGTGGACCTGTGCATGCCACAGCCCAGGTGTGGAGCTCAGAAGGCAACTGTGTGTGCTGGAAATCGAACTCAAGATCTGGTGCATGATAGGTAAGTCTTCTGTCACTGATCCTTTCTTTATTGAATCCAGAGCAAGAAAATAATTCTGAAAGCCAGGTTTCAGAGAGATAGAAAAATCTTTACATTCTCAGGTCTTCTTTTGTAAGCCAAGAATGAGGCCTGACAGATTCAGACCTCAAAGCTTTGTCATAAGCCATAGCAAAAATGTCACAAGATATGACCTAAATGCATTGCCCAGCAAGCAAAAAGAAGGTGGGGTGAAAGTTCTTTTCTTCTTCTTCTTCTTCTTCTTCTTCTTCTTCTTCTTCTTCTTCTTCTTCTTCTTCTTCTTCTTCTTCTTCTTCTTCTTCCACCCTGAAGGCAGGGTTTCTCTGTGTAGCCCGTGCTGTCCCAGAGCTTCTTCTGTAGACCAGGATGGCTGCAGACTCACAGAGATCCACTTGCTTCTGCCTCCTGAGTTCTGGGATTAAAGGCATGAGCCATCACTGGCTAATTCACTGATTCTTGACAGATGAGACAAAGGGAGAAGGGGAAAGTGACAGATAGGGGCCTGGTTTTTCTCCCATAGGGCACAACCCCAGTTGCAGTGTGTGTGGAAACATCTAGATGTTTTCTGATGATTTGAAGACACTTGAGTGCAAGTTCTGTTCTTTCCCTCAAATGCCCAACAAAGCCTGGAGGCTGCTCGATTTTTTATTGCCTTTTTTTTTTTTAATTTAAGTCTTTTGAAGCAAAGTCTTGCCTGTGTAGCAGAATCTGCCCTTGAATTTTGGATCTTCCTGCCTTAGTCTCTCCTGAATGCTGGGGTATGTGCCACAAAACAAGCAGAAACTTAGGTTTTCACACTTGTTTTATTTTGTATTCTTTTCTCCTTCCCCTGGCCCTGCTTTCTGTGGGTTTTGAGGTTTGGGGGTGAAGGGATCTGTGGGGCAAAGGGATATTTGGTGGTAACCCCATGTTGGTGAACAAAGGTTGATGTGACTGAGCCTAATGGTGAAGGCAAGCCAAGTGTGTGAATATCCTGAGTCCGGACCCAGGTCAGTGGTTTACAGACATTCAGGATGGGGAGTGCAAATGGTAGCTCCAAGACCCTGTCAAGGCCAGTGCTGAGTAGTGGCACTGGAAGATGATGTCTGTGCTCACTGAGAGAAAGAGGCTCTGGAGTTCCTGGAGCTAGCAGGAACTCAAGAGTACCTGCAAGTGTACAAGGCCTCTTCACTTACTACTTTTTTAAACCTGGAAGCCTTGTGAAAAGGCAGAAGGAGAGGGTACATAGATACCTCGGGTAGGAAGATGGTTCTGGAGGAGGAAGGATAACAGGATGGCAGGCACTGCACGCGCAGCCACAGCTGGGATGACTTTTCTCTCACTAGCATGTGTGGTCTCCCATGAGCAGGCCGAAGAGAAGAAAGAACCTCAAAGTTGAGTTCAGCTATAGGGAATGACAGCACCACTTTCTTTCTTGGCATATAGAAACAATGGTGCATAACATCAATTAACATAAATAATATAAGGTCTCACTCTTCTAACATAACAACATTGGTTCACTTGCCTTATACTAATGTTCTACCCCAGACAGCAGTAAACCACATATTGTTTTTAAGGGCTAATATTGTAGTATACATAGTTATTCATTTTCTAGAATTCTGAATCCCTACTGTCATTTACTAACCTTGTTACTAGTTATGAAAAGTGGCAGATATTTGTACATATATATATATATATATATATATATACTTGGTATTATATAACGTGTGGGTATATGTGAGTCTCTAAAATGATAAGCACATACATAGTTATCAACTATATATAGTTGAGTTGTGTGCCTTCAAAACTCATATACTAAAATTCCGACCTGTATCCCTCAGAGAGAGAGAGAGAAAGAGAGGGAGTTGGAAGGCAGATTTTTGAAGTGATAACTAAGCTACACAAGGTCATTAGGATAGGCCCTAATGTGGGTGATTTGTGTCCTCATTTGAGGTGGTGAGGATACAGAAACACACAGATGGAGGACTGTGGGAAGACAAAAACAGGAGACAATCTACAAGACCCAGAGAAACTTTTAAAGGAAACAGCCCCGCAAATGCATGGATCTTAGGAATCCTGATGAGGAAGGGTTGAAGAAACCACAGGGTCAAGGACACCATGAGAAAACTTACAGGATCAACTAATCTGGGCCCATAGAGACTCACAGAGACTAAACTGCCAACCAGAGAGCATGAATGGAACTTACCTAGGTCCTCTGCACATGTGCAACAGTTGTGTAGCTCAGTCTTCATGTGCTCCTAAAGTACAAGCAGGGCTGTGTCTGACTCCATTCCCTGCCTTAAGGGAAAGGATCCCCTAACTGGGCTGCCTCATCTAGCCTCAACAGAAGAAGATGCACCCAATCTTACTGCAACTTGATATGCCAAGGCTGCTTGATATCCATTGGAGGCCTCCCCTCTCCTGATGAAAACTGGAGGAAGGATGAAAATGGAGTGAGGTGAAGTGAGAAGGAAGGCCTGGGAGAGGAAGCTGGAGGGAGGGTATGTAAAGAAAATAACTCAATCAATGAGAGAGAGAGAGAATAATAAGAAAATAAATTTCTGGGCTATGGCTTTAGCTCAAGGGTAAAATATGTGCTTGCGATGTATGAGATTCTGGGTTCAATCTCAGAACCACTAAAAAAATAGAAAAGAAAATAATTTTCTGTTATTTAAGTTGCTAAGTATGTGATACTTACAGTGTTCCAGTAAACTATTCCAGAAAATTGTGTGTCTGTGTGTGTGTGTGTAGAGCTGTTCTTTTTATAGCAATTGATGGACTCAGGCTTGTTTTGTTCTGTTGCTGTGATAACCAAAATAAAATAAAATAAAAAAGAAAATGGTCTTCACTTGCAAGTCATAACCCATCATCAACCTTGAGGCAGGCTCTCTAGGTCCCTCCTGCACAGGCTCAAGTTTAGGTATCTCTCTTATACAGCCCAGGATGTTGGGATGGTGCTGTCCACAGTGGGCTGAGCCTTCCTGCATCAATTGACAGTCAAGACAGTCACCCACAGACATGCCCGGAGGCTAATCTACCCTGGGTAATTCTCAATGTACATCTAGTCATCTCTCAGAGGACTCTATCCTGTGCTAAGCTGACAGTCAAAGTGAGCAAAGGCACATCCTTTATGTAAGAAAGCCCTTGAAAACCTGAAAACTGGTTCCTTAATGGAATCATGAACACATATTAATTCACCCAGGACATGGCAGTTTGGGTTACCAGGTCAAAAACATCAACAGTGCTGTGCTGAATCTGAGCATGGTAGTGCACACCTGTAATCCCAGAACTTGCGAGTGGAAACAAGAAGGAGAAGAACTCAAAGAAAGATACTGCAATATAGTAAGTTTGGGGTCAACCTGAGGTGTGTAAGTCCCTGTCTCAAAAACAAACAAACAAATAAAGTAGGCGGATTGGATACTGGAGGAGTATTCGAGAAGTGGCATTAGAGCTGGATTTTGACTGGAGAAATGATTATCACCCATGTACTACTGCACAGTTCAGAGTAGGAGGCCTGCCATGATCTGGAAGCAGTGACTGGAAGGGCTGTTACATGGGAATAAGGTAGTAGGTGGCACCTTCTGCCCATCAGAAGGTGCGAGCCCAGACCTTATTCAATAATGGAAGGAGTAGAAACGAAGTTTTTTTAAAGCTGAGAAACCAAGTGATTATGAAGCAGTTGGTCAACACACTGGAAACAGCTAGAATCCATAAAGCAAGCGTGTACTGGAAATAAGGAGAAAGGAGGGTCTTGGGGGTATTCCAGATTCAAGGCAGCAAGACTAGCAGAATGGGTCCAGGGGCCTGAGGAGGAGAGCTTAGAATCCAGAACTTCAGTTTCTTCCCTCCTTTCCCCCTTGTTTCCTTCGTCTCTCCATCCACTCCTCTTATCTTTCCTTACACTTAAAAAAATAGAAATGAATGGATCTACTAGGAAGACACTTGTAATCCTGGTGCTTGGGAGAAGAAAATAGGATTGTGAGTTTGGAACCAGTTTGGGCTACATTGCAAGTTCAAGTGCGAGGCTAGTTTGAGATTCATAGTAAGTCTCTATTCCAAGAAACCATGCCTGGGGATGTAACTTAATAGCAGAGTGCTGTGTAGCATACATAAGACCCTGGGTGTGATCACTAGCCTTGCCAAACATACACATGCACACACACACACATGCACACACACACACATGCACATACATACATTTATTCATGCACTCACACACACACCTGTACACATACACAGAGCAAAATGGAAATTTTATAGATCCTGGGGCTGCAAATTAACATTCTGAAATCAGGGTGTAGCATGGTGGGCCTCTGGCAGGAGCTGTCTCTGGGCGAAAAGGAGGCCTCCTCCCTCAGGGGGCTGTTCTCACATGGCCTTTCTTTAGAGTGTGTCCTTGGGCAGACATTCTCTTTCCCTTCATATCAGGCTGCTAAGCCTGTCAGATGAGGATCATACCCTTAGGCCTCATTTAACCTTGTTTACCTCCTAAAAGTCTCCTGTCCAAACATGGTCACATCAGAGGTTAGAGCTTAAGTCCAAATTGAGACATGATGGGTACCTAGGAAACACTGTGAGAAAAACCTGATGTCAGCAAGGACAATCCTTACTTATTTCTTAATCCCTGCTAAAGTTTACTCTCTCCAGGAGGAAGTGTCTTAGCTAGCACAGCCCTGTCCTTGCTGTCCATTCAGAAGAAGGCTTTGTCCTACTCAGGCTTTGTAGCTGTGGCAGGT
The DNA here is from genome assembly GCA_028658305.1 of Pachyuromys duprasi. Taxonomy (NCBI): domain Eukaryota; kingdom Metazoa; phylum Chordata; class Mammalia; order Rodentia; family Muridae; genus Pachyuromys; species Pachyuromys duprasi. Next base: position 143,612,880 of record CM053766.1, on the reverse strand, counting down.
ACTTTGGGTCTCAGGCTTGAGCTCCTAAGTGTGACCTCAGTTTCTGGCCAGGGTAAGAGTTCAGAAGCAAGTGTTTCCCCTGAGGGGGGCTGCAGGTGCCTGGAGAAAATGCTGCTGCTCTCCTCTGGAAGGTGTTTTTATTCTCCCTTACTGAAAGTGATGGGAGAGGCATGTAATGGTGGCCGGATTCCCTTTGCAACCTGGAATGAGCCCAACTGCACAGTAGGAAGAAGGATGGAACAGGACCAACGCCTTGACACTACTGGGCGTCTAGATTAAACCAGCTCAGAAGTTTCTCCATTCCTAAACCTCAGCCAAGTGTGAGCTTGCCAATTAAGGCTGAGTCCCATTAGATACAGTATTAGCAAGTGCAAAGTCAAGGTCCAGAGGAGTGCCTCTGACAAAGTGTGTGCCTCTCAAAGACTTCACAGGCCAGCAGGACTCAGAAATGGTAGTATATTCCCTCCATCTGTGGTCTAATGAAACTTCCCATTTGTAAATCACCTTCTTTCTAAAAGGTTCAAGGCTCAGAGCAAAGCAACATTTTCCTTCTGAAAATGTCTGCCAGCAGTTAAGAGGATGTCTGGGAAGGAAATGTCCTAAAGCTTTGGGGGATCGTCACATTTGCATTTGCAAAATGATTTGCAACCAGACCTGACAGGTATCATTTCACGGAAACTAAGAAGAGGGTTTTGAATATCTGGATCGTTTTTCTCCCAGCATCCAAATCTGTAGTGAAATCAGCTTCCTAGCTGTCTGCAGTAGATGCTCAGAAGAGCCTCCGCAAGGACCCTGTGGGAGAAGACTAGCAGAGACAGTGAGATGGAGCAGGCTTACCTTGACTGTCCACAGGGCTCATGTCCCAAGAAGTTTCTCAATTCGGGTGTCCTGTACTTTGGCCACTGTTGCTGGTTGCCAAAGCCTGTTCCACCACCCTAAATGACTCTGACTCTGTGGCAAGGGTGTTCAGCTGTGTTGGGAATAGCTACCCCTCCTCCCATTTCTTCATTCAGGATTTCTCGCCTTCAAAGGACACTTTGTGTTGCCGAAGTTTCCCTGCCCTGCTTGTATGAATTTGCAATGAATCTGAACTAAAAGTACTCCTTGAGTGGTTATGTTCCCAACCATAATTTGCAGTCAAGGTATGAATATTTTATACTCAAAGAGCCACTGAAGATTTGTAAAAAGGTTTTTTAAAAATAAAACACGAATACACTCATTTTAGTTGGCACAGGGAGACTATAGCCGGGGAAAACAAAAATACAGGACAAGTCTTCACTCACGAATCTTTACAAAATGAGTCTGGGTTTGTGTTTGGGATGATCAGGAGTAGCTGTGGTGGGGACAGAGTGTCCTTTGGAGAAGAGAAATACCCAGAAGATGGAGAGCGGGGGGGGGGGAGGAGTGTGGGGGGACAAAAGCCACCTAAACACCCCCAACTTGCTTCACACCCTCTGATGGTCCAGAAGAGCTCTTTCAGAAGGTCCTCTTCATGCACTGGCAGAAATGAGGTGTCGGCCTGGGAAGCCAGGATTCAGATGCCTGTGGCTTCCCTTCACTGCAAAAATAGATTTAAAAAATAATCCAGTCTTTGGCAAAGTCTTGCCCCAGCGCGAGAGACCTGAGTAGCTCCTTTGCTGTCCCTGTATGTTTTTCTTACCATGAATCAACAGTTTTGCGAGTTCACAGGCTACTTCAAAGCTACTGCGCACAGTCGGAACGGAAAATTAATACATGTTAATTAAACATTTCCTCCTCTCTCCCCCTGCTATAAATCTGTGAGGTTTGTTCTCTTCAATGAACCAATTTTCACAAGAATTTGTTGAGTTGTTCTCACTGGGTGGAGCCTCTACTAGAAAGCGAAGGGAAAGGGCTATTCTTTAGCTTTCAACTGTGACCACTCTCAGGTGACCATTTGCCTGAAAAGTTCACATTCTTTCTGTGGACATCTGAAGATGGACCTGCAGGTTGCCGTCTTTCTGATATTAATATCCATCACACACTAGGCTATTCTTCTACTGCTACTGATGCATGTTGCTGCTCTTACAAAGACTGATCTTATTCCAGACAATGAGACTTTTGAGAGTAAAAGGAAGGTTTTAAACATTGTTGAAGTGGTTGCCAAGGTTGCAACAATACCTTACATAGGTCACACTGGTCTCAAACTTCATATATAGCTGAGAATGACTTTAAACTCCTGACCCTTCTTCTCCACCTCTCATGTACTGGGGTACATTCTGTATGTCTACATGCTACCTTGAGTCCCAGATCCTTGAGGACTGTATAAACTCAGGTGGATCAAAACCAAACAAAAACAAGACTAGCTATCTAGTGAGTGATGCTGGCCAAAGTGAGGCTAAAATTGTCACCTTGTAGGCTGTGCATGGGATAAAATGTGTTCAGCCTTGGGTGGTACATACTCTTTGATCCCACATTTCTAAAGTTGTTGTAGATATCCTACATCTGCTGAAGTGAGCAGAGTCACCTATTACACTTATTGTCAGTGTGAAAACATTGAAGTAGCATCTGGTCTCTGCCAATCCACAAGGGACCCATGCCATCGAGTGTGTCACACAACAGAAGAGAGTGCAGGAGTGTGCAAGGTTGGGTTGACCGGAATGCTACGATCTGGCATGATCTCCACAGCACCTGATGGAACTGTAGATACAAGCTAAGCTGACATGTGTATTAAAAGTACACATATGCACAAGTAGAAACTGTCTGAAAGATACATTAAAACTGTAGTGGTTAATAATTTTTAAATGTATTTATCAGTGTGTGTGCTTGTGCATGTTACAGTGTGGATGTGGAGATCAGAGAACTACTTGTGTGGGTGAGTCCACTCTTTCCACTGTACGGGTCCCAGAGATTGGGCTTAGTGACAAATACCTTTACCCATTGAGCAGGTCCATTACCTATAATCTTTCAGGAGTGGAACTAAGTGTCTGAAGGGAGGTGAGGGGGAATTAACTTACAGTTTTTGAAAAATATATTATTGATGCATTATTTTATTATAGTCTTCAGTCATGCTTTTTTTATGTGTGTGATCAAAAACTGCATCTGGAACTATGACTGTGAGTTTTTTGAATTAATCTGAATTACTTCCTGCTTGCTACTTGGTGTTTCTGTTCTCATCTCAGTTTGCCTTGAGCATGGGTCAAGTCTTAACTATAAGCTTCCTTGTCAGGTCTTCCCCTCACAGGAAAGGTGTGAAGTAACACTGTGCAAATCCTCCATTGTGTACTTAGCTTCTTGACCATTCCTGGGGAATTTCCACCTAGTTCTTTACCTGCACACTTGCATCTTTCAGCAACCTTCACCTGTGCCATTATTATTATCATTTCACTTTGTGACAAGCCAGACACACTTAGTAGCTAGTGACATGGGTTTGTTACCTCACAGTTTTGTGGTCCAGATGAGTACAGCTTCTCTGGTACCCCATTAAAGAATCCATCACAGGAAAGATTCAAGACTCCTGGAACAGATTTTACTAGACAGCTCCACTATAGAGGGATCTGAGATTGTTGGCCAATTTTTGATTTCTTGTCTCCTGGTTTGGGAGCCTTACTTAGTTCCTAGCTGGTTGTTGACTAGAGGCCATCTTGGTTCCTAGTTATTTGAGCCTCTGCAACAGCCAGCAAGAGGGTGTAAATTCAGGAACAATGTAGTGTCACCATGATAGATACACTCATCACTGTCTACTGGTTAGAAACAAGTCATAAGTCTTACCCTCATGCAAGTGGTGGAACTAGGCAAATGTTTGAACTTTAGGAAGTAGGAATAATTAGGGGTCACCAGAGAACTTCCCACAGTTTTGAATGTCATAGTTGACATTTGGGTAGCTTGACAGAACTCCATGGGTAGTCTAATAATCATACATGATTTTTCCTGGTGACCCCCTCTTCTATTTCCTTATTTTCATCTTCCCTGGGTATTTCCTGATCACTGTTCATTCACCCAGATTCATCTCTGTGACTTTCTTTCATCAGATGAAGCTAACCTGCATTGAAAATTAATTATATTATTTCTCATGTTTGTTGCCCTCATACAGTCTAGTTTTAAGAACAGAGCAAAGTGACCTGGGAGCAAAGAGGTTGCGCTTCTTCAGAAGTGCTTCTCAACCTATGGGTCACGACCCCTTTGGGGATGGCTAACGGCCCTTTCACGGGGCCAAGACCAAGTTTCCTATTGCCAAAAACCAATAGGAAAGCATAGATATTTGCATTATGATTCATGACAGTAGCAAAATTACGGTTATGAAGTAACAACAAAAATAATTTTATGGTGGGGGGTCACCACACTACGAGGAACTATATTAAAGGCTTGCAGCATTAAGAAGGTTAAGAAGCACTGTTTAACAGCAATGTATTAATACATCTTTCTTTCCCAGCTCAAGTGCCACCTCCCTTCCCGCTGTGTCAACTGACCCTCTGCACCCTGATCTGTCATTTACTATTCGTTCAGTTGCCCCTGTTTTCCTCATGTAAGCAGTTGCCTTTTGATATTCTCTACTTGGCTTGTTTGTTTTCTTGTTTGTTATGCTGCTTCTGTTCTAAAGGTAAAGCACAGAGGTGCGGGATCTATTTATCCCCATTCACTGCAGCATTTCCAAAACCTGCAATGGCACCAAACACATGCTAAAACACTTAATAAGCAAGTGTGAAATAAATATTGGATTAGCCAGTGAGCAGTGTGTAAGGTGGAGGAAACACTGCTGTGGCTAAGTCCTGACCCTCATCTCACACAGTCTCTACACACTTCACAGCAGTGTGCTCAGCCTTGCTGGCCCAGCAATATTGACCTTTGCCTTGGTTATACTAATCCATAAGGGTTACAATGGCTGGACGGGGCTTCGAGAGCCCAGCCATTAGCAGGGTGCCCCTGTGACCCATCTCTACATTGTCAACAGCTCACAAATGGGTTTGCAGACATGGCTACATATCTGGGACACTTGCTTCTGTTTACTTGTGTATTTGCTGTCATAGATAGCACAGTTGAAGAGAGAGGGTTAGGGTTAGTTTCAAAGAGCTTGCTGAGTGTAAGGTATTAGCTACTTGCTTGACCTTAATAGTGTCTCTTTTAACCTGCTCAGCATCCCCATTGCCTATGGAAGGTGTGCTCTGTTCCCAGAAGCACCATGACATCTAAAAAAAAAAACAAAAACAAAACAAAAAACAAAAACCAAAAAACAAAACAAACCAACTACCAGGGCAAGAAGCTTCAAAGCCAGCTTCTTCAAAGAATGTCAGTGAACATAATTGAAATGCATTTTTGCTTTAGGGTGAAGCTTTAATGAAAACATAGTTTTAGGGAAGTTATGATGGACTAGTTCAGCACTGTACACATAATATGAAATGATCTCACTAAACTTGCCCAGCACTTTGACAAGTCACTGTGGTAGGCTTTTGAGAAACGGATTACTAATATTTGGTTTCTCATAATGTTTATGCAAAATTTAATTTTGCCACTAAAATTTGCATCGTATGAGTCATTACAGCAATACCCTTTTCATTACTATAGCAAGAAGACACAGTCAAGGAAAGGCACTTGCCAAGTGAGGACTTTCTAAAACATCCTGGTCAGGGGTGTTAAGTCCTTTGGTGGTGTCCTCCATCGGGATAGGGCCTGAGGGAAGAGTGGTAGGGTAGCAGGTCACTAGAAATTCTTCTCATGAAGGTAGGACATCCCTGTTCAATACCCTGTGTGCTTAGCCTTGTCACTGAGTTCTGGGGGAGAGGGACAAGAAGTCCACACTAGGAATATTTTTACCACTGGCCCTGAGATGTCCCAGACAGTTATGTGAAGGGGGTAATTAGGCCTTTGCTTGGGGAGGTGAAACTTTTCCATGAGTTCGTCTGGGTCTTGGAGGCTCCATGTTAGAAGGAATCTGAATGTGAGCTGGGCTTGCCTCTTACTAGGTTGTGGGACTCCAGGCTGTTTTCACTTTTGATTTGCACTTGCATACAACTTGAGGGTCTAGTGAGTGGTAACCTCATGAAGTCTTCAGAGATTGCCTATCTGGTGAGCAAATTCATGAGTAGCATCCCCTTTAACACAAGCTGAGATGGCAGCGATGATTTATCCTGTCTCGTCCTCAGATACTTAAATTTTTGAAATAATTTCTTGTGTGTATGTATGTATGTGGATGTGCACTGTCATGGTATTTGCATGGAGGTTAGAGGGCTATTGGGAATCAATTCTTGCCTTTTGCCATGTGGGACCCTGTGATTGAACCTGGGTCATCAGGCTTGGCAGCAGGTCCCTTTACCTCATGAGCCATCTTGCTGGCCACTTCCTGTCATTCCTAAAGTGGAATGGTCTCTCTTCCTATGATTTTAACAAAGATGGAAATCAACAAGAAAAAGGAGTGGGAAAATTTCCCAGTATATAAACAACTCAGTGTGTCTGCTCCGATAAATAGTAACAAAAGAGACAAAGAACCTACAGTTGAAAGTACCTAATATAAGTAACAAAAGAAAGCAGCCTCTGATAAGCCTTCTGTGGCATGCTTATTTCTCTTTTATGCTCTGGAGAAATGCCTGCTTTCTTGTTGCATGTGCTCTATGTCCTGCATTCCTTCTTTCCCAGTGTTCATTTTTATAAAATGGTGGAATTGACTCTATAACCATTGCTTTAACCAAGATTCATCAAGCCTTCTTTACTTCTCTCTATGCTCCGTACCACTCACAAGCAAAACCAGTTGACCCTACACTCAGACACCTGCTATCAGCTCTACTGAGGCCCTCATGGTCTGAACTGTCCATCATCTTCTGGCTCTCAGGGCTATTTCAGTCACTAGGAAGTGAGTCCCGTCTTTCTGTGCTTGTTGCCCAACCAGCAGCGAACAGAAGAATCCTTTAAAAAATGTAAACTTGTTCATGTCATTTCCACCCTTAGGATGAAAATCTCTGCACAAATGCAGTTTGAGGCCAGTCTCAGTCTGCACAATGTTATGTAACATACAAGGACAGACTAGATTCAAATAGAAGTGGGAGAAAGCCATCAACATCAATTTAGTCCCATTGGGTCAGAGGAAGTAGCAGTCTGGACAGAAGCACTCACCCATAAGCAAGATCAAAAGTAGCAGATAACTATACAAATAGACTTGAACCAAAAAGGAACAACAAAAAAAAGATATGTAGTCAACCCTGTCGATCAGGATGCATCGAACTGAGACCATTGGAGATGACTAGCATCTCCCATAAGCTGGGTTTCCCCTCCTAATTTATGGAGACTCGAGGGTAATGGCTATTCATATCTGCTCAGGCTCACTGATATCAGTACTCTGCCTTAGTATCTGCAGTTCTGTCTTGGGCTTCTGCCCTGTGACTACCTGGAGCCCAGTTCATCATGTCCTCCCAGTCTGGTCAATGGCAGGGGCTGGAGGACAACACAGGCTGTTCTTTATGTCTCACAGTCAACATCCATGCTGCAGAACCATCCCTTCTGAGGCTCTTCTCACTAAGGCTCCTGGATTGGTCCCTGGATTATAGACATTTAAAGGGAAAACCAATGAGATAGAACAGTGTTTCCTTAACATTAATTAAAAAGAAACTTTTTCAAAAAAAAAAAGGGAAGAAGACATTAGTTTCTTGAATTTGATAGTTGTCTGTGGCTTTGTAAGTGAGACTTCACCAGTTAGGGAAACTGGGTGTGGAATATATGAAAGTGTTCTGTGCTATTTCACTGACTGACTGAGAAATCTGAAGTTATCTCCAAAGAAAAATTAAAAAAATAAAAAATTCAAAACTAAGAAAGTAAAAAGAATACTGCAAATAGGGTTTGTTTATATTTTTAAAGCTAAGACCTAAACAATGGGTAAACTAAGCCTGTAAATGTGTTATTCTTACAATAGGAATGAACAAGGTTTCAATGAACAGAGCTGAAGCCATAGTATAAAACAGAAGGTTGAGATTATATGTAGCCACAGATGGGTAACTTGTGAAACAAAAAACTTTATATTTAAAACTTTGTTAATTTTCTCATCTTTCATAGCCAGTGTCAGATAGTGTCCACAGTTGAAATGTGATTAGAGAAATGATAATTGTAATTACATGGAAGGCTTATATCCCCTTCCTACAATGGGGAAATACCTGAATTCCAGCAGTTCTAGAAATTTAGTCCCCAGTCATTTTATCTACTTAAGATAAAAATACTGAAATAAACCCAAAGGAAAGGTCATAAACAGTGTGATGGGGCTTTTCTGGTGCCCTCCGGTTTGTTCACGCCAGCTGCCTATCATTTTCCTTTCTGGCTAGACACAGATGCTTGTTTGATAATTTCTAGCAACTGACACTGTCTCGCTCAGCTTGTAGCATCTTGAGGGGTTTCTCCTCCTTTAAATTTATCTTTAATTATGGATATGTGTAGTGTAAATGTAGTGCCTCAGAAGCTGGAGGTGGAACTGGAGCTACAGGAGGTTGTGAGCCACCTGACACGGGCACTGGCAATCGCCATGGGATCCTCTGGAAGGATAGGATGCACCTGTAAGGGATAAGCCATCTCTTGAGATCCTGTGTGGCCCTTTCAATGTTGCTCTGAAACTTAAATTTTAGGAAATTTGTAACTTATTTTAAATTAAAAGAACAAATATTTTAAAAACCAAAATAGCTTACAGACTGGAAGTGTAATTAGTGATGTTGTTGTGTGTTACACATTCCACCATGAATCAAAATATAAAAATTCAGTGTAATGTTTGTTTTCATATCCACCTGCCTGGAATCCCTTTTATTGCTTCTGATTCTGCTCTGTCCCACTCTATTCTATGCTTTGCCTCTCTTGGAATATCTGAAAACTTGGTTTACACAAGGATCTCCCTCTGTCTTTTGTATATCTGTGACACTTAATCCTATCAGCTATCTTATGTGTTGTGTTCACTTTCTGGAAGATGAAAAGGAGGGGGAGAGAGAGATGCACCAAAAATAGATTTATATAAAGCTCTAGAAAAGTTAAATTTTAGCTAGCATTATCTAAGTACTTACTTGGTTCCAGGCAGCGAAACAGCTGACAGACTTGGGACCTGTAGCAGGCTGCCTGTTAAACAACCCGCTACCCAAAACACAGATGCAGAATGCTTGTTATTAAATGCTGTATAATTGGTATAATCATGGCATCAAATAATAGTCGTGATGTTGCCAAAGGAAACAAGAAATGACTTAGTACATCTATATTTCATTATTATGAAAAAATGAGTGATATGTGATTCAGAGGAGAGTCTTTCCTAATGACAGAGGGGAACAGTTCAGCTTTTCTAGCTTTTCAGACAGAATGCTGTCATTCCACTTCTCATCTATGGTTGCTTTATGTTTTCCTTTTTTGCTGTGCTTAAGGTAGGACCAGAGCCACATGTGTGCCGGGCAAATGCTCTATCAATGAGCTGCATCTCTAATTCTCTATGCAACTGTTTCCATAACAAATATTGACAACTCACATAGAGCCAAGACAAGCTGAAATATCTGGAACCCCAGCAACCTCATTGTAGAAATGAGTTTTGTCTGTTATGTCTTGGGCCAACTGTATGATTGACTGGTTGTATAATTTGCAAATAAATCAAATGTTTACTAAAGTATAGGCAGTGAAAATGTGATAATTTGTACATGCACATGCCCAACTCTATAGGATTGTACGTGATGTATATAAATAACCACAGCAATTGTTCAGAACCTATTTAAGATGAGCAATTTATTTTTTCTAGGAAGGCCCATTTTAGAAAATGTACACAATTGGCACTGTGTGGAGATGGTAAACTTTAGGTCATTGCTACTGAGTTTTGCTCCTTGTACCCGGGGTTTTTCACATGCTAAGAAAGCACCCTATCTACCACCTTACCACTGAGATATATCGTTGGTCCTCATGGGTACATCTGTGCATCTGTTTTTGTGGTGATTCTGAGCATTGAATCCACGGCCTCAAAGGTGCAAGACAAATGCCGTGATTGTACTGCTTCCCAGCCCTCTTTACTTCTCTGGGGCTGAGGATATACCTGGACCTCCATATATTAAGCACTGGACCCATGTGCTGCATCCCAAATCACTGCTATCTTTTGAGTTTACATTAACCCAGTTCTCCAGCTGCTTGCTCCTGGCCTCAGGCACTGTTCTCTGGGCTTTGCATTCCTAAACTCTTTAGTCTTTCTTCTATTACATCCAATTGACAAATACAGGCCAGGAAGGTAGAGGACTCACCCACACTATACAACATTTGGTGGGCTGTCAAGGATTTGAATCCAGGTAGTCTATTCTCAGAGAGACTGAAGTCAAACCTACTAGGTCCAGCGTAACTATACTGTCTCCCAAGCACCCACACTTTATGGCTCTGTAGAAATAACTCACATTTTCATTGTTGTCTTTGAAGTTTTTATTTCTTCTTTTTCTTTTTCCCTCCCTCTCTTCCTTAGATCAGAATGTATTTGGGGGGAACACAAATGACCTAAATTCCTGGTCTCCATGGAACTGCTATAGGAACTGAGACTGGCAGCTCTCTCAGACAGATAGCAGAAGAAACACTGGAATGAAGAAGCTGACCCTCAAAGCCAGAGTGTTTGAGTAGACACATGCCAATAAGGAGCCTTCGTCTCTAAGCCAGACTGCTTCAGGGGCCACATAAGACACTTTCTGATTTTTCCTCTGAAGTCTACTAAAAGCAGAGAAAGTGGGGGGGGGGGGTACTAATAGAAAAGTTCCAGAAAGGCTTAGTGGAACAGCTTAGCAAAACAGCACATGAATGACCCCTTTGACTGTCTGTGCAAGTCTCACACAAGTGAGGGAAGCCATTGAGCTATTCCTGTTTCTACTTTTATCCCTGTGCCCTAGTCATTAAAACCTCCTGGGGGACCCTTGCTTCTTGGCAGATCAGGCTAGGAGTAGAAGAGGACCTCTGTGTCCATTACCCTACACACCAGCATTTGGCAGTTACAAATCTCTATGTTCCAAAGCTGCTCTTTCTTAGACATCATCCCTGATATATTTACCATACAAAAAGAAAATAGCTGGCCTTATCCCTGGTATATTCACCATACAAAAAGAAAGTAGCTGACTCTAATTGAGTGATCTTTCTCAAATACACCAAACTCCTCTTATAAGATAACCCACCCCTCAAAAAACATTACAAAATTTAAAAAATGAAAGTGGCAAAGCCGATTTTTCTCACAACCCTTTAAATGCTCTAATACAAAGCAAATATTTAACCAGTGAAAATACTGTAATATAATTAATGTCTAACATATTTGCTTTTGAAATATTTTCTAGGGCTTGGTAGAAAGCCACAAAGCTAGATGCTTTTCAGTAAAGTGACATCACGATTATGAATCACTAGGCATGAGGGAGAATAGTCCCCAGTCTTGACAGGTTCACTCCATCTTCCTGTAAAAAAAGGAAAAAAGAAGGAAAATCCCAGTTCTGAATCAACGCTATCATTTGCTTATCTTATGTAATTTTTTACTTGTCTCTTTCTTTCCTTTTTTTTCTTCAATAGTTGTGAATTCTGTTGAATTGAAAATAGGCTCAAGGTAGAATGAACAACAAAAAAAAAAGAGATCAGAAAAAAATGCATATGAAGAATTCATTACACTAACCAAGTTGTAAAGCCCCAAGTTGGAGAATTAACGTGTATGCCTGAATTTCAATACTAGTGCAGAGTGTTGGAGTATTGGTCTTCATTCTCCCAGAAGACTGAACAATAAGGAATTAATAACCATTTTTTAGAGGACTAGGGTCAAGCACAAAGGCATTTGACTGGCATGGTTTCCTGGGAGTGAAGGGGAACTGTAGGGAATTTCTCTTCCTTGGGCTGGGGTCGGGGAAGGGGATAAAGAAGTCGGGACCCCCCCCCCCCCAAAAGAAAGAAAAAAAGAGAAGTTGGGACCCACTTTAGAAGTGTCCAAAGCAGTCTTATCCTTGGGTGGATGACAAAGTGTCCAAGATCCATTGCATTCTAGGGCTGCAAGTCAATTACAGCAGAGCAAATCAAGAGTGTCAAGATAGGTCAGCTTTTGGCTCATCTGACTGAGGGTGTTTGCCTTTCCATGAGGCTGGTAGCCATACAGCAAAGGGCAGAGTTGAAGCAATATAAGGTCCCATTCAGATGATACTGAAGTTAGTATTCACCTAGTGTCATTCTGCAAAGAAACCTATTTTGCCCTTCAAAAGGCTCTCATTCATCTTGAGGACATTCTTAGCCAACAGGTATTATTATGATAATACCTTAAGTTTATTTAGTGCCCCCTACCCTTTTTCCAGGGGAGGTCAAAGCCAGTTGGGCAGTCAGTTAACAATGTTTATTGAAGTCTTTTAGTGTGTAACGATGTGTATTAAATCACTGTCAGCCCCACCAGCCTGTCCATCCCACACACCACTGTGCTCCTTGGGTGCTGCACCCGCCTGTCTGATTCCCAGTCAGCAGTTTCTATTTACCTAAATTGACTTGGATTGCAGCAGACCTGATGTCACACATACTCTTGCAGATTTGTCCCCTGCAGATTCTGTCTGTCCTGACAAGCCACAAGTGTCCTGTCCAGGGCTCAGTGGCATGAGCTATTCATTTAGTTGAAAGCAGGAAGCACAAGTTGTTCAGGACTGAAGTGACTTAATTTTTCTATCTTACGGAAAGAAGAGTTGGTTTCCTGGGAGCGTATGATTTAGGTGCTTACCTGAACTCACTGTCCTGCCTATTGGGAAAGTACCCTGGATGTTGGCCAAAGCACATACCCCTCAGTTCACATGTGATAATGAGAAAGGACTTTCTATTGAGTGCAATTGGGAATGGTGCAGGAAACACAAGCCAGTTCTTTAAAAGTAGAAAAAAGAACAAGGCAAAGGAAAAATTTGAATATTAGTTTACGATTGCCCTTCTGGGAATGATATCACTTTCCCTTATATACAGCCTTCATCCAAGCCATATTCCTCTGAGTGTGTGCTTCTCTGTATACCTGACACTGTATTGTTTAAAACAGGATGGTTTTCCATCCATTGTCATAACACGAAGTGGACTGTCACAGGTCAGACTGTCTTTGACCCTCTAGTTCTCACACTATGGATAAAAATTTGATTAGGTTTCTAACAGTACTCTACCAGCAACACCCATGTTCCTTGGATACTAGTCAAGGACCGAGTTAAAAAACAAAACAAAAAACCAAAACCAAACAAACCAGCAGACTAAGGATGTGACCTAATGGTAGTGTCTGTTCAGCATCTGCCATGCAGGACCCTGGGTTAATCCCGAACCTGTGGCTGGTGGTGGAGAAATGTGTGTCTGTGTGTGTGTGGGGGGGGAAGGGGGGTTGAAGCAGAGAAATCCAGAGTGACAACAAATTACATGATGCTAAAATGTGGATTGTTTTAGTTTTAAAAAGACGAAGTATACTATTTGTGATATTTTAAAAAGAATATTTTTATTCAGACAGATAGTTTTGTGTTCAGAGGTACACAGGTCAATAATTGCTATGAATCATAACAGAAACAAAAAAAGTGGCACAATTACCAATATTTTTAGCTTCTCATGTTAAAAAAAAAATAGAGTTGGACAGGTCAAGGCCACAATGGGGATCCAGGTTTCCTCGAGTTCCTCTCTTGATCACCCTTAAGTGGAAGTTTAAGTCTCATGACCCAAGATGGTGTCTTTTGCTGTTTCTAGGCAACAGGAAGAGGGGTGTAGGACTCAATCCATTTGCTTCTTACTTGTGTAATGAAGACTGAGTCATACCATTACTGTGCTATCATGTGGGCATGTAGGTTTTGACTCAATGATAGCACCCACAGATTCTCCGACTCTTAAATTCTTATAACAAAGGTAGGGAATAGATTAATTTTTTAGGGGGCAGCTTGGGCTACATAGCCCAGACTTGTTTCACTCTTCCTAGTTGCCTACCTCAGCTAGAAATAAAATGTATGATACTACTCTCTCTCTCCTTCTCTATCTCCTCCTCTCTCTCACACACACACATACACACACACACACACTCTCCCTTCCTTCCTCCCTTCTTCTCTCCCTTCCTGAGTTCTGGGGAGCAAATTCAAACCCTTGTGTTTACTGGGAAAGTGTCTAGCAGGCCTCAGTAAGAAAAATATTTTACACAGCCTCTGCTCCTTAAGGGGTTAAAAAAAAATGAAGCCAGAGCCGTACTTTGCAATGTATCTTAGTATTGGTTCTTGTCAGAAAGTCCTATGTTACACATCAGAAACCCACAGAAAATTCCAAGATCTCATGTCAGCTAATCTGACTTTGTTTTTCTGTGCTCTTCCATGCAGTGACAAAGATGGTGGTATTTAAGCTCTGAGCTTCACAGGGCAGAGAGGCCCATAAGGCACTACAGATAGAAAAAGATCAGAGAGCAACAGACTGAGAACTTCCAGCAGTGTGAAAGAATTTGAACACTTACGATCCCCCACCTCTGTGCCCCAAGAGCACACTCTGATGTCACCAAAAGGCAAAGAAAAATATTCCTGAAAGGGACAGGAAGGCGATGAAAGCAAATGAAAGTGGTAGGCACGCAAGCCTGACCTCAAGTTTTACTCCCAAATCCCACATAAAATGTGAGATGCCAAAAGGCCCATCTATAATGGCCGTAGGAGTATAATGGGAGCTCACAGCTCAGCGGGTATGATGCACACAGCACAGCTGCTGCAGCAACACAAGAGGACCTGGCTCAACAAGGTGCAAGCTAGAACTGCCTCCTGAAAGTTGTCCTCTGAACTTCATATACAGGCTTTGGCACTCATATGCACGTGCACGCGCGCGCGCACACACACACACACACACACACACACACACACATTCCTAACTGTTCACTACCTAGGTTAGGGGCAGAGATCAAGCTCTCTTTGCTGTTTGTTCTAACCACAGTACCATGGAAAATGCCATTCACATGTCAGTTAATTTTGTAGCATTTTTTACTTTATCTGAACAGTAACACTTTTAACACAAGGTGATGGTTCTCAGTTTCACCCAAGTTACTGTGTCTATGTCTTACTTTCACAAGGGTCCAGCATTAGGTTGCATGAATTTACTTTGACTTACTCATGTCTTCATTTGATGAACATCTGGGTTCCATAGTTTTTGTCATAGTTACTACTACAGTAACATTTCCATCTGAGTTTCCCCATGGCCTTCCCAACTAGGAGAGGGTTTGCGGGAATGGAAAGCTGAAAAACTAATAAAGCAGCCAAACCTGATGAGACCTGATAGGCTAGGGTCAAATGGAAGGGGAGGAGGACCTCCCTTATCAGTGGACTAGGGGAGGGGCCTAGGGGGAGAAGAGGGAGGAAGGGTGAGGTTGGGAGGGAACTCAGGAGGGAACTACAGCTGGGATACAAAGTGAATAAATTGTAATTAACAAAAGGATAAATAAAATCAAATAAAAAGAAAAAATAAACTAATAAAGCTAGCATCCAGAGTGTCCTATCAGAGCCATGCCCCAAGAGTCTAAGGCTATGGCCGCTTCTCCCTAAAGAAGCCACCGGCCTTCACATGTTTCCCAGCCTATAGGTTTAACTCTTTACTATGATTTTGTTTTTGTTTTTTCAAGACAGGGTTTCTCTGTGTAATAGAGATCACCTGCTTCTGCCTCCCAAATGCTGGGATTAAAGGTGTGTGCTAGCACTGCTTGACATGATATCTTTCTTATTATTACTTATTTTAGCCCTCCTTTCTTTAACATAGATGTTGCTGTTTTTTCTTTGTGTGTGTGAGAGGGTCTGATTACCTTCCACTTTTTTCTATAAAATTGTTCTTTGTGTTATTAATGTTTATGGATACTCCCATGTTATCAGTTAAATAATCTACAAATATCTTTTCTAAGCCTGAAGGTCTGTGTTTGGAATCCTGTTTTGTTACTATTGTTATTTCTTAGTGGACAAAATAACAGAATTCATTTGGACATTTTTAAACATGCATATCACTGTCCTTTGTATTGCGCACCCCCATTCTCTTTTCTCATCGTCTATTCCTCCCCTAAAACCTCTCCCTCCTAAGTAGTTCACTTTATCTTTCATAACACATACATATACCTGGATTTCACAAAAAGAGGAAATTTTAAATACTCGTCTTTCTTCCTCACAGTCCGCTCCTTTATCCCTTCCTTTCCCAGTTTCATTTATTCTCCTACTGATGCGATAGCTCCATTCTTCTTTAAAGTGGAATAAAATTCTGCTGTGTGCACCACATTCTCTTTATTCATTCATGCATTGATGAGTAACTAACTTCCTCCATTCTGTGTAATAGCAAATAGGCCAGTAGTAAATGTGGATATGACTTGAATTCCTTTGGGTGCAGGCAGACCACTAGGTAGTTCTACTTTTACATTTTGAAGAAGCTGTCACACTGACCTCTACACTGAGATCTAATTCTCTAGCTACATGCAGCCCACATTTAAGCGGTGAGGACTGCAATGAGGATGCCAGCCCCAGGAGGAGACAGCAGGGACCCAGGGGAAGGCTCCTAAAGGTCTCCTTTCAAATTCTTCATGAGCTTTTTGTGAAGACTTGTGTGTTGCTGAGCGGAAAGCACTTAGACAAGTCTAGACTTCTGTGAGCAAAGCACTGCTGTGTGCTGCTGCTCTGGAGCGCCATCTGTCCCATCCCGGCTCACATGTCACCCTCTTGTCCAGGCATGGGTCTGCATCTAGGCTCCGTGAGACCTTTTCTATTCCTGTGGTGTTATGGCTAACATTGTGTGTCCACTAACAGGGCTAAGGAATGCAAAGAGCTGCAGACATTCTTTCTGTGTATGTCTGTGAAGGTGTTTCTACAAGAGATTGCCAGAGTCAAGTTCACCCAGCCTGCTGAGAGCCTGAAGACATGAAAAGTAGATGCAAAGATGAACTCGCTGAATCTCTTTGGGCTGAACACCCATCTTTTCCTGTCTTTGTACAGGCTAGCTCCTGGTTCTAGTACTTTTGGCAATACTAGAAGTTTTATATAATAAGAAGGCTTCTTAGCTAAAAAAAAAAAAACAAAGCCCCTAGTCTCCAGGCTGCTCCATTACCAGAAGATTCTTGGATAATTTTGTCCCTTTGATTCTCCATCTAAAAGCTGGAGCACAGTTGCAACCACAATGGCTCTGCCTTAGGGATAGGACGAGACTTCAGGGAGTATGTGAGGATGGTAGGGATGACCCTGCAGGAGACAGTGATGGCTCAACAGTGCAAGAGAGTGGCGTTTCCCTCCCAGCTCTGTCTCCTCAAAGACCATGGGGGCTCAAGCACAGTGGTTTAGGATGCAGGTGGCTCATTCCTGTTTTCTTACAAAATAAGACATGAGACTGTGTCCGAACGCGTGCCAGGCAGAGGCTAGCCAGAGTCAGATACTCTGCTCTGATTGCTTCTTGTCTCACTTCCCCAGGACTCCAGGGGAGTGTTAATGGTCACCTAAGTCAGAAAAGCTGGAAGAACTCTAAATTTTCAATGAATTTTAAATTCCAAAGATCTGGAGTTGTTTCAGATTCCACTGGAAATGTATAAAGTAGGAACAGGCTTTTTATTATTATTTGTTTTGTTTTGAGACAGCATCTCTGGCTGACCTGGGACTCACTATGTAGATATGTAGACCAAGCTAGCCTCAAATTAACAGGGCCCTTGGTTCCATTCTTAACAACAACAAAAAAAGTTTGGGAGTTTGAGGGTGTAGCTTAGTGGTAGAGGATTTGCTTAACATGCAGGAGGCCCTGGGCTCCACCTTCAATACCACCCTAGACCCAAACACACACACTAATTTAGGAGAAACTTAGATTTGAATGGGGGGGGTATGCATACCTGAAGTGAGCAGCTATGTAAAGATTCATGATGGGAGACCCAGTCATTACTTCTTATGGTCCAGCACCAGGAAGTGATGTTTAAAGAAATGATTCTTCGTTTTTTGGGTAGAATTTTCTCTGGCCTATGAAAGTTATTTCCAGGGCATTAACAAGGCATAAGGCATAATAGTGAATTACAATTACACAGGATAATATTTGTTCAGCTATTTGAGGATCTTCATAGCTGAATCTTTGCTAATTTGATTCACTACCCAGTGACTACTCTTAATTCATTATAAACATTTTCAGAGGTTTTAATGATCAGGAAAAAGCTGAAGTATCTAGGGCTCTTCACACATTTAAATGACCCCTCAAAAAAAAAATAGAAGGAGATGACTTGGAAACTTATGTGGCCTTCCAAAATCTGAACTATTGCCTCAAAATCTGTATTTCTACCCACCTGAGGAATAGGGAATGCACTTGATAAAAAATATTTTGAAATACAAACCCAAAAATTCTTTGCACTAATTTATAGTTTTATGGCATTACTTTGTAATTAGCTTCTTTGTAGATTTGCTTGAGTGTGGAAACAAGTGGAGGGGATTAGAGAAAAGATGCATTTTTTTCAGTGCAATTGCTTTGTTTTACTAAGGTGGGTTTCTCCAACAGTATCTTGTTGGGAACCTATATGTCTTTATTCTTATAAAAATCTATAAAGAATCTAGGGCATTTGACAAGGGCAGACATCTCTGCCTCCCTCCATAGATGTTAACACCGTAATGACAGCTGTGCTGTGCTTTGGTAGGTGGATCTTAGTACCACAGAGGCACTAAGAAAAGCACAGGCCTGCACAGAATTCATAAGTTTATGCTCTGCTGAGGAAACAGTTTCTGTTTCAATCTTACCAGAGATGAATCTGAGACCTGGCCATCCATCAGACCTAAAGAATTCCTCAAAGGATAGATGTTGCATTTGTTTGGAGATGGACAGTGGGATGGCTAAATGACAGAACCATAATCCTTGCTAGAGAGATTCAGGGCTCTCTCCATCTGTCTGGAGTCTTCAGGAAGGGGCTGTGCATCCCAGAAGCCCTGTGGTTTACCCGGGATGGGGTAGTCAGGCTGCATGCCCTGTTCTCCCTGTCCTTCAAGATTTTGTCATTGTATAGGAGTTCAGGGCCAGGAAGGCTTGTCCTCATGGATTTCAGGCCAGAAAGAACAGGATTTTTCTTTCTCTTGACCTCCTCCACACCACTGGTCTCCCACTTCTTAGCATTATAAAATGTGTCAACCGAGGTATTTCTATGCTAATACAGTTGTTAATGGTGCCAGACTAGAAACATTTCCTTTGCCTTCACAGGTGATTTGGGGTGTTCTCCCCAAGGTAAATACCTAGCAGGGTTATGTTTATTGTTCTTCTGTAACACATAGCTTTGGGTTCTAGGACTGATGGCCTGGTAACTAACAGGTGGTGATGGCAAAGTAAATTCAACTGAACTTTACAATGAAATTTACCATCTAACTGACTTACATGATAAGGCAGCTACTTGATGATCTCATCAGCAGCTTTCATGGGCTAGCATATAAGATGCTGACTGAGGCTTCCTGGCATCCTGTTCTGGGGCTTTTTTGCTTCTATTGTGCATACATCTCTCTGTGTGTGTCTCCATCTCTCTTTCTCTGTGTGTGCATATGTGTGTGCAAACATGCTAAAGAAAAATGAGCTGATGTCTATGGCTGGAATTGAGCTGCACACGTGAATCCACGTGATCTTTTCAGAATGAAAAGGCAGTGACTCTGTCACTTTCTTCCACAAACCCTCATCATAATTATTTGTTGTCCTACAGCTCTGCCTGCTGGATTCGATGTTGGCATGCCATGATCAAACACAGCATGGATGCATTTGGCAGGGGCTGGGGTGTGGGTACATATGCTGCAGAAAGGACAGCTGGGCTCTGCCACCTGCCATTCCTGCTGATGTTGATTGTGGGCTAACCCACCCCCCAACTTTGGAGAGTTTCTGGATGTTGTTAGGGAGAATATGCAGGCTTAGGAAAGTGCTTTGACCTCTTAAGGGACCGGACAATTCACCTGGTGAATTATTCCTCTTGGATTTCCTTTGGATATTTCCCCTTTCTTGAACATTTATTTCTCACCCCATCATAAACACTGTGATTTTATGCACATGCTCTTTAAAATTATATGTATGTATGTATGCATACATGTATGTTGTATTTATAATGTAGATGGGGTGGGGTTGTTTGCATGTATGTCTGTGTACATTTGTGTCACTGGTGCTAGCATAAGACATTAGATCTCTCCAGGGTTAGAGTTACAGACAATTGTGAGCTGCCACACGTGCGTGCTGTGAGCTTCGGTCCTCTGAACAGAAGACTAGCTAGTGCTCTTAAAAGCTGAGCTCTCTTTCCAGCTTCTACTCCTTCCATCTAAATCACCTGCTTGTAAGTACATTGACTCTTTCCTGCTTTGATTGTGAACATGAACCTTAGCATGTAGTTCAGAACTCATGTCTCATAGAAATTAAATGATTGTTACTTCCAAAAGAAGTCCATATGCCAAGGGTTGCAGCTTTGGTGGTAGGACTAGCATATGTGAGACCCTGGGTTCTAGCCCTGTACCCATCTCCAACCCATCTCCAACACTTGTGAAAGAATCTTGGCCCACCTGATGTTGTCCCTTCCCAGAAGTAGGAACTAGCTAATGTACTTGAAAGAGCTCATGGTCATAAACTCCCCAAACACCTGAGACTGAAGATCTAGCCCACCCTGGGAAGGTAGGGAAAGGCTCAAATTTAAGAAAACATGCTTTGGGAAAAGAAATTTCCATGTACTTCACAACCACACTGCAAAACTATCTCCAAAGACAGAATTGCTGTATTAATTTTATTCTTTACTTCCTTAGTTTGCCATGATCATTGCTGCATTTAGAGCCGAATTTCCCTGGAAGGATTGGTATGCTATAGCAGTTGCTTTAGGTCTACGGGGTCTGAATTGTGTTCAGAACCTTTCGCTGAGTAGGTCTGTAGAGTTTCAAATGTATTCTTGTCTGATTATCTGGATGTGAAATTCTGAGCAGAGAAAATGCCGAATTGAAAATCAACTCTTTCCGTAATGAAGATTCCCTCTGCGTGTTTACATTAGATCGCTTGTCTAAAAATTTGTGTCTTTGACTGTGCTGATTGATTTTTTTAGATATGCATGGCTTTGGAACATGGGAAAAAAAGAACACAGAGCCAATTTTATTTTATTTTTATTGTGTGTATCTCTCTCTTTCTTTGCATATGTGCACACATGTTGGCGGGTGCCCTTGGAGGCCAGAAGAGGTAGTTAGATTTCTAGGAGTTGGAGTTCAGGTGGTTGTGAGCCACATGACCTGGATGTGGAGAATCTCGAACTTAGATCCTTTGAAGTGCAGCAAGCAGTCTTAATCACAGGGTAATCTCTTTATGTGGGTAAGGCTGTTTTAGCCACAGTTATATGTCAGCCTTTTGATTGATTGCTTATTTACTTACTTGTCTGAGACAAGATCTTGTTACGTCACCCAGGCTAGTCTTGGGACTCACTATCCTCCTACTTTGGACTCTCTGCTTTTAGGATTACAGGCATTTGTTACCATGCTGGCTGCATGTAACTTTTAAAGTAACAGGTACATTTCTAAAGAGATTGAAGAACTTACTGATCCCATGCTTTGGCTGTGAAGACGCTGTGAGGTGCAGGAGGAAGGGACAGTGATCATGGTGTGCCTTGTTTCAGAGGCCCTCACAGTGTAGATGCTTGCCTCAAAAGCCTGCCTTCCCTTGCAGACGACATTGTCATTAACTTAGGAGTCTGGCCTCTATCAAGCCTGCTTTGGGGTAACCTATAAACAAAATGACGGCGAGGCTTATGAAAACATATGAAAAGACTAAAAAACAAAATAAATAGCATGCATCTGTTGATTGTTTGCTGTAGCCCACGTGATCTCCTTGGGCTCCATACCACTGCCTCCCACATTTAGTTAGGTAAACATGATTCTGGGAGGCCTGAGCACATCTCCGGAACCAGACATTTGGCATTAAAAAGCAAAGATCATGTAATTAACATGAACATTCTAAGCTCCGGTTATTTCTAAGTGCTTGCTCAATTGTTTCCTTAACAGTTTCGTTGCTATTTCACAAAGGTTTGTTCTGGAGACGTGGGTCTATATCCACAGACCAGGCAATGCCATTAAAAGAATACCTCTCCCTCCTTCACTCCCTCAGTGTAAAGCTGGCTCCCAGAGGTAGTGGCTAAGGCAGAGACAGAGCTCCAGATGCCTGGGACTTTTAGGGGGAACTCTCAGGAAAAGGGAAAGGAGCCCAGTAAAGGTGTGGCCTGGATGACACCTAGAACAAAGAATTAAACAGGCTAAAGGGATGGAGACAAATGAGGAAGGAAGCAGCCTTAGACAAAGATGTCTCTGAGTTGGTGACATATAAACAGGGGCCAGATGGAGCGAACATCTGGGCAGGGCAGGATGCAGTCTATATAGAGGGAAGCGAATATGCAAAGGTCCTCATGTAAGCATCTGTTCCTCATTCAGGGACCAGCACAGAGCCCAGGAGAGTTGAAAAGAGACTGGGAGGTAGATGGAAAAGACAAAGGATGATGTGGTTGCAGGAGGGGCTGAGGAGCTGAAAAGGAAGAGCAGTTTGGATTGTCAGCTAGACTATACAATCAGGTGCTTTGGGATATAGGGAGGCATTATCTACCCAACCACCCTCAAGGATTTTGTGCTTGACTGAATGATTCCTCTCTCTCTCTCTCTCTCTCTCTCTCTCTCTCTCTCTCTCTCTCTCTCTCTCGTGGATTGCTGGTGTCTTTTGTCATGGCTACTAACACTCTGCTCAATCACTATTTTGTGACATACACTTGGGACCTAAGTAAGCTGCAGTTAATGTTACAATGTCAGTATTAGTCAGTTTTCCATTTCTGTGACCAAATACCCAAGAAACATAAAGAAGAAAGGTTTCTTTGGATCATGGTTTCCATGGTTTCTGAGGCTTCAGTTTGTGGTCACTAGACCTCAGTGCTTTGGGCACACTGGGTCTCTAGTGAGTCCACACAACATGGTGGGGAGTGTGGCGAAGCCAAGCTGTTGGTAGCCAGGGAGTGAAAGAAAACATGAAGAACATGTTTCTTATTCCAGTCATTTTTTGACAGTCTATTCAGCTATGAATACTCCAATGGATTGGCCTACTCATGAGGTGAGAGCCCAGGTGATTCAATCACTTCCCAAGGGCCCCACTTCTGAACAGTATGCTACTGAAGAACAAACCTTCAGCACGTGTCTGTGTGTGTGTGTGTGTGTGTGTGTGTGTGTGTGCGCGCGTGTGTGCCCTCAGAAACAGAGGGGGGTTGTATGAGACTTTGGTATTACAGGACTTTGTGAGACACCTAATGTTGGTGCTGAGGTCTGAACTCAGGTCTTCTGACAGAGCAGTAAGTGCTCTTAACTACTGAGCCATCTGCCTACTCCGGTATGTAATTTTGAAGGAGACATTTGTCTTTCCTCCTTCACATTCCATATCTACATATAAATAGGCAATAAGGAATCCATGCAATCTGCTTCTATGATAGAATGTCTTACTTAATCACACAAACTTCTGAATGCTGTCACCATCAGCAGGTAGAAATGCATCCCTTGGAGTGTATCAGATGCCAGTATGCTCTAGTTACCATGGATGTATGAAAAAACACACTCAAATTCAGTCTTAAAATAGTGACATATCTTAAACCTCCAGAGCTCCTGGGTCTTGTCAGACAGCATAGTGGATGTGGTTCTGCTCTGTGGGGTTAGGTCTCAGATGAAGGAAAGGCTGCAGTAGTTTGGAGGCACCTCACTTGAACATCTGGTATCTTGACTGGGATCTTTGCATATCCAGAAGCTGGAGCAGTAGGCTCTGCAGGTCTGTCTCCACATGGCAACTGCACCAGGTGGGCTTGGAGTAAACAGGCTTCTTATCTTGGAGTTCCAGACTCCTAAGATCTGGATCTTAAGAGAATGAGCCAGGTGCAAATGGGCCATCTCTTAGGACTGAACCTCAGTGATCAAGAAGGCATCAAAACTTCTGGCAAATTCTACCCATAGTGATGGTTACACAGGAATGCATAAGAGTAGAGGGAACGAACACAGGGTCATCAGCTGTCATACATGGAGAAGCCATACATGGGAAGAGCAGCCTTACAACAAGAGAAGAGAGAATACAACAATCTCTGGACAGTGTGATCCCTACACATCCCAGGAATATGACGCTCATTGCAGACCTAACTTCTGTGCAGAGGCATAGAGCCCATGGAGCTCGGTCTCAAGTCCTCTCCTCTAATGCCTTCTCATGAGTGGCACAGAGCTGATGGGAGGCTTGAGCCTGCTGGCCAGTAAGACAATCTCTCCCCCTTTCTCCAAATGCCTCATGTTGGGGAGTCTCAGTGGTTTAAGTCAACACTGAGGAACTTGCTTCATTTTAATGTGTTTTGTTCAAACTAAAAATCTATTTTTCTGACTCCAAGTAACTCTAGGCCCTATTTGATGGGTCCAGTAAGGGGTGTTTCTCATGTCAAGGCCCAGGAGAGTCCATGATTTCACATTCCTAGGAATTGGAAGTAAGAGAGTGGATATTATTTCTCTCATTAAGGTTTTCTGGCAAGTTCCCCCTGATCTCACATGGAAAGAGGAATGCATAGCACAGTTCCTGGGGTCTGACCTCCACGAGGAGTAGCCTCATCCTAAATATCTTTACCTTCTTATGAAATAGCCTGGTTGCCAGGATTTTATTGCAGGGGTCCTTAAAAATGGCCAGCACTTTACTGTGTGGATATGCCAGTAGAAGCTGGATGTCCTCACAGTGCCAGCTTTAAGGTCACAGCTTCCCTCCAGTTAGTTGGTACATTTTTATTTTAAGGACTGAAGTTTTATGCACCTTGAGGAGTTTGTGGTTTCAGATTTGGAAAGATCCACTACTCAGAAGCCAACTGAATATTCCCAGAGACTAGGCATGTGTGTGTGTGTGTGTGTGTGTGTGTCTTATACTCATTGGAACAAGGTAGTTACAGCAGGCAAGCATGGCTGGGGCCCTCTGCACAGCATTGCTCCTTGGTGAAGCTGGAAGGTATTTGCTGCCCACAGTCTGGGGTGACGGCAAACATTCCTCTTCGGCCTGGTGTCAGGGTGCACTGGGATGTGACACAGCTGTGACCACTCGGGTTGGTCTTCTGTAGACGCCTGTCACAGTGTGTTTACCTGAGAATGAATGTGAGAGGCCACAGGGCTAGAATTGTTTTGTAGCAGAAGAAAAAGTGACCAGCTATTTTAAAGCCCAGAGCTGGATATCTTGTCCATGGCCCACGGGTCACATGAACAAACAGGGTTCACCTAGGGAGCAGGACCTTCTCCAAACAGATACAACTAAACTCCAGTAGTTGCTTTCAGATAGCAAGAGAGGGGGCAGAATCATCTCACAAGACCTGTGATGAATTGATTTCACAGTTCCTGAGATGATGGAAACAGCCTGCATGCTTTCCTCACTGCTGGGGAAGATGGCTTGGTGTGCACATACAGATGTTCACACAGAAGCGTATACCTCTAACCCACATGCACATGCCCACACAGATACTCCTTTTTCCATGTACGAAGACCCACAGGCACATACATATGATATCGTACACACATTCATATATGCTCACACAGAGGCAAACAGCTTTACACATTTATACACACGTGCAGAATCTCATAGATAAACACCAATACATTTCACACACATTCACACACATCAACAGTACAACTCTACATAACCCCACACATATTCACACAAACGCATGCACACCTTCAAACACAGTTATGAACACCCACACACAAGCTCACACCTCACACATAGATACATGCATGCTCTCAGCATGGGGACTAGAGCTTTCAAGTAGTTCCAAGACCAATATGGCGGGGGGGGGGTCTCCGTGGTCCATTGACCTCATGTACGAGTTTGCAGATCCCCAGCAGAGACCATGCCATTTGCCTCTTCCTGTTTGGTTACCTGTGTTTGTCAGCTGCAGTTTACCTCATGCAAAGTGGCTTTTCTCTCTGCCCTACCTTTCCAGGTGTCTTTCTAGGATTCAATATTGGGGAAAATGACATTCTGAGACCGTCACTTGCTCTTCTCTAGCCTCAGCTGCCTTGAGAAGTAGTGACTAGCCTGATTTGTAGGCACCAGCATGATTTGAGCTAGCTGAGGTCTTTTGTAGAGACAGGGTCCCTCTATGTATCCCTGGCTGTCCAGAAGCTTACCAGGTAGACCAGGTGGATCTCCAACCCACAAGGATCTTCCTACTCTGTCCTCCCAAGTTCTGGGATAAAAGGCAAGTGCCACTACACCTTGCCCACCCGTGTTTTAATGTTGTTTTGGGTATGGGTCATGACTTAGGACTTTTCTGAATTAGATGAGGAAACCATGATTTTCTTTTTGAAATTTCAATTGTTCAAACACTTGTGATGCAATATTTTTACTAGAATAAATAGGAATAATACTTCTTTTACAATCAGTCAGACTTCTAAAAATCTCTCTGTCTCCATCTGCCTCTTTTTTAGTCTCTCTCTGTCTGTTTCTGTCTCTCTCCCTCTCTCTCCCTGCCCCATGTGTGTGCGTGTGCATGCCCATGCTGCATAGAGAGACCGGAAGAGAAACCTGAGTGTTTGCTCTCCTAGCCTCCCACCTTGATTTGAAGTTAATTATTGTGTACATGCTAAAGTAACTGGTCCCAAATTTTTGCCTTCTTTGCCTCCCATCTTACTGGTATTAGATATTACAGACTGAAGCTACCACATCTACACACACACACACACACACACACACACACACACGAATATGCACACTGGGGAATCCAAATTCAGTTCCTAGTGATTGCATGGACTCCTCTCTTCACCTCAGCCAATGCTTTTGATGTTCTCATAGCACTTTTCAAAACTTCTTTATAGTTTCATATATTTAGGCTGTCAATCTTTAAATGACCCACACTAAAATTCTTTGTACCTCCTAGCACTAACCATCATTCTCTCAGCTTTTCTGAAGGCGGATGCTGTCTGGGCTGCCCAAGCTGCATAGGGATATGGAAATGCAGTATAAGGCTTATTAATGGATATTTTAGAGTGCACAGTCACTTCTATATTAATTACATTTACACTGCTGGGCATCATTATTTACCTCTAGAGTTTTCTGTCTTTCAAAAACTGAAGCTTAAACAAGGTTGAATGTGAAAATTGTCCCTCAAGATTGCCTCCTGATCTCCTCACACTTGGGTGCCTTTGCACATATGCACAAATGTACACATGCACTCCTCTCTGTTTTGGCAGTGAGATTCACTTGGCAGGTGAGGGAGGCTTAGCCAGACTCCTTAGGGGGGGGCAGGGTTTTCCACCTGTGAGGAGGGTGGGGAAGCTGCTTGCCATATGCAGAGACTCAGCCCTCCTCCAAGCTCACAGAGAAATTGGGCTGGGCTAACCTTGGACTCTGCAGCACCGAGAGAGGGATGTAGCCTCTGGAAGTTGAAACCATAACATTTAAAACCTGCAATGGTGAAACTGAAGGTCCAGGAGACATTGGACAACTAACTGACCAGTGTTTTAAATTAGTTTTTTTTTTCTGTGCTTGGTGAGGGGGAGAGTCAGGATTTCACTTGGTTTATTTTAATTTATTAATTTTGTTGTTCTGAGTTTGGAACCCAGTACTTTGAACATGCTAGACAAGGGCTGTACCACTAAGGTCATTCCCAAGTTCTAGTTCCATGTGTCTATGTGGTCGTAGAACCTATCTGTTGACACTCAGTTAAGCTCTCAAGGCTGGTCTAGCTTCCCATGCCTGTCTAACTCTAAATGTTTTTCTGCTGCCTTTCCCCCTAGCCTGCTCTCTTGTGAAATTCTTCGTGCCTTTGGCTGGCATCTCAGTGTGACTTCCCAGTCTACAAGATGCTTCAAGTTGATGACATCAGATGAATTCTAAGTTCCTGAATACAGTTTCCTGCCAGTGTGACCCTAATTTAAGCACTGAAAAAGACAGTGTGGATTCTGGAACATACACTGGTGTTATTTCATCTAAGCAATAATTTGGCTCTGCTGGAATCAGAGAAGCTTGGAGCAATGATGGACTTTCATGCAGTGAGGCTAGAACTCACATTTCCCCTGTACATCTCTGGGTGCAACCTCTTGACTTGGCTACCTTTTGAATCCAAGCACGTCCTAAAGGCCAGCAGGCATCAAAGCAATGATTTCCCAAACTATACTTACAGGATCCATGGAGAGAAGTGGAATAATATTCAAGGACCTCAAAATCAAATCTAACATGAGCAGTGGGCTGAGGATACCCCTGCCCCATCTGGGAGGTGTCTCATCATATTTAGGGTGCCAGTACTGTTTAGGTACTTCTATTTTATGTTTATTTTTAAGCTAATTTATTCTGTTTCAGTACTTTTGCATTGACACAAATATGTACATACAATGGTTACGGGTCCTTCAACAGTCAACAGGACATCAATGTCATGGCTATAAAATGAGTAGTGTTTGGCTGGTAAAATGGCTCATTGGACAAAGGCACTTGCTGCACGAGCCTGACACTCTGAGTCTGAACCTTCTGAGGATGAAAGGTCAGAACCAGCTTCAGAAGTTATTCTCTGACCTCCACAGGCATGACATGGCATGTGTACATCTACCCTTACGTGCCTCCAATAGTAATAGACAAAATAGAACTTTACAAAAACAAGCAGGTCTTAGAACTGATAAAATACATTCTGCACATTTCAAGTGAATACATTCTGGCAAACCAGACTGATCATTTTTCAAAATGTTGCAGAATTCATGCCATTTCCCCTTGATGTTATGGTTGCTAAAAATGACAAATCCCAAGTGTTCTGTCCTGAAAGAACACTTGTCAATCACTTTGAAATGCTTAGTGTAGGTTTCCCTGACACCTGCTTCCTGTGAACTCCCTTTCCTCTTAGGGGGTGAAGCAGGCTCCCAGGGCGTCCTGGAGCAGCTGCTAATTATAGACAATCAACACGTGATTGGCTCTTTTAGGAAGTGTGGCCAAGCCAGTGCTAATCTTATTATTCTCTGAAATGAATAACATTTCAAAACATAAAAAAAAAATAAGAAAGAAAAGTCAGTGTACAACAGAGCACTGAGAAACAGGTATGGAAGCAAAGGCCACGTGACCTTTTGCCATTGTCAGAGCCATTCCTTCAGAGTTCTGCTCCATGCTGTTTCTTCAGAAAATGTTCTTACACAGATTATCACATTTTAATCTCTAAGTTCTTTCTAGAAGCCCATTTAATAGATTTCAACGATTCCTGTGAATGGAGGAGACTGAGAAAATGCTTTGCAAAGACAGCGTAGAAAGAAAAGTCCCTAAGAGTGTTCAGAATTACACAGTAGCCCTGTGAAAAAATCAGCAATTCTTAATGGCCACATATGTATTTATAGTTTAGTATTTGTGGTCTGGATGATTGACTCTCAAAGATTGAAAAAAGCCAATAAACAACAAAACCACAAAACTCATAGTAGATGCTAGGTGCTAGGGGTAAAAACATTTGAAAATGTTAGCATCCAGTACTTTGATGGGACTTTGTAAAACTCTTGGCATGGCTGGCTGGCTTAGTGATGCTGAAGATGAATGAGCCTCATCTTCCATATTGCTCTTTGTATTTAAGGTGTGACCATACAAAGCCTTCTCTCTTGGAAGACTTCCTTTGACCCCTCTATTAAGTGTGACTCTGGAAAGCAACAAAATTTGGATTTTGAGATCTTCCTGACTCCCTCAGAACTCAGCAGAGAATCTTAGTGGTCCACTGCCAGATTTGTCCCCCTGTGACAGAAAGCAAGGTGCCTGACCTGAAGGATGCTAGTCCCCACTCTTCAGTCACCTTACTTGAATGTGTTATTTAGGACAGATCTGGGACCTTACCTGTGAGGGACTGTGGAATCTCAGTAGTGGGTGAAGGGGGACGGAACTACTGACCCCTACTTTGTTCTCCCTTGTAGCTTGTATCACTGGCCTTTATGGTCAGTCTCTCTGGATGCTTCAGTGGCCTCAATAGACACCTGCTCATATGCCAGCACCACAGAATAACCAAAACGTAGGTGCTTCTTGATACCCACTACTGCCAATTTTCCAAAATTGCCAAAGAAAAAAAGACTTTACCCTATTAAAGCAAAACTTGCTAGAAAAACAGCTGGTAAAATTGTTTATGATCTTCTAGAGTTGAAATTGCCAAGCACAAAAACATCATTGGAGCTAGACAGCATCATGCCCTTTGACTGGACACCATCAAGTCATGGTCCCAGCACTGACGCACCCTGGAGTAGCCTCTGCCATGTGCTGCAGTGCCACAATACTAAGAGAGTGGTACCTCCAAACCTCAAAGGACTGGTGTCTGCCGACATCTGAGAGTGTATGCAGCGTGAGTGAGTTGAGATGGCTAGTCGCTGGAGGTAAGCAGTTCAGTGTATCTGAGCACCACCAGGAAAAGCTCCAGCAAGCTCTTCCTGGAAGCACCTCATGAGCACCTGTAAGCACATAGTCAGCAAAAGGGAGCTCAAAATGTGTTGGGATTTCACTCTCTGCTTTTAGTGCAGACCCTGAAATTCAACTCTCAGTAAAAGGATGACATTAATTTCTATATTGAGCTGATGGTTATTGGGCTCTTGGTGTGTGTATGTCAATGTGGAAGGGAGAAACCAGTGTGGTTTCTGCTCTCTCTCTCTCTCTTTCTTTTTAAAGTATTTTTAAATTTCTTTAACTCACTTTACATCCTTGTTGTAGCCCCATCCTTCCTCCCCTTCTAATCCCACTCTCCTTCCTTCCACCCCCACTCCCCTTTTCTGAGGAAAAGGGGGCTTCCATTCCTATCCACCCCAGATCATCAAGTTGGATTAGGACTAAGCGTGTCTTCTTCTCCTGTGGCCTAGCAAAGCAGTCCAGCCAGGGGGAAGTGATCAAAAAGTTGGCAAGTGAGTCCATGTCTGATACAGTCTCCACTTCCCTTACTAGAGGACCCACATGAAGCCTAAGCTGCCCATCTGCTCTATCTTTGTAGGGGAGGGGGCGGTCCTACTGCAAGCCAGTGTAGGTGTTGAAGCTGCTGTCTGACAGTGTCCTGACAGATTTTTACATGTCTGGACTGCATATTAAAAGCTTGATCTGGGCTGGGCTTGCACATAGCAACTCCCAAATGCCCTCCAGAGCAATGCATGGAATCACAGACCTCAAATCGGTCAGAACAGGAGCAAGCCAGAGCAGTGTTATCTTCAAAGAGCAACATTGACAGCTTCTTTACCAGCTCACGTGGCAGGCCTATACCAGTCTTCTCTCTTTAGCGCTAAATTGTGCTATGCATGAAGCCTCCCATTCACTACACGCAGCACCCCACATCGTGTATAACTTTAGCCACATTTTCATTTGAAAGCATAAACGCAGCCTCTTTTGGTGCTTGTCCTTGAGTATTTCGTAATCCAGGTGCATGTCTAGCCTCTTCCCGTTTGTTATTTCTAAACTGATTTTGGGAACCTGACCCTGTGCCCCTGTCACATCCAGTCAGGGAGGAGTTGAGCCCTGTATTCAGGACATGTGTGAACAGCTTGCTGTCCTTTAGTGCTCCCGTATGCTGCGCTGAGGTCTTTCTGAGGAAGGACACTGCTCGCTGTGGAAATAGTCCCTGGCATAGGGATAGCTCTGTCTTCAGAGAAGGGAGCTGGGGACAGAGGAACACAGCATGGCATATTGGTGGGTCTCCTGGTCAACAGCAGCTGGCTTCTCCTCTCCATGGGGTCCAGGGAAACTAGGGGCGGGGTTGACTCTATGCTGTGACCTTCATCAACTTGAGAGCATGACCCAGAGGCCTGAGGACCCCAGATTATTACTTCATCAGCTCCCTGGGGTGTCTGACAAACAAGGCCTCCCTAAAAGTCAGGGAAATAAAGCCCTCCTTGTGATGCAAAGCCCCCAGGTGTGATGAAGAGCTTCCTGGCCTCACCTTGAGTGCAGCTGTCCACAGCTCCTCTGGCCTAGCTGGGGACTTGAGGCTTGGACAGCTCAGGTGGGCAAACAGCATCTGAGGGGAGAGACTCTGGCGGCAGGATGTGGATTCCACAGCAGGAAGCATCCAGGGCCCATGTGCTCCTCTCCAATAACGTGTGGATTTCCTCCCAGCTGACCTGTCTGGCTTTTTTCAGAATGCCACACCTGGGCCTGCCCCTGCCAGAAAGAAAGGCTTTCATGGACGTGGCTGAAAGTTTCTTATTGTATTAGAGGTGGCAGGGTAGTGTAGGGCCGAGTGTCTAAGTGTTTCTGTGAGGGCACTCCAGCACTGAAATGTTCTTTCCAAGGTTCAAGACATCTTTCCTCACTTCCTTAGTGCCTGAGTTAAGATATAGTTGATAACGCACCGCATTTCCTAAACTCAAAAGGAATTAAAAACTCTCCTAATTCCTTCACTCAGAATCACAAGAACCCTGTGCCTGAACTCCAGATAGAAGCTGGCTTCCCTGTCAGTGATATCTAGATACTACCTTACAGCCTCCTCTTGGGGTTTCTTTCCATAGCACACATACTCATGTGTTGTACAGAGATAGGTCCAGGCAAGGTTTGGGGGAATGCTAGTTTTCTGCACCCAACTCAGAACTGTACATAGTAGGTCTTTCATTCTTGGGTACTACCTACACAAATCCCGCTACTCTGAGCTCTTCCTCATCAGCCTAATGTTTCCTGGAATCCGTCTCCATTGAAAGCCCCCACGATGGACCTGGTTGTTGCAATCTTTTTATCCTGCTTTTTCTCTTCAGGCTTTCCTGACAACTGGAGCCCAAGGGAGTATGACTTCTTCACATACCCTTTTGTTAGTTAGCATGCTGTGTGAATTGGCATCTAAGCATCAACTGTTTATATTCATTTTTTCCAAGACAGGGTTACCCTGTGTAGCTCTGACTGTCCTGGAACTCGCTCTATAGACCAGGCTGGCCTTGAACTCAGAGATTTGCCTACCTCTGTCTCCCTAGTGCTGGGATTAAAGATATGTGCCACCACTGATGGACTATATTCTTTTATTCTGTAAAAATGGATATTTGTGCATGCAAGTGTGGCACAGGACAGCGTTGTGTAAGGCTGCAGCTGAGGCAACCTACCACTCCAAGCCCACTGCAGCTGATGGCCCAGGTTGGGGAAATTCCAAGCCTCCTCCATCCTGTCCCACCCCAAGCTTAGGTAGCAGGCCACCCCACGCTGGTCTGAGGCCCCACAGGCTCTGTTGACCCACTGACATCTGTCCACCCTTGCTGCAGCCTGGAGCCACTTGCTACTTTGTATTTAATTGGAGTTCAGGCTCCTGGGCTCCTCAGCTCCTCAGCTCCTCAGGGGTTGGGGTACCCCCTCCTTGGAGCTGCAACATCTCTGTTGAGGAGGCATCCTCCTAGAGATGTGAGGTTCCTGGGCTCCTGTGTTTCAGGATACCCTTGGGACTTTGTCCCACCTCAGATCTGGGATACCTTCCCAGTCCTCATAGCTGTGACTCAGATTTGTGGCCCTTGGAGTTACAGGTGGTATGGACACCTTCCCACAAGATCAGGAAGGTAACCAACACACAAAAACAACAACATTTGGTGCTGTGACTCAGATTCACAGCCTTGGAGTTGTGGGTTTCGCTGATATGCTTCCACCTAAGTAGCACAAGGAAGGCCAACCAACAAAAATAACATTTGGTCCTGAGACTTGGATTTGAACCGAGGTTGCTATGGGTTTCCTGGACACCCTTTCAGCTGAGTACCAAAGGCAGGCCAACCAACAAACAACAACACATTGTCTGCACATCTTCCAGTGAACGTGGCAGAGCTGGGCAGTTTGAATGTAAACTCCCATAGTGCCACAGTGTTTCACTTATCTTTGGAGCCATGTGTTCTTAGTGTGGCCCCAGCAAAGTTATATAAGCCAGCGCTCTTTGGTATTAGGTGAAAAATGTTTAATTTAGCATAGCACAGTATGAAATGTATCATAATGTGGCTACTTAGTAGCCCCTTTGCTTCTTGGTGCTAGCTGGGGTTGAAGCAAATCAGCCTCCTTCAGCCCTGGTGGCAGCTTCAAAGCATCTCTTCTGTTGGCTCTTTCCCAAGAAGGCTTCGGTGCAGCAGCTTTGTTTTCAACTTCAGGTTTAAGTTCCAGTTTCCTTTGTCTAGAGATGCCCCTGGAGGAATTAAGTCACAACTGACCCCTGAACTCAGTGGAAACATCAGGCAAGACTGTCAGTTTGTGCCTACACCTTTGCCTGAGTGAGGCAGGGTGCTGCATCCTAAGAGAGCTGTAGAGCATGGCAGTGAGCTCTGGGCTCAGGGAAACAGTTATCCCCCCGGAACCCTCAAAGAAGTCAGTCAGGTCTAAGAAGCCAAACCAAATATGGAGGTTTAAAGCATGGTCAACTTGTCAGGGTCTCTGGATAGCTCTTCTGGGCCAGATTGCCTCAGCTAAAGCTGAGTTGTCTCAGATGGCTACCAAGGCTGGAAGCTAACTCATCATCTGGCCAATGGCACATGCCCCTCATCCTCCAGAAGACAGACTTGGTCTCACTCTCCTAGCAGCAGAAGAGATCAGACTTCAAAGCATAAATGCTTTTTAAATCCCCTCAGTGCCACAGTTTCTCCTTGTTCAGTCCCAGGTGGGGGTGGCTGATAGGCTCAACTGGCTGATGGGAAAAGGGTCAAGCTTGCTAATTGGAAGATGGTCAAATTTCGACGAAAGTGACCCTGGGGCTGAAAGAGATGAGAGGGCCAGGCTTACAAATTGTCTGCCATGATTTCTATACAGGGTTGTTGAGCTGGGGCAGGCAAGGAGGGAAGTGGTGGGTTGTGAAAGGTGGTGGGTGGCAGCGTGGGCTAGAGATATAGCACGGAGCCTGCAGAAGAAGAAGCTGCAGTAGTATGGTGGTGGAAGCAGGTGTCATGGCAGTGGAGGGTCGGAGCAGAAAAATGCCAGGACAGAAACTTCAGAGAACTCAAGGTAGGGGAAAGGCATTCCGAGTGTGCACAGGGATGAAGAGCTGACCCCAGAGCAGCATCTGTAGTCCACATTCCACCGGATATTAGTGAGGGCTTAAGGAACGGCTTGTGATGCCTCTCCTCTCTGATCCAAGCAGAGATGAAAGGCTCTTGAACTGTAGGTCATGTGAAGCTTTGGTTAGGACACACGGCCCTACGTGTTCCCTGAGAGGAAATGCATGCTCTGGGAGCATTTCCCAGGCCCACCACACATGCTTCCATGTGTTCATAGAAACCCATATGGAAAGCCCACAGAAGAACCTGAAGTCCTTAGATGGAGAAAGACTCAGTGTTTTACAATGACAGCGTTTTTCTATAACAGTTTCCAGAAATCAGAGGTAGTTCTGATTTATTCGCTGCTGTCAGCCAGGTGACTGATACATATTAGATCATTAAGGGCTTCTTGGAATGCTATTACATACTTAATTATGCGGTCATGTGTTAACATAGCAATGTCTCCCAAGTTCGTTTTACTCAAAGTTGGCAGTAGCCCACTAGCCATTCCAGTATAACCATAGTATTGTCTTTTGTGAAGAGGCACTCCCCTCCCACACCAAGCTACTTTTCAAGTGACTCGTGTCATATCATCATATGTAAAATTTTTGACACTGAGCTGGATCTGAAGCCCAACACTTGTATTTGAGTTCCCTGAGAAGACCATGAGATAGTCAGATGTCCAAGTTAGGAAATTTAGGAGACCCAGAAAAAGAAACAAAACAAACCAATAACAACCAAAAAAAAAAAAAAACCCAAAACAAACAAGTTCTGAGGAACCTGGAGTGGATTCATAGTTATCAAAAAAAGTGAGATTTAAATCATCATTAAAGAAGCATTTGCTAG
The DNA here is from genome assembly GCA_028658305.1 of Pachyuromys duprasi. NCBI lineage: Eukaryota > Metazoa > Chordata > Mammalia > Rodentia > Muridae > Pachyuromys > Pachyuromys duprasi. The sequence goes on along the minus strand of CM053766.1, from coordinate 143,577,223 downwards.
GCAGAGGAAGCATGGTGACTGTGGAGGCGATTGAGCAAGCCACACCCACCTCAGCTGCTCACATTTGGTTTGCCCTGACCCAGTTCATGGTGAACTGCCACCCCCAGTGCAGTGTGGGCACTCTTAGAGTAGGCTGAAGCGTGGGTTATGGTCGGCAATGCCCCCCACTGCTCTTTCTCTTTCACATGTACCTATTTGCTCCTCTTTGGTTTTTTGTTTTGTTCTTTTAGCTTTCCCACTATGTTGTGACACTGCATGTGATCTTCATCACAGAAACTGAAGTCACCTGTTCTTAGATGTCTCTACCTCGACAACTATTTTGTAAGAAAACTTCTCTGTAAGTTACTCAGCCTTATATTCTGTTGCAGCAGCAGGAACTGGGCCAAGGCATTGTGTTTTCTCATTGCTGTGACAGAGTTGCTGAAAGACGGCAATGTACAGGAAGGACTGATTTTTTTTGGCAAATTTTCATTGCTCTGAGTCCTCTAGCTTGTGATAGCTCATTAGGACATCTCTAGGAAATTGACAAAACATACACTCATGAGCGCGCGTGCGCACACACACACACATACGCACAACACGGCTAGCCTAGGTTTCCCTGGCTATCTTGAGTTTTGCTTCTCAGTGCACTTCAGCCGTAGATATATGAGGCTTTGCTCCTCATGGATCATTCTGGGCTGGCAGCAACTCTTTTCAGGTCACTGGCAGAAGAATGAGTGAGAAAGAGAAAACGTGAGGATTCTGGAATCCTGGGCCCACAGCTGGAAAACTACCCTTTCATCCTACAAGCTCAGTCAAATTGTCAAACCAAGTTGTAAGTTCAAGCTCAACTATAGAATCAAAACACAACCAACTAACCAACCAACCAAAATAAAAACTGTAAACACTGTCTCCATTTAGCAAGAATGAGGGTGCAAAAGGATGAGGATAGAAGGCACATATTACAGTCTGCCACAAGCCAAAGACTGCCAGCCTGGACCAGGCTAACCACACTGTCCAGAAACCTTCATGCTGCCCTGCAAAGAAGGAATCCCTGTTTCACAGTACTGTGAAGGAGGAACGCAGAGTCCTAACAGCTCTCTTGAACTCCCTAATGCTGCACAGTTAGTAAACATAGGTTCAGAGGACAGCCTACCTTGGTTTTGTGGAGATAAACCCAGGATTTGGAGATTGAAGACTCATTCCAAAGTCTAAGCTCTGTGAAAATCCCATCTCAAGTCTCCCTCAGAGTACTGGACTATATAGCTCTGCAGTAGCTGATACTGTGAATAGCCATCTTCATTCTAAATAGTGGTGTTCTCTGTCATTGATCGATTGGTTGATCTATCTATCCATTGATTGATTGATTGGGACTGAGCCCAGAGGCCTATGTATATCAAGGCCTCTCACTGAAGTCATACGCAAGGCCCCACTGTTGAGACTTTTAATAGAGTTTAGAATCACAGGCGTTCACAGCAGGCAGATATGTCTTACATCAAACTCTATGCACAGCACTGACTGAGAGTCTGGGAAGGGTTCAATTGCTTTTTCCACCTGCAGCTATTTATCAAATGAAGATCTTCTTTTGAGATTGAAGCATGTTGCTCTTTTTATTGTCTTGAACTCTGGGGTTGCTAAGCACTAATGTCTTATCTAAGGTCACCAAGCAATAATCAGAGCACCAATTAGCCAGGGGTGGTTCTCCTGGCTTCACAAACAATATTTTCTCACAGGAAAGAGTACCTTGGCCTTTGGTTAAGTCAGATCTAAGCCGTACCCTCAGCAAAGGAATGGTTCAGTCAAAATTCAGTGGGCCACTTGGTAACCACACATTTTATTTGGACAAGCTGCATACTTTTAAAACTTAAGCTCTTAAAAAATTCTTTTAGAAATGTCAAGGCTACTGATGTATTAAAAAAAATGAGCCAGGGCAAACAAGAATGACATTCTTTTAATTCCTTCCCCACTGGGTCATTTTCTCCTTAACATCCAGATCTGCGTATGGCCACCTTCCATAATGGACCCTTGACCTATGCAGAGGTCCACACCTCAGGGAAGCTGTGAAGCAGCTGGAATTTTTCATAAGTTGATTCAGTGGCCCTGCCACTCTTCTTCAGCAAAGCCTGAGCAGATTCTCAAACACAGAAGTAGGAAATAAGAAAACCAAGCCAAGCCAGCAGCTTACCTCAACCATTCTCTGAATGGGGCATCAAGAGAACAGCCACAGGGAAGAGGTCACTGAATTCGGGGACCCCAAGCCCCTCTAGTTATAATGTGACCTTCAGTTCCCTCTCATCCCTAGCCTATAATGTTGATGTTTGCTGAATAAGAAATGACTCCTTTGACCTTAGATTTATAATGTGGTTTTGAAAAAATGTTTCCCATGGAGACTGCCTATGTGTCCCCTGGACAAAACTGAGTGCTTAATATTGTCACCATCACCTACCTTTGTCACTAGGTGGCTAAAATTTTGGACGGGAGGCATACTAATACCATACGGCATTAAATGAGGAATTTTTCACTTCTAGGACACTACTGACAAATACACAGTCACAGAGACAGCAGAATTTTGGAAAAATATGCTTTCTGGGTGATTTTATAAAGCCAATTTTTTTCATATTAAATGATTTCCTTTCCATATAAACCAAGGAGCTGTTTTTTTTTTTTTAACTTTTTTCTCTATACAGATTGCGAGGTTATGTCTAAGGAAGACATGCATGGGTACAGCAGCCCCACTATTGGGTATGTTTCTACAAAGCTGTGCTCCTGTGCTTACTGCAGCCTTGGCCAAGAGCCGAACAGAGCTGAGAGTGTCCATCAGAAGATGCATGGATAAAGAAATGTGATGCATGCATACACACACACACACACACACACACACACACTCATATATAGGGAATTCTGTTCATCCTTAGAATAGTGAAAACCCAGGGTTTGTGAGATGGCTCAGTGGGTAAAGGTGACTTCCACAAAGCATGATGATCTAAATTTAATCCCCTTGGCCCACAGGACTGAAGGAAAGAAACAACTCCTGCAAGTTCTGCTATGATCTCCACATGTGCACTGTGGCTTGTGCATGTCCCTCCAAATAATCAAATGTAATTAGAAAACGTGAAAATATATCTCTTGGGACCCTGTGGTTGCTTTGGAGATGGTTGACTCACTAAGGTGAGCCTGGAACAGAATGCCAATACCCATGACCTCACTGTTTGCAGCATCTCAAAGAGGCAATTTCACAGAGGCAGAGAGTAGAATGCTGGTTACCATGGTCTAGGGTGTTGGTGGTAAGATGTCAGGCATAGGATCTAATTCTGTTTAGATGTGAGGAATAAGCTCAAGAAATATGCGAACATTATGGGATTCTAATAGTAATACAGTTTTAAAATCTGAAAGAACAGAGGTTTCCTCCACCATGCGAGGCAACACATTTGCTAAAAAGATACCTTTCATCAATCTATAGGACATCTGTACCCCAAAACATCATGGATGCAATCCTGTTACTAATAAGATAATAAAGAAAAGACATTCACATACATTATGACTGGTAGACTATGAGCATCATGCTAAGAGAACAAAGTATAACCAAAAAAAAAAAAAAGCAACATTAGAAGGGTGTGGTGATGCACGCCTGTGATCCCAGCACTCAGGGAGGCAGAGCAAGTGGCTCTCCATGAGTTTGGGGCCAGCCTGATGTAAAAAATGAGTCCAGGACAGCCAAGGCTACACAGAGAAACCCTCACTCAACCCCCCAAAACAAAACAAAACAAACAAAAGAGGAGACATAAATCATGTTTCAAAACCATGCTATCATTTAATTAAGAAAACATGCTGCATGGAAAAGCTATCTTCCTCCATGCTTATGTGAAAAATTATAGTTTGTAGTTTTGGGGGTGAACATCCTCAAGTTTAAGTGAGAATCTTAGAAATTTCCAGTCCCTCTTTCCTGATATGAGGCACAGACCAGCACTGTCACACAACAATGCCACTTGGAGTCCCTTTGTATTTTCTACAAAGAATCTACAGCAAGTGTAGATCTGAGCCAGGCTGTGGAGAAGAGTTCATAGAAATGGCGACCACTGATCACACTGTAGCATCATCTTCAAGAGAGGTAGCAGTGCTTGGATTGCTCCCTTTATGACCCAACAGTGTTCTGGGCTTTCTCCAGATGCATCCATCTGCAATAGGTCCTAAGTAACAATAGAGAAAACATAAAGGAATGTATCTTTTTCTTTTGAGTACCATGTTCTTCTGTGAGATACTGTTAGAATTGGTTTATACATCAAAGTTGTAGACATTTAGACAAAATAAGTCATTGTTAAAGAGAAATTATTGAGAATATTAACAAGGATGTAGTTAAAGCTGTCTCTCCATCCTCAATAGCCAACAAACAGGATGGCACACCACAGGCATCTTTCTATTGTTAAACTCAGCACAGATCCAGTCTTACTGCCAACCTCACCTACCATGATGAGTGAATGCTGGTAATTGGAATCCATTGATTTTAAAGTTTTGCTTATAGTAAGTGTGTACATTTACTTGATTGTTTGCTGCCTAGCTTAGAAGTGGCATTCACTGGATATTTCTGATGTCTTACAGCTGTACAAGTTTAAATGGTATATACAGATAGCTTCCTGTTGCGATTTTGTTTTTTCACGACACTTCTTTATGTAGCTTTGCCTGTCTTGCAACTTGCTCTAGGCTTGCCTTGAACTCACAGAGCTCTGTGTTCCTCTGTCTCTTGAGTGCTAGGATGAAAGACATCAGCCAATGCCCCCCTCTTCCTATTGTGATTTGACATGCAGCTTTTCAGGTTCCCAGAGGGGCAGTAATATACAGTTGTTAGACACTATGAAGTCCCTCAGCTGCTCATTCATGATGAATGCACTGAGAATGGTTCTGTGCTCCACTTTCAGGACAGTGTGCAAGAACTTATACGTGGATATCCAATGCCTTGTCATGTTAGAGGACGTTGCCCAAGTTTGAGCTGATGGGAGGATTGAGGGTATGTTCAAGCCAGAATAAACTAAGATGTTGAGTAGGTTTGGAGAACAAATAAGGTCTTGATAAACCCATCATAAGGTGAAAGGACTGAAAACTGAAAATGCATTCTATATCCCAGCCCCCCAAACAGTTTGATTTAGCAATCTGCAGGCTGTTGAGCACCATCTCTTATCCTTGCATGGTAAGTAAAGGGAAGCTGGGGTTTACTGACTCACTAGCTTGGGTATGAGCCAAACTGAGAATTTAAAATATGGTTTTCCATAACATATATCACTTTTGCATAGTTCTGAAGTTGAGAAATTTTAAGTCAATGTACATGTAAATTAAATGCATTTTAAAATTCAGTTTTCTTCCCCCCTTAGAATGTGTTCATTAGGATAAAACTATACTGCAAATTAAGGAATACTTTCATTATTAAAATGTCCACGAGTTGATACTTTCAGATTGGGTGACCCTTACTGGTAGGTGACAGCTCAGCTGCCACCACTGGCCTCCACTGCTGGGCATTAGTTCAGAAGAGGAAGGTGAGGTCCAGGACTTCACATTCTCCTGCCACAGTTAGTGAAGGATACTGAAGTTGCTCACATTTGTCAAGGACACACAATGTGCTGGGTCTTCCTCTGTGGAAGATTGCTCCCAATCTGACAGGAGAAAGGGGGAGGTGGAGACAGAGACAGAGACAGAGTATGAAATCCTGGACCTCACCTTCCTCATCTCATAGGCACAACCATGAAGTCTGTGAAATCACTTAAGTGGGAAGATCCTTCCATCTACTAAGCAGTAAGGTGTCAAGGTCCTATACAAATTCATTTCATCTTTATAGAAGCCCAGTGCAACTCATATTTGCCACTACCCTCATCTTTTGCAAAGGCACAGCCAGGTCAACAGAGAAGAGAAAGAGGGAGGGAGGGAGCGACAGAGACAGAGACAGAGACACAACTGAAACTCAAACCAACATAGGGTAATCTCATAGGAATGCACTGTCCACCTCTTCCACTCTGTACAGCTTCGCCCACAGAGTCATGTGGGGGAAACACAGGTCTTTGGGCTCCTGAGACAATCAACGGCCTAGAGCTTCCCTAAAAAATAAGTCAAAACTGAACCCTTCCTCTATGAAGCTAGATCCTACTTCAGTCCTTGCCCTTTCTTCTGGGTCCAGCGTAGTACTTGTGCCATCTAGTGGACAAAAATGAGAAGTTTAACAGTGAGACATCTGCAAAGTAACCACCAATCCTTGTCATCATATTCCAGTGTCCCGGGAAGCCACTTCCTCATAAGGACAGGCAGACAGGACATACGTGAGCCCAGGAGCCAACACGGCAACTAATGAGTCTGTGTCAATACAAGGGAGACAGAACATGTCAGCATCCGACTTTCTCCTCAGCAAAATACGTATTCTTTACAACCCCGAGGTGACATTTGACACTGTGTGGACCATTTTGGGCTCCAGAACAGAACAGAAGATGTTACTGGAATCACGGGGGTGGAGACAAGGCATACAGGTAAGCACCCTCCACAGCACTGGTGGCTCCTAGAATGAGGATGACCTGATGTGCCATGTAACCCTAATTGGGGAACCCAAATAGTTCTCCCCAGTATAGGGAAGCCATGGAGTACGCCAGCGTAGGGGATCCAAATAGTACTCTAATGTATGGATCAGAAATAAAACTCCAATATGGGGAACCCAATATAGTATTCCCAATGTGGGGAATCTGAGTAATATTCTTGATATGAAGGGCTCAAACAATACCCCAGTGTGGGGATGTGCATAATGACTCTTCAGTGTGAGGAGGCCTGCTCTGTCTTGCCTATGGGGGTTATCTGTAGGTGGTCCTGATTCTGTGATACTGTGCACAGAGTCCTTGCACACACCATTCCTTCTGTAGACTAATCTTCCCATACTGTTCACTATTTCAGGGCAGGATTTTCCTCCAAATGCTGGCCACCCTTCATTCCTTCTGGGCTTCCTGCTTGCACACCTCAACTTTTTGGCTTGGCTTGATTTTCTACAGACAGATCTTAGAACAAGATTATGAGAC
>CM053766.1:143558128-143569704 GCA_028658305.1 Pachyuromys duprasi | reverse complement strand
AAGCAAAGGGAACCCCAGAAGGGGGGAACAGAAGGGACCAGAAGTTTGGGAGTAAGAGGTAGAGGAGGGCAGGGAACTGAAGTTTGGGATTCCTGGTGAAAGGGGTTGCAATGATTCATGGTGAGTGAGTTCCAGAAGAAGGGAGAAGGTGGTGCTCACCTCTACTCCATCCCTCTGGCTTGGGGACCAGCACAGAGATGATGCTTCTCTGGTCTGCAAATAATCTTCCATTTTTGTTGTCATTATATTATTATTTTTTATTGCTTCTGAGACAGAGTATTACTATGTAATGCCCTGCTGATCTCAAAAATCTTGAGCCCCCTGCCTCAACTGCCCATATGCAGCCTCAACTGCTCACAGGCTGGTACTGCAGGTGACATCTTGCCAAACAGTGAAACTTGCACTCTCCTGCTCTGGTCTTTAGAAACAAATGAGTCGCCTCAATCCACTAAAGCTCTATAACATAGGAATGAGCTGGCTCAGCTGAGGTGTCCACATGGCAGGAGGCTACCTCAGCCCAGGAGGATTCTCAGGCTGTGATGTCACTGCACAGGCAATACTGGCTTGTGTGGTCTGCAGCCGATTATCAATGCTTTAGGAACTTACAGACTTGTCAGCAGACCCCCAGGAACATTGCTATATCACACCCTAGGCTAGACCTGGTTTAGGTTGCTTAGTAAGAAGAGCAATACTTTTGTTGAATTTCCCACTTTCAAACAAGCAATGAATTAACCTTTTTGAAACCGCAGAGGAGACCACCACAGAGATGATGAAGCTGTGTTAGGAGCAATCTGAAGGATGGAAGTGGGGAGGGTCCAGAACACTCAGTTCTGAGGGCTCCAACCCTCCAGAGACAACCAGCTGTCCCTGGATCTTGGTCTCTGCCCATGTAGACTGCTTCTGAGCTGTGTGACTGTGCTGTAGCGGTTCTCACATCTGAGCGGGATTCCAGGGCTCCTAAGAGCCTCCAATAGGACCTTCTCCCAACTCTCAAGTCACGTGAGTCACTGTGAATGCCATGTGCATATGAGTGGCTGAAAAAGCGTGCAGGGGAATGTGGCTCAGTGTTCAGGGACACCAGCACATGAGTGATGTGCTAGGTGGAACCAACCGTGGAGGCAAAGTCAGCTGAGCTAGCTGCCAAGGTGGAGCAGTTGGGGTTGTTATAGGTGGGGAGCTGGGATTTCAAGGTGGTTGGAACAGGAAACATGGCAGGGATGTGTGGCTAGTGGTAGAAACATAGTTTACTAAGCACTTCTAAGACAGGAAGCAGGACAGGGCTGGGAGAAAGGTCAGAAGCTTAGAAGCGACTACGCCCAGCAGACTGGGACCTTTATAGATCATTATTATAGTGTAAGATTTTGTTTCTTTGTTTTTCGTGTACATTCCATTTATCAATATGTTACATAGTGGTCTTGGTGGTGATTTTAGTGTTTTTCTCTGTCAAATGGTTTCTTTCAATACTGTTCAAGAATAATAATTATTCATGATTAATAAAATAATTATTAATAGTAATTATTATCATTAATAGTAATTATCATTGTGTGTATACATGTGGCATGTAGGTGGAGGTCAGAGGACAGCTTGAGGGAGACAATTTTTTCCTTTTTCAACGTGGCTCTCAGGTATCAAACTCACATCAGGCTGACAACAGATGCTGAGACTCTGTGGACTCTCCTACGACAATTCCGACCTCACTTTCTGCTCTATTCTCTTGCCACAGAATGATTGAAGTCCCCCACATTCTTTGGTCTGAGATTTTTCATTTCATGGACTCAGTGCAATGAGCATATATTGAACATTTAATATGGCCCTTGCATTGGGAGTTAAAGGTGTATGCAATAGAGCAGGCTGCAATCTGAGTGGTAGGTCAAAGGCTGTGTGCTGCAGGACGCAGACTGTATTCGCCAGGCTCTCTTGCTCTCTATCAGCTTCAACTTATACGAGGGGCTGGTGGGAGTTGAACAGGTGGAAATGAAGGCCTAGGTGTTCATCCTCCTTTCTCCTGATTTGCCTGCATTCCCCAAGCTGGTGTGTGTAATCCTGCACAGGACAGTCTTTCCTGTAGTCACCCATTGTGCCTGGACAATCCCAGACAGAGACCTCAGAATACCATGAGCTCCATTTCCTTTTTGGCACTGAAGCCTACTGGTGATGTGGGCTTCCTAGTGTCAGAGAGCCTGCATGTTTTTACTGTTTCTAGTTTGGCCCCTCAGCTCTCCTTTCACCTATGCTGCAAATTTCCTGTCTTCATTGGTCTCTGTTTAATATCCCTATATGGGTTAGTCTTCTTTGGGGTCTTGACTACCCCTCCAAATGCATTTCCAATCCCCTTCTTTTCACCAAGGTTCCAGGCATCCTTCATGGGTGTCTTTTATGTCCTAAGAGCTCTTCTTCCTTCTCATTCCAGGGCCCTTGTACTTGCTCCTTTGTCCCCAATGCTAAATGCTTATCCCACAGCTTGCCCCGCTGCTGATACTCTCTTCTTAAATTCCATCTATAGTAACATGAGATGGCAAATTACAGATTATTTCCTAAAGCTTTGACTGAAAATCTTATCAAAACAAACTCATTCATGAACCCCTATAGCAAGATACATGACTTTCTCTCACATTCCCATTATCTTTGCATTTGTACAAGCCTTTAATAATTTTATTTTGTATGTATCTGTGTGGTGTGTGAACCTGTCTATGTATGTCTGCATGTGCATATAGGTTTATATGTGTATGTATGTCTAGAGGTCAGAGGTTAATATTGGATACGTTCCTCTATCCTTCTCTACCTTATGTTTGGAGGCAGGGTCTCATAGACCCAGAACTCATCAATTTAGCTGTCCATAGGACTCTGGTTCCACCAGCACTGGGCTACAAACATGCATCACTTTGTCCAGTTTTTATATGGATACTGAAGAGCCAAACTCAGATTCTCGTGCTAGCATACAGAGCTCTTTCCTGATGAAGTCTTCTTTTCAGTTCCTGTAATGATCTTTCTTTTTCTTTTTTTTTTCTTTTTTCTTTTTTGCAGTGATCTTATTTACATGCCTGTGGTTTATCATTTGTCCTTCCTACTAGAATACAGATTACATATTCTGAACATCTATCCTGGTATACTTCAGGCACTGAATAAAATGTATTGAATAAAAGAGTAAATGAAACAGTTTTGGACCAGTTTGAACTTGTGGCAAAAACAAAGTAAAAGGTGCTTTTACAATGATGCATTTCTTTAGGACCCTGGGGGCCAAGTGGGGCAAGGAGGCATGCCTGCTCAATATTGTGACTTCAACCATTTAAGGGAGAAAGGGTCTCAGAGTATATATAACCCACGTGATACTTCCCTGCCTCTTAGTACCTGGTTTCCTCTGGACTATCACTTCATGCGTCAATCAAACCTGTGACATCAACTCCTATCACTCCTTAAACTGACCATAGAGGGCACTTCTTTCATGGCTTGTGTCTGTCTTTCCTGCTTCACAATTTCCTTGCTCTATGCGAGCCTGTTCCATTGTGAACTTGATTGAATATAAAACGGTCTATACAAGACCATTAGCCATGGAGTATGGTGGAGTATGGGGTTGAGTCAGAACTGCACAGGAACGAGCCAGTATCCCACCCCTAGAAAAATTCCCAGCGTGTGTTTTGGATTTTCAATGTTCTCTAATGTCTATCTGCTAACTAGCTATCCACACTCCATTACTCTTTTTGTTGCCTCCCTGTCTTTCTTCCATAGTCCCCCACTGTGTCTCTTTTCAGCAAGTTTCTTTCCAGAATGGACCCCTGGTGACACATTTCCAGCAAATCCTTGCCTCTGGGCTCACATTGGGAGAAATGTATGGGGAAAAGCCAGAACATTGTAAATTGTGCACTCTCTCTATCCTTATTCAGTATCTTTCTTATCAGGACAGAGCCAGGGCCATTCAGTATCTTTCTTATCAGGACAGAGCCAGGGCCACCGGCAAGCCTGGCCTCTACCTGGGGAATGATCTTAGGAGTATGTTGATCACCAGCAGCATTATCCAGGAGCCAGTTAGAGTGCAGAGGCTCAGGCTCCACCCTGGAGATGTGAGATCAGAAACTCACTCCACACCATAGATGCCAACGCCAATAGCTTTCCACAGGATACAGCTCCCTGAAGTATGGGGACACTACTTTAAAGCCACCCCAGCTGAATGGATGGGCAGTCCTCTTTTGCCCTGACCACTGTTGAAAGGTTTGCTTAGGCTCACGTGATGACTGTCAGCCATGGTGACAGATGATCTCAATGTTATCTTCCCAATGTGATTACTCTTGTTGATGAATCGCATATGGCTTTACACTGGGAACACCAATGTGGACCATCAATTTCATTAGTGTTGGGTGCATCCCATTCTGGGATTCACTTGTGTTTCCAACAGCCAGTGCCTGTCTCTCTCTGGGTATGTGTCCTGGGGCTTTGATTGTTCTCCTTGTGTGGGGAGTTAGGATAGCCCTTAACTAGTGATGAAAGAGTCCATGACTCATTAGGACTCACAAGACTCAGAAGGGCAATCAAAAGTACTTATGTGTTGTTACAGTGGCAGGACACAGATTAAAATCAACAGAAGAGGGGCATGGAGTCAAGCACAGAGCACCCAGCTGTGGCATGCCAACTCTCCTCCCCCAAGGAGCTCTGCTGGTAGAGCCTAGTCCTTCCGCTGTTGCGGTAAGCCACACTCATAAAGCCTTATTAACTAGGGACACTGAGTGTTCAGTAGTCACACAGACATGACTGCTGCTCACCTGGCTCACCATAATCTCTAGCACCCTCTGAGGTCAAACTGACACCAAGGCCCCATCATAAATGGCATTGTTAGCATGGGCTATCTAGGGTGGCTCAAGGTCCAAGATAAATAGAGACGCTTATCATCTGGGACATTCCAAGGACTGAGAGTGGCCTCCCTTAAGCTGGCCAAGAGCCAGATCATTCTTAGGACAAATTTAACCCTTTACTGAATAGAGAACAAAGGATTCCAGATGCCTCACTGCCCCCTGAGCCTGCCCTAGCTGTGCCCAGCTGCAATGTCATCTCCAGGGTTTTCTGGCATGATAAATTACTCTAGAGGACTGGGTCCTGGTTTGTTTTGCTCCTTTCCCATTCCTATCTTCTCCCCTGCTTGTTGTTCTGGGAGATATCCAAAGTGAGTACTTTAATCCTCTTGTTTCTGGGAATGTGCTCTGCAGAGAATGCAGACAAAAGGAAATGCTATAAGGCTTTTCTAAGTCCCAGTTTTTCAATTTCTTGAACCTCCTGTGAGTCACTGTGATGTCCCATCCTCTACGTGCTGTTCCTCAAAGCCAGCTAGAGTCGCACTGATAATGATCCCACCCTCTCACCAGCTCTCAGCTCACACCACTCCCTGCAGTTTTGTTCTCTTTGCACAGACATTCTTTAGAAGGCCCCGAGGCACCTTGGTCTCATGAGGCACCACTATCCTCTGGACCCCGCCATTTCTGCTGGCCTCTACTCACATGTCCCTCCATGCAGCCTCTTGGCAGGTACCATGGACTTCTGTGAGGACTGAAAGCTGTATGAAGGCTGTATGAAGGCTGACTGCTGTGAAGCAGGTTTTACATTTTTTTAAAGCATATGACAGTCTGGAGTCACTTTCAGGTGTTAGGACCCATCTGATATGGCCATACTCCTGATCAGTGACCCACTGTCATTAGGACAGAAGTTTTCAATTTGTGAGTCTCAATCTCCTCTGAGGACACATATCAGATATCCTGAATGCCAGATATTAACATCATGATTCATAACAGTAGCAAAATTATAGTTATGAAGTCGCAAGGAAATAATTTTATGGCTGGGAGTCAGCACAGCATGGGGAACTGTATTAGAGGGTTGCAGCACTGGGGAGGTTGAGAGCCACTGCTTTCGGAGGACTTCTCACTCAGGCAGTGACTTCTTAGAATGTGTCCAAAGGGTGTCTCAGGCAGGGTTGGGCTAAGTAGGCGGTGAATGAAGTCTAACCTCAACTTAGATCCTCCATATACAGAAAGGACAAGATTCTTTCCTTTTGCCTACTGACATTTCTTCTCCATCTTCTTCTTCCTCCTCTCTCCCTTTCTCACTCCTTTCCTTGCTGCCTATTCTTTCTCCTGTTAGTGAGAGCCTCCTTATATGACTTCTGTTCAGCAGGACAGAGCCCTTCCTGCACACCAATCTCTTATTATAACTTCTTGCAGTCTACAATTCCATCCAACCCTCATGCAACCCAGAGAAATAAGAGGACAGGACCACACCCATCTTACTGATGAGAAGATGTAGACCAGAGAAGGAAGTAGCCAGCTGTGTATTCCAAGTGCCAGCATATCAATGTAAGATTGCAATGTTGCTATTAAAATTATTATTCTTACATAACTGATTGACACTTTTATAAAAATACTGTGTATTTGAGAACCATATTCTTCACCATTATCCGCTCTTGTTCTCCTCTCCTTAGTCACCTTTCTCTTCCTAAATATTCCTGCTTTTGCTTCCATGTTACATGTTTGTGCATCTACAAAAATAAAGCAAATGGTATTTGTCTTTCTGCCTGTCTTATGTCATTAATAGATGGTCTTCAGTTCCATCCATTTCCCCATAAATGATAAACTTTTCTTCTTTTTGATGCTAAAACTCTAGTGTGTGCGTGCGTGCCTGTGTGTGCACACAGTCTCGTTCTCTTTATCTAATCATCTGTGGCCAACATATCTTTAGAGGAGCACAGCTCTACCCTAACATTCTCCTGGCTCACAAAGCTGGTAAATGGGATGTGAATCTCAGAAAGGAGAATGTAAGAATTACTCTTCCATATGTACTGTCACTGTGAGAGACAATGTGCATCTGAGGCTACTGTGATGGTCTAGGTGGTTCTGGCTTCGGAGCATGGTGGTGAGAGTGTGTCCGCTCCAAGAGTTGGTTGATGGTGGCAAGAGAAGAGGCTCTTCAGAGGTGATCAGGCCATGAAATTTGTTCCCTCACAGGTGACATTACACCTGGCTCCCTTGTCATTTAGCTTCCGTTGCTGCAAGGACACAGTGTTCCTCCTCTTCCCATCCCAGAGGATGCAACATCCAAGCACTATCTTGGTGGCAGAGAACAGCCCTCAGACATCTGACCTGTTGAAGCCTTAATCTTGGGTTTTCAAGCCCCCAGAGCTCTGAGCAATAGATTTATGTTCTTTGTAAACTATCCAACCTCAAGTATTTTGTGAAATAGCAGAAGAAACAGATTGAAATAGTACTAAATGATTAAAGACAAAGCAAATAAATAACACGGTCCTATGTTGTATCCATTAAAGTCCAGGCAGGGAACTAGCCTATGATATGTATCTCAGCTGAAGAAATTTAGTGCTTCTGCTATGATCTGGTGAAGACAACGTAAGATGTGGGAGCCTTTCACAGGCCTAGAGCCAGTCTCCCAGCAGAATGAATTCAAGGGAAGACCACCTGGTTATAATTGTGGCAGAGGAAGAGGACACCATAAAGAGTATGTGGAGGTGTACTTAAAAAAAACATTTATGTTTCTCATATCTTCTTCTCTCTACTCCACCTCAGTTCCTTCCAATGCCACAACATCAGGGAGGAGAGAGAGAAAGGGTTAGTGGGAGAGTGGGCACAGTTCTCTTAGCTGCTTCCTGCTTGTCAGAGTTGTCAGGTTCCTTGGAGCCAGTTCAGTCCTTGTTTCAGTAGATCTCCATCTTCTTGTTTCACATCAACCAGGAGCATCAAGGGGGAAACAGCATCAGCCTTGTTATTCCTCCGCTCAGTTCTCTCTCCAGTGTCCTTAGAATTAAACTATCTGCAGCTGGCAAAGAGTTCCTCTCAGAGCCTGCACGAAGCAAATAGTCTATGGCTGTGGACTATCTGAATCAGTCCCACATCCCACACCTGGGACCAAAACAAAAACATGTTTATACCCACCACAAGTGTGGGAGCAAAGAAATACCTCAGCTTCTCTTTCCTCTCAGTTCTTTCTTTATGGTTTCTTTTCTGTTCATTCATATATATATATATGTATATGAATATATGTATATATATGAATATATATATATATATATTTGAAATGAGGTTTCACTATGTAGCTTAGGCTGGACTTGATATTTCAGTGATCCTTCTGTTCCCCCCAAGTACTGAGATTATAAGTGTGACCTATATTGCTAGCTTGGTGACTTCATCGATGTCTCTTGTCATAAGTTCTCACTGGCCAAACCTCAGTGGATCATTTAACAACAAAGTCTGAGAACTACCAAGTGGTTCTGGAGATAGCAAAAACTGTTGGGCACATGCACGTTCCAAACACTGACAGTGAGCAGAGATTAAAAATAAAATGGTGTGAATTTAGTGACATTGGAGTGATTTAAGCAAAAAAAAAAAATCTAAAAGGGCTATATAGCCTTCTGAACAACAGGACCAATGTGCACATGTCCTATTTTTCTGTGCACTCTCAAAGCTTGAGAGACCTTGGTGGTAGATCTGGGGTCCTCCATCCCTCCCAAGGGTTTGAAGTGAATAGGCTGGTGTTGCCTCTACCAGAAGATTAAACAGCCAGAGTACCTCACCCCTAACAGCTTAAGATGACATACTGAGAACAGCAAGTATAATCCCCTTATGTTTACATGGTACTGGTGCCCTTTGAAAATCTGATTAGCTCTTTTAATTACCAGGGACCCCTTCAGCACTTAGGTGGCAAATAGCTGGATCTAATTAATACTCTCAGTGTGTCAAGAATACATCATTTATTCCACTCCTGTGCTCTCAGCTTCGGAGGCTTCAGAGTCCAGCATCCAAGGCACATCATGGCATTGTTCTTTTCTTTTTCACCTTTGCTCTACATGTGTCTACTGGACCATAAAGTGGTCTATCACTTTATGGATGGTCTACCTGGGAGGGACAGATAATCACTGTATTACAAAAATGCTAATTACTGTGGAAAGCTGGCACAGAAGAGACACACTCAAGATGGGAAGACATAGTCCTCAGACTGTCTTTACCCAGTGCTGTGGATGAGGGATCGTTCCCTGTAGGGACAGTGATTTGCCTGAGGGCTGTGTGTTCCCACCATACGAAAGCTTTATAGAGCAGGAAAGGGATGAAAGGAAGAGCCCCGGGGCTGGCATCTGTATCAATCTGAATGTTGTCTTGACTTCCATCTTCCACAGTGACAGGCATTCCGTAGAGGCCCAATATCTACTGCTATGAAAAGGTAGAACCTTGGCATTTAAGCCAGGCAGCAAAGCTCTTGGAAGTTCCTGTAAACCCAGGCAGAGAAAAGGACAGCAGAAGCTTGGTGAGGATGCAGCCAGGAGACTCACGTAAGCAAGAGCTCATGTAGCCCCGGGTTGTCGGTAGGACCAGAACCACGCACACTTCCATATTTTAGTGTTCAGATGATAAGAGCTGTGACTGTAAGAGCTGGAAGGACTTGGAGCATCCAGAGTTCAGACTGGCCCTCACATGCTCCTGCTGCGCGCTCACACCTTGGATCTGCTTGGGCTGTGGATCAGGACATGTGCATCATAGACACTCAGATCACCAATAGAACTTTGTCCTTCAACGTTGCTGCTACAGGTCCTTCCAGCACTGACAGGAAAAATAAGTCCTGGTTCCAGGTGTATAATTAGAATTTTCTCAGAGGAAAGTGTTGCCAACTAGGGCATCTATGCTAGTATAAAAACTATTCAAAATACCATAAAGAAGGTGAAAGAGACATCACTCCCAGTGTTCTTATTCCAGTTGAGCGAATGGCAATGAGGCATAATTGCCAGCAGAGGGCAGCAGAAGACATTGTTCAGGAGTTCATCTGCAGCCAGCACATGCCACACCAGCTGGAGCTCATGCTGACCAGTTCTGTTTGCCAAGGCCTGACCCTTCTTACATGACCACTAGCTACTGGGCTGGTGAGCTGCAGCTCAGGCTTGATAGAGAAGCTGTTTTTGTTTTTGTTTTTCAGATGGTGAACTGCTTTTCCCTGGGGTCTGGACCGGACTAAGGGGAGAGAACTGGTTGGCGTTCCCTTGTTCCCATCCACATGACCTGGCAGTGGTGCCCAGATGGCATTATCTTGGTAGGCAATCTTGCTTATTGTCCTGGTGCTAACGAGAAGTACATTGGGGTTTAGGCAGCAGCTTGTTTGGAGAAAGACAGACAACTGTCAACCTGTGGTTCCTCCAGACCCCTAAGCTCTAGACCTTATAAGCAAAAGCCCTGGGTCCTGTCCCTTAATGTAGCTCAGTGGTCCGATGTTATGAGCCTGAATCTTCTTAGAAAACCCTGAAGCTGAGGTGAGCACCGTGGCAACACTAGCAACAGGGAGAGAAAAGAGAGGCTCTGCAAGCCCCTGGGACAAGAAAGCTCCTGGAGCAAACTTTGTTTTTAGTTTCTAATATGTTCCCTTAGCTCTTGGCATTATGTTTCCCAAATGAGACACAGCAGGGACTGTGGTACTCTCATCTCTTCAGGGTTCCCTCTCCTCTTCTCCTACCCCACTGAGCACCCAGGTCCTGATAACTGTTCCTTTATTCTGCTTCCATGACAACACTGAGGATCTTGCCTTTAAGGTTTGCTAGAAGAGGCCAGAGATAGATGCTCATTTCATCCCCCGTTGAGCCAGTGCCTTTCTGAGCTCCCTGTTGATGCCCTGTGCTGATGAAGGAGGGGCTGGGCCAACTCTCCTATTCCACAAGACAAATTGTTTTCTCTTCTCCTTTCTAATAGTTATTCCTCAGTATAGTCTTAGCTTACTTTTTCATTGATGTAACAAAGTACCACAGGCTGGGTAATTTGTAAAGAACAGGAGTTTACTTAGGAGACAGGTCTGGAGGATCAAGGTCAAGGGGCAGTATCTAAGGACCTTCCAGCTGATGGTGAGTCTGCAAGGACACAAGGTTGCACCAGCCACCACATGGTGAGAAGAATAAGCCAGGAGAGAGACTGCTTCATTAGCAAAGTCACTCACTTGATAACCCATCTGCTCAACAATGAGTTAATATGTTCACAAGGACAGAACTGTCAGGACTTAGTCACTTCTACAAGTTTCCCCTGGCCCCATCTCCTGATACCTCACCATGGGATGAGGATTAAATTTTGACACAAGCTTTGGTAAAGACCTTCAAAGCAGAGTAGAGACATTTCTTACAGTCAGGTCTGCTTAGCTGGAGACCTGACGGGATTCTAGAAGTCCAGAGCTGTCTGAGGTTATCTCCTGAACACTTCCAGTGGCTTCACCCTTCACTGCGAGTTTCAGGATATTCTTCACATAGGAGACAGTATCTTCCATGTAAGGTCTTCCTGGGCTACAGTCATGGATTCAACCTCCATTTCTCATCTCTCTGGGACTTCTATCAGAACTGTTTGTTTTCTAATATACCATTGTTTGAGGTGGCCATATATATATATATATTTCCATATGTATGTACTATATATATATATATATATATATGGCAGAGGGAGGAATGGAGCAAGATATATAATATATGTGGAGAGGGGGGGTTAGTTGTTATGAAAGGGGGTCTATCACCCTCCAGAATAGCTAAGATCAAAAACTCTAGTGACAATGCATGCTGGAGAGGCTGTGGAGAA
>CM053766.1:143537884-143556563 GCA_028658305.1 Pachyuromys duprasi | reverse complement strand
GTGGGATACAAAGTGAATAAAGTGTAATTAATAAAAAATTTAACTTCATAAAAAGATATACCTGTGCAATAATATATGGTATAATAAATGGTATGGAAGTAAGCAACCATTTTTAAAAAAATTGGATTTAAGGTCCACTCTATGAGATGGATACCAGAACCTGGTAAAGAATGTTGTAGAATGGATCTGAGCTTTAATATGTATTTTATTTACTTTGGATAGTAGTCCTTTTTATAATAAATATTCTGAAAATATTTTTCTGCTATTCTGTTGTTCACCTTGTTTTTGAATAGTGTCTTTGCAGAGCAAGAATTTCTCACTTTAACAAAGTTTAGCTTTATTAAAAGTTGATACATTTTTTATTTTATGGAACATGCTTTTTATGACACATATGAAAGATTAATAATCATAGCCAGCTTCATCTATGCTATCTCTTCTCTTTTCTAGGAACTTTATAACTTTATAGTTCTATCTATGATGCATTTTTGATTAATTTCTTGTGCTGAATCTAAGGCTGTGTCTAAATTCAATTTCCTTATTCCTTTCCCCTACGTGTTTGGCTCCCCCAGCATCATTTGTAGAATAGACTTTCTGTGACGTCTTGTGTCTTTTTGATGTCTGAGGAGGAAGACCATTGTTTTGTGTGGGGTATCTCTGCACACTCTCTTCTGCTCCAGGCACACGCTGCTGAGGCTTTGGCAGCCTCAAAGCTGGCTAATCTGTCCTTTAATCATCCTTTAAGTATTGAGCTTATTATTCTGGATACTTTGCCTCTGTTATGTATTTTCCAGTTTGGCAATATCTACAAAATTATCTTCTGAGATTTTGATTGGTGTTGCACTGAGTCTGTAGGTTAAGTCTCGAAGAACTGATATTTTGAGGGTACCAATAGTTCCTCTCCATCAGAGTGGACTGACTCTTTATTACTTTCTATCTCCTATCCCCAATTCCCACTTGTCCTAGTTTTCTTTCTGCTTCTGTGATTACACATTAACCAAAGCCATCTTTGAGAACAAAAGATTTATTTAATCTTTCAGGTTACTGTCCATCACTGAGGAAAGCCAAGAGAGGAACTCAAGGCAGGAGCTTGAATCAGACAAAAGAGAAGAACACTATTTACTGGCTTGTTCTCACAGTCTCATATTCAACAAGTTTTCTTATACAACCTACACATGTGCCCAGGAAAAGCACTGCCCAAAGTTAAATAGGCCCTCCATCAATTAGCAATCGGGAAAACAACAGACAAACACGCCCGAAGGCCAATCTGATGGAGGCAATTCCTCATTTGATGTTCAGTTTTCCTAAGTGTGTCAAATTGACAACCAAAACTCCCCATCGCACAGCTTAAGCCTTTATCTGGAGTATAGGTCCCCTATTCATTCATGTCACCTGTGTTCTGTTATAAACATTTGAGCTTGCAAGAGCATATATTTCCATAAAGCTATTTCATTTACCCTTCACTTTGATTAAGCCACTCCTTACCGACGTTTTTCTCTATCCCTCACTCCATTTGTGTTTGAACCATTCTGCCTTCAGTATTTCCCTTGTCTACTTTTATTTAGTTGTGTTTTAGTGATTTTTTTTCTCTCAAAA
The DNA here is from genome assembly GCA_028658305.1 of Pachyuromys duprasi. NCBI lineage: Eukaryota > Metazoa > Chordata > Mammalia > Rodentia > Muridae > Pachyuromys > Pachyuromys duprasi. The sequence goes on along the minus strand of CM053766.1, from coordinate 143,554,970 downwards.
GAACTATAGGGCTTTTAAAACATGTTTTTTTAAAAAAATCTCTGGCTCTATGGGGGATTTTTCAGCTGCTTTCATTTACTGATTTCTACTTACACCACCATGATTTGAGGAAAGTTATTATATTATTTTATGGCTCTGAATGGGGTGTCCTTCAGTGCAATTTCAATGTCATCTGGAGAAGAATGTGTGTTCAAGTGTAGACTGCAGATTTCAATTATATCCAATTGAGTGGTTGTACTTTTGGGTTCAATTTTGTCCTTATTGAGTTTCTGCATGCTGGTTCTGTACATTCCTGATAGAGGTACATTGAATCCTCCAACTATTACAATGGACTAGCTCGTTTACCTCTGCAGGGCTATCAGTTTTGTCCCACATATTTTGAAAGTTGTATTAGACTCATGCTTATTAAAGACTGATGTATCTTTTTGGAGAACTGGCCCCATTATCATTACATAATCATCTTTGTATTCTTGGTAATTTTCCTTGCTCTGCAGTTAGCATGGAATTAGCATAGTCTATATTTCTCAATATTTTTGCTTTTACTCTGTGAATGTCTTCATATGTTTTAAAAAAGTTTCTTGTATACAAAATACACAAAATCTTGTTTTTTGATCCATCTTTTTGACAATCTTTGTTTTTGTTTAACTTATGTATTTAGACTATCTAAGATTTGTTGTTAACAAGGCAAAGAGAGAGTTGGACTAGGCTGGAAAGGCTGGGGGAGGAAGGATGTACTATAAACCATCTGTATTGTGATGCAGAGGAAGTCTTTTGCACAACAGGGTCAGGGGTTAGACAAATCTTGCACCTCTAGAACTCAGTCAATTCTGAACCAAGGATCCAGACTACAGTGGTAGGCTGCTTTCTGGATATGCATCTGCACATGCAAGGATCTTATTTAGCAGGCTTGGTTCTTAAGGAAGTTCCTTTTAAAATATTCTTTTGAATATCTTTTCTATATAATTCAGTTTAGTCTCAAACTCATTACCTTCCTGCTTCAGCCTCCTGAGTGCTGGGATCACAGGCATGAACTACCACTTCTGGCTCTTAAGAAGGTTCTGAGAGTCTTGTAGGACTCTTTTCATTCTGTGTTTTACTCTGCCTTTAGAAGAGTATAGAATCTATGTTTTCTCTATTGATAATAAACATGATTTTATTGCAAGTTTGAATTACTATCTATCATTCTTGTTCCAAAAAACACTGTGTGTAGTTGTACTTACCTCTAGTCTTAGTATGCCAGTCATACTGCTTTTAAAACATTTCTTGTCGTGGCTGCCCTAGATTTACCAGACTGACACAACTGACCCATTTTCAAATCATACTACAGTGCTCCACCAGGCTCACAGTTTTGAGGAGAACAGTCTATCATTGTCGGGGAGCATGCCGGCATGAGAAGCTGCTCACATTGTCTGCAGTCAGGAAACAGAGACAGTTAACTGCCAATGCTCAGCTGGCTTCTTTTCCTTCTTTATCTAATCCAGGATCCCAGCTCACAGGATGGTGCAGTACTCATTCAAGGTGAGTCTCCTTTCTCAGTTAATCCCCGCAGGAAGCAACTTCACAGATCCAGAGCTGTGTCTCCTAGGTGACTCTAAAGTTAGTCAAATTGACAACCAGAGAAGAAGAAGAATTGTTACAGGAAACATCCTAGGCTTTTAACGAGTTTGATCTTCTGGCAGTGGACTTCACTGGTGTTTCCTGAGTCTGCTCCTTTTTCTGTAGCTGGACGAAGGTATCCAAGGCAGCTACAGCTAACAGGTCAGCCGTCTGGGACATGGCTTTTATAAGGTTTCTAATAGAGCTTGGAAGTTAGCATGCCATCCTAATGATTAAAAAAGATGAACAAGCTGGTTGGGGGTGGAGCTGAGCAGGAGAGTGTTTGCCCAGATGGCACAGAACCCTGACTTTTATCTCTAGCACTAGGGGTCTGGGGTTATGAAACAAATCAAAATACAAAAAAGGTCAACAACGCTCCATGAATCCTTCAAAGAAGTGAGAGTACTGGGGAACCCACTGTTGCCAGAGTTGAAGAAACAAGTGATGAGACACAACTCACCACCACAGAAGGTCCAGCAAAGCCTCTGGAGGAGCCACAGGTGGGAAAGTCTGACTGTGGCTAAAGAATGGCTCTTGACTTGGCCTGGACCCTGTGCTAAAGGTCTTTGCACATGCAAGTTTGTGCTTTCTCTCTTACTGCCACTAGGGCATAGAATGAAGGACTACATCTTTGTCAACATGACTTCAGTCCTGCTTTGAACTGTGATTAGTCACTGGTTAGATATTGTCTCTGTAAGTGTCTAGCGCTTTTTCTGTAAGAATTAGAGGAATGTGTGGGACTGCCCACTAGGTTCCAGGTGCACAAATGCACTAGGTTTCATACTGAAGACGAAGAAACAAGTTTGGATCAATGGGCTAGATTCCATTTGAAGGCGAAAAAACAGGGTTAGTAGTTAAACAAGGTACCGTGCTCACCCAGCTCATAAGTGATGATATTTATATCTCTGACCCAAGTTCGGTGTGAGTCTGGTGGAAATGTGGTAGATGATGGATGAAACTAACCAAACCAGACCACAGTCATTTTGAATGATAGTAGGAAATGCTTTATACACAGAATGGCTATATTAATTATCTATATTGTATTCCAAACTACTACCGTGAGACTTAGCTGATTTAAAACAACAGGTGTTTTGTTTGTTTGTTTTTGTTTTTGTTTTGTTTTGTTTTTCTGAGGTCCAGGAATACATCTGTGGCTTGGTGTATGCCTAAGTTCAATGTCTTGCATAAAGCTTCAGGGGAAGTCACAGCTGAGGGCTATGGCTTCCTGTGAAGTTGTAATGTGTCTTAGTTAGGGTTTCAATTGCAGTGATCGAACACCATGACCAAATGCAACTTTGGAAGGAAAGAGTTTGCTTCACTTTATAGCTTATAAGTCCATCCAGGGAAGTCAGGACAGGAACTCAAGACAAGGGCCTTAAGGCAGTAACCGATGAAGAAGTCATGGCAGAGTGATACTTACTGGATTGCTCCTCACGGCTTGGTAAGTTTGATTTCTTATAGCACTTAAGATTACCTATCCACAGCAGAAATAGTCCCTGTTCCCCTTACTAGGGTACCCAGTTGGATACTGAGCTACCATGGGCCACATCTGAGCAGGGGTTCTAGGTTATATCCTTACATGGTCCTTGGATGGAAAAACAGTCTCATAGAAGACCCCTGTGCCCTGATCTACTTGGTCTTTGTGGAGCTCTTGTCCTCGACAAGTCTTACTAACTCCCCCTTCTTCCATATGATTCCCTGCACTCTGCTGAAGGCTTGATTGTGAGTCTTAATATCAGCTTTGATAGATTGCTAGAGTCTTTCAGAGGCCCTCTGTGGTAGGCTTCTGTCCTGTTGCTTGTTTTCTCCTACATTCAATGTCCATCCCATTTGTCCATCTAAGCGAGGATTGATCATCTCACCCTGGGTCCTCCTTCTTGCCTATCTTCCCTAGGTGTATAGATTTCAGTATGTCCATCCTATCCTATAGGTCTATATAAGCGAGTATATACCAAATGTTTCTTTCTGCATTGGGGATACCTCACTCAGGATGATCGATTGATTCCAGGTCCCACCATTTGCCTGCGAATTTCATGATTTCCTTGTTTTTTAATTGCTGAGTAGTATTCCATTGTGTAAAAGTACCATAATTTCTGTATCCATTCTTCGACTGAGGGACATCTGGGTTGTTTCCAGGTTCTGGCTATTACAAATAAAGCTGTTACAAACATGGTTGAGCAAATGTCCTTGTTGTGTACTTGAGCATCTTTTGGATATATGCCTAAGAGTGGTATAGCTGGGTCTTGAGGAATCCACTATTCCTAATTGTCTAAGAAAGTGCCAAATTGACTAAATGGCTGGCTCTTTGACCCTCCCCCCCCAGGGAGGAGCAGCCTAGCTAGATCCCAGAAGAGGACATTGCAGCCAGCCCTGAAAAGACGTGATAAGCTAGGGTCAGATGGAAGGGGAGGAGGTCCTCCCCTATCAGTGGACTTGGAGGGGGGCAGGGAGGAGATGAGGGAGGGATGGGTGGGATAGGGAAGGAATGCGGGAGGGGGCTATAGCTGGGATACAAAGTACATAATCTATGATTAATACAAAATAAAATAAAATGTTAAAAAAACAATAAATATTTTCAAGACATCAAGAAAAAAAAAGATCACTTATCCAGGTTGGCACTACCCACAATGGTCCCCCTACATCATCAATCAAGAAAATGTACCATGGACTTGCCCACAGCACGGTCTTGTAGGGACAGCTTCTCAATTGAGGTTCCCTCTTCTTAAAGAACTCTAGCTTGTATTAAATTGACAGAAAACTAGTCAGCACAAATGCATAAGTGGTGGTGGCGGCTCAGACATGTGGCTGTTAGCAGGCTCTACACATTACTGCTTGGGCCTTCTCACATTCAGCTGGCTCCTGCATGGTGAGCAACCCAATGCAGAGAGGAAGAAGGTTCCAACATGAGCGGCACATTTTTTTTTTCACATGCTGCTTCTGACATATGCTGTATATTAGAAAGACCCATTCAACTCAGCTTCCACTCAAAAGGAGGCTGTCATAGGAATGAGGGCAAGGGGGGTGGGGGAGGTAAGGCAGAAATAGCTCTTTTGGGGCTTCCTGCCACAAAGACTTTATAGGAAAAACATTTGTGCTAAGCATTTTTGGTAGCTTTTGAAGAGGTCATGTATATTTTTTGTTATGTGTGGAATTGCTTCAAGATATAATCTCCACATGCCTCAATCAAGGTGATAAATGTTTTGATTAATTCATTGGTGGATACAAGGACTTATATAAAATCTCACTCTCCAGGTTTGTTACTGTCATGTATCTTTCTCTGAAGAAGGAAAATAAATCTGAAAAACAATAAGTGAAACAGCCCTAAGACAGGACTTGGTAGCACTGAGGCTAATCAAAGTCTCATAAGTAAAAAAGGATGAGGCAAGCAAGCAAAAATTCTGGACTTCAACTGAGTGAATTTCAAGATGACTCCGTTGTTCAAAAAATGTCTGAATGCCCAATTTCAATCCCCAAATGTAATCCCTAATCATTAATGGGACCTTTGCAAGTTAGATTACTCTCACCAAACAGCCATATGTAGCCTATAAAACTGTAAACAGAAATAAGTAAATGCTCCACAAATGAGTGCCAATTGCCATAGCCCAAACGTTTCCCGGTAGACTTTAAAGCAGGTGCCACACAGTGAGCAAGGATGCCTGGGGCGTTGACTAAAGAAATGAACAACGGTTCAGAGAACTGTGACTCTGAAAGTGATACTTTCCTCGAATAGCAGAAATATTTAAATTGGGGGTTATGAGACCTCAATCTGAAAAAAAGAGACAAGTAGAAAACAGTAAAAGTGTGAGTTCCTGAGAAAAGATCAGTAGGCATTGCCCAATTGTAGTATTACAACTGGTTTGGCAAAACAAAACAAAACAAGAAAGAGAGAGAGAGAGAGAGAGAGAGAGAGAGAGAGAGAGAGAGAGAGAGAGAGAGAGAGAGAGAGAGAGAGAACACCAACTATTTAAATTACTTTTGTAATGTTTTTAAAGTTTATTTTTGAGAGTTTCATACAATTTCAATTTCATAGGGAATATGATTAGATCTAGCCTAGCCTACCCTGTATCTCCCTAATGCAACCACCTCCCAACTTCATGTCTTTTTTTCTAATAACCCATTAAGTCTAGTTGGTGTTGAAAATATGTACAGGGGCTATCCATGGCAGCACAGCAAACCTACAGTGGATACATCCCTTCCCTAGCAATTGTTCATTGCTGGTAGCTTTTTAGTATAGGATAGGGTCTTAAGATCATACCAAATCCATCACTATATTATATTGACTGGTTTGACCTTGTGCCGGTAACCATAGCTTCTGTGTTTCATGATCACTGTAGCCATATCATTTTTAGAAGAAATAATTTCACAGCACCCCTCCCTATCTTCTGTCTCTTATTTTTCCTGAGCCATGGTCGTGGTAGAGTTATATTGTGGCCCTATTTAGAGTTGAACATTCAGTTTTTTATTTTCAGTGCTTTGACTAGTTATGCATCCTTCTGTTGACTGCTGCCCATTGCAAAAAGAAGTTTCTCTGACTAAGATTGGTAGCTGCTCAGGTCTATGGATACACACATAAATATTTAGAAGACAATTTGACACCATGACTACTTAGCAAAATAATAATAGTGGGTTCTACCTTAGGGCATACATGCTCCACAAGAGTGGGCTTTTAACCCGGATTATTGTACTTAAGACTCCCTTGTGGAGCAGGCTTCAAATCCAACCAGAAAGCAGATAGCAGTGACTGTTGCACCAGTAAGTGCATCCTTCCTGACAGGTTTGTATCACAGTATGCAGGGTTAGCAGCTGGGCAAGGCCATTGGTGTGCTCCAGTAGTCTGCATATTATCTTCTGGTTCCAGGAAAGCTAACCATCGAGGAGACAGTGTCCCAGCTGATTTTAGACTGATTTTCCTATGCCCTATGGCCAGTGTGTGGTGTCTTCAGTCACTGTGTATTCCATATAGTTATGATTGATAATCAAGGGTAATGGTTGTTTTGGAGACCTCTGGGAACTCCATGGTAAATAACTTATAAGGAGGTATCCCATGCCTTGAACTACAATTTTCATTTATTAACCCATGCCTTCTGGGAATGGCACTGTCCACCAATGCTGGATAATTTCATTAAACTCTTTCTAAAGTTCAAATGGCATTTGAAGTTAGCGTATTAACTGGTAGGTTTTACAAGGCTTTTATTCATACATCGTTAATTGTGGCTAGCTCATTTGCTAGCCCTTTGTCTCCACCATCCCCTCAATGTTTGTATTTGCTTGATCTTTCAACCCTCAGTATTCCCCCTATTATTTCTTTGGCCTGATTTGGAAGTCAGCACATCACAGGCATCAATGTGGTTCTATTGTTCATTGCTGATTGCTATGACTTTAGGCTTCTGACTTCTCATCTGTATTTGTCTCTCCTGCTGATTTCCTACTTCAAAGCCATTTTTAGTTCTTAAGGATGAAAGGCATCAAGGTCAGATACAGCATTCCCTGGTTTGATGAAATCCAAAGTATGCCTTCCCAAATCTGAAACATTTCCCACAGTGTACCAATTGTGTCCCTTGTGCCAGTCCAGGAGGCTATAATAAATGCAGCTTTGAGAATCTAGCTAATCATTTTCCACCTAGAGTCACCCTGCTTTTCTCATAGTTTACCTGAAGCTGTTTGCTTTCTTGCTAAACTCTGTAGCCTTGCCTGTGTTGATTCCTATCCTAAGTCATTTTTCTCTTTTTAAGCATTTCTTAAGTTATATGTTTTTAAGGCATTTACCCATAGAATCTAAGCTGTGAAATGTATTGGCACGAAGTTGAGCATGCTGTCTGAAGGATCTGTACTGTATCTTGCCTTCTTCTAGTCCATTTCATCCACCTTCTTCCTTTGCTAAATCCAGGATGAGTAGTCTCTCCCCTTTCTTGGTCATTCCTATGAAGTTAAACTGTATCTTTTAAATCCATTTTTAACGCAGACTATTTCTGTCCATTTTATTTTTCTCTCTCCTAAAATGCAATTTGGTCAGCCGATGGAGAATCTACAGGACTGGGTGAGGTCAGCTCACATGAGTTGAGAGAGTAGTTGAGGTTGGAAGCAGAGCCTGATAAGGGACACATTCAGTGACTCAGAAACTGGGTGGATACAGAACCGGAGTGCAAAATAGTGCTGTCTACACACCCTTCCGCAGTCAGCCCAGGGATATTTCCTGGGAATGTATTGTTAAAGGATGACTTCCCCGTCTGTTGAGGAACTGCCAGTTTGTGTTCTATAGCTGTACATTAAACCCACAGGAACTTCAGCAGAGTTGAACTATATATAGGGTGTACATTTCTCTTAAATAGGAAAGAAAAGGAACACAGGACTGAAGAGTGCAGACAGAGGAGAAGATGCATTTCCTACGCCCTTTTCACATAGTTACCTCTGGGATATTGGAACTGTGGTGTTCCCTACCTCTCTTTTTGCTCATAATGTCAAGTGTTATCAATTGTTTAATTAAAAATATGTTTTTTTTTCTGTTCATGCTACAGTTTGGTCTAGGAGAAAGTGTGTTAAACAGCACAGAAAAATACCAAGAATTTTAAGAGTAAAAATAAAATTAAAAAATAAGATAAATCAAATAAATATAAAACAATAAAGATTTAAGGGCAAGCTGAAAACAGACAAGGACCACAGAAAACAAAGACTGATCTTCTTGTAGAGGTTCCAAATGGGCCCTTGCCCTCAGCTAGAGCCAGACAGAGTACCCAGCCTGTGGTGGTGTCAGCAGCTGTGATAGTTGTGACAAGTGCACCATAGCAGACTTTCCAAAGAGCTGGTGGTGAGGAACATTCAGCCTTCAGGGGGCCGAGAGTAAATGGAAGAGTAGGTAAGGTTTGCCTGGCATGATTCTACAAGAAGTTTGGATTCCCCAGGCTAGCAGTGTGGCTGTGGAAGCTGGCCTGCCTGGTCTTGTTTCCTGATCTAGATTTGGCTAGTTGCCTTTCAAGAATAATTGGTTTACAGTTTAAATGTGCAAGCCTGTTCTTTCATGATATAAAACATCTTCACAGAGGTAGACAGTGCAGAAAGGTGCCTATAAAGAAAGGCTGCACATTCAGATTTCACATGCATCAAGAGCATGGTGAGCCTGGCCTAGGAAGGGGTACTGGGTATAGAGCTCAGCTAATAGAATGCTTTCCTAGCATGCAGAAGGCCCTGGTTTAGATTCCTTAGCACCACACAAAACCAGGCATGAGGTGAACACCTGTAATACTAGCATACAAGCGAAGGTAGAAAACTTACAAATTCAAGATTCCTCTTAGATATGTAGTAATTTCTTGTATCTTGGCTCTGTGAAATCATACCTCAAAACAAAATCTGACCTTGGACATTCTCCAAGGTCTCTTGCTCTTGCTTCAGGTTCCCAGCCTCTCTGTGAGTCTGATGGCTGCACATTACACAGAGTAAGCTCAAAATGTGGCCTCAAGGGCTATGGAGCTCCTGAACCCGGTATATACCCTACTCCAGAACATTGCTTCTAGGGTACGCTCTGGACAGCGTCCTCTCAGTGGGATTCAGAAGATAATGTGATGATGTTTTGTGGTGTTTCTCACAAACCGCTCGTGCTACCAAATGTTCAAAAGTAAAGCTGTTGAGCTGTTACCTTTCAGTTTAATTGGGTCTCTTCTAGGTTTTCTATTAGCTAACATACTTGTGGAGTCTCCACACTGTTGTTTCCAAACACCATGGCCCAGAACCCCCGTCAGAGACCTGAAGTCTATGCTTCCAGCTGCACTGGGGATTCAGGCCTACAACAGCCCTGCTAACAAACCTATCTGGAAAAAGCATAGTGCAAAGATCCAAGCTGCAGAGACATTCACAGAGGAGGGAAGCCATAGAGTTAATAGTATCCTTGGACCTCTTTTTGAAGACCCAGGGAAGCCTGGGTGGAGGTTGAGATGAGCTAACATCCATCCAAAACAATTCCAGGGCGTTGGCAGGAGGAAGACTTCCGTAGTTGCAGCCCCAGGATGGAGGCTTTCAGCCAGCTCGGGGATGTGCTAGGCTAGCAACTGTCTTCCTTCAAGGAAGGGGTGTCAGTCTATTCTCTCCTGACCCTGTGGGATGATCCCATGTGCTGGGAGGAGGAAGGGCAGGGGTAGGCTACCCTGGCATTGTTTCACACACTCACACTGCTGCACTCCTTACAAGATGAGGCAAGCTCTGTCTTAAAATAGATAACTTATCCCAAATCTTGTTTTTTCCCTTCTGGCTTTTCCAAATGCTAAGTTCAATTAAAAAAAAATCATCAATGGGGAATTAGGTAGGAGAGGTCATCTGAACTCAGTGCACAGAGACATTTTTCTTGACATTATTTCCTAAATGCTGTGCTCATATAGTGTTTTCATTGGACAAAATAAAAGATCATCTACTATGGAAAACTTAGGACAAAGTGAAACTGTGCTCTAATGTAGCTGTCACTGACCTGTGCCCTCAGTGTCTCTGAGCCCCTAGGGTTAACACTGAAGCAAACTTCAACTGTCATACCATATTTGTCTTCCAGCCTGTATTCTGATAGGTAAGAATGTAAGCATGCATTCCTGTGCTATCAGGAGCTTATGGCAATGTATCATGCACCATATCATATCCCCTGATCGCTCTTCTGTCATTATTCCATGAATGCCTTTGAAAGGAATTTGGTTAAAAAAACAGTATCAAAACAAGCTGTGTGTATTGCACTTAGCAGGCAAGCCACACTCTCCCTTCATTCCAAGGCTACAGCTGTGAGCTGGACTGTGCACTGATTTTGATTTTGCCGCTTAACAATGTGTTAGATGTTGACCTTTGATTCCCTTATCTATCAGGGACATTTCTGGCCCCTGCTGCTCCTGTAGTCAGCCCACCCTTGCCATAGCTAGGGCTCCTCTTCACAGGCATTTGCACCTGTTCCTGGGAGTTCTGTTCATCATTTGTGCTGTTGTGATCACGTTTTTATTCTCATCTCTCTTAGCTGCTCATATGATACATACTGTTTTTGTTTGAGCTGTTAGTAGCAGTTCTGTTATTGGTTATCTTTTTGTCTTTGTGTTTTATGGCATAAACCCTCTTCTCTGAAATATCTGGATAAGCCTGTCTGTACACTCTAGCTTTTGAAACTACCCCATACAGCTTTCCAAAGTTGTGTGAGTTTCAGTTATCCCAAACCTTTCTAAATGTCGGGCACAGGTGTAGCTGCATAGCTCAAACCTCTCTGAGGACCAACATGACACCACCAGTGAGGCACACCACACAACAGAATTTTATTTCATGTGCTAAATGTTGAATGAAACATTATAGAGCTTATTGTATGAAAATGGCGTGAAACTCCCTTCAAGACACATGGACAAGTGGATAGCAAGCATGAGTGAGCTCTGTCTTTTGCCTTAAGTCCCATCTGTAAGATGTCTCAGATGCATGCATGAGTATTTCAGTAGCTGAACAACACAAAATCCACAACACCCTGGTTCTGAGCATATTAGGTGAGAAATTTTTAACCTATGTATGTTTCTTTTAAAGGTAGTTTTAAAGGTTTATCTTAGTTTTAAGACAAGATTTATCTATCTTTTAAATATAATTATTATTTATTATTTGACATAACATATTAACAAGTAAAAGTTGAATTGTTTTTTTATTAATTAGAATTTACTCATTTTGTATCCCAGCTGTAACCCCCTTCCTTATCCCCTCCCAATTCATCCCTCCCTCCCTCTTCTCCTCCCATGTCCCTCCCCCAGTCCACTGATAGGAAAGGTCCTCCTCCCTTTCCATCTGACCCTAGCCTATCAGGTCTCATCAGGACTGGCTGCATTGCCTTCCTTAGTGGCCTGGGAAGGTTGCTTCCCTCTCAGGCGGAGGTGATCAAAGAGCCAGCCACTGAGTTCATGTCAGAAACAGTCCCTGTTCCCCTTACTAGGGAACTCACTTGGAGACAGAGCTGTTATGGGCTACACCTGTACAGGGGTTCTAGGTTATCTCCATGCATGGTCCTTGGTTGGTGTATCAGTCTCAGAAAAACCCCTGGGTTTTTCAGAGGTCTCAGAAAAGATCTCTGAGCTCCTTGTGGAACTCCGGTCCCCTCAAGGTTCTTCTGTCTGGGGGTTGTCTTTTTACATGTGTACATTGGCCACATTTCTTTTGTGTTTAGTTTACTTTGCCTCTATCTATCTATCTATCTATCTATCTATCTATCTATCTATCTATCTATCTATCTATCTATCTATCATCTGTTAGACTGGACTGCCTGCTTAAGTGGTTTTATGTGTATAATTGTTTTTCTTTCCTGAAATGGTCTTTGCTGTACAGATTGAGAATGCTTGCCTCTGTGAGTTTATTAAAATGTCAGTCTGATGAAATCCATTCCTATGCATCCACTGTAATAATCCTATGAGTCTAAAGCCATCTGCCTGAATGAAGAACATATTGTCCACAGAAAACCAGATGCATAGTTAGGACCACACAGTTGAATAATTAAAGAACATAAACATTGGGTAGATGTAAAAAAATATCCTTGGAGAGTTTAGAAAGGGTGAGATTAAGCATTGGAGCTCTCCAGAGAAAGTCTAATGCCTGGAAAGAACAAGATGAAAATGAAATAAAACCAGAAATTACATAGACAGTGGGTGTGTGGCTGAGGAATACAGCACTTGTCCAGTATGTGCTAGACTTTGGGTTTCATCTCGAGCACTACTAAGTGGAAAAGCCTTAATGATTTAGAAGGAAGAACAGAGCCTCTATGATTATTGGAAGGCTTCTGTAAAGGTAGGTCTCTGTGGATGTCAAGGAAAAGAGTGAAAACTGGAATATGTGAAATTGTGTTTAGAGTAGCTGTTGTCCACAACACAAGAAAGCTCACTTCCAACCAGGATGCAAAACAACCCTATTTTATTTGGTGTGTTTTAGATGTTTAGGGAAGCCTTCATGAGCCTCTGTAATGGTCTTTTGCTGGGCAGATTGAGAATTTATGCCTTCGTGAGTTTATTATATAGTCAGTCTGATGAAGTCCACTCCTGTGCATCCACTGTGAGTATAAAGCTGTCAGCACTGTTGATGATTCTTGAGTCCCTGCTTTGCTGGGTGGGGAGCATCCTGCCTGGGGGGACTTGCCTTTCCTGAAGGAAAAGTGAGGTGTCCCAAGGGGAAGGAAAAGACACTCAGAACTAGGGAAGTTGTCCACTCCCAGGGATGATGGGGGAGGGATGGCTAGGGAGTAGCCTGGAAAGCTTCAGAAGAGGACGGTCTTGAGCTACCAGGTCATCATGGCCACTGCCATTCAGGGAAATGCAAGCTTCAATGTGGCCTACCTAGGTTTCATGCAGATCTGGCTGCGTGGACTCCAGAAGAGCAGGAAGTTTGGCATTAGACACTAAGGTGTAGCTGGTGTTTGCTATTTCATGTGTTCTTTTTTCTTCCACCCTTCTCCAGCCCTTTTCTTCTTCCCTTTTAACTCCCTGACACTAGATAGGAGAGATAAAAGAATAGAGAGAAAAGGGAATGACATTATTTTTAGACTACTTCCTGCTGATTACTGAACTCGAGCTCCTTGGGGTAAGCTTAATATTCACAGTCAGAATATTCAGTTTCTTATTCTTCTCATTTCTTTGTGCACTACTGCTTAGCACACAGCAACCAAAGCAATCAACAGCATCCAACCACCAACAAGCAACAGCCTACTTATTGGGCTGTAGCATTTTCCTATCCTCTGAAAAATCACCAGAATTCAAATCATGTCACAATTGCAGAAGCTATCTGTAGTTCGCAGCATCACGCCTCTGCTTGAGCGTGAGGCAAATCATAGTTACCCCCTATGAAGCAGCCTCATATCACCACACCTGGGATTAAAACAAAAACATATTATTATAATATACAATTTTTAAAGAAACCAAAATTCTCACTACACTGAAGGGTCACTTTCCCTAGCCCATCTGCTTCATCTCTACAGAGGGGGTAGAGAAGAGATGTGAGTTAAGGAAAGAGACACTGTTTAGAACATAGAAATCCAGCAAAGCCAGGAAAAAGTCCACAGTGGTCATATCCATGAACCATCACAGAATAGTCCGTTTTGGGAGGAGAGTTGACATGCTGGGGCCCAGGCCAGAGTACTGCAGGAAGAGTCTCAGTAGCAGAGGTTCACATGCCTGGCTCAGTGAAGGAACTCTGTAAAGAGGTGTGGCCTTGTTTATCTCTCAAGGTTGGGAGGCAGTTGGAAATGACCCAGGTGCCTTCTGAGTTCAGAACTTCCTTTGCTAAGGATGCTCCACTCCTTCTGGAATATACTATACTCAGTTCTGAGAGTTCACTGTTGGCCACACCTCCTGCAGCCTCACTATACTGGTCATCTCCCAAGTCAAAAGGCAATCTGTGTCTGAGGATGCCTGGAGTGAAGTGCTGGCCTGTTGAAAGCACTAAATGCTATGAGCTCATGTTGACAAAGACAGAGCCTAAGCAGTTAGGACTGAGCCCAAAAGACGCTTGAACATCTGTGAAGTAGGTTTTAAAAATATCTACTCACATATTTCACTAAGCCCTCATCCTGGTCTACTGGGCTGCTTAAATTTTACTTTATGTTGCTTGAGCTATATTTACAGACTTCATTCTACTTTATATTTTTTTTTTTACTCAAAGGCGTATTTAAGGAAACTATGGATTAGTCTAATCATCACTCACTTAGCTGTCCCTTATTTTTCTGTAAATCCTTGTGGTATACTCCCATATAGAATCCACACACACACACTGGCTGGTAACAGTGCTCCTCTATGGAGGCTCAGGACACAAGGTGTCTGAAGGCAGGGCCATCCTGTGAGGGGGATAGTACCCAGCATGGCATCACATCAGGACTGGAGTGTGAGTTCAGTGTGTCCCCTAGACAGTGATAGTGAAAAATAAGATGTATTAGGTGCTATGCAAGAGAATTCTTGAACCAACCATAGGACAGCCATGTCACACTCTACCAACAAGTGCTTAAATTAAGTGAGAAGGATTTAAGAACTGTGGCAGAGAAAGATGTTGAAATATACATAATAATTTCACTCTTCAGGAAAGTTGTGCATGTGTGTGAATATGTGCGTATGGTTGTTTAAGTATGCATTTGGTATTATGAGTGTATGTGTGTGCATTCTAAATGTATTACTCCATTTGTGGTACACAGGGTACAGCAGCATGGATTATTTATAGATAGAATCTTGTTATCCAATAATTTTAGAGACTGAGAACCCAAGATCAAGGTGTCAGCCGATTCAGCAATTCTCATTCTGTATTGAACACCTTGTCCCCTGAGTGTCAGCTGATTCATCTTAACATGGCAGAAGGCACAGGGAAAAGAGGCACTCATCGGGGGGAAGAGCTTTAATGTCTGAGTCCTCTTAAAGGTTCCAGCCCTTAATACTGAGACAGAGACAACTAACGTTCGACATGAATTAGGGAGGTAGCAAGCACTAAAATTGTGGTTCCACTCCTCCCTGGAGTCCCCGGATGCCACCAAGCACTGAGTCAGGAGGGAGGAAGCACGTGCTTCTCCCTGGAACATCTGGGTGCTGCCAGACTTCAGGTTGAGAGGAACGAAGCATGGAGCTGGTCTGTGCTACGTGATTGCCAGTCCGGGCAGGGATGCCGGAGAAGAAAATCCTTTCCACCGCAGAGTTACAGCCCTTTGAAGAGCATGCAGGAGAGAAAGACCCCTTTGCAATATAGGGCAGTGTCACAGTTCTCTGAGCTTCCTGAACTTCCGGCCCCAGGCCAGTGGACAGTGAGGACCTTCAAAACAGAACGAGGCAGCAATGGGAGCCTGACTTGACTCAGGCGAATGGGACAACTGTTTTGGGGAAAGTGAGCAGTCCAGAAGGTGATGGTGGCTCAGGCTCGACAAACAAATGAAGCTCGCTGCCTCGGCAAGCTTTGGAGGCAGTTACAGCAGTGGCCAAGGTGCCTGGCTGTGGTGGTTGAGATGAGAGCCTGACTGACAGGCAAGTCCCGGGGCCAGTAATGAGTTCTTTGGGGAGAAGAGAAGCCCTTCTTTCCTGGGTATTATAGCTCGACAGAAACAGCCAGTCTCAGATGATCTTCAGTGAAATAGATGGTGTGTCTTTATTCCATGTGGACAGGGACTTTAGAAACCTTGGGCAGTAGGAGTGGGGGGCTTTGGTTGGGGCTGGCGATACTGCCAGTGGCCACTTGGTTGCAGCTTAGGTTTACGTGCTCCAAGGCAGGCACAGAAAACAGGGAGGGAGTTGTCCCGCTTCTGCTGGCCTCAGGATGAGAGAATGGGAGGTGTGGGGCAAAGCTCTCTCCTGTTTCTGTGCCTGCCTCGGGAGCACGTGACACCACCCCACGTGGCCAGTCACATGACCTTGTCACCTGTTATCTTTCCCCTTCCTCAACGTCCCAAGCCCCACCCAATGAGACACACTCATCCTCAAAACCCCTCCTCACTGCCCAAGGTTTATAAGTGAAATAAAGCAGAGAGCACCATCTACTCACTGAAGGACATCCCTGGCTGCATATTCTGAGCTGCGGCGCTGGTGAAGGATGGGCTTCCCCTCTTCTCAAATAACTCCTCACTGGACTCAGGCAGTTGCCGAAGAACCACTGCAGTCACGGCTATGGCTCACCCGGCTGCCTCAACGCCAATATTCGGGAGTGAGCTGCCTCCTGAAGCAGGCCCCTGGGCAAGTCAGGCTTCTGTCACCACCTAACAGTGTCCCAGAGCCCTGAGTTCCCCACCGCCACCCAGGCTGGAACTGGCAGCCAAGCTAAAGGAGCCTTAACAGTTACTGTGGAAAAACGCTCCTTTCCCCACGTCCCCAGCTAGAGATTTTGTGACACGAAACTCCACCTCAGCAGGCCCATGACAGTTCCTCTGGGGGCATGGTCCACATGCCCTACAGCAGACACCTCAGCTCCTTATAGAGATCTTTAATTTGATGTGTGTACATTGGTTGTAAACTTAATTTTCACATCTATATGTGAAAAGGCACAGGTCCAGGTGAGTTTGTGGGTTTAGGTGAGCATATAGCAAAGGTTTGGAAAGGCATGTTTTTTTTTTTTTCCTCCCAATAGAGGGGACAACAGGAGTTAAGTTTTTTTTTCCAGTGGGGAATTTAGCTCCATCAAATATTCATGTTTTGACAGGAGTAATGTATGCATGTATTTGTTTTATAACCAAAATAAACTTTGCTTAGACATGTTTATTTTGGGAAAACTGAAAACAGAATTGAAAGTAGTGTTTTTTTTTTAATTTATTTATTTTTATCTCAATCACAGGTTGGGTACTTTGAATCCCAGGCGTAGCCCCCTCCCCCATTCCTTCCCACCCTCCCACTCCCTCCCTCATCTCCTTCTTCCCCGCCCCCTCCAAGTCCACCAACAGGGGAGGACCTCCTTCCCTTCCATCCAACCCCAACTTATCATGTCTCCTCAGGGCTGGCTGCAAAGTCCTCCCCTGGGATCTAGCCAGTCTGTCACTCCCC
The DNA here is from genome assembly GCA_028658305.1 of Pachyuromys duprasi. NCBI lineage: Eukaryota > Metazoa > Chordata > Mammalia > Rodentia > Muridae > Pachyuromys > Pachyuromys duprasi. The sequence goes on along the minus strand of CM053766.1, from coordinate 143,537,907 downwards.
GGCTTATATGGGGGAGGGTCAAA
>CM053766.1:143487790-143537784 GCA_028658305.1 Pachyuromys duprasi | reverse complement strand
ATTTCTTACAAGACCCCTGTGCCCGGCTCAGTTTGGTCTTTGTGGAGCTCTTGTTCTCCCCAAGTCTCAACAACCTCCCCCAGATCTATCATTACTCTCGCCCTTTGTCAGAGGCTTGATCTCGAGTGAAAGTAGTGTTTTAAGAAATTCGTGTTATAAGCTGAATAAGAGAATTGCATACCAGATCTATAATCATGGTAGAGACAGTTATTGTTGTGAGAGTGTAAACAATGTGTACCGATAGGCACATTTTGTAGGAGATAAGCAGAAAAGGCCAGAAACCAGCAAGTACAGATAGGTAAGGGATGATACAATAGAATAATGACATGCTTAAAAATAAAAGGGTATAAAAACCCAGAGCTTAGACCGAAGGAAGAAGCCCTCTCTTGAGTACTCTCGAGAGTGCAGCAGCAGAATATGCTGGCGCTCTGAGGGGAGCTTCCAACTGCCCAACAAGCTTGCTATCTGCCCAGCTGAATTTCCAGCTTATGCCTGGAAACATTGGAACTGCCTGAGTGGTGGAATCCAGAGGACTTGAAGTGTCGTGAGTCCGTACCTGCAGGCCGTCACCAAGCCAAGACAGAGACTTTGAGTCTAGGAGATGCTATGAATGTATTATGTATTGGCTCATAGTGATTGGATGTGTGTTATCTGTATTGATATTATTAAAGTGCTTTTGCTAAACTGAAAACAAAGCCTCCCGCATAATCTATCCTCCCCAGCATCCTGCTCGGGGATTGGCCAGAGTGTGCTTGTGACAGTTATGCACACCCACTGCAAGTACAGTCCAAGAAACACTTCTCCTACTTTGAACCACCTCACTCCAGCAGGGATGATTCTTCAGTTGCCAGGGAGAAGTTGTAAACTGGAATGGAAGGAGATACAGGCCATAGTCAATGTACCAGGGTCACAAGTCTTGAAGGACTTAGCTGTGCCATGGCCACTGAGAGATGAAATGCATATTTTTAGTGATCTGATAGCTGCAAGGGAAAAAAAGGCATATGTTTTGGATTAAGTATTCAGTTAAATATGAAACAACAGGTTTTATTATGGCATTTTATTAAATAAAAGAGTAATGAAAACTATGCGCATATTTGAAGAGCTTATGTAATTTTTATTATATAATTTTATTTATGCATATATTAATCCATCTGTATATTAAAATATGTCCATATCATTTATTTTTGCAAAGTATTTTAACTTCATTTAAAAGAATTTATATACACTTATCTTAATAGTTCATCATCCAAATAAAACTACATTAAAGTGTATTGATGTTTTGCATATGTATAGGATCACACATATACGCACACACATGCATACACACCCACACCCACATCCACACACAAAAGCAGAGGTTGTTAGTACTGATTCAGACCTGTGCTTAAATTTTCTAGTGTTAAATGACTGCCTTATAGATATTATCACAAAGCTCAGATAACATAGTGTGCTGTCTTAGTCATTGTTCTATTGGGAAGAGATACCACAACCAAAGCAACTCTTAAAAGAAAAAAGGATCTAATTGGGAGATTGGTGACCATTTCAGAGAGTTAGAGCTTCATTGTGGGGTGCATGGTGGCGTGCACAGCACTGGCACTAGAAGCTGGAAACTTTACATCTGATATTTAGGCAGGAGAAAGAGAGACAGAGAGAGAGACACACACACAGAGAGAGATAAACAGAGAGACAGGGATAACAGACAGATAGAGATACAGAGAGAGACAAAGAGACAGAGAGACTGGGCCTGGTGTGGACTTTTGAAACCTCAAAACCCATCTCCAGTGACACACATCCACCAACAAGGCCATACCTCCTAATCCTAATCCTAATCCTAATCCTACTAAGTATTCATCCATCTCTCTCTCTCTCTCTCTCTCTCTCTGTGTGTGTGTGTGTATTTGCCTATAGGAGCCATTCTCATTCAAACCACAACATGTGGCTTTCCCTAAAATGCTGAAAACTCTTTTCTGTGCTCTGAAAGTAAACATCTTTCCATTAATAAATGTAGACATTACCTGAAGTCTGTAACAGGCATTTAGCTTTCTCTCCTGAGTCCGATTTAGGTTATTGGATACAAAAAGTTACAGTTTTCTTACCTACAAAAATGTCCAATGGAACATGTCAAAGTTGATGGAAGCAGAGGTGACTGCTTCCTGATGCAGAACGGTTGTGTTCGTGCTGTGAGAGACATTTGGCATTCCTTGTTCCCAGTCACTGTTATAACCAAGTCACTTGCAAAACTTTCCAAGACACATCTTGGAGAAGGGTACTCTTGCTACCAGCAGAATATGCAGTAGCATTAACTAGGTGTCTTAAAGTAGGGTCCTCCCCAAAAGTCCATGGACCACTAGGGCATGTGCAATTTATACAGGATGGGAGTCAGGAAGTAGGGTGAGGAAACACTGTTTCCAGAGTCGCCACTGTGGGTCCCTGTTTTGACTATCCTGCAAGCCAAGGAACTGCCATCCTTGATGAGTTCAGCTTGCTCCCTTGCAAAGCGATTATCCAGCTGGGCTTTGGCTGTTTCTTTCACCTCCAGGAGTGGTGGGCAGGGTCCCAGACTCTCACCTGAGTATCCCGCCACTCCACCGCCTGCTGTATGCAACTCTGTATTAATTGAACACGGCCTTGGGGAGGGACTAGAGTATATGGGTAGATTGGGAGTGGGGAAGGAGGCTGTGGATGAGGAGGGGCTTCATATGTGCAGCTAAGGGAAGCCCCAATCTCTGATGGATAAAGGCTTTCCACAGGGGAGAAGCACCCACACACTTCTATAAATAATCTCTCCCCTGTGCTCTGTAATGAAGCTCAACAACTTCACTGGTTTTCTGAAGAGAATTTTGGTTTGAATCATTCCTTGGTTGTCATTTATACCTTAGGAGGAGGGGTAGACATTGTTTATGTATTCCACTGGAAAGGAATTTCAGAGATCTTACATCATCCGGATCACCACAGATGAATGCAGAAACTCTCCACAGTAAGAGGAGATAGGATCATTCATGAAACTGCACCCCACCCCCATGCCCACCAAAAATTCTAACCCTGCTTGGATCACCTGGACACAACTGAGACAGGGAGACTTTGTCAGTATGAAATGAATGCAGACTTGCACAGCTCTGTGCACTCTTGAAGCAGGTGGAGAGGTTGTGGATCAGGGACACAAGTATCTATTGGCTCACTGGGGGTACTTCTCTCCGGAGGCACACTGATCACCTAACGAAGCCTTAGGGATTACAGGTGCACAGTTTTAGCACTCAGGCAGTTTCTGGAGAGGCCTGCAGTTGTGCAAATGTGAAAGTCTGGAACATTAGACCCAAATTTGCATACAACCAAACTCTAGCCTTTGGGGCAAATTTTGCCACCGCTAAAGGTAAAGCACTGGCCGGTTTAACAACTTGCCTCTGTGCTCTCTGCATACGTAGCAAGCAAGCCTTTGTTTTTTGTGTCCTGTCCATCTTCTATTCTTGAAGAAAAACTCCTTCCCCAAATCACTCTCAATGGGACATAATTGGTCTCACTGTACAGCTACTTCTGCCCAGCCAGCTCTGTGGTCTGGGTGATCTACGGCTGCTTACACCCAGCTGTAAGATTATTTTTTTAATCTGAACTGAATTGGTCTGAGAGGAAGAATCCAGCCAATGTGCATTTCCAGTGGGAAAAGTTTATTTCGCTGCATCATCTTCCACACAGACCTGGTCCTCAGAGAAAGTTCTGTTGAAGATGTTCGGAGAGTTATCTGGGCCAGGAATGCTTACATCTTTGAGGGTACCATGAGATGATGTCCCACAGCAGCTAACTCCCTGCAGCATGCCCTGAGAAAGTGAGGGAGACCTGGCTGTACTGAGCCCTGCAGGCCTTGTGGGTAGCATCCTTCCAGCTTGTTCTGGGATTGTCCTCAGCAGATGGGGATGGGAATGCAAGAGCAAGCACACATGAGTGCTCACACATACAAACATTTACATATGTGCACACTCACACATCTAAACACACACGTACACACATTTACGTATGTGCACATTCACACACCTAAACAAATACACACACACAACTTTCCTCATCATTGTTGGTCTTTTTCATTAATTTTATTTCCAGGATGGAAAAATTCTGTCTAGTACACCAAGTGAAAGGACCAGAATCAGCACAAGATGCCTCAAGACAAGGTCTCAGCATAAATGAGATTTGTTCTCAGCATAAAAGAGAGAGACAAAGAGCAAGGAATAAGAGACAAAGACAGAGATAAAGAATGAGGGAAAGGAGCAGGGAGCAAGGGAGGGGATGGGAATCAAGGAGTTCGATATGTCAGTTAAATAAAGATTTCTGAGATCTATCATACATCAGGGTTATTATAATTAATTATAGTGTGTTTGTAGTCATTAATTTTGAGTAAGTGTTAAAAGAATACTCAAGAAAAACAACCTAAAAGGGGAAAATTGTTCATTTTTAAAAATTATTTATTTTTATTTTATGTGCATTGGTGTTAAGCCTGCATGCATGTCTGTGTGATGGTGTTGGATCCCCTGGAATTGGAGTCACAGGCAGTTGTAAGCTATCATGTAGGTGCTGGAAATTGAACCTGGGTCCTCTGGAAGAACTGTCAGTGCTCTTAACCACTGAGCCATCTCTCCAGCCCCCAGAAACTGTTCATTCTTGTGGAAGGTATCAAATGTCAGTGTCTGATCACTTGGTCCCATGAAGTGGGACAGAACATTTCGAGGTGGGAACATGAGGTGAGAAAGAGATTTCTCATTTCGAGTAGACAAGAACCTGAGAAGGGCACACAGGAAGAAAGCAAGTCAGGACCACCATCGAGATCTGTCCACAAAGACTCACTTCCTCCTCTTAAAGTTTCCAAAACTTCCCAAGACCTGGCCACAAGCTGGGGGACAAGCACTGGACTTTCAGGCCTGTAGGGGACATTTTATATTCAAACCTTAACAAAATTATGTATCTCAAAATAGCTAAGCAAACTTTGAGTGCAAATTTCAAATGCAAGAAAGGCCTGACCTCCAATGTAGATGAGTTACAGGACTCTATTGTCTGCAGGGGACCAAGCCTTAACACCATTCCCTTACCTTAGCTTGTTGATCCAGACAGGGAAAAGCTGAACTTTAATGATAGCATTGCTTTTGTACACACGTAACCAGAATTGGCAGTTTCTGCTGAAGCTGATTTCAGTTGTTTAGAAATAAAGGTTGAGAATAAGCAGTCTGAAGAGCTAGGTGCTTGCAGTGCCCAGATGTTAAGGGAGATTCTCAGCATGGGACTTGGCAGCCGCTGCTCTGTATCCTGGGAGCTTCTCCTTGGCATTCATTTCATCACCATTTTCTTCCTGGAAAGGCATTTGCAATTTTGGACAGACACATGGGTGTGATAAGCAGGGTTTACTTTTTGCTTTTCTTCTAAAGCAGGAATGTATTCCCTGGCCAGATGCCGGGGCTTACTTGATCTGTGTATTAGATTGAACTTCATGGGGAGGAAATAAAACTTTTATGAAAGTGTTTCTAGAACAGGAATGTTGAAAGCCACCCTTACGTTTCGCAGGTGACAAACATTAGCATGAATTCTTGCTAGTAGTGAAGTGCTGAGTGAAATTGTGTGGTAGGCAGCTTTCTGTGACTGTGACAAAGTGCATTAGAGAAGCAGCTCCCAGGAGGTCTCAACACTGGGGCGGATGGCCCCGTTCCTCTGGGGCTGCACAGTACTGCAGGAGTACTCAGCAGAGGAAGTAGCTGTCCTCCTAGCTCAGTGGTTCTCAACCTATGGGTATCGATCCTATTGGGGTTGCAAATTAGCTGTTTACATTATGATTCACAACAGCAGCAGAATTAGTTCTGAAGACAAACAAAGGTGATTTTATGTTTGGGGGTCACAGCACAAGAAACTGCATTAAAGGGTCAAAGCATTAGGAAGGTTGAGAACCACTGCTCTAGCCCTGGGTTCAGTGAGGGACCTTCTCCAAAACAAGGTGTCGAGTGAATGAATAACAGATTGGGGACCAAATCTTTTCACATGGATCTGTTGGGGAGGGAGGACAGTTATTCAAACCATAGCCAACAGACTGAGATTTACATCCCCAGTTACTGTATGAAAACCACCCCAGGAGACCTACGGGTGCCTGGAATCAGCCATGGTTTCTCCATTTTCTTTTCTATGATTTTCCTACCTATTTTCTATGATGTGTTTGGTGCGAGATGACATGATGCTCAGCTACTGGATGTGGTGTTTTCTCTTACAGAATACTAACAGAGTTAAAAGAAGAAAATGTTTCCCATACCTCAGCCATTTCAAAGACACCAGGGACAGTGGAAATGATATGGATACTATATCATCTGGGCTTTCCACTCTTATTTACATACATTATTTTTTAGTTCAACAACAAGGAAGAGAAAGTCAAGGGCACGTACTGGTCACTTGTGTGGGAAGAGACGGTGGGGCTGTGCTGAGGTTCACTGATGTCTAGGTGTGTCTGTAGAGACAGGACAGCTCTACCATCATCTCCAAAGCCAGGAAGGGTCCCCTATGGAAAGGAGCATTCATATTGCAGTGTAAGGGAGTTCAGTAGGGCCTGAAGAGAGGTGGGAACTAGAGAACACCGGGGCTGTGTTTCTGTGTGAATGGCCCTAGGGGAGAGCAAGTGTGGATGGGGAGCTGACATCAAGAACAGTGCACACTTGTCAAAAATTCAAACTCAAAGCCCATCACCTCTTCTATCCTAAAATTGCACCTGCTTGGTGAAACCTTATATCCTTCTTGTTATGGCTTAACTGTGAAAGATTGTTAGATCTTGATATTTATATAGTCTGGTTGATATCATATAAGTCACCCAAAGAGAAGCCTTAAGTGTGAAGACCTGTCATTTTAAAGGAGGATTTGATATGTTCCATTTCCTCTGGATTTGTTCTGGAGTATTCTGTATCTGCCCAAATCCTTGACATCAAGTACATGGAGGAAGGGCATTCAGGGAAAACCCAGCATACAAGGCAGCAGAATTGCCAGGTGGATTGCAGCCGAGTCACTGTTTTGTAAGGGTTAGCACCCTTCGAACTGTATCAAAGGGCTGATAATCTCAAAAGTTCTTCCTTCTTCTACAAAACCCATCATCTCCAGAATCCTCAGATTCTTCCTCTATAGGAGCTTTTCTCAGTCTTCCTAGCCGCCATGTTAAAAAAAAAAGTACTGTCTATATCAAAGCAGATGCTAAGACTTATGGCCAACCTTTGGGCAGAATACAGGGAAACTTATGAAAAAAGTGGGAAATAGTAAGATCTGGAGAGGACAGAAGATCCACAAGAAGAGCAACAGAACCAAAAAATCTGAGCACAGGGGTCTTCCCTGAGACTGATACTGCAACCAAGTACCATGCATGGAGATAACCTAGAACCCCTGCACAGATGTAGCATATGGCAGTTCAGTGTCCAAGTGGGTTCCATAGTAATGGGAACAGGGACTGTCTCTGACATGAACTGATTGTCCTGCTCTTTGATCACCTCCTCCTGATGGGGGAGCAGCCTCACCAGGCCACAGAGGAAGACAATGCAGCCACTCCTGATGAGACCTAATAGACTAGGATCAGAAGGAAAGAAAAGAAGACCTTCCCTATCAGTGGACTTGGGGAGGGGCATGCGTGGAGAAGGGGGAGGAAGGGAGGGTTTAGGAGGGGAGGAGGGAGGGAGCTACAGGGGGGATACAAAGTGAATAAGGTGCAATTAATAAAAACAAACAAAATATTTAAAAATTACTGTCTAGTATAATATAGGATAATCATACTAAAATCTGTACACCTAAAGAAGCTAAGCAAGAAGGAGGACCCTGGGTAAGATGATCAATCTTCATTCAGAAAGGCAAAAGGGATAGACATCAGAAGAAAGTGAAAACAAGGAACAAGACAGGAACCTACCACAGAGGGCCTCTGAAAGACAACACAGCAGGGTATTAAAACAGATGCTGAGGCTCATAGCCAAACTTTGGGCAGAGTGCAGGGAATCTTATAAAAGAAAGGAGAGATAGAAAGACCTGGAAGGATCTGGAGCTCCACAAGGAGAACCACAGAACCAAAAAGTCTGGGTTTAGGGGTCTTTTCTGAGACTGATACTCTAACCAAGGACCATTCATGTAGAATTTATGGCAGCTCAGTGTCCAAGTGTGTTTCCTAGTAAGGGGAACAAGGGCTATCCCTGACATGAACTCAGTGGTTGGCTCTTTGATCACCTCCCCCTGAGGGGGGAACAACCCTACCAGGCCACAGAGGTAGACTATGAAAGACAGCCCTGCTGAGACCTGATAGGCTAGGGCCAGATGGAAGGGGAGGAGGTCCTCCACTATCAGTGGACTAGGGAAGGCGCATGGGAGGAGATGAGGGAGGGAGGGACCGGATTGGGAGGGGACTAGGATGGGGCTACAGCTGGGATACAAAGTGAATAAATTGTAATAAATAAGTATATTAAAAAGTACTGTCTAGGACTCAGTATCCTCCTTCTGGGTGGCTGCCATATCCTCGACAGGGTAAAAGTCCCTGTGAAGAAAGTCCTCCTTCCTGATGCAGACATTTAGTGGAAAGCAGGGCCTTTCAGCCAGCAAGCTCATTAGCAATGCAGGACCCAGACCAGGGCTAGAAGACAATGACTGAGAACAGGAAAAAGGTTACCCAGAGCTGGGGAAAGTGCTCCCATAGGAGAGGCAGTCAGAAAAGGAAGAGGGTGGACTCCCTTGCCCTATAGTCTAAAATAACACAGAATGCCAGCACAATCTGCTCACTAGGAAGTGGTAATCATACTTTTATAGGTCTAAATGACTGTATTATTACCCTTAGACCAATCTTCGCTGTTGCTCTCTCTCTCTCTCTCTCTCTCTCTGTGTGTGTGTGTGTGTGTTGGATGTATCTGTCTGTGTTTGTGTATGTATGCAAATGCATGTATACACAGACACGCGTGGAGGCCAGGCATTGATGTTGGTTGTCTTCGTGATCCACTCTGTGCTGTATGTTCTGAGGCAGTGTCCCTCCCCACCCCTGTAGCCCACTGATGCAGCCAGCCTGGCTCACCAGTGAACTCCATCTTCCCACTGCAGGGATGACAGGAATGTGTCACCGCAGATACTGTGAACAGTTGTGCACAGACGCTGTCTGTGAGCCTCCGTGCTCATGCAGCAAGCACATTACAAACCAGGACATCTCCCCAGCCCTTCGCTGTTACTGTATAGTCGGGATTCACAGGTGCACGCTATCCAACCAAGACTGAGTGACGAGGACTTCAGAGGATTCTTTGTGGAGCTGAAACAAGTCCAATATGTGGGCTTCGGTATTTCTGCCAAAAACAGGAATTGATCACATCATGGTGGAATCTTTCTGGAAATTTCTGTGTAACTTTCTTACCTGTGATTCAGCTGCCGCATTATGGAGGAAGCTAGTTCCTGAGAGGGACCTTAAGAGTTCCAGTTCTCAGAAAGACCCATCTTCTGAGATAACTGCGGGCTTCAGTTGCATGCTTTAAAATCCTTACCTATGAATCATTTTAAATTCCGAGACTACCTGCACAGCTGACAAAGAACTTGGACTGTGGCATGATTATGACTTCCAAGCACATCTACAGGTTTCCAGAAAGAAGTTGAATTTGATTCCTCCTTCCTGAGGTGGGGCTGGACTGACTGACTTGACTGGACACAAAATAAGGACTGTGTGGTGGCAAAACTTCCAAAGCCAGGTCAGAAAAAGATGCTGCTTTCTGCTCTGCTCTGTCACTCATGTGGACTGGCATTCCCAGAAATCAAAATAAAAAATAGAAACAAAATGCTTCACCTATGCTAAAGGTTCTGCAAGGCTGATTGAATGATTAGGGTTTTGTGCTTGAGGAGAGTTGGAATGTTGTAGATCTATAGCCAAATTGCCTTGGACTATCTCCAACTGTTTGAAAAAAAATGCCTTGATTTATGACTTTATTTTCTCCTATAACTACAAAAACTTCATGAATCCATTTCTACACTGGAATGTGGCATTTGAGGACAACCTGAATCTGCTTCCTGGCTATGATTAGTGTCATTTGCCTCCAGAATAAACTCTTGTATTCCTTTTGAGCTGAGACTGTGTTTTGCATTGAAGCACTCTTGGATCATTCCCAGGAGGGGAAGCCTGCTGCCTTGTTGAGAGACTATCTGACATTCCTCTAGAGAAGTTCACACACCCAGAGGTGAGCAGTCAATAAACCAACTTTAGAAACAGTTCCCAACCTAGAACCTCTGCACATATGTAGCCCATGGCAGCTCAGTATCCAAATGGGTTCCCTAGTAATGGGAAAAGGGACTGTCTCTGACATGAACTCAGGGGATGGCTCTTTGATAACCTCTGCCTGAGGGGGAAGCAGCCTTACCAGGCCACAGAGGAAGACAATGTGGCCAGTCCTGATGAGACCTGATAGGCTAGGGTCAGATGGAAGGGCAGGAGGATCTCCCCTATCAGCGGGCTTGGAGAGGGGCATGGGAGGAGATGAGGGAGGGAGGATGGGATTGTGAGGGAATGAGGGAGAGGGCTACAGCTGGGATACAAAGTAAATAAACTGTAATTAATATTAATTACAGTTAACTAACATTAATTAACTATAATTAATATTAATAAAGAAAATTTTAAAAAGGAACAGTACCCCAAACTGTGCTCAGTCCTTCAGCTGACAGTGTCTGCACCCAGCATCCTTCCTAGATATCCAAGAGAGTCCTCGATCTAGTGACACTCAACTTTCTGACCCTCAGAAAGTTAGTAAGCTTCGTGTGTTAGTAAATATTTGTTGGTTTGATATGCTAAGTTTCAGGACAGTGTGCCATCCCAAATTAGACAGCTAACACACAATACATAATACAGACTTACCAGCCTGAATCCATGATACCTCTAAGTTATTAGATAAGGGGTTTGTGGTCCGGGTCTAGAAACGTTACTTTTTTACCTTCTGTTCTTACATTTTCAGAAATTAATATACAGAATGAACATGCTTCATCTGAAAAATCTGAGCTAAAAATGCCCTAAAACTCAGAACTTTGTGAGCATGCACATGATGTCATGATTTGAAAACTTCACACCTTCAAGTGTCAAGGCACCATTAAAACACAGTTGTAATATGTGTTGTATAAAACTGCCTTCAACCTACGTGTGCAAATACAGATGAAACAGAAATTAATGTCATGTTTATACAAGAGTCCCATCCCCGATATAGCTCATCACATATGTGTTAATATTGGGCAATATGAAAAAAATTTCCAATCATATAGAGTTCTGGATAAAGGATACTGAAGTTCTGCTGTACTCCTCTGACTCACTTTGAGCTGTTGCTTATCATGACCACAGGATGCTCTCATTTGACAGAGCCACTGCATCTGGATCCAGGGAGTCGTGGTGACACTTCATATGCTGTGGACATACCCCAGTGCACCCACCCATGCCCATTTCAGCTGATGACACCATGCAACTATGACAACCTCAGGCATTTGCTTCTCTGGGATGCCCCTCTACAATGCTCCTAGAGGTCTCCTGTGAATAGCCATTAGTGGGCTTCCAGTGCATTAGAGTTGCTTAAAATCCCCAAACCTGAGCGGACAGTCTGAATCACCTTGAACCTTTGGTATAAAAAGCAGCAATCAGCTGGACTGTGAAAGATGTGGCTTAACACTGCTGTGAACTGTGAGTCGTAGTTATATAAGAAACAGTCATTTGAAGCTGAGCCTGAAATAGGAAGAGCAGTGCATTGTCAGTCTCCCAGCAGGATGCACATTTAAGACATGATATCGATTTTCCTCTAGTGGTAGGCCTCATCATCTCCAATCAGAAAGTGCTGATTATCCCTGTAACAGTCAGGCCACTATTGTGCGCATGGGTGTATCTTGCTGACAGGACAGTATTATTGCACACAGGATCCAGAGCTGTTTCAGAAGGTCCATGACTGGGAATGTCTTAGGCCCTAGGAGAGAACCTAACACAGATATTTTAGGAAGCTGATGTGCTGTCTAACTGCCTTCTGAATATTTATGCGTTTGGCTTGGAGGTGCTCTCAGCCTTGATCAGAGACATTCTGTTTGCAGGGGGCAGTGGCATGTGTAGAGGCTGGTGGCTCACTAACGTGAAAGGAACAAGTGACTGGAGTGTGACTGGAGTGCTCACAAGCCAGACATTTGTGTCACTCCCTCTGTGGTTTGGGACAAATGGGTGGAAGATGGAGAGGGGTGCGCAGAGAGACGCTGTCTTCTGGCCAGGATGTTGTTTAATGCAGGAACTCACAGCTGCCAGGGTTACCTCCTCAGGCCTTGCGAAAGACAGGGCCAACCAACACTCCATCATGGATGGAGGTTTCCTGAAGCCCCCTTTCTTTGTGGGGTTATGAGGCAGTTAGTGGTGGCTAAGGACTCATTCCTCAGCAACTTGTCCTGATTAAGTAATTAATCCTGAATCATGCAAGCAACCTTAATTAAACACATCAAACTCACCAGTGCACATGTACACACACACACACACACACACACATGTAGAGGCATGCACATACGTACATGATATGTGAGAGGAATATTTGTTGGGATGAAGAGGCTCATGAAAAGGGCATGAGAAAGGATACCAGGAAGATATTGTCAAAGTACCTTTTACAAATGTATATGTGTATGTATGAAAATAACAAAACTAAAACAAAGTAGACATGATTGCAGGTATGTAATCCCAGTACTTAGGAAGATGGGGCAGGGAGACCATAAGTTCAAGGTCAGCCTGGACTCTACAGTGAGACCTTTCTCAAACAAGCAAGTGAACAAACAAAAAGCCAAAAAGTAGAAACATATTATGGAGACATGACCTTCACCACCTAGAGTCCCTAAACCCCAAATTCCAGGGGATGTTAAGAAGCTTGGATCTCCCAGGAACCCCTGTCTGAGGCAGAATGCCACAGAACTTCTCAGCACTTGCACTTGTTTCTTCTCTCTGAGGCTCCTCCAGCTCTTGATGCCATGGCAGACTTCTCTACTGGTTTAGAAAAGTGTGCACAAATGTGTCAAAGGTAAAGAATTCTGTCTGGACCCTGGCAAGCCTCTGTGTATTGATGCCTCTGAGGATGATAAAAGCCAGGCTTCAGAAACAGACGGCCTTGTTTATGGAGAAAGTTCTAAAGAGAGGTGGAGTTTAGATAGTGCTTCATGGGGCTATTCCAGGAGCCCAGGAATTTCCCCCCCTTTTTTTTGTTCTTGATTTTACGTCTGAAAGATGAGGGCTTAAAAATAATCCCTCACCCTGACATCATCACAGACACTAAATCTGGAGCTCCCAGCTGCATTCTCTGCTGGCTGAGGGATTTTTCCATTTCAAGGTCTCTTATGGCTTCATTATTAAAGCAGCGAGAAGGGCGAGGTGGGGGCAGAGGGGCAAGCCCCTGAGCTTCAGCAGCTGTGGCTTCAATTGTACTGGTGCTTTCAGTGACTGCCAGACTAGCTTAGATTGAATGCACTACGTCATCCTCGGGATGTGCTGTGTTAATGTGTGCCCCTGAACATGCACATGACAAGCCCCTTTGTGAATCTCCTAACTCATCTGGCTCTTTGATCTCTCACCCAGTGATCCCTTTGACCCCAGAGACCCACAGACAGCTACCCCATGTCTTCTCCTTCCTCAGGAAGGTAGCATCTTGCTAAGTACTCTTTCTTGGTTCTAATCGTGGATTTCCACGTAGTCTGAATGTTTCAATGGTGCACTGGTCACTGTTTGCGATACACCCTAGATCCTCATCTCTCTACCCCTTATGAATGACTCAAAAAAGCATCTTTCTTATGAAATAGTAGCCGCTGGAGCGTTTCTCTTGCTTTAGTGCTACTAATCTTAAATTCTCAAATTGGTTCCATTGCTTGAGTTTGGGGATTCAAGAACCTAGTTACCAATTCTGCCCAGGCTCTAATCTCCTTCATTTAGCCACTTCAGCTGTTGCAATATCTCCTAAAGCCATTGGCTTTTCTCAGGCTCCTCACCAGGAAAGAATCATGTTGCCCCTGTTACCCCATGTCCAGCCCATTCAGATGCCCTGAAGTTCAGCTTCATCTACCATCTCTGGGTACAGATGAACACAGGGACACAGACTATCATCATCGTCATCATCATCATCATCATCATCTGCCTGCCCAGTGTTTTCCCAGAAGGAGCAGTTGACCAAACCCATAGGGAAAAAAAAAGAGTTCATGTTTAATGGGACAGAACTTGGGCAGCAAGAGAAAAAAGCAAGACATGGCATACACAGAAAAAAATAAACCTGTACTCCTGCTTGTCCTTCCTGTAGCCTACAGCTCAGCTCTCATCTGAGACACCTTTTAAGAACTTTTTTAATTGCATATTTTGATCCAAAGCTGTTTGATTCAAGGATCTATAGATGTGGCCAGCAGGCTGAGGCAAGAGAAAGCAACAGGTGTCAGAGTAGAAGTCACTTGTGCATAAGTTCACCGCAAGGATGTGCTGGGGTATCTGAGTTGAGAAGCAGGGATCCAAGCATATGTATGATTGACTATAGGGGAACAGTAAGTGCATCACAGGTAGTGGGGAACCCCACACTGGCAGTCATTCTTCCTGTCACTGAGGTCAGATTCTCCGGGTGATCTGGAGCCCTTGGGTGACTAAGATGAACAGAAATCTGCATGCTAATAGGTTTCAGTTGCTTTTGCTGATGTCACAGAGTCTTCAGCTTCCAGAGCTCTCAGTCAAGCACTCTAATGCCACTGGCATTATCATAAAGAAGGCCACCAATCATGGGAAACTTTCCCTCAAAAATGACAGGCCTCAAGTCTAATTAGAAAGTAGTTAGCTACTCCACAACAGCCACCAGGGGCACAACATGCTCTGCAAGTCCGTGTTGTAGTGCGCACACTCCAGCACTAGATAAGAACAGTGGTTTCTATTCTTTCCCAGAGGTCTGTCTGCACAGCACCTTCTCATGTGATAAAAGCTAGCCAGCAGGAAGGAACTTTCGGAGTTGTTAGGAACTGATTTATCTATGTGCTGGCACTCTAATTTTCAGTTTGAGAAATTATGCAGAACATTTTCTAAGTCTTCTTGAAGCCACCAAACAAATTCAGTGCAGTTTTGGAGTGCCAAGACAGGAAACCTAAGAAAATAATTCCACCCACTGACAAATCTTAAGGGTTATGGGTTTAGAAGATGAAGCCCAGGAGCTGGGACAACCCAGGTCACCATAGCCAGCACGCTTTATCTGTGGCTGGAGCTCCAGTGGAGAACTAGGGTTGCTCTAGAATTCCTCCTCCTTTGCTTCAGGCCTCTCTGTCAGCATGAGAGGTCCAAGTGGGAAATAGAAACAATCCTGTCCATATGGCTAAGAGATGCCAAGTTCACTGACCACAAGTCAATCAATACTTTATGCAGAAGGTACCACGGGATGACTCCAGCATTGTCTTTCAAGCTAGCTTTCTACTGAAAGACACAATGCTCTTGCTCTGCAAAGATCTCTGGGTAGAACTCTTTCTTTGGTTAGTTAGGTCTCATTTGTTGTGGTGTCTCTTGAACTGATATAATGAAATTCATGATTTGTGTGAGCACAGATGTCAGTACCATATGACTCTATTATAATACATAAGCAGAAAAAAATCCATCAAGTGTAGAAGTGGTTGTCACCACAGCCTGAGGGGGAGCCAGATCTTACTGTTCAGTAGTTCAAGAGAATGTCTTGATTTCTGGACTCAATTGGACCTGCTGGTTTAAATACTCAATGAATTGACTCTGAAAATTAAAATAGAGACAACTGGGTGAAAGATGAGGGTCGTTTTCATAAAACACAGAATTATTCCAACTCTTCTAGTTAGGTGAGAATGGCGAAAAAGTTTTCAGTCAAAAAATTTTTAATTTTATATTTCATAAAAACTATGTGATGCATAAGGATCACTCACTCTGACATAAAAGACTTGATTTCTAAAGTGAGAATAAAGTGGTTTATTATTTCAGTCAAGGCTAGTGGCTGTTTTGTGACACTAAGGGTTTAGGGAGAGCAAATGGTGTTCCTGAGCTCACATAGTTGGGAAGGATCAGGTCACATGCTAGGTCCAGATCCCCTGGGAATACCTTCATGATGTCCTGGAGTTACCTTGTTCCTCTGCTTGTCTTTGTACTCACAGCAGGTGATGGATGGAGACTCAGGATATTCTGAAGGGGACAGCCAGACAGACTTGGCATGCCTCAAGGGAAGGGGGTGCATCATGCATGCAGGACAAAATTAGGAGTGATATTAAACTTCCTTCAACTGATAGCCACCACCACCCTCTTTACACACCAAAGAGCTGGAATTGCTGAATTTGCATTGCATATGATAAACCAACTTCTAACAGGAAAATTGTGTCGAAAACACATGCCAGACAGGGCTCAGAGGTGCACCACACCCTGAAAAATACTGAGAAAGCATGTCTAGGCAAGGAATGGGAAAACAGAGGCCTCCCTATGGTCCTCCACAAGTCTGCCTTCACAAGTGTAAACAGGACAGGGTCCCTGATACTGGAGGTGGGCATATCTCTAGGTTGGCCTTCTTATCTTTGTTTATTCTCTCCACACACCAAAGCTCACGAACCTCTCAGCTGCGTCTCTAATTTTCCCCGCATCATCTGTAGGAGCGTGAAGGTGGCTTGATACCAGACCCCTGACTTGTTCCTGCATGGCCTCCTGCAGCTTAAGGAATCAACACTCAGATAGGAAACACTATGTTGCATCTATCTGACTATATTTTTTGATTTGTTGTTTATTTATTCAACAGCCTGCATTCTCAGAGGCAAACACAACTGTACTCTGAGTGTGGAGTAGGGGCTTCCTTAGCCTGACTAGCAGAGTCCTCTAACTCATCTTAAGCAAAGCCACATGATTCATCTCAGTCCCTGGAAAATGCTAAGAGTCACCTCTGTACCTTTATTCAGATGCCAGTGATCTCACAAGCAAAATGTCAGTTGGGGAGAATGTCTGAATAATTTTCCAAGTGAGAGAATGCAGGTGAAGGAAAGAATACTGTGTAGCTCATACTAGGAAAGCTGATGTAATTCCACCTTAATTACACAATGTATTTTTAAAAGAAGAGAGAGAAATGCCACACATAGAATGCTGCTGAGTTCCTGTGTTCTAACACCATGTTTAGTCCTCAGTTCTGGCTGCCTCCAGCCGGACTGCCTGAGCTTCACAGGACCTTTTAGTTCCTCACCACCCCAGGGTCAGGAAGGGACGTCACCAGTTTACCCCTGGATATGCCAGGTTCCTAGCACTCCTGCTGGATTCAAAGGGTGGGGTGGGAGTGATTCAGGGAAAGAACTCTTGACAGCCTGAGCCCAGTGTCCAGAGATGGGTGGTTCCAGGAAATACCAGGCCAGCAGGCCTTACTGGTTGCTATTTTTAAGGTCTATGAAGCAAACCCAGGGAGAAACTCAGTTCAGTCAAAGCAAAGCAATGCTTTTAGAGAAGGAAAGTATGGAAGATGTGCACCATTCTCTGTGTCTCTGTGTGAAGCCATGAGGGTGGGAAGCTTCTTACTACAGTATTCCTTAGACAACCACTCTACAGTTAATAGCCATAAAAGCCTTGGATGATCACAGTTTAACAGAGAGAGGAGTGCTATTTTTCTTGGAATTGTATGAGAATAATGGTCTCCTTTGGCTGACTGGTCATGTTCCATATTCTATCCTCCAGTATGTAGTACCAAAGCTCTGCAAGGCAGAGTTCCAAAATGAGGCAGCCCTTGGGGGCTTACTTGCTTTCTAAATCCAGAAGGATTGCTTCAGTATCAAGGTCATGGTTCCCTGGACCAGCTTGCCGACCATCTGGCATCTCTTTGTATCAGCCCTGCTTCCTGTTGAGAAAGGCCATAGGAAGTTCAAGGGAAGAACAAAGTCCACATCCCCTCTAATGTTGCTTCAGAGTCCAGAGTCCCTGGTCACCTGGATGCCAGTCGAAGGGACAATGTGGTTCCACGAGGACTCTGCTCCAGTGACTGTTGGAGAGTGCCCACATTACCATAGGATGCAGGTTCCTTCCAGACATCGGAGCACAGGCTGGGGAGCTCGCTTACTTAGTTGAGCACTTGCCTAGCATGCATGAAACACTGGTTGGATCCCAGCATAACATGAACTGGATATATAATTGTAGGCCCATAACTCCAGCACTAAGGAGATAAGGGCAGGAGGCTCAGGAGCTCATGGCCATCTTTGGCTATGTAGTGAGTTCCTGCCAACCTGCGCCACATAAGACTGTCTTAAATAAGCAGATTAATTAGTTTTCAGAAAGAAAGAAAAGAAACATTAAAATTTATACATTATAGAGCCTGAACAGAGCTGCGCAGGGCTCCTCTCCTGGTGGGAATTAAACCTCTATGAAATCTTGGCACAACATGGTGAAAAACCCTATTCCTTCCTGCCCCACCATGTCTGAGTCCAATCCTTGGGATTTATGTGGGTGCAGATCTGACTGTAGATACTGGCCTCCTAGAGTATCATTGTTATTCTTTTGAAGCAATGATGTACACACAGCTCTGGAAACTGGACAGCATGGAGGCATCTTCCATCCTTCATGGGCTTTCCTTAAAAACCAATTATCTTCTCTCTCCTCCCTCCCTACATCCCCCTTCTTTCCCTCTGTGTGTGTGTATCACATGTGTGTAGGTGTCCTTGGACATCAGAAGAAAGTGCCAGATCCCCTGGAGCTGAAATTATAAGCAAATGTATATTGACCTAGCTCCTGGAAACCAAACTGTGGAAGAGTAACAAGTGCTTTAAAGGCTTTAATCATTTCACCAGACCCAAGTCATGGCTCTCTTTGTACCAGAGAGGAAGTCTCTCAAAGAATCACCACATGTATTTTCACTGTTTCTTGGCCATGGTATGGGAGAACTCCATTCAAGCCAGCTCTTGGCCCATGTTCCTGCTATCTATTCAGTGATGAGTATTGTCCAAGAAAAGTTAAGTGATGTGAAGAATACTGAGGTGCCCAGTCCAATGCTGAGGGTAGTGATGGACTAAGAAGTTTGTTTTTAAAGCAAGAAAGAAGGCTAATATTCTGAGGATTGAACATGGCTGAATAAAAGATTTAGGCTTTGTAACAGTTGTTGACAGATGTTATGCCCTCAAGACAATATAAGGCAAAGTAATCAAAGCTGAAGTGCCTTCATGATGTAAGTTTCAGGTCATTTTAAAATAGGAAAATGCATCTTGCATGCCCAAGGGATACACACACAAGTGGTTATTGTGTGATGGCAGATGATATAGTTTCCTTCTGCCTTTCATGGAGCTCTGGCTCTCCTGAGCCACCAGCCCTGAGGGTGGACTTCATAGAGTCTGGAAAGCAGGCCTGATGACAGGCCACCTGCACACCAGATGTTTGTTTGGTCATTCACTTTTCTTAAAGCAGGTGTGGTGGTAAATAGCTCTCTGTGGGACATGGTGGATGCCGCTATGGAGTGGTGTGGTGGAAACAGGCTACTTAGGTGTGTTGGGAGAGCTAGCTTCAAGTCTGGTGAAGTAGAGTAACTGAAGTCCTACATCTTCAACTGCAGAGATAATAAAATCCAGATACTTGCCCATACCTGTGTCTCAGGGAAGACAGTGCCCAAAAGCTTAGCAGAACTGGAACCCCCGCTCAGATGGGGCCCATGATAGCTCGGTGTAGGACTGAAGACCCTAGTGAGGGAAACAGGGATTGTTTTAGTCATGAACTTGATGGCTGACTCTTTGACCCTCCCCCATACAAGCCGGGGAGTGACAGACTGGCTAGATCCCAGGGGAGGACATTGCAGCCAGCCCTGAGGAGACAGGATGAGGTGGGGTTGGATGGAAGGGGAGAAGGTCCTCCCCTGTTGGTAGACTTGGAGGGGGTGGGGAGGAGGGAGATGAGGGAGGGAGAGGGAGGGTGGGAAGGAAGGAAGGAGGGGGGCTATGCCTGGGATGCAAAGTACCTAACCTGTGATTGATATAAAAATAAATAAATTTTTAAAAGTGCTAAAATGGGGCACTTGAAATGTTAGAAATATATTAGAGCAGAAAATATATGATCATTTATTGATTTGCATTGTTCAGATATTTCTCAATTTCACAGCATGCTGGGACATCAGTGTCAAGAATAAATGTTAATATTTGAAAAAAAAATCTTAGCAGAAAAATGTCACAGTACTCTTCCAAAGAAGCAGGAGGAATGGATGCATGCAGAGGTACCAGAAATGTTCATGTCTCCTTCGGGTGCAACTATGAACGCCATCTCTCTCTAGTGGGAACTCACACTGAAGTCCAAGCACCGAAACTTTGACCTCAATAAGACCATATCTTACCTACTCCAGAATACTTTGTTGGCACCGAGGAAAGCTGGGAACTTAGTATCGATACCACATGAAAATACAGCAGCAGAGGTGACCTATGGCTTCCCAAGAGGAAGGCCTAAATTAGAACTGGTATGGGCATAATCAAGAGAGTTGAAGAGAAGTAAAAGGGGGCTAGATTGAGGGAAGCAGAGAGGAAGAATGGAGCAAGAAGGATACCTTCCCCTACCCAGGCCAAGATTATAGTATGGAATTCTGGTCAGGTAGAGATTGTATTAATCTTCACAGCAGATTTAATGGCCTGTCCTGGAGTCCTACTCAGTGAGACACCATCTGTTTACTCAGTATAATATCTATTGACTCAGGAACATGTTTCAGTCATTGGTCTGTAGTAAGTGTTATTCCCTCCATTTCTCATTCAGTCCCATTTCATCTCTACAATCAACTGAAAAATGGCATCATTACAAGTTTTTTGGATGAAGAAACTGAACTGGAGATTGCAGAAGTCACACCCCTTATTCTGGTTACACAGACAGTGGAAGAAGCAGGCCCTGAAGGGTCATACCTTTGTAAGGTCATCTTCCATACCTCACTACCTCTCCTTCATGAGGGTCCTGGTCCCCTCCCTCTAATCTCTAGGAGAATCCATATTAGTCCTGTCATGGTATAGCTCATCTGTCTTCTGCAGGTTGCTCAGTGGGTTGGAATACAGGTCTGGCCTTGTAGTGGATTAAACAAGGAATGAGTCTCAGACATACTTCCCTCTACTGAGAAAACATGTACAAATGTAGGGGTGGAGGGTAGTGTCTGTGCGTTCTTTGACAGGCTCACTGGATCCCTT
Organism: Pachyuromys duprasi; assembly: GCA_028658305.1. NCBI lineage: Eukaryota > Metazoa > Chordata > Mammalia > Rodentia > Muridae > Pachyuromys > Pachyuromys duprasi. Next base: position 143,516,664 of record CM053766.1, on the reverse strand, counting down.
GAGGTATACATGTGACGAGGAGACAGGTCACCTTGCAGCTTTGGCCTTGAGCTCTTGGACCACATCTCTTACAGAATTTCTCCTAGAGATGTTTTCTAGTGGAGCCAGCTTCTAGGAATGAGAAGGCAGGCCACATAACAGATACTGGCTGTTAGGTATTTAATAGCCAAGATCAATGAGCAATTAGAAGACTGAATCCCTGGTAGATATCTGATGTCAATTACTTGAATGATTCTAAGTAAGAAATTCCCCAGTCATTTTCTTCTCAATTCCAGATCCCCAAACTATGAGCAAAATAAAGGGCTTATTTGAAGTTGCTGAGTTGAGAGTAACTTAATGACTAAAAACATAACTGATAGCTCTCACTGATCATTGTGAATCCAGGATCAGATGGGCTGCATGTAGGTTTATAGTGTGGTTACGGGGTTGAGGAGTATCTAGGGTGAGTAGATTTGCCTGCTTTGCTCAGAGAGATTGAAGAATTTCTCTTGATAATAGTAACCAGTGCACCATCCCAACTGTAAACAGGAAACTTCTAGGGAGAGAGTCTAGGAACAAATTTTGAATTGATGAGTGAAGAACCCATCTCCAGCAGAAACAAGCAGGGCACCAGGAGCCCAGAGAGCAGATGAGTTTTGAAGCTGACCAAATGGATCTCTGAGTAAGATGAAGACCCAGGGATGGCAGAAAGAGAAAATAGAGGGCAGCAAAGCAAATGCCGCTGTGTAGGCATGAGTAGTGCAGTGACATTTTGCTGTTATTGTCGATTCTGCCTCTCATTTCAATGGCCATCTTGTTTCAGGATTCTAGCTCCCCTAGGACAGGATTTGAGTTTGTTTTTGACTCTGACATGCTTTCCGAAGGCAATCTCCCTGAACACTCCAAGGATGGGGTAAGCACATCAGTATGCTGTGCCTTGTCCCCCCAAAGACTGGTTAGCATAAATCTGATTTATAACTCGGCATGAGTTCATTTGGAAACCAACAGATGTGACTGCCTCAGAACTTGCGGTGTTTGGCTTTATATTAAATGGCTTGAAATGACCCTCCAGCTGCCACCAAAAAGCAATGGTGTCTGCCTTCTTTACAGCCGCTGCTTGCATACAATCTTGCCTTTGGATCTCAAGTTGTATAAGAATCTAGACTAAAGACAAATCAGGCTTTCATGGCTGGGAAAGAGTAGTGATGCAAAAACTGGTCTTATGTAGTCAGTCAGTCCTACAAAAAGTGGGGGGAGGAAGAGGGAGTTGGGGAAAGATGAGACAAGGTGACTGGTGCAGTTAGGTACCTGGATTATATTGAGCAGCAGCGGGGCTTGGGACATAACTGAGTAACTCAGGATACGCAGCCCTAGGGACTCAGCCCTGGGCTTTTAGCCAGTGGATGGTTTGTTTGTTTTAATTTGTACAGAGCAGAGCATGGCTGGACAAAAGAAAGGAGATTAGGATAAAGAATTGTGACATCGCAGATCAAGAGAAGAACTCTTTTCGAGAAGAACACTATTTTTTGGTTAAAGAAAGGTTTGTTGTATCTGAAATAATAGTTTATCAGTCTAAGAACACCTGCAGTTTAACGAAACCCACAAGAAGTGCAAGCTGGAATATGCATCTGTCTTAGGATACAGAAGGCTCCCAGGTAGAATTTTTCACATGTCTGTTGGGGCTGATGTGTCCAGATCCTGAACTTGGCATCTTTTTAGGGTGATGGTGTAGGGCAATGACAGAAGGAAATTAAGAACAGGGGAGTTTATGGCTCACCATAGAGACCGCAAGCGGCAAATTTCTGTGCCAAAGTAACCTTCCCAGAAGGCCTGCACCTTGCTCTGGCTGCTTTATGGCTACAAAGCCAACTGTTAATGGTTACAATAGGAACTATATGGCCCATAAAATCTAAAACATTTGCTATCTCACCCCTCACTGCAAACATATGCCAGCCTTGTTCAGAAGAGCACCACACATGCTCACCTTCATGCCACTTTGTCACTGCTGTCCAAAAATAGTGTTGGGTTATGCATAATTACCAATGTGGTAGAGAATGAAAATATATGTAGATACACACATAGACACACATACACATATACAATGACAGGCAAACATAACAGGAAGATAAAAACACATACAATTACACACATCCATACACTAAAGGAAATGTCTAGGAGGAAAGAGCCAAGGCATCATTAAGAAAAGATAGAGAAGTAGATGAGAGCTTCTCTAGCCCAAACTTCTAGCTCCTCCCATGTGCCAGACACTCATAGCTCCTGAACATACTATAGGCACATCTGCTCACGTGGAAGAGTCCCTGATTCTGGGGCTTCTCTGGGCATAGGAGTGTGCTTGATCCTTGTGTGGATAGCAACAGTTGACTGGATTAATCAATGCTTGGAAGGTAGGTGGGAGTTGGTGCCTACACACCACATCTTATGGCTGCTTTGGTGGCCAGAATTCTGGTGCCTTATCACCTTTCAGAAATGTAGGTGGGGCTGGAAGCAGTTGCCCACACCCAACACTGACTGTTTTGCCCTAAAGGGCTCCTTGAGTCATTCCCAAATAAACTGCTTGAGCTCTGGCTACATTCTGGATTTGGAGTCTGTGTTTGGAAGGACTGATGAATACAGAAGGACAAGGAAGAGGGGCAGGGCATAGCTTCTAGGCTGTTGTCCAGCTTGGGCTGAGCACCGTTGTGTTGTGCAAGCAGCCCCATTTTGTCCGGACACACTTTACTGTTGGCAGTGAGATTCTTTACTCTCCATGTTTATCAAGCTCCATGTTTTCTGGAGCTTGGTAAACTACCCTGTACTTCGAAGCACTGGGATAACAGGACTAATTTAACATAGAGTCCATGGTAATTTCTGATCTTCTTACTCATTACCTAACACTGAGGAAAATATCATACATAAGCAAAGAGAGAAGAAGAAGAGAGAGAGGGAGAAAGAGAGAGAGAGTAAGAGGTTAACCTTTTTTTGCGTTGCAAAAAGATTTTAATTCAAGTAAATTTTTGGTCACCAGAGGCATATAGACAAGCAAAGGAAGGTAAAGAGCCACTTTATGTTTTCATCTTGTAAACTCAGAGTCATGTGAATATGTCTTTCAGTTACAATGGTTACTTACTCTATCACCTTTATCAGGTACATACATACATACGTATACATGTACATGCACATATTTAAAGGATAAACACAGTGCTGGATAGAATGTGGAAGCACATTCATCATTCATTCAAGGACTAAATAGGTGTGAGAGTATCTGAAGGAGGAAGGATGTCCATCAATAGGGGTTCCCTTAAGCCCTGAGGCCCCTCCCCCAAGAGGGAAGTTAGTGTTTATAGAAGAGAGGCATTGTTAGAATAGCGAGGACCTTCAGAATGCTGTGCCCACAGCTAAGGTCTGTGCTGAGCAGAACGTGGAAGGAATATGGAAAAGGGATGTCTCCTCTTCAAAATAAGAGAAATTATGGAATAAGGGAATAAGGGTGATGATAGCAGGGGAAAGAAAGATGCCCTGAGGGTTTTACATCATGCTTTCTCATTGGACTCTTTTTAAACCACATTTTAGGGTACAAGCTTCAATGGACCCCTTCTGAGTTAAGATACTAGTATGTCTGATCGCATTAATTCATTTGTAAAGAAATTGGAGTCTGTGTATGAAGTGGACCATCTCTTTACTATAGGTGCAGAACTGTTGGTGGTATCTCTGGTAGCCTGTGAGCCTAGTGGAAGAGTAGTGTTTTGTAGAATGAGGGCTCAGGGTAACAGTCTATAGAAATTGTAGAATGTGTACTGAGAGTCAGGACTCCATTTCTTCTCTAAGTCTCACTACAACATTTCAGAATAGTACCCAGATGTCTTAGTTTAATTCCCTGTTGCCGTGATAAAATACTCCAATAAAAGCAAGTTAGGGAAGAAAGGTTTACTTTACTCATAATTCCAGGTTGCATATAGTCCAGGTTGCATCATTGTCTGAAAGTCAATGCAGCAGCTACTTGAAGCAGCCAGACACATTACATCCATAGCCAAGAGCAGAGAACAGTGAGTTAATGTGTGCTTTCTAGTGCTCGGCTCACTTTCTCCGGTCTTGTATACCTCAGGATGTCTTGTCCCAGGGAATGGTGCCATCTACATTGGCTAGATTTTCCCGCTAATCAAGACAATACCCTACAGACCTACACACAGGCTGCCATAATCTAGGCACTCCTTCATTGGGGTTTCTTTCTCATGTACTTTTAGATTATGTGAGCGTGAAAATTACAACCAACCATCACAATAATGTTATTGTGTTTCAAGAAATTATTGAATTTGTTCAAGAAAAAAATGACGAGTATATGTACCAGGGTCTTATCCATGCTGTACAGGAACTGGCATTCTACCACAAGTTATACTCCCCAGCCATGGGGTGTGACTCTTGGTAAAGTCATATAATTACATCCACATAATTCTATATTCTGCAACAGAGAGTGAATAGGTACCATTGATTGGTTGGACTCCATCAGATGCAGAGCCTGAGGTCACCAGAATTCAAATGCCTTGATCCTTGGATGCATCTCTAAAGCACAGAGGAAATGAAATAACCCAGTGAGTGGCATTAACTAGGAGCTTGTTTATTGCTGGGAAATTCTGGAAGGTGGTGGACAACTCAGCTTAGGAAGGTGGAAAGTTTGGAACTTTTCCACTCACTCCTGTCCCTCATTGGTTGAATGATATCTCTGGAACTCCTTGTTGCTGCCAGCTTTCCCTGGATATGGGTCTGGAATGCCCCGGGGAGGGGAATGTCCGGGGGAGGGGAATGTCCCCATGAGAGGGCTTCAGGTACTCAGCAGAAGCCAATCCTCAGCAGAAGACAAGACTAGAAGACAGGTCAGGATATCAAATTTCAACCACAAGAGAAAGGTCGGGATGAAGAACCACCAGTTTTAATATGTTCCTATTTATAAACAAATATTATTGGAAAACTGGATATCCACAATAAAAAAAAACCTGCAATGGAATCTTATCTTGTAGTGTACAAAATGTTAGCTTAAAATGTTAGCTCAGAGACATAGACATAAGAAGTAAAACTATAGGACTCTCAGAAACAGAAAGAAATGATGGTGGGAAACTGGATTTGGCAATGGTTTCATAAATACGAGCCACAAAACATAAGCAGTGAGGAAAAAAAACAGGTAAGAACTAGTCAAATTAGACAACTTTGTTCATCAAATGATGCAACAATTTGAAAAGGCAACAGATTAACTCAGAAAAAAATAATATATTTGATAAGTTGTTAATATCTACAATCTATAAGGAATACTTATAATTTAAAAACAAAAGACAATTAGATTAAAAATGAGCAAAGGACTTGGGTAGATATTTATATAAAGAAGATACCCAAGTGGTAAATAAACCAAAGAAGATTTTTCAATATCCCTAGTCAATACAGTTGTAAAAGTTAAAACTACAGTGAGCTCACAATCACAAAAGTGGCTAACACATATACACACTCTCACACACTATATATTTATATATTTTTGTTTTATTATCAAATAATTAATACATCTAGAAAGAGGGAACTTCAGTTAAAGAATTTTTTTCCATCAGATTGTCCTGTGGACTTATCTGTGGGGCATGGTATCGATTGTTAATTGATGTAGGAAGGCCCAGGCCATTGATGGTGAGAAGATCCCTAGGTAGGTGCTCCTGAGCTGTGTAAAAATGAAGAGAGAGAAGCACATATACACAGAGAGAGCACTAATAAGTAGCACTCCCTTACAGTCTATGCCTCAGTTCCTGCTCTAACTTCCCCAGGGATTGGAACATAAAACCATAATACACATTAATCCTTTCCTTCTCAACTTGCTTTAGATCATGGTGTTTGTAATAGCAACAGAAAAGCAAATTAGAACAATACATGAACCAGAAACTGATACAAAATCTAGCAGAAAGCATAAAATTAGACTACCTGCACACTGCTGGTGGAATTATAAAAGGTATAGGTTCTATGTGACACATTGTAGTAATGCCTAAAATAAATCCTAGAAAGCATTAACGTGTGAGCAAGATTACACATCTGGATAGAAACACCAGAGAATTGAAAGCAAGGTCATGAAGACATAATTGTACACACACATTTATAATAATAATAGTCACAATAGCCAGAAGATGGATACAACCTTAGTAGACATCGGTCATTAAACAGACAAAAAAATATTGTAGTACACACAGACAAAGGAATATTCTCCTTTGCCTCAAAGACCGAAGTTTGTTTTATTTGGGGGACAAGGTCTTATGTATCTCAAGTTGTCTTCAGACTTACTCTGTAGCCAAGGAGGACCTTGAGTTTCTGATCCTCATACCATAGTTCCAGAGCACTATGACCATAGGTAAGTACTGCCATGCAGGTTTATATTTTACTGGCAATCAAACCCAAGACTGTGCAAGGCAGATAAGCACTCTACCAGTTAAGCTGCATTTGACATGTGCTCTATGAAGCTGAGCCATGATCTAGGTAAAAAAGCCAATCATGAAAGGAAAATAAGATACAATTTCACCTCCATGAGAAAGCTGGGGTAGCTAAACTCCCAGACTGAAATCAGGCTGCTAGTTTTCAGAGGTTGGAGCAAAGAGGAGGTGTTACTCAGTGGGTAAATCTCCAATAAGGTCTGAGGAGCAGAGGTCTGGAGTTTGGGTACATATGGCAGCCTGTATCTACTTAATACCCTGACCTGTACACATAAAAAAAATGCTTAGGACAGAAAATTTCCTATGATGTAGATTTCACCACTATCATGGAAGGAAATACTCTCTAAGCAGCTCTGATGTGAAGCCAGCTCAGGGTGAACCAGATCCTACATGTTGCAGGTGATCAAAGAGGTTCATGTCTTTTGAAATCCACATGGAAGACAGGCTCCTCAGGGCGTTTCCCAATCTGGCATGCCAAAAGTACAAAAGAATGAAGGTGGAAGAGCCAAGGGAGGCAACCAGAGGAAGCAGACCCTCCCCTCTGAACTCCCACAGAATCAGTGACATTCCTCCACCAAGTGGGGAGTAAGCACCTCCACATTCTGTTTGAATGCTATGAAAGCATTCGACCTTTTAAAATGTTACACGACATGTTACACGTGCGCATAGGTTTAAGCTCTCACTCTTCCTTCAGAAAGAAGCTGCCATAAACTGCCATGTAATGATTTGGATGCCTCACATACTTGACACTTTTTCTGCCCAGGTCAACTCACAATCTCAGTGGCTTCTTCCAATACATTTTTGTGTGCTTACAGATTTGAAGTTTGCTGGATCAAGGCTGGAGTTAGATAGGTTGGAACTGAAGTTAATGTCTGTTGAGTTCAGACCTGTAGATTCCCTCCTTATATGGTTCAGGCTGGAGGAACAGTGACTCCTTGATGAGGTTCTTGTCCTAACAGCCAGTAGGAGTTTGAGCACAGCTAGCAGAGGCACTGGGCCACTCAGCACCTTGTCTTGCAGCTGGCACATCATTTCCATTCCTGTTCTACTCACCAAGCAAGTCACACTACCAACACTGACATTGACCAAAGCCATTGCAAGATATTGCTAGGCTACAAGGCTAATAGGGTTAATCTACAAAGTGCTGAGATCAACAATCTGATCGGGCACATTTCACTGAGGGCACAGCAAATTAAGACCTTTTAAGGAAAAACAAAACATAGAAAAAAATGCTCCAAGGCATTAGTTCAGAGCCATGTCCTCAGAGTATGGCCTGGAGTATGTAGATTAAATGAGGCAAGCCCAGCTTGAAAGACTATTACTATATGACATAGATGTGTTTGGTGTATCAGTATATAGAAAGTCCAGATGAGCCAAGGGTAAGCTATTTAGATTAAATTTCCAAGAAGCAGGCCCAGGAGGAAAACCAGAATAAAAGATGGATTCCAAAGTCCCCAATTTCTTGAAAGAGGAGAGGTCTTCATTGCCAGCAGGTGTCTGGAGAACCTTATCCTGAACCCAAAAGACAGAGAAAGGTGGTCAGCTCTGAATAAACAATTGTGAAGAAATGATGTCTAGTATCACCACACAGGTTTCTCACATCTAGGAAATGGCCAAGTCCTCAAGAAGGCAAATTTCACTTCTGCTGATGCACAAGGTGTTCAACCATGACCAATGAAGCATCCAGCAACCGAGAGAAGACCCCCGCGAGGTCTTGCTTTCCTATTAGGAATGCCCTTCTAAAGAGTTTGAGAGTGCTTCAGTTTGTAGACACGGATCTAACATAATCAGAAAGACATACAACTGTTAGCTGTTAGTGTACCAACACAAAGACAAAACAGTTGTCTCTTTGTAGAAAGACAGCTGCATACGTGGCATTTAAACTAGCTGTTCTTGGCTGAGCACTGCTAAGATTTGAATAAGGTTTGTCCGCTGTGAGGTTTGAATTCTGTTAGAGGTGTAGCCTTTGACATAGGGATGCTGAGAAATGCTAGACCTTTAAGAGATGAGCTAGGGTCCTTAGAGGTGCAACCCTCAGAAGAGCGAGGTGATTTTTGTGGAATCCTACCTTAGTTCTCATGAGAGTGAGTTGTGTTGTTATTAGATTGATCTTGACTCCTGAATTATGTTCTGGGGTCTTGTTTGGGGATGATCTCTTCCTCTCACATGTGTTCATACTGTTGACGTAACAGCCAGCCATGGGTCCCACTAGAGCCAAGCCAATGCCAGTTGCCATGTCTCTGAACCTTATGAGCTATGAGCTAATCAAATCCATAAATTACACAATTATTCACCTTCAGATATTTTGCTGTAGTGATAGAAATGGGGTGCTGCAGGTACCATTGTATAATGTACATTCTTTCATTTATTGTGCTATAGGTGTGTTATGCTGTAAGGATGTGCTGTAAGGATGTCCTGTAGATGTTGTCATCCTGCATGTATGTGGTGCTGCGGATGTTGTCATGCTGTACAAGCTGTAGATATGTTATATAGTAGGTGTTTTATGCCTTGGGTGGCATCATATTATGTGTCACACTGTGTGTCATGCTGTAGGTATGTCATGTTGAAGGTGGTATCTTGCATGTCATGTTGTAGGTTTGATGTGTGCAATGCTGTAGGTGGTATTATGCTGCCTTGTGTCATCAGCAAATAGCAGCCCAGTGAGTGTGAATGCATGTTATATCTGCAGGCCCAGAATTTCTCAAGCTCATTTTTATGACTCCTCTTTTCTTGGTCATGCCATGTGACCTTCCAGGAACCAGAAGAATTATGCCTGATTACAGAGAAGAGGAAGAACTATGCAGTATTGTAGCATTACATTCTCTGACATAAAATAGAAGATTCAGCCTTAGTAAATTTCAGATTGAGCTAAACTGAGGAAAAGTATTTCTTCCTGATGTGCTGTGAGGCTAGAACTTCTCCCTAAGAACAGAGATAGAAGTGTGATCTCTGAGAAAGAATACTTAAAAAGGTGGCAAGGCAGGTCTGATGTGGTGGCACATAACTTTAACCCCAATATTTGAGAGGTAGGGGGGTTGCTTGAGTTCCGTGCCAGCCAGACTACACAGTGAGACCCTGTCTCAAAAACAGCAGAAGCAGCAGCAACAACAACAGCAACAAAATGCAGCAAGGTCATCATCCAGTGGATATTTGCAGAATGGTTCCACCCTATCTGTCTGCGGCCATAGAGGAAATGGCTTACTTTCCTTTCTCAAAGAAAGCTTGCAAAAGGTCTTGCAAGAGCACAGCACAGACTTAAACATATTTCTCTGGGCTTGGAGGCTGCCACACTTAAGGTAGAGTTTCTGGGCAACTTCCAATGATGCTTCCCTGAAAGTGGAAACCTGAAAGAAAAGAAGGGTGAGGAGAAATGGTAAGTTAAAGTGTGTCTCAGCAGCAGCCACTGAGGACTCTTAGAGTGTACTCAGGGCATGGGCTGTTTGGGGAGGTAAAGACAATGTGCTATTATTCACTAAAAATCATTAGGAGATGGCTCATCCATTCAAATGCACACTCAAGAGGCCCCACAAGGAGTGGGTGGTACCCTAAGGACACATGTTCCAGCTTTGGAAAATGTAACATGATAAAGCAGGAATCTGGAATAGAAGCAGAATAAGGACCACCCAGTGGAGCCCATCGATGAAAGGCTAATCATGAAAGGGGTTCCCTATTTAAAAAGCAAAGGAAGTACCTGGCTCTTGTTAAACTCTTGGTCAACACTACATGCTGCTTTAATGACTTCCAAACATATTTGTACAGGGAAAAGTACAGTCCATCTACTGTGCACGTCAGGGTCATTGACAGGTTACTGCCTAACCGTCTCTCCGTCTCTCCCACTCAAAGCCAGAGCTGGCTTTCAGACAGAATCAACCCCTTGATGAGGAGATGGATTGTAACTCAGAAACCCATCTGCCACCTGTGATCACACACACACTTCCCTCCTGCAGGGAATGTGGGTCTCTTCTGATCCTCCAGGAAGGAAGTCTTGCCCCTCAAACTTCTACTTCTCTTGAGGCTGCTTCCCAGCATGCTTATCTGGTTGTTATTTGATTTTTGGTTTTTGGATTTTTTTTTAAATATAGGCTTCTTTCTTAGCTTTCTAGCTGCTGTGGTTAGAGATATGTACTACCACACCTGGCAGTCTGAGCCATTGGGAAGTCACAGTGGCATCACCTAAACTGCTGGGCCTTTGGCTTGAACTCATTCTCTATAGGTTTGGTGCACAGTGTACCACAGTGGAGGAGGGGAGACTAGGACAGGCTGATCTTGTATTAGAGCACAAGAAGTGACCTGGGAATGAATAAAACACACCATGGAGGCACAAGACTTCCCTGGAGTGCAAGGATCTAAAAAGTTTCTGGGGAAAGGGATATTTAACTGAGATTGTAACTGTAAGAGTGAGCTGTAGGAAAAGGAAAAGTGAGACTAATCTTCAGGACACTTGAGGCTTCTATGTGACCAGAAGGCTGACAGATCATATATACATATATGGGGTCGAGAGGCCCATGGAAGAACTGAGCCTACCCACAAGGAGGTTAGGAGACTGCTGAGAACTGGGGCTCCCATGAGCAGAGGGGAGCTGAGAAGCACTTACCCGAGAGATCATTTTCTTGCTATGTGTGAAGCAGTGCGGCAGAGGCTAGGTGTGGGAGGGCAGAAAGAAGGGAATTTCAGTAGCCAGATGTGACCTTGAGTTCTGAGTAGAGTCTGTAGAATGGACAGATGTGGTGAGGTGAGGGGCCAAGTGTGTGATACCTCCTTGTGGCTTGCTACTTGGATTGAAAGCAGGGTAGAAGCATTTTAATTTTATTTCTTCTTGCTGTGATAAAATTCCCCGAAAGGGAAACAGAAACAATCTAAAGGAGATAGTTTTTAGTTGACCACCATTCTAATATTACAAGAAGCAACAGGGCTCAAAGCAACTGTTCATGTTACATCCACAGCCAAGAGCAAAGAACAATGAATTCACACATGCCAGTGTTTAGCTCACTTTCTCCTTGTTATCATTCTAGAGCTCAGTCCATGAAATGGTGCCCTCGACATTCCAAGTGAGTCTTCTGGCCTCACGTAAGCCAACTTTGAATATCTCCAGAAGGCCCACCTATTCTGGACAATTCCTCACCTTTTCCAGGTGATGCCAGGTTGTGTCAAGTTGGCACCTAAATCCAACCATGATAGAGAGGGTTTCAACAGTCTGGGCTGGAGTGCCTGGATATATCTGAATGGGAACATCTGGAAGCAGATGGGGCCAAGAAAACTATAGCAGACCTAGACTCAGACGGTTGAATACGAAGGTCCAGAAAGCAACGTTAGAGATGGAGCTATGGCTGCTGCATTGCGCTTCAGCTTCTGGAAAATTGCTCATACTTCTCTCCTAGGGCTGCTCTGGATTCTAGACACTAGCACATTGGCTTCCCAGATGCAGGAAAGCATTGAACATACAGGGTAGAACATTGACTTGGGGGACTGAAGAGTTAGCAGAGAGATGTGAAAGTTGCAAAAAAGCTGGGTCAGTCCTAGTGGGAAACTGCGGTCAGTAATGAATGGCCAGCCTTCCTCTTCTCGCTCTCTGAGTAGAGGCACGTCCCACATCCAGTTTTCCGTGTGTGCATCTGCTGTAAGGATGTGTGAGCAAGCCCGAGTTCTCTTATACTGCCACATGTGAAAAGCACAGCATAGGGAGGAAATGAGAGAGGAATAGGAGATGACCACTAGAGAAATGGTCCCATGCTCTGGCAAGCATGTCTGAGATTCTTGTTCCTCTGACACAGCTCAGCAGGGTGACTGTACAGGATGAAGTGAAAGTCATATTAAGAAAGGGTGGGTTTCCTGTGGGTGTCCACAAACCATGATGTGAAGACTTTGGGAGTAAAGGGAAATGGTAAGTGGGTTGGAAGTCCTAAAGGGCAAGAAGTGAGAAAAAAGCACAGAGAAACACACTTGGCTGCTTACACAAGCTTCTGATAAGAAGTTCACAAGAACAAGTCCATCCTGTTCCAGCATAGGAGCAGCTCAGGAATGCAAGGGGAGCCATTCTTGGATGAATAACGGGTCATGGAGGCTTGGTGATAAAGGCCTGTTTTTCATGCCAACCTCCTATTCCATCTGCTTTTCATTTTCTTTAGAGGATTACACTTTTTGACCTCAAAGGTAAGTGTGTGACACCAGAGGAGCCCAGGGCAGCATTCTGTTGCTCTGGTACCATAGATCTGGAAGTGCTTGTGATCTTAGTAAGAGCTCTTTCCCAGGGTGTCCTTGTAGCTTGCAGGAAGCAGTATCCAAATCCTAGAGCCAAAAGGATGAGACACAGACTTGCCAGCTGCCAGGGGTCCTAACTCCCAGTCACCACACCTGTAAGAAACAGCTCATGGTTCCTGAGCCACTGCTCCTGACAAGTCAGGTGCTTTACCACAACCTACTTCTTTTTTTTTTCCTGTTCTGTTGTGGCTAAATGAATGTTTTCCTCTGAGTTCTTCATTTAGCTGAATGACATCATACCCCTGCACACACAAGTTTGTGTGGGATCTGTTTGCCCCATGTTTGCTCATGTGCCATTGGTTGAATTAAGTCACAAGATCAAGGCCGGCAGTTAAGTACATTGGCCATCATTGTGATAATCTCACAGATAGGGTTCAAAGTTCCCAGTGAGAACTTAGTCCACAGTTCTGGGTTCTCTGATTTCTACCTCATGATACTCTCATCCAAAAGTGCAGGAAACGCTTTTTACTCCACAATAGAGAAAACAATGGACTATTTTGTTCACTATTCTGTAGTGGTGTTTACTGAGAAACAATTGAAAAAAAATGGGGTCTACCTATTCTAGGTTAAAGAAGGACAATATACAGAATTAAAGTTGTTCACTACCTCTGTATATTCTGTATATTCACATACAGAAATTTAAAACACAACTCACAACATAAAGCAACATACATTAAAACACGACTTTTCACCTATTGAAGATGTATGAGCTTTTGTCGTTTCTCATCACATTAGGTCTTTCTGCCAAGTAAATCTGCATAAAATGACTCTGGTTAGGGTTAGCTCAGTTGGTAGCATGCTTACACTACATGCATGAAGCTCTGGGTTCACTCCCCAGCAACATACACAGCATGCCCATAATCCTAGCACTTGGGAGGTAGAAGCAGGAGGATCAAAAGTTTAAGGTCATCTTGGCTGTATAGTGGGTTTGACATCAGCTTGGGCTACATGAGACATGGTCTCCCCAAAGAAAGACGAGAGAGAGAGGGAGTCATGTAGGACAACAGTGAGAACTGATCAGATTTAGCAAATTGCTTTGTATTTTACAAAGCTTTGACTACTATGAGTGGTTAGGAGTTAAGAACATTCTACACTCTTACACCCATGAAGCCTCTGAGACAAAAATTTTTCCCAAAGCAAAAACAAACTTGTCATAGGATGAGCAAAGCATCATGGAAATATTAGTGGTTCAAAGCCCAGGCTATTAAAATTTTCACATTACTGCCAAACTCCTGCTGTATTCACTCTGACCAAATCTCTTCTTTAGCTCTTCAGTGGTTAGACTGCCAAGGCTGGGCAACAGGAAACAAGCTTTCAGTATGGGCATTTCTTGCATTCCTTTGACTATGAGTGATCTGGTCACTTTCAGTAATAAGTCATTTGTATTTATTTTCCCATAAATCATTGTATCTAGCCTCCATTTGTCTTTATAGATTGTGTGGATTCTATTTTTAAAACTTACATGTACTTTCTATAAGTTAAAAAAGAAGGATCCTTGTCATAATTAACTTTCTCAATTTGTCATTTGTCATCTGAATTTGTTAGTAGTTATATAATATTATAATTTATTTTGATATAGTGTCTCACTGTATAGTGCAAGTTGGCTTGGAACTTAGAATCTTCCTGTCTCATCTTCCCAAGTGCTGGCATACAAGCCTGGATCACCACCCCACATTTCATCTGAAACTAGTCATGTTCACCAACATCTTGACAAAATACCCACACTCAATAATCATCCAGCCATCTTTGAGGTTTTGCCAACTTTCTAATTCTAATGCTAGCTAGATGTTTGACTTTACCTTTTTGAGGGTCTGCTGATCAAGGGAGATGGAGGTCCATCTCTGACTTGATTTGTGGCTTCTCAGTGGTCTATCTGTGATGGACCACCAGGCAAATACGGCAAACATCAGAAGTGGGTCTGGCCCAGTTAAGGTCTGGAGTCCTTAACTCCATTTTGTTTCCCTCCGTTTTCTCAGGAGCCATAAAACAGGGTTCTTTCAATGAGTCTGTGGTCACATTCTAAGTTGTGCATCAGGACAAGAGTCCTGATGAGTCCCACATGAGTCCCACATGCCTCCAACTCATTGCCCATCTGCAGTGTTGTATCCTGGGTATCTTGCTGTTGCAAACAGCATGGCATCCTGTGGTAATCTACAGGAAAATTTTGTTTTGCTAACAAGCTGTTGATGATTGACTATGCATACCTCTGTATGTTCAGCTTTCTGCTTCCCTCTGCTCTCCCTGGATGGAGCAGAAGGGTGTATTTCAGTATATCTTTGAGGGGAAATGCTAGTCTGCTAGGAGGGGCTCATTTTAGGGCCTGGTGCCCTGTGATTACATTAGTGAATTTAATGATGAAGGTGAAGTGCATGAGCTCTTCCATACTTTATTATAAACATAGGTGTTGTGTTAATGATTCCATCCAGCTTGAGAGGAAAGTCAGCATTCTGTCATATTTAAGACAAACTAGGCTAAGCTATGATATCTGATAGACTGTGTACATTAAATGCATCTTCAGACTGGAAAGACAGCATGATTGATAAAGTGTTTGCTGCATGAATAGATATAAAAATGAATATCTGAAACCTGAGTTCAGATCCATACCGCTTGTGTAAAATTCCAGGCATGGTGGCATTTGTCTGTACAGTCAGTACAAGGGAGATGGAGAAGAAGGTTCTGGGGTCTCAGTGGTTAGCCTGTCTATTCAATCAAGCTTATGGAGAGACTGTTTCAAAAATAAGGTGGGAAGTGATTTAGGAAGATACCTGATGTCAACCTCTGGCCCCTTAGACTCACAAACATGCAGCCAGGTTAATGATGCTTAAAATTAGTGCAGAAGCCTGTAAACCAAAAGCAAATTTCATGTTGCAGCTGGAGAGGTGGACTAAGACACTAGAAACCAAATGGCCTATAGGCAGATCATGACGGAACTGGTCAGGATGGGCAGGTGTGCTACTCAGCTCATGAGTCAGTGCCAGGTAGCCCTTCCGTTCCCAGAGGGCAGAGCACACACACACTATGGACTTTCCATTCTCCTGGAATTACCCCAATTAGTATTTGTTTGGTTAGCATTTCTATCTTTGGCCACTATGTCTCCTTCTTAGGGGGGATTACCCAGATAATTGCACAGCTGTGCAGACCTTCCCCCCACAAAGATTGTAAGCTTTCATCCCACCATCAGTTGAAAAACACATTACTCTACTTTGAAAGGGTTGTTCTTGGCTGTAGTTTCCAGCACTTAGCTCTTGTAATATTGAGATAAAGCACATTGGCAGCTTCAGGACAACTTCAAGCCAGCAGTCAAGGACACAGCTTGGTGCAGCAGCCCTGAGCATCCATGCTAGAGTTGAACCTGGTGTTTCCTCTTGTAGGATTTTAATGGGAGACTCTGAAGCATTCAGTTCTGTTCTTTAGCCCCAAGGTGGTATTTCTTTTCATCTAGACATTTTTCAGCAGGATGGTGAGCTTGCTCAGAAGACACAGGGAAGCCTGGGTCTAGCAAAGATTCAGAACATCAAATGCAAGTTCCTGGTTGCAAAGCTCTGCTTCCCTGCTTAGGTGCAACAGCAACCCCTGCCCTCTAACCCCCACATGTATGCTTCAAAGTGCAGAAAGCATGCTCTAAGTTCTCCAACACAATTCCCCAGCCCCCACTGGGGGCTCAAGCTTAAAGCGGAGACAGTGAGATTATATATAAAATGAGCGTTTGAGTCATTGAGTTTTGTCAGTGATACACCTCTGAATAATCGGCACTTAGTACAGGAGGAGGAATGTTTACATCATTTCTGACAGTTCTCTGAGCCTTTTCCAAATCGAGTTCTCTGCCTCACCCAGGGCAAGCATGTTCGGACTCCCAGCACCAATAGATCAGTCTTTTGAGTTCTACAGCTTCATATACATGAGAGTGTCTCTAGGCTTCTTTCACACATGCAATAGCTGTCAGAATCTAAATAAATAGCTTCTGTCAAGTCCTACATAAACAAAAATAAATAAAGCAAGGTGACATAAAGGATATTTCCATTTAATGTTATCTGGTGATGGTAATTGCCACAAAAGACTCTCAGAACCCTAGGCTTACCCAAAGACCACTTCAGCCTTAACCTAAAACAAGCAAGTGAGCAAACCCTTCTTCAGGGATAGCTGCTCATCACCTGTCTGTCAGCTTCAGATTGGCCTCTTTTGTTATTAGACTTTGTGTTATATTGTGTAATTAGATCATGAATTGTTGCTTCAAAATAGCCTATGCAACTTTCCTAGCTTTGTGTTTTAATAACTTCACCTTCTCTCAACCTCCTCCAATATTATTACATGCAAGACATATATTTTTTAATTATAATGTTATTCTGCTTCAAATAAATATATTTCCTCTTTGGATACCATTATACAGTTTGACACTCAGCACAATTGCATGTGTGCCTATTTATACTATGACTGTGTCCACCGGAACACTTACCTCAGTGGTTACACAGGAGTTCCTGAATACTCCCATTGAGAGTCATTTGGGTTAACTTATTTTTGGAACCATTATTGATAAAGCCAGTAGGAACATTCTTTTATCAAGACTTCTTTTTTAAAATTAATTCATTTTTTATTAATTACAGTTTATTCTCTCTATATTCCAGCTGCAGCCCCCTTCCTGGTCCCCTCCCAATCCCACCCTCCCTTCCTCTTCTCCACCCATGCCCCTCCCCCAGTCCACTAATAGGGGAGGTCCTCCTCTCCTTCCTTCTGATCCTAGTCTATCAGGTCTCATCAGGAGTGGCTGCATTGCCTTCCACTGTGGCCTGGTAAGGCTGCACTCCCCTTAGGATGAGGTGATCAAACAGCTAGTCACTGAATTCATGTCAGAGACAGTCCCTGCTGCAATTACTAGGGAACCCACTTGGACACTGAGCTGCCATGGGCTACATCTATGCAGGGATTCTAGGTTATCTCTAACAATGGTCCTTGGAGTATCAGTTTCAGAAAAGATCCCTGTGCCCAGATTTTTTTTTCTCCTTGTGGAGCTCCTGTCCCCTTCAGGTCTTTCTATCTCCCCATTCTTTCATAAGATTCCCTGCACTCTGCCCAAAGTCTGGTTATGAATCTCAGCCTCTGCTTTGATCCCTGATGGGTAGAGATTTTCAGAGGCCCTCTGTAGTAGGCTCCTGTCCTGTTCCATGTTTTCTCCCTCTTCCGATGTCCATCCCATTTGCCTTTCTGAATGAGGATTGACCATCTTACCCATGGTCCTCCTTTTTGATTAGCTTCTTTAAGTGTACACATTTTAGTATGTTTACCTTATATTATATGTTTAATATCCACTTATAAGTGAGTATATACCATATGTGTCTTTCTGCTTCTTGGATACCTCACTCAGGATGATCTTTTCTAGGTCCCACCATTTGCATGCAAATTTCATGATTTTCTTCTTGTGTTTAATTGCTGAGTAGTATTCCATTGTCTAAATGTACCACAATTTCTGTATCTATTCATCAGTTGATGGACATCTGGGTTGTTTCCAGGTTCTGGCTATTATGAACAAAGCTGCTAGGAACATGGTTGAGCAAATGTCCTTGTTGTATACTTGAGCATCTTTTGGAAATATGTCTAGGAGTGGTATAGGTGGATCTTGAGGAAGCACTATTCCTAATTGTCTGAGAAAGTGCCAGATTGATTTCCAAAGTGGTTGTACAAGTTTACATTCCCACCAGCAATGGAGGAGGGTTTCCCTTTCTCCACATCCTCTCCAGCATGCTCAAGACTTCTTAAAGTCATGTACCTTCCTTCTTCTTGAGGAAGTGCTTAATAGAACTGCTGGGCTAGAGTGTGCTTAGCTTCATAAGAAGCACATTGGGATGTTTTGGAAACTGAAATTTCCACAGGCTTATCACTTCTCAGAGCTGGAAGGGAACTTTGGCTCTTCAGTCACTGACTCTTACCTCATCTTTTAAAATAGGGGTCACGAGATGCAGAGAAGTCATTCAACTTTTTCCTATAGTCCAGTAAGTAAAAATGGAACCCAAGACCCATCCTTTCTGACTGTGCTTCTTTATAGGCACATCAGAAAATCTTTCTTCTTTCTACCTGTGATACAGAAATGATTTCTGAGTGGAAAGGCTGATGTTATTGTCTTGAATCACATTGAAGAAAACTCAATCCATACTGATGTTTTAAAATCCACACAGGACCCTACAGTGCATTGATTTTTATGATATCATGGTTCCAGGAAACAACAGCAAGTGGAAGTGAGTCTATTACACAGTTTAATTTTCACCCAAATACAGAACATTGATTGAACGTTACCTCTTGCTGGTCTAGAAATTTCCATTTTGAGAGATGTCTACTAAAGGCATACATTAAGATATGTGAAGACATCTGTATAAAGAGGTTTGTATTATTTACAATGTCAAAAGAAATGGTAAATTTAATTATTATTTATCCACATATTAGAATATAATGCAACCACAAAATGGTACATAATATTAATATACATTATTATAATATATAATAAAATAAGTGAGTACTGTTGTCTTATCCCAGGTGTGTAAAACCTTTTGATATTTTGGCACTTATGTGTCACCAGCAAAGTTGGTGCTCAAGAATTGTACACATCCTATGTTCTATTTGATTTTACAGTTTGGCACTAGGCTAATTTCATGGCTTTTCTCAGCTGCATGTGCCCACACCTGACACAGGAGTTTTAAACTGGCCAGGCCTGGTAGAGCATGTATGGAAAAATTCTGAAAGATTAAAAGCAAAATAGAAATAATGTATCACAAGAGTGGATTAAAAGTTCCCTGCTTGAGAGATAACCTCTGTGTTATCTTTCCAACTTCTCTGTTGCACCAAAGCACTTTGTCACAACCAGGTGTCTTGTCAGGTGCCAGAGATACAGCAGAGATTTGACATCACAAAGTGCATGTTATGACTGAAATCTGGCTCATCAGGGATAAAGTCAATAAGCCATTACATAAGTAGTGTGCCCTGTCTAATTAGAGAGGGAAAAAAGGCAAAGAAGAAGAAGAAGAAGAAGAAGAACAAGAAGAAGAAGAACAAGAAGAAGAAGAACAAGAACAAGAATAAGAACAAGAACAAGAAGAACAAGAACAAGAAGAACAAGAAGAAGAACAAGAAGTAGAAGAATCACAGTAGAGTGTTTGGGGACAGTGAGGGTTGATTTGGAAGTTATCATTTTAAATAAAGTAGGCAGAAGAAAGCTTGATTTCTATGGAAATTTAAGGAAAGGGTGAAATCCACAAAGGATCATAGTAAATAGGCTGCAGTGTATCTAGGGAACTGTGAGCACACTGCAGCCAGGACACCTAGGTGGGATGTGATGAGAAGGTACTGAGCTCAGAGGAGAAGGACTTTCATGCTATACCCACTTTGGTATAGACCTCAGGGGAAGTAGAGCTCAGGAGTCTTATGTCAGCAATCTCATCTTTCAGGGAGCCAGCTGACTTCTGTTTGGACATAAATGCAAGTGTAGAAGGTATGTTTTACCAGGAGGAGCTAAGACTCATCTGCACAAACCATAGAGTATATGGTAGAGGACACTATGGTGGCAGAAGCATGACTAACTGTGACATGTTCCATAGATTCTGCTGTTGGTTGTGTTCGAGGAGTGAGAAAAGTATGGATGACACCAGGTTGAGCCACTGGAGTAAGTGACAATAATGAAAGGAGAAAAGAGGGGGTACAGAGAAGTGAGCAGGAGGCTCCCTGTGTCTACAAGACATCTGTGGGGAACTGGACAGTTGGTAGCTATGCAAACTTGAGCTCATGAGAAGAGCAGACAGAGACAAAGGTACAGGAGCTGTTGATGCACAGACCATTTTTAAGACATTGCCTGCAAAGTTAGTGTCCCTGAAATGAGAGACCAGCTATGGAAGGAAGGGAGAAAACTATAAAGCAAATTGAGAAGGGGACACAAGAAAGCTGGAAGCCCAAAATCAGAGATGCTTAAGAAGCAGGATGTAGCTCATAGCACCCAGTACTGCTTGAAAGTTCAGAAACGGTTACAGAATCCAGAAATGGATTTCAGAGCACAGGCATCATGTATGTGCACTCACGGTTTTATCTCAGGTGTCACAAAACAGTGCACAGAAGTCCAGAGGCGGCAGAGACGCATGAACTTTGCTCTTGCATGCCATTTTGAGCAGGTTCTGGAGAAAATGAGGTTTCTTTTAAACATATCAAGGAAATAAGATAGCACCTGAGGGGGAGTAGGAGGATAGTTTGGGAATTTCTCCAGACAGAGAAAAGAAAGACAGAAGGTGTGTGGGATGTTGGAAATAGTCCAGGAGAG
The DNA here is from genome assembly GCA_028658305.1 of Pachyuromys duprasi. Lineage (NCBI taxonomy): Eukaryota > Metazoa > Chordata > Mammalia > Rodentia > Muridae > Pachyuromys > Pachyuromys duprasi. The sequence continues at coordinate 143,495,688 of CM053766.1, read as the reverse complement.
GAAAAAAATAGAGAAATTTTACCAGCAGCCATAACAAATGTTACTCTAACATTTGCCAAAGAATGGCATCCGATTGGCACAGGGGAAAGTACAACTCAGCAGGTCAGGCTGTGTGAGCGGCTCTGAGTGGGAGGTCTGGAAAGCCGACCTTGGTTCTGCACTTCCTTTGTTATGGACCTTGAAAGAGTTATTGAACCCTTCCATGTCTCTATTTCCTTAACTACCCAGTTAAGCTTAGAGATCAGACACCCCCACCCAGCTCTCACAGTATCTCATAAGGAGCCTTCAACTGGCTGTCAACTCCCCATCACCTGTGTGGATTCAGAACCAAGTCATGCAGGTCTGCATACTTGTTTTAACTATGGAAACCAAGTGCAGAACCCAGCTGGGACAGTTTGAGGCCTTCTGTGCTCCTCTGGGAGATGGATTCTCAGAAACTATGAATAAGTCTAGCCCAGCATCTTGAGGAAGTTTTCACAGAGTTCCAGGATCAGCGTCGTAGCAAACAAGCTGCCAACTTTTGAGCCCGAGGAGAATTCAGAATGGAGCGCGGTCAGCGGCTGTCCCCTAGGGAGTGCAGAAACTGGAGACACTTTAAAGAGCTCTTGCTGGGGAGTTGTCAGTGCTTTCCCCATAAAATGTTCACAATTTGTGTGCTTCTGATGGGATCAGGGAAAGATGGAAACCTGGGGATGGCGGAGGGTGAGTGACACGTCATCTACCCGTGTTGAATGGACTCCTGGGAAAGTGGAACATTCCTGTTATTCCCTTTGCTTGTGGTGTAACAGTCCTTTGCAACGTTGCTCATAGATTCATGACCTCAAACAACACATTTAGCTCTGAAATGAGCACAGTATGAATACTTCACAGAAGTGTAGAGAAGAATAAATTTTATGATTTCTGTAAAAAGTACTATTTGGAATGTACCTATTGATATTTTGGAGTGGTAATTTTGGAGAGTGAGGGAAACTGGATCTTTTCACTAGCTACTAGGGAGGGAGAGGGCAGAGATTTGCAAATTCAAGGCCTTCTAGAGCTATACAGTGAGTTCAAGGTCAGTTCTGGTAACTTATCAAAACCCTTTGTAAAAAAGGGTTAGAGTTCAAGTTTGTGGAATAAAGCGAGGCAGCACACATAAGATGCAGATCCTGATATTAAAAACAGTAGAATAAAACAGTTGTTTATAGTATAAGACCAAGAATTAGTAGCAAAAGTGGCTAATTGGAAGCTCCAGGTCTTCTGGCTAAATCCTGAAGGCAGTGTTGGACTACGGGAGGGGCATCCACCATTTGAACTAGAGTCCTTTAGCATCTCTGCAGAGGACTGTCTGCTGCCTTCCCTGCATGGGGAGGAGTAAGCCAGGCTTTCTTTGGACATCAAGCACAGAATTTCCCAGGAAGACTGCTCCCTTGTAGCTGACAAGCCTGCAGATTCACGTCCTTGTCCTCCCCCCACTGCTTGCTGGTTCCCTTTCTCCCTTCATAATCTCCCTCTCCCTTTGTGGCCTGTGTATATTGTATATAGATAGTTAAATCTAGATTCTGATAGGAAAGAAAACATATTTGTCCCTTTTTCTCCCCATTAACATTCTTATTCCAATCCTCCTCCCTTTATGCACTTTCCTCCATGAAAATGGAGTCTTTTTACTCATATACAACATAAATAAAATATGCGATATATATACATATATATGTGAGAGCGTATATCTTATATATATCATATATATGACACATGCATATTGAGTTAACAATGATATATGTCACATGTGTATATTAATCACACTGTATCACTACTTTGCAAATATACAATTAAAATTTATGAATATCTGTATTTCTCATTATAGCAAATTAAGATTGTTCCAGGCTGTAGACAAGTTCCAAAACAGCCAATTGTAATCCAATCCACTCTGACATCACATTTCTAGAAAAGCTAGGCATTTCTATCATTCAACTTAGTTAAGAGTTTTGTTGAATAATATTAAACAATTCTAAATATTCATGTTTAATGAGTATGGATCAATAGGCCATAACATTGTTGGTCCCTTGTAACTCTCTTTTTGTGTTACTTTACTGAATAATCTGCAGTTTCCTAGAATACTTTTGTCTTAACCATTTCATTTTCCTCTAACAGAGAGGACACTGGGATATTTTATTCCTTCCATGTTCTCCTCCCTTTTTGAAAACATATTTTATCTTGATCCTTTATTCCCTACCAGATGACCCACTTAAACATTCATCGAATATTGACTGGCCATATTCTTTGTGCTGGGCAGCAGGGTGGAATGCTGATCATAGTGGGGTCTCTACCTTCGCCAAACATGTCACCAGGACTGCTATGACAGAAACAGTGTGTCATGTTAGAGGTAATTTTAGAGAGTAAGGGATACTGGAGAATGTGCCAGCGTCCCTCATAGAAGATGAAAAGAGACACCCCTAGAATCGAAGGGCTGGTGGTGAACCCCAGACCTGAGGCTTGAAAGGAGCTAGCAAGAGATTAGGATGTAGAAGTTCAGAGAAAGCTAGGGTATACCAGGAGAAGGGAACACCATGTGCAACATGCTAGGCTGAAGGGGAGAAGGACATTTGCCAGCAGCAGGAGGAACCTGTCAGTGTGGCCTCCAGAGCCTGACATACCTCAATCAAGGGGATAATAGATAGCAGAGACAGAACCTGGGATACCCCAGGAACAGATCAATGAAGCCAGACTATAGTGACAACACGGTCACTGGGTGGAATAAAGTATGAAATGGTCATCATAATTCAATAAGAACTTGTAGTTGCTTGATCTAGGGGTGGTGGCAGCAAGGAATGTGGGGTAGAGTGCCTGAGAGAGAGAATTATAATGTTAGGATGTAGAGACAGATTGGTTGTTTATGCTCTCAATATTGAGGGTCATTCCTCAATACTCTCCTCAATAGGGAGAGGAACTGTTTTAACATTCTAAGGATTTTGAAACAGGAGTTTTCAAAGGATATATATGTGCTCACAGATACTGGCTCAGTAGTGAGAAGAGAAATCATTTTGCCTCACTGGTCATAATATCTACTTTCTACCTCATTTTTCTAGCAAGTAAGCACCATCTTAATATATTTTATGCAACAACAACAAAATCTCCAAAGCTGATTACTTTATAAAGAAAAGAGGCTTATTTGGCTCACAATTTTAAAGGCTAAAATACCAAGATGTTAGGGTTTCTATTGCTGCAATGAAACATCATGACCAGGGCAACTTGGGGGGGGGGACTTAAGTGACTTACACTTTCACAACACTATTCATCATCAAAAGAAGTCAGAACAGAAGTTCAAATAGGACAGGAACCTGGAGGCAGGAGCTGATGCAGAAGCTATGGAAGAGTGTTGTTCACTGGCTTTCTCTTCATGGCTTGCTCAGCCTGCTTTTTCTTTTTCTTTTTCTCTTTTTCTCTTTCTTTCTTTCTTTCTCTTCCATTCTTTCTTTTTGTTTTGAAAGAAATTTGATTTTATTTAAAAAATAACAAAAGGAAAGTGGGACCAGGACATAGGATTAGTCTATCTGGGCCTTCAGTGTTCTGCTGGTGATCTTGTCTTTTTTTTTTTTTTAATGGTGTGGATAATGACGTACATGCCTGATACAGTATTCTGGTCCACAGCATTCAGCATGGCCTGGGAAATGGTTTCAAACGGGTGTTCTGGATATATGTTGGGCTCCCAGAGAGACTCACACATCCCATACGTTTATTTGGAGTAGGTACCACTAACTACAAAGTCATCAGTCACCATGGGACAGCCAATGACGTCTAGAGAGCCAATGAAGGTCATTGAGTTCAATCTAATATCAACAGACTCTGTGTAGTAGGGACCAAACTGTTTCTCATACAAGAGGCTGGCCACCATACTTATGAGGGTATAAGGCTTGATCTGCTGATTTTCCTTCAGTGCATTCAGGCTCAGCTGGAATTTGAGGTGCTGGGCACTGTCTGGAATTTAGTGGCCAGCTCAGCCATGCCTGTGTAGATCCTGTCACCCATGGGAAATATCTTCTGGAAGTCCGTGGTTACCATCTGGGCCTGGATCCTGAAACACCTGTCTGCAGCGATGGCCACACAGTTCTTTCCCTTCATGGCCACGATGGCCTTCAATATAGGACATAATAAACATGTTTGCCCTGTAGCAGGACTGGTCACCACTCCCCTGCCTGCCACCTGCTTCCTTATAGAACTCAGGACCACCACCTCAGGGACTGCACCACCTACCTGGGCTGGGCCCTCCCAAGCCAACCACTAATTAAGAAAATACCTCACAGACCCGAATTTACAGAGTCATTTTCTTAATTGAGATTTATTGTAGTGATGCTTTTGTACACTGTATAAATGTTGCCTTTGTATATTCCAATGCTGATTTCTGTACCAGCAGAGAGCTGAGTACAGACTGGGCTTTGGTATTGTTAAGCATCAGCTGTCTCAATGTTTTATAAACATTGTTCTCCATCATTTTCTGATTGGTTGAGCTGACTGGCCTACATACAGCAAAGACAGAAGAAAATAGTCAGTACTTCTAGACAGGTGAGAACTCTGGGAAAGAAAGAGGTGTGGAGAGATTCTCCAAGTAGACACAGAGGAAGCTGGACATAAGAAACTGAACAACAAGTAAGAACCACATGGCAAAGCATAGATTAAACATGGGTTATAGGAGCTAGATTGAGAACAACAGTGAGTTAAGGCCTAAAGTTATTATAAATAAATGAGTCATCATGTCATTATTCTGAGCTGAGCAGACCAACAAAGTTTGTATAGTTTTAGAGGTTGCCTCCACTCAGATGATTTTAGTGTGTGTCAAGCCAACATAAAACTATCCAGCACAGGTAGTGTCCTATGTTTAATCTCTGCTGGGGGCCATATGGCCATATCAAACAAGGAATGTGGTATCACATAACAAGAACCTATGCCAGGGTGGCCAGCAGTCTGTGTGGATAGCAGGTGTTTCTTATCTACCCAGCAGGGTATCAAAGCAGATGCTGAGACTCATAGCAAAACTTTGGGCAGAGTACAAGGAATGTTATGAAAGAAGGGAGAGACAGAAAGACCTGGAAGGGTCTGGAACTCCAAAAGGAGAACAACAGAACCAAAAAATTTGGGCACAGGGGTCTTTTCTGAGACTGATAGTCCAACCAAGGACCATGCATGGAGATAACCTAGAATCCCCGCACAGATGTAGCCCATGGTAGTTCAGTGTCCAAGTGAATTCCATAGTAATGGGAATATGGACTGTCTCTGACATGAACTGATGGGCCTGCTCTTTGATCACCTCCCCCTCAGGGGTGAGCAGCCTTACCAGGCTACAGAGGAAGACAATGCAGCCAGTCCTGATGAGACCTCATAAGCTAGGGTCAGATGGAAGGGGAGGAGGACCTCCCTTATCAGTGGACTTGGGCAGGGGCATGGGAGATGAGGGAGAGAGGGAGGGTGGGTTGGGAGGGGACAAGGGTTGGGGTTACAGCTAGGATACAAAGTAAATAAATTACAATAAATAAAAATTATATATAAAAAGAAAAAATTTAATAGAATAAACAAAGAGCAAGCTAAGTAAAACATGTTTTACAATGAAATTCTGGGAAAGTAACCAATCCAAATGAACCAGTAAATATGAGAGAACTGTATCAGCTCAGGACACCCCCAAGACCAAGTTCTCAACACAAAGTAGATTTATTTTCTCTAGAGGGACAAAGGGCAAGAAATAACAAAGACAGGAGAATGAGGACAAGGGAGAAGGGGAAAGGAACAAGGGAGGGGGGAAGCAATATTTGTCCTGAAGGCAGGGCATAAAGACTGACTCTGGGTGGAGAGATGATAGATGTATTTCTTAAGAAAACAGGAGATGAAATCTAGGGGGGAGATCCAAGATGGCTGCCACGAGAGGACACTGTGTCTGAGGAGTAGGACAGCACTAACAATGCAGCGACCAGGAGACTGAACTCTGGGACCTAAAACACCAGCATTTGTGATTGCCAGGTGAGCAGAACTCCTACAGTGAGGAAATCACGTGGGAAAACCCTAGGGACACCCAGTTATTCCCCGGAAAAAACTCCGGGTGACCTGCGGCGCACAGCTCTGATCTGAACGAGCAACCGCACTGGGCACCAACAGCTGCCATACCAGACTGGGTCACATAGTCTACAGGACAGACTGAGAAGGCACCGGGTACCCTTTTGACCGGTCTGCATACTGCATACTGCTCAGCACCGTCAGAGACCACCTCAGTCCATGTGTGCATCCACAGGCTGGTCTGAGAGGACCTAGGGTGCCATTTCGACCGGGCTGCATACAGCGGGCGCCCACCACTCAGCTCCAATGGCAACCATACCAGACCATGTGTGTCCACGGGCCAGACTGAGAAAGCCCCAAGTACCATTTTGAACGGCAAGCATACGGCAGGCACACACCGATTGCCTCCACTGGCAACCAACTCAGTCCATGTGTGTACACGGGCCAGACTGAGAGGACCTAGGGGACCCTTTCTACCAGCCTGCATACTGAGGGTGCACACTGCTTGGTTCTGCCGGCAACCACCTCAGTCCTTGTGTGTGTCCATGGACCAGTCTGAGAGGGCCTAGGGTACCATTTCTGACCGGCCTGCATACAGCATGCACACACTGCTTGGCAATGTCTGCAACCACTCCAGACCGTGTGTGTGTGTGTGTGTGTGTGTGTGTGCCCCCAAATACCATCTCAGACCGTGGAGCACAGCCCCTGGTCCAGAAGGGGGCACCAAGTCTCCAAGGGGGCACCAAGTCTCCAGTCCAGGGGTGAGCCCCTAGCAGCAAGCCCAGGTGGAAGCACGGAACCCCCAGCTGACATCTCAAACCAGGACACTCAGTCTCTAGCACAGAGTGAAGAGCCAAACCTCCAGACCAGAGGGGTGACCAGCCGGCGGTGCTCACAGCTTCTAGCACAGAGCACGAAGCCAGGCACACAGAGACCACAACAGAGGTCAACTGAGGCAACAACACACACTATCAAACCACTGGAACTCCCTGATCTGCTTGAAGAATACTCCTGACACAAGAGATTGACAGTTCCAGTCTGAAGTTCAGCCTTAAAGCACAAACAGCTCCTTGGTTATATATAAACAAATGCCCAAAAATCGGCAAAAGAACTCACCCAACAAAAATCAGGACACCATGGCCCCACCAGAAACACCCAAAAGCAATAGAGATTTTAACTCAGCGGAAACACAGGAAAATTATGTTAAAGCTAATATTATGCAGATATTAGAGGAACAAAAAGAGGGACAAAAAGAGGAAATGAACAAGGCCCTCAAAGAAATTCAGAAGAATTTAACTGCCAACCTAGAGGAACAATTAAAGATATACAGAGAGGAAACAACCAAAACAGGAGACACCGTCAATCAGATGAAGGAAACGATACAAAGGATGAAAACGGAATTAGAATCTATAAAGAAGACACAAATGGAGAGAAACCTTGAACTGGAGAACTTAGAGAAAAGATCAGGAACCACAAAGGTAAGCATCAACAATAGAATACAAGAGATGGAAGAGAGAATCACGGGAGCTGAAGATATGCTGGCTGAAATGGATTCCTCACTCAAGGAAAAAATAAAATCAGAAAAGTCCCAAACACAAAACATCTACGAAATCAAGGATGCCATGAAAAGATGAAACCTAAGAATAATTGCAATAGATGAAAAAGAAGACCCCATGCTCCAAGGACCGGAAAATATTTTTAAGAAAATCATAGAAGAAAAATTTCCCAACTTAAAAAAAGAAATGTCCATAAACATACAAGAAGCCTACAGAACACCAAATAGACTAGACCAGAAAAGAAATACCTCTCGTCACATCATAGACAAAACACTACACTACAAAACAAAGAAAAAATATTAAAGGCAGCAAGGGAAAAAGGTC